>CM076085.1:5090000-5732500 GCA_038088235.1 Zacco platypus | reverse complement strand
ATCGAAAAACAGGAAAGGAGAATTTGTTGTGTTCTAATTTTCGTTCTCAAAATATCCACTGAATCATCAAATTCATAAACTGGTACTAAGCAGTGTCAGTGATTGAATGTTAAACTAATATTAGTATTTATATTTTTTATTCAACATTTATTTTTAATCAGTCTGTTTATTTTAGTATTTGTTTTTCTTTGTATATAATCAATGTGTATATATATATATATATATATATATATATATATGTATGTCATGCACATAATTAATATCTTAACTTGCATTTTATTTTACTTATATTTGGATTAAATGTAAATGATTTAAATTATAAGTTTAATAAATCAATGCATTAAATTAAATTACAATGCATTTATTAAATTTATGATATTTTTGTACCTACTTATGCAGCAAAAGTGATCCTGTTTTGTCTATGCTAATCATTTGACATGTTTAATATATAAAACATAATTTAAGCAATACTGTAGTTGTGTGGTTGTTTTAAGTGTGCGTGTGTGCGTGCGTGTGTGTGTGTGTGTGTGTGTGTGTGTGTGTGAGGATCAAGGCCAGTGTCTGGTAGAGTGTGCAGACAGATCACATTCGTCTCTGATGGCAGCCATTTTGGTGCCATTTCAAATATTTCTATGAGGAAATAAATTTAGGATTCAGTTCTGCTTTGCTTTATATAACGCATCATTTATGAAACCACAGTCTTAGACTGACAATTTAATATTTCTTAAATGATTCTAATAAGCACTGTTATATGTAAATGCATATTTTATTCAATATGTTATTTTGTTCAAGGCTTTTAATTTAGTACTTTTACATTATTGTAGCAGCCTATTTACAAGTTGTAAATAAGCCGTATGAGCTTTTTTTTAATAAAAGAAAAAATATGACAGCAGTGTGCAAATATCAGTGTCTGTGTCTCGGCGCTCAGAATAAGTGGTGTTGTTTTCAATAGTAATGATGATTGTTTACTTCACAGAATTCTTTTCCTCCCAGACATTATAATTAAATGTTGGGCGGAAAAAAAAGCTGTCTCTCCTTGTCGCCTTCCTATCACATAGGTATTTAATGAGACATGAGAGGTGCGGTGTGATTGGTTTATTGGCACGAGGAGTCCTGTGAGAGGTCAGCTCATTGGCTGAGGTGTTTAATTGGTACTGTTGGACACCCCTCCACCCCCTCTTGGGTGTAACTTGTTTTTGCCAGGTGCACTGTGCTCTCTATTAAGTGTTACATAGGACCACAATTAAATCAGGCCTGAGTGAAGTCGTACCATCGCTGTCTGTCCTTCTGAGGACGGGGCGTCTGGTTGCTCCTCCGTTATATCTCTGTCTCTGCTAAACGCTATTCCTTTTGTGCATTTTAAGAATTGGAAATAAATCGGCTGTGGGATTCTATACAGAGATGGGCATATATGTAAAAAAACACACAGCGGGCGACAATGTGTGGAGACTTGAGACCCTTCTGTTGTTTCCGTCGAATTGACCTCGCGTCCTTAGGTTGTAACATATTCAATCCGCTCCTCACCCTGATTCTAATTCGGGGGACTGGATGAGTGGGCTTGGGGTGCGATCGTGCCGTTGGGGATTCCTCAAGGCCAGACAGCCACAATAGATCGATGACCCCCGCGCCGTGACGTCACACACGCTGTCTGCCGTTCTGTCATGTGTCAGACCGACCTTTTGTGACACACAATCAGTATCAGCTGCTGTGTTCAAATTTTAAAGTTAACATAATTGACAACCAATGCTGGGGAAAGTTACTTTTAAAAGTAATGAGTTACTCCCTAAAAAAGTAACTAATTACATTACTTAGTTGTGAAAAGTAATGCGTTACATTACATATGTGTCACTTTTTCTCTCCTTGGCTGGGCTTGCCTGTTTGTTTTTAAATAATAATTTATATATATATAAAAAAAAAGGTTTTGCAAATGTAAAGGCCCTTTCACACCCTTATGGTTTAACTGGATTATCGGAGGTCAGCAGCAAAATTAATAAAGTGAGATTAAATACATAAAGTATATTTGTATTATTTAACATATTTAATTTGCATTTTACTGTTTTATTCATTTTGAGGAATTCTGAATCTGTTTTTGTGCAAGTGAGATGAGTAAATGCATGTTCATGTTTAGTCCAGAACTACAATGACCATCATGTTCACACAATGCATCTGCACTCCCAATATCTCTCGACATGGGTACAGGCGGGCTGTCAGTCAATAAATGCGAATCTTGCGTTACTTATTTGTAAAAGTAACTCCGATATTTTGTTGTGACGGGAAAAGTAATCCGTTACTTGAAAAAAAAAGTAATCCGATTACGTATCTCATGTGTAACACTGCTGACAACATCGTTCCTTAATGCACATTCCTTATACTATTGTGAAAAATTCGTCTGTGCATGAAATAGAAAAATATTACCTTAGCTATTACCATTACTAAAATACTGTCTAATTTTTAAATGTAATGACTTCCCATTCTGCTGGAAAAACCTTTCCTGCTAAGTCACATTTCATACGCGTGCGTTTCAGTCTCATGGAGCTGCTGTGCCCCGTTTCTCACCTAATTTAAAGAATACCTCATTTTTATAGATGATTTTTTTTCTCTCTCTCTCTCTGAAGCTTAGTGAGCTAACCGGACAGCAAATAAGCGACAGAGTGGGAGAGAGAAAGAGAGAGGAGTGTAGGGGGTCAGGCAGAGGTGAAAGACAGGCTTGGCGCTCACATGAAACATTTATGGATCAGTTACTTTGTCAAGTGCCAGTCTTTTGTTCCTTTTTTTTTCCTGTCCCCCTTTTTCGACGTGCTTTGTGACGAGTTTGTAACTATACACATAAACAAGATAACCTATTCTCCCCCCTTGTTTCTCTCACTGTAGTTTAACCTGATGGCTGTTTAAAGGTAGACTGGATGACACTAGTCGAGGAACGCATTGGTTTGCGGTTTCTGGAAATACACATCAAAAGCTAATTTGTTCAGTGGCACGTAAATATTAATGTCTCAGGCTGGTAATGACAGACGTGCTGTCAGGGAATATGACACTCGTGTGACAGGGCGTCAGAATTTGTCAGAAGTCCAAATCACATAGAGTATATGGAACTGAGTCATGTTGCATGTAAAAATATCTGTCTGCTAAATTCAAGATTGGCTCCCTCCCATAGAAAAGAAGAAATGTTAATGAGGTCTATTTAATAACTCAGTTGTTTCTCTGAGCCAGCTTAAGTTTCCTGATCCTCAGATGTTTCTCCTGAGGAAAAAAAAAAAGACTCTAGAATTTCAGAAAAGATCTCAATAACGTCACACACTGTGCCAAGATACCACTGTCTGCAATTAAGGCCAAACATTTCTCATCAAATTCATCCCAGAACAAATTGTTTGAGCTATGCTATTCACTAATTGCATAGCCTTGCTCTAACAATCGTCAACAATTTCCTAAGGAATTTTCGGAAAAATGTCTGAGATAAAGTCGCTACTTAAATAAAGAAGAACTCCGCTGAGAATATCCCGAGTTCTGAAAGAGCAATACAATTTATCAGAGTCCGATGAGTGTTAGTTTTAGGCGGGGAGAAGAACAGCGGTTGCCGTCGCGAGGGCCAGCTGTGTGTGTTTTTCGGAGTGTTCTGTAGCTTATCTCCGTTTTGGTGTGGGTATCTCCTGTTGGTGACTTTCATTGTGTTTACAGTGGATGGGACGGAGGGGTGGAGGGTGCACAGACACTCGTTTCATCACTTCCTTCCTCCACTCCGTTTTTATGAATCGATCTGTCATAACAACTGCGAGAGATGTGGAGGAAGCTGAAAGAGAGAGAGGGAGAAGGGGGAGGCTCATGGAAAGGAAAGAATTGTTGCATGTTGTACAGAAAGAGAACAATAGCAGCCATCCCAAGGCTAGATGAGGTGATCACAGAGCAGTTACAGGGAAGGGGTCTTGTGTTATTTTTATTTCTCAACTCCGTCTGTGGGGCCGGGCGCTTTACTATCACGGTCTGAGCGGCCTGCAAGAAAACGTATTAAAGGATTAGTTCACTTCAGGATTTAAAATTTCCTGATAATTTACTCACCCGCACGTCATCCAAGATGTTTATGTGTTTCTTTCTTCAGTCGAAAAGAAATTCAGAAATTTTTGAGGAACACATTCCATGATTTTTCTCCATATAGTGGACTTCAACAGGGTTCAACAGGTCCATATTGCTGCTTCAGTGCAGCTTCAAAGGGCTCTACGTGATCCCGGACGAGGAATAAGGATCTTAGTTAGCGAAAAGATGTCATTTTCAAAAAAAAAAAAAAGTATATACTTTATAACTACAAATGCTCATCTTGCACTGCTCTGCGATGCGCCACGCATTACGTAATCACAGTTTTTCGTCGTACGTCCGCGTGACCATTCCATAATGCGTGGCACTTCGCAGTACAAGACGAGCATTTTTCGATAAAAAATAGATTGTATTTAAAAAAAAAAAAAAATTACAGTTTGTTTTGCTAGATAACACCTTTATTCCTCGACTGGGATTGTGTAGAGCCCTTTGAAACTGCAATTTGGACTTTGAACCCTTTGAACCCTGTTGATGTCCTCTATATGGAGAAAAATCATGGAATATTTTTCTCACAAACCTTAATTTCTTTTCAACTGAAGAATGAAAGACGTAAACATCTTGGATGACATGGGCGTGAGTAAATGATCAGGAAAACTTTGTTCTGAAGTGAGCTAATCCTTTAAAACATCCCGAGAACACTATGTGTGTGCCTGCCTGTTTTTGTCAGGGCTCATTTCATAGGGTCGAAACGCTCTCGTGACATACGCGGAGAAACAGGAAGCCTGGCTGCCATCTTTCACAATCTCCTATGAAACAGGAACTGAAAGCAGGCTAAGCTGTGGCCCCTCGCTGCTAGCAGATGGGTGCCAACCTGTTGAAGGCAACGGGCACGGGGGAGGAGACCCACAGAGGGGGCTTGTGTCTGCCGAGGGCCCCCTGGGACCCCTTTCCCTCTCCTGGAGGGTCCGGAGGTGTGGTCACCGTCTGTTTTGGGCATGGTTTGTGATGGTGTGTTTAGCACTTGCCAGCTAGAGCATTTATATGCAAATGCTAAACAAGCATTGGTGAGACTAATTACGGCAGATCCCATTGAGTCCGTGCCAGCCCAGAGAGAGGAAGGGAGGTCCTACAAGCTGGGGTGGTCTTGCCCTACTTGTTTACTCATTGTCTTTCTTTATTAGCCCCTCATTGACACTCCTCCTCAACGTCAAGGGGGGTCCGTTTGTAAGGGCATCTCCTTTCTACATGGAACTGATTCCAGGGCTTGATGTAGATGAGAATCGCAAGGCAACTTGTGTTCCTCAGTTCTTGTTCTCTATCAGGAACGCAGTGGAAAATTAGGGTGTACCAGTTAAAGGTGGTCAGGTTGGTTTTTGAAATATGGTTTGTTACTTTTACAAGTTGGTCTACCAGCTCTAACTAGATTGATCTATATGATCTACAAGGTTGAAATGGGTCCACCAACTGGGATCTTAGCTTATCAACTATTTAGAACAAGTTAGACCAGCTAGAAACCTATCAAACTGTGTTGCCCCTAAAGGCCCTGATACACTCACGGCAAAGTCAGTTAGAATTACACTTTCGATTAGAATTACACTTCAATTTCAGCAATTCCAGTCTTTATGTTTCCACTTGCGGAAGTCTGTCCTTGACGGACTCGACAGAGGAAACGGACACGTCAAAGAGGGCATAGTCCCAGAGTGCACCCACCTATTACGTAATCACCACAGACCAATGGTAGTTCGAAGGCGTTTAGATGAAGTTCGCTTTGGCAAGCTGTTTCGAACTCCCGAAACAAACTCCAAACGAACTTAGTTTTGGCCAGATTTTTTTCAAAACCAGTTTATTCTTCAGTTTCGCTTATTAATACGTATATCAGGGCCTTAACAGGTCCCCGAGTTACTGTTGATAGTGGTCATTGGTAGATGCATTCGCATAAAGTTGAACTTTGTCAAACTTTGTCACAGATGGATCTCAAATTGCCATTTCTCATTGAAGATAACGGATTTCCAGTTGTTGTCTTGCACAGCCTGTTTGAGTACAACATCTAGCTACTATCTGAAGCTGGTGTTAGCTGGGTTTTCCAAAAGGGGGGATAAAACCTCTTAACACATGCCCTCCTACAAAGGATGCTCTAACTAATTACTCGTGGTGCTCAGAATGCATTTAGGTCAGCTTTTTTAATCACATGCAAATTTATGAGTGGAAGAGAGGGAAATATTAACTTTGGGAGTCAGTGGCTCTGCGGACAGGGGCGTTATATACTCGACTCTCCAGTATCCCTGCAGTGCTGCTAGAAAACAGGACCACACTTAGTAACTTCCAGTCCAGACACAGGCCAAGAATGAGCCAGAAATGCAACAACACATTATTTCACCATAAAAAGCAGGGTTTACAAACCTGGCTGCACATTATTTTTAGGCTAATTATTTTTAGTTGTTTGCCATAACATGAATTTGAATTTATCATGTTGCATCGCGCTGCTCCAAATGTTTACACACAACAGCAGATCTCATATCAGCCACGCTTCAGCACGGACAGGCTTTTGTTGATTGAAAAGTGTCCCTCTTTCGCAGAAATGACAACGGTGCTGGAAGCAATTAGCTCTGATGGAATTATGGCAGAAGCAGGCGACTCTCCAAGAGAGACAAGAGGGCAGGCGATACCTCCATTTTGAGCAGAAACGTTTTGAGGCGGAGGAAATGAATTTTGACAGTGTTTGAAACTAGCCAGATCCCTGAATTTGGGTTTGACCTCTGTGAATATAAATCAATTGGATAAGCTTTGCTCTGGTCTGCTTTCCAGATCTTTCTTAGACTAGCTCATCCCTCAGTGCCTGTTTCTCTTGCAGTTAAAACTAATTAGTTGTGGTGCCTCTTTAGTTATCCTTATTGTGAGCTTAGGAAAGATACTATAGCTCTGTTGCACAACCTAGTGAGCTGCCTATCTAGGCAACATTATAAGGGATTAATCATAGGCTCACTGCCAATGTGGCAGCTGATCCAGAAAGGTAGGCAGCAACATTATACTGCCTTCTAAGATATTTGTTTCATCCTAATTTTAAAACGCGTATCAAGATTGTTGACTGCCAAGGGAAATGTCGATGATATACTCAACATTTTTGACTCAAACTTTTTTTTGCGAAGGCTCTCCTATCTGTGTTCCTCTGGTACTTATGCAATATTTTTTAGTGTTTATAAAAATACACTCAATGCTTTACAAGGTACAACAAATACGTATCAATACGAGGTAACAATTAAATGGACGATGGACATTTGCCCAGTCTAGAACTCATGGATAATGCAGTTGCATATAACAGAAGTTGAGTAAACTTTAAAACATAAGCAAGAAGCATAACATTGTGTCATGAAGAAAATATTTGAGCATTTTAATTAAGATTATTATAATATAACTACATTTAAATAATAAGACCCCTGGAAGTTTGCAAAGACTCCCTAGTCGGCCTGAGTTGTGAATCACTGCTAAATTCTTACATTTCATTAATATTGATAATTGTTCATTTTTGTTCATTTAAAACTGACTGATTTTACCCGATATTTGTGTGTGTAGAACCTTTTTTAGGCTTAGAGTGTCATATTGTTAGCGTAGCAACATGCTAACATCAAACTGTTGTTGTTTCTCATATACTTCAACTGAATAGCGGTAATTTACAATGGAAAGTAGATGACAGATTCAAAAGAAATGTCCTAATTGTTCACAAATGAACTATTTTTTCCCCAACTTTTGTGCGTGTCATGGATTTATCCAAGCATCATGTTGTTATGTACAAACATGCTAACACAAAAACTCTGTTGGAATCCGTTATGTGCTGTGTCTCTCACATGCTTTCATGTGATTAGCGGAATATTGCCACAGAAGGCAGCTGTCTAAGTAAGCCGTAGACAGCTAGGGAGCTCACTAGATTTTTGGAACAGAGCCCACGACCGTGTACTGCTGCCATGCATGCTAATAATTAGCATAGAAGACAGACAAAGTGAAAGAGAAAGATTCTTACAGTCTTTTCATTCTTTATTTACACTGCCTCTTGAGTTTCACCACTATGTTGCCTTTTCACTATGCCAAGCTCAACTTCCACACACATACACACACACACTTAAACACACAACTAGATCTATGACTGTTTGTATGCTCAGTGTCTGCTTAGGGGCATGTTTGGCTGGGCCACGGTGGTTTGATCAAAGGTTGTGTATGTTTGTATAAGCCATGGTTCTTCACTGAACACAGCTGGTCAGTACTGTCTCTTGCAGAGGATAAAACAAGTTCTGCTAGACCTCTGCCCTGGACAAGGGCCTCTCTCTCTTCCCTCATTGTGCCAAACAACTGTCACACACACACATGCAGTCGGCCAGTCAAGGCTCACTTCAACTGTGTCAGTTCATTGCTATAACCTTATCACTTTTCTGAGACATTTTTATAGTTATTTGTAATCAGCAAGGTGATTTTTAGTAAACGTATACTCCTTAAGTTCACACAGGTGTCCTAAAAGAGTAGTTCATCACATTTAATAGTGAACAAGATTCAATAACATCTGACAATAAGAACATTTCTATGGTTTTTATCATATAAAATCTTCTTTTGTAATCGTTTTTATTAAAGTGTACATGTGCTATCTTTATTCAAAGCAAATGATTTAATGCTTCATGGTCAATGCAATTACAATGGTACATTTTAACCCACTGTTAAAGATCTTCGCAATAGCTGTTTTTTTTTTGTTATTGGTTAAATACATTTTCTTTATATTCCTGTTTCTCTCCCTCTTTTAAGTTGTCGTTTTTTTTTCCTTCTACATTCCTTTCTCTCGCCTACTTTTAACATTTTTTTTGTATTTTCTCAAGGTGCTTTTCTTTTCATTGTCCTTTCTCGCTCTTTCCCCATAGCCTTTTCTCCCCATGTCGTCCTGCTTTTTCTCTCTGTGTTGTGTGTTCAGACTCTGTCAGAATTGAGAAAGGCATTCAGGGCCCTTAATCCCAATTCCCTCTATCAGGAATGCAAATGTGTGTGTGATTGTGTGACCCGCAAGGGCCTGGCAACATCTGCAGGGCTCAACAATAATGTAGCCCGTCGGTGTGAGAACGAGTTTGGGCCAGTTGACGGAACCGTCACTCGCCATAGTAGGTCACAACATCACTACACTTTAATGCCTGAAAACGAAAACACTTGGGTTTCCGTGATGTGTTGCATAATGTTTTTACGGATTATACTCGTTAAAACTTGTCACCAAGGTGATGTTATCTAGCTGGCTACCATGCAATACACTCTCAGAAAAAAAGGTACAAAAGCTGGTACACCTTTGTACCTAAAGAGCCCATATTAGTACCTCAAAGGTAAATATTGGTACCAAAAGTGTACATATTAGTACCTAAATGGTACATATTAGAACCTTTTTAAAGGATACCATCCCAGAGACAGCTTTTGTACCTTTTTTTCTGAGAGTGCAAGGTAGTTCTATTTAAATTGTAAGAATGACTTTTGTTAAGAATTGGCTGAAATTTAGATATACTATATACATATATATATATATATATATATATATATATATATATATATATATATATATATATATATATATATAATTTTTTTACTGTGGCCAAAAATCTGAGCTAGTCCAAGACCAAAAAAACTGAACAAAAAAACGTATTGTTTGCCTGAGGAGCCCCTCACATACACACAATTAACCCTGTGCTGCATGGCCAAGCTCCCAGGCCCTTTCAGAGGCCATGTTTCTATACCACGTCTCTGACCATCTGGACACTAGACATAACACACTGTTGACTTTCCCTCAGTAGTATGTATATATGCGGCTTTGGGCAGGGGGGTGGACTGGGTGAGCCCTTCTGTCAGGCCTGTGGTTGATACTCATCTGGCTGGTAGCAACTGTAGGATTCATCCCTCATGTTTAACCCACTTCACGAGTGTCTAGGTGGAGCCTGTCCATGTGTAGGAGTGAAGCTGTGGTGTCAGCCAATAAAATGTAGTTATTAGATTTGCACCCGCCCCTCTCTGACAGGTATCAGAGGAGAGAGAAATGATTGTTTGGATTGTCTCTGTTTTCGAAATGATAAATTAATGGTAAAGCGCAACTGACAAAGTGAATCTGCGTCAAAGCCAAGTGGCGCTGATTGAATTACAGTTTCAGAGACCTAAACTCCGGCTACATTCCTGCATTGACTCGCAAGCCGCAACATTGGCTTGTACGAACACATACACACAAAGGCTTCGTCTATTTCTAGGGTGAATTGGGCCACCGTTTCACATTGACATAACTGTTACAGTGTGGCCCAGTTTACCCGAATTTACCGTTTTTTAGGGATGTGCAGCACATGCTTAGGGAAAACCTGGAGATATCAGGGATTTTTTGTAAGCTGTGATTCCCAGTCCAGGCCTAAAAAAGTTAAAATAATGATATATTAAAATATCATGGAAAAGATCTATCCATCTATCGATCGATTGATCAATCGATTGATCGATTACACATGCCTATACACGGTAAAACGATAAATCACGATAATGAACATGCACAATATTGTTATCGTGGGCACTTCAAAATATTGTGAAGAATTATTTATTACCAATTAATTAGATCTTTCAATTAATTACATAATCAATTGCATTTTAAGAGTAATTTTCCCATCAAGAATCATTTTCCCACCAAGTTGTAACTGTATTGTTTAATCAACCTGAGCTAACATGAACAAACACAGGCCAGTTGTATTTTTTTAACTAATTTTAACAAAGAATAATAATCGTGATTTTACCGTATACCGTGATAAAAGCTTCAGCAATTATCGCAACATAACATCACATGCCTGCTATCTATCTATCTATCGATCTATCTGTCCACCATTCATCTATCTATCTATCTATCTATCTATCTATCTATCTATCTATCTATCTATCTATCTATCTATCTATGTATCTATCTATCTATCTATCTATCTATCTATCGATCTATCTGTCCACCATTCATCTATCTATCTATCTATCTATCTATCGATCTATCATCCTATCGATCTATCTATCTATCTATCTATCTATCTATCTATCTATCTATCTATCTATCTATCTATCTATCTATCTATCTATCTATCTATCTGTCCTCTATCTATCTATCTATCTATCTATCTATCTATCTATCTATCTATCTATCTATCTGTCCTCTATCTATCTATCTATCTATCTATCTATCTGTCCTCTATCTATCTATCTATCTATCTATCTATCTATCTATCTATCTATCTATCTATCTATCTATCTATCTATCTATCTATCTGTCCTCTATCTATCTATCTATCTATCTATCTATCTATCTATCTATCTATCTATCTATCTATCTATCTATCTATCTATCTATCTATCCTCTATCTATCTATCTATCTATCTATCTATCTATCTATCTATCTATCTATCTATCTGTCCTCTATCTATTTATCTATCTATCTATCTATCTATCTATCTATCTATCTATCTATCTATCTATCTATCTATCGACCTATCAATCTATCTATCTGTCTGTCCACCATTCATCTATCTATCTATCTATCTATCTATCTATCTATCTATCTATTCACACAAGAGAGCACATAAGAGAACAAAAGTTGCAGTCAAGACTAGTTTTCCGATTTGTGTAGTAGTGCGAGCTAACACGTGGTCGCACATGGCCACACACCCCTCGCATTCAGCGAATGGTCGACAGCAGGGGAGTGGGTGTGTGTGTAGATCTGTGTATGGATCCCCATGCAGTCACACACTGTCTTCCTCACAGCATTTATGTCGGAACAGCGGTGCCGGCCATTGTTATCAAAGGCGCGATTAATCATTACATTTGTGCAAAGCAGGGGCGCTGTTGCCATGGGGACCCAAATGATCTGCACTGCTTTGCATATCAACAGAAAAAAGTTTACAATCGTGGCAGAGCAAGGGCGAGGCCTCAACTGAAACCTGCAAACCTGCCTCGTCCCCCCCCCCCCCTCTCTTTTTCATTTTCTCATTCACTCTTAGTGAACGTACAAATAGCTCTTCAACAAAGCCTTCCGCAGCTAATCAAGATGGCCCCTAATGAGCCAGGCCTGAGAACAAAAAAGTGTGTTAAGCACTCAGGAAATCCCATTCACATTGATTTCACTTTGTTTAATATCAGATGTGTCCACTAATAAACTTTACTACAAGAGAACCGAAACTTTTCACCTTCTTTCGCTGATGACATCCACCGATCAGACAGTGTTATGACATCATGCGATGCTTAACCGCTTGAGTAATCTGCCGGACAGAAGAGGAAGTGAAAGCGAGAGAGACTTGGCAGTGCTTGAGGAGAAGTTTGAGGGTTATGCAGCGTCTGAGGGCGTTCGCTTCCAGCGGTCGTTGTCTGCTGAGAGCTCTGGAATGTTCTTTATAATGCGTTCAGACCTCAAGCCCTGACCTGCCCGAGCTTAAGAGCTTCCACTGAACCCCAAAACACTCCGAAGGACTTGACAGCATACGCCGTTCATGCCGAGTGCTTCGTTTTCAGTCAAAACACAATGCGACCGCATTCAAACCATCCATATTTGTTAATTATCTGTGGGGTACGCATTGGACACGTATTCATCCTGTTTGTTTTGTCATTTCGAGCAAACTCTGCTAGCTGGTTTTGCTGGAATGGTCTCTCGGCAGCCAAATGGGATTTGTATATGTAAATATCATTTGGACATGCAGCGAGGAACAAAGTTGGCTAATTATAGCAGCTCTGAGAAACATGAGGGTTGGTGTGGAAAATGGGCCCCGGTATGGCCCTCTTTTTAGAAACTACAGTGACTGACTCTATCAAAACAAATCTGGACATCATCAAGAACTGTGGGATTGTTGCGTACATGATTGGAAGTCTTTGACAGGCATTTTGTGGAAGTTTTACACAATTTTCAGAGCATAAATCGTTCATTGTTTACTCGAGCACACACTCGTGTCCTGAATATTCTGCAAACCAGATTTTGTCCATTCTTCACATTGCATGCCGTTCATGTGACAGCTCTGATTACATGTTACCAGTTTATTAACACTTGGTTAACAGGATTTTATGGTAGTAGGTGCCAAAATGGCTGTTTTGTGTTTGTTCATCTTTAAAGTATGCGTAGCAGGTTTGGGGGCTATAAAACACACACTCACAGATACTTCAGTCTGCGAGTTTTTTTTTTTCTTCATGCGCGTAGTACAAGAGGAAGTTTTTCTTCTGTAATTACATGCAGTCCTGACACATGTTTATGCTAGAGTCCGCCAGAGTGAGGCTCACTTCGTGACAAAATAGCACTTAAAATTCCTCTCCAAATCATTTATCAGTGCCTTATTCTTCTCGCTCCCTCCATTTCCGGTCACTCACCGTCAGAAACGTTTGGCGAAAGAAGGTGTGCGTGTCCTCTGTTGCCTGTCGTGTGTATAGTTTGAAATGTACACACCAGCCAGTGTGAGGATGGATGTCGTATGTGGCATCTGTTTAATACAACCCAGCATGTGTTTCCTTTCATTTATTTATTTCACTCTTGAAATATACGAAGGAAGGAAGAAAAAGAGAGAGTGGAAAAAGATTCTTTGGGTATATTCTAAATGGCATAATTATTCTATTACTTTACTGCTGTATATTCTAAAATATGCATGAACGTTTATTAAAATCAAGGGATATCCAGATGACCTACTTCTAAACTAATTACTATACTACTGAAATGTGTAGTATACAAAGTTCACTGTGTATGATACTGCATCGTACAATGGTAAATGATCCGGATTTATGAAATGTACATAATTTTACACCCAATTAGGTTAAAAAGACAAAAAAATGTTGTAAACACTTTGCAATAATTCATTAACATTAGTTGATGCATATAGGTATATTTTTACAGCATTTTTGTTGCTAGATTATTGTTAATTTATAAATATAATTCAGCATTTCATGTTTATTCTAGCCCTGTCAAATCGATTAATCGCGATTAATTGCATCTAACATAAGTTTGTTTAAATAATATATATGCGTTTATAATATATGTATATATACACACATACAAATATTACATTAGTTGATGTATATAGGTACATTTTTACAGCATTTTTGTTGATAGATTATTGTTAATTTATAAATATAATTCAATATTTCATGTTTATTCTAGCGCTGTCAAATCGATTAATCGCGATTAATCGCATCTAACATAAGTTTGTTTAAATAATATATATGCGTTTATAATATATGTATATATACACACATACAAATATTACATTAGTTGATGCATATAGGTATATTTTTACAGCATTTTTGTTGATAGATTATTGTTAATTTATAAATATAATTCAATATTTCATGTTTATTCTAGCGCTGTCAATTCGATTAATCGCATCTAACATAAGTTTGTTTAAATAATATATATGCGTTTATAATATATGTATATATATATACACATACAAATATTATATATATATATATATATATATATATATATATTATAAATTACAATAGTATATACTCACATATAATGCAAACAAATGTTTGTTGGATTCGATTAATCGTGATTAATCGATTTGACAGCACAAGTTTATTCATAATATGTAACTAATTTCACCAAAATGTATTAGTGAATGTACAAATTAATATTACCTTAGATTAGTAGCTGCTATAAAAGTATTATTCGTTGTTAGTTCATGATACCTAATCCATTAGCTAATATGAACAAATTGCACTATTTTAAAGTAGTACTACTACTGTTACAAATGATTATCATTGCAAACTGCATACAGTTTACAGTATACAGTATAATAAGTGATATACTGTTAGTCCATTCAGAACATTGCCAATTGTACCGTAGTTCTAGTGTATACTTTCTCAGAGCTTAAAGGGAGTATTTCAAATGTTTGTCTGGGCTGAATGGGGGTGTGGGCAGTAGTGTGGTCACTATCTGCTGTTATACGGAGGAGAAGCTCTTGTGGATGTGTAGCGGGCTGGCAGAGCGCAGCACAGTGATATTGAGGTCAGCTGTCCAGAATGATCTCATGTTAAGGAATCGGCGAGTCAGCAGGGTCAGAGCAGAAATGCTATGACGACACTTTCTCCATGCCGATAAGGACTTGCCCTCTTTCCGCTCTTTTCCTGGGAAAGAGAGTGAGAGAGTCCCACCAGCACCCTGCCCACCACACTGGAGAAAAATCACAGATAACACGTTTATTCACACACACTACTTCACCTCTGTCATGAAAGGACGTACCTTGGCCTTTTTTACGCTTCATGATCTTTTCTTCACATTTCCTGAGCACAATCTCTCTCTATTCCACACTTTTCTATAACACACACCCTGTGAAGTTCTAAACAAATATCAAAATAGCTTAAAATAGCCATCGGGACGTTTCCTGGATGTCATGGTGGTGCAAACCGATGCCTGAACAATCCCTGCCTCTGTTTCCCATGTTGCTCTGACTCTCAGCCAGACGGACAAACTGAACTCAGGAATTCGGCATACGGGCAACGAGAGCGGATTCCTCCTGAAGAGTTCCGTTTGGAAAGCACAGGATTGTAAACAGATAATGGCTCTCATGCAGAAAGAAACCGGAAGTGGGAGGGATCAGGCCAGAGTTGGTGCTGGAGTGTGTTTTTCTCAGCACATGTGACTAGCATTGTGTAATCTCTATGTCTTAATTTGACCATTTGAATGCTTGGATTGGTGTAACAAACGGGATGGAACTGTACAAATCTTTGCACATGTGGCCAAACTCACACACACTGCCCTCAGCCGTCGCTGTTAAAAGACAGAGCCCGAGCGCTTTGTGATTTTGAGGGTGTGTAAATGTAAGACGATCGGCTCTGTTGGGGGCAACTTTGCGCCGCCTGCAGCTTAAACTTTCCCATCGTTTCACTTTTCAACGAAACAATTCCCCCGGCACGGACACATTCCGCCACACACACACACTGACACACAAACATATGTCTATAATTTATGGCTGCGAGGTCCTTGATCAATTGATAGCAGCGAATCCTTTGGTAAATAGAGTTTCAGACATATTGCCAATAGACTTGGGCTATTGATTGGAGGGTAAATTAAAAACTTAATCAGGTCTCTGAGATAAGATTTATCTCCGCCCCTAGCAAATTACAAGGCGGGCTCGGAGTCAGGCGAGGCGGCCAGCAGTGCCCTAAGAGATCGTGCCAGTTCCGGGTATCAGAACGCACTCCGCTCTGCCTGGTTGTGGTCTACACTCACTCAGAAAATCTTTGCACGCTCTCTCTCCCAGCCTATTGAGTGTGCTTAGGGTATTTGACATAGTGGATTACATTGTCAAAGTCTTGAGAAATCGGGATTGGCTCTAAAAAGATTGCTTGTATTTCTTTAATGGATTGACTTGTTTTGTAATCCTCTTCCCCGCATTTTCACACTCTTGCCTCGCCTTGTGATGAAATATGTAAATCGTTAAACTTTTGCCTCGTTTCCTCTATAGCCGCAATCCCCTCATTGGTCATTTTCACAATACCATTTATGCAGTCTATCATTGTATACATATTCAGCACAAGCCATATTTTATATGTATTAAGACAATCCCTTTGAATTGCACATTGATTAGATTATGGATTTTTACAGTAATTGCGAAGCGGAGATTTTCTCTGTACCAACCTGTCTCCATTATTAATATTGGGAAATGAGAACACATCGGAATAAAAGCGTTCCCTGTGATGCTTATATCTTGGCGTAGGGATGATGCGCCAATAGAATAACCACAGATTTTGTACGATAATTGGCGTTTACCGTTTTTTCAAACTTCAGTGGCATTGTGCTCTTCGGATATCTTCCTTTCTCTGTAATTAAAACCAACATTTAGTCTGTGATTAGAGGATGTACTAGACTCCTCTGTGGGATTATACTGCTCTCATTATCTCTCCATTCTGCTGCTCATATTCAGAGCAGATAGAAAGACAGAAGGAGGAAGAGGAAGAAGCCTAATTGCTAGATCACCAGACTTAATCTATAGGTGAACTTTAGGAAGCCCTGGAGAGCAGATCTATCTGGAGATGCTTGTACAATTTAATAATAATAATTAAAAAAAAGGTTTTCTCAATGAAAATATCCCAATATTTAGTTTCATATTACATTTAGTTTTGATGCTTGGGTTAGTTAAAAGGCTAGCATCCCATAATGCAAAACATGAAATGTTCTGGTGACTAGCCATGCAGATCTCTTCAGCAGGGTCATCCATGACAACATGTTAACTCCTGTCCTCCCTAGTGAAGCGTGTATTGAAGATGTAAGTAATAGCCTCTCTGGCCAGATAAGCTGTGGAAAGACTGGTTTAGTTAGGAAAAGTGTAGGGGGATCTTAGACTGATAAAACCACTCTTTTCCTCTGTAATACCCAACAGCTAAAATCAATACATAGGATAATACTGCTGCTATTCCTTCAGTCGCTTTTGTCTTCCTCAACTCTCTGCCCACATAGACTACATCAGAATAAGTGTGTGTTAGTTGACGCCTATGTAACTGGTATGGACTGATAGGCTTAATCGACTATATTTTAGATTTACTGATATATTGCTAATTTAGTTCCTCCTGAGGTCATGCATACGTTTTCCCATATCACACTTTTTCTCTACATGTGGACCAGTGTGCAGGGCTGTGTTGTGAAGTTACACTTATAGGTTATATGGTGCTAGTGAACTGATTGCTACTTCCAAGGTGTGTGTGTGTGTGTGTGTGTGTGTCTTCTGTTTTCACTCAGGTCAGGTGTATGGGTAAGTCCGAGTGAGGGAAGTTCCTGTCAGCACCTTGATATTTCTGGAAGTGCGTGTCTGAGTGTTTCTTTCGTCCACCAAACTTAGTGGTGGAAAAACTTTCGGCTCAGGCCTGCTGCTTTTCGTCATACACGGCCTACACAAAAACACTTTTTACCTCAGAATTCTTGGACTACGGTGACCTCTTTCAGTTAGAAATTGTGTTGAAAACAGTGTAAATATTGCAATATAGCCAGAACTTTGGCCTAGCAATTAGCTCATATGCTAAAGTTGTATGGTGCTCATGTAACCCCTTTACCCGGGTCCTACTTGCCTCGAACCCGGGTCTTCCGGCATGGGAGTCGGATGCTCTAACAAGGAGGCTAAAGGCTGCAACCCATTGCGTCTGTCGCTAAAGCGTCTCTTGAGGTCAGAGGAGTGAGGTTTACTCGCACAGCAACTACTAGCTGGCCTCCGTTACACTCACCCCCCTAAACCTCTCTCCCATCCGGGTCACGGCACCAATGTAACCCCTCTACCCGGGTCCTACTCAACCCGGGTCTTCCGGCATGGGAGTCGGACGCTTTAACAAGGAGGCCTCTTTCCTCTTCTTTTTCACATAATTTTCTGTCTTCTCTACTACTGTACATATCAAAGGATGTAAAAAAAGAGGAAGAATAAAATTAATTAGTGCATGCTAAACTCACTGCTTCAGTGCTAAGGTGTTTTGGGGGTTGCTGAGCGGTTATGTCTTATAGGTTTTAGTGCATTACTTAGCACAAATGTGATGGACGTATTACTCTAAACTTTAGCATACTTTTTAAAAGAATAATTATGAAAATAATATACTAAGAATATACTTAAACTGAATGCAATGTTTTTAGACACTTACTTGCAATTATACAAAAATGTATTATAGTTTAAATTTATATTAAATTCAGTTAGTGCTTTTGTGACCCACTTAAGTGGGACTTAAGTACTAAATTAATTCTATTGCCTAATGTGATTAAAGTGTATATTGCTGAAGTTGCAATTTAGAATATGTAAACTATATTAACTTTAAATGTAATATCGAATAACAATTTAACAAGAAAAACAGTACAGTAAACATCATAATGAAGTACTTATCAAAGCGTACATCTATAAAGCATGACAAACGATTAGTAAGTTTAAAATGTACATACAAATTCATCATGAACTCACCCTCAAGTTGTTCCAAACCTGTTGGTATCCAGTCAGTTGACGGTAGCCATTGACTTCCATAATTGGAAAAAAATGGAAGTCTGGAAGTGGCTGCCGTCAGCTGTCACCAACATTCTTCAAAATGTCTTCTTTCAGAAGAAAGAAACTCATACAGGTTTGGGACAACTCGAGGGTGAGTCAATGATGACAGAATTTATTTTTGGGTGAATTATCCCTTTAAGTTCATTAATACTAAGTAGCCTACAATTTCATAAAAAAAAAAATATATATTTGAAATAGACTACAAGTGAACATTCAATACAATTAACCACAATACAATTAAGGTTATTAAGGGTTTGTTCGAATCCCTAATCTTAGATATACAGTATATCCTGAAAAATGAAATATTTTAACTGTAAGACCACTAGCAAAGCGCCACTGTTTTCTTTTCCAGGCTTCTCAGCTGTCATAGTGCAGCTGTAAAATATTGCCCAAGGTGCTGTGAGGTTAGCCTGTGACATCCTCACCCAAAGTGCAGTGTATTAAAAAGCAGTGGGGCCCCAGATCTCAGTATATCACAGAGAGAGAGTCTGTGATAAGGCCTGCCTGCCTGCACGTGGATCAATGAAGGTTACTGACATCATATCACAAAGTGATAGCCAGTGCCTTACCCCCGGCTATTTATCAGCCCGCAATCTTACGGAGAGACGAGAGCGCTCTATGTGGGGCTTTCTGCTTTCTCTCTGTTACCCCTCGACTACCCCTTCCCTTCACCTTGTCACCTGTCTATCATTTGCTGAACTGCTTTGGTGGTGGGCTGTCCACATCGTTGCTACTCAGATGCTTTCGCACTACAATAATCTTTCTCGCATTCGCCTTTTTTGTTAGTTTTTTTTTTCTTCTGTGTCAATACCGTGCTGTGTTTGGACTCAGCGAGCTGTTTCCAAGGGCCTTAATTGGCTATTGAATGCTTTCATTTTTTTTAATCAAGTATTTTGATCATGGCCACATGTATTGAGCGTATGTTTGTGTACTATAATTTCCCATCCTGTAATCTTGTGCCTCTTGAAGCCGAGCAAAATGATTTCAGCGGAGAGAGAGACAAACATCTGTGTCCAAGGAAACATCAATGACCTTCACATCTTCACTGACCATTTTTCGCCCTCGTACGTCTTTCTCTTTGTCTCAGTTCCTGTTATTATCATCAGACTTCTTTGCTTTGTCAAGTTTTCACTGTGTCGGTCCTCATTCTGTGTGACCGTGCCTCTGTGTTAGTGTGTGTGAGAGAAAGCGCGGGTGTTTGTGTGCATATAGGCGCTTATACTCTCAGGTAGCGTATGAGTTCCATTTATCAGCTGCCCGGGGCACATTGTAGAGGATTTCCCCCAATGGGTTAGTGTGTAACTGCTCTGTCAATACCTGCTTGTCAAGGTAGTGGAGAGCAGAGGGAAAAAGACCCCTCACTCTGTGAACCGAAGCCACTTATTGAGCAGCCAATAGCTATTTACCTCCTGACAGGAAGGGGGAGAGAAGGCCCCAGCTGAGGTAGTCAGACTTTGGCTCTCTCTCTCTATTTCTCTGCCATTTGTTTCCACATCTTGTTTAGCGTGGTTTTAAGTGGACTTATGAAGTATACATTAACAGTATAACCTAGCTTCTGTGTATTTCGCTGATCAATAGCTGTGGAAGAACAGATTAAGAGCACGCTCGAGGTGATTGACCCTTCCAATTTAAAGAGTTTCGCGCTACTGTAATGCTAATGTAACATTTCCTCTAAGCTCTAAGCGTTCAGGACTGAAATTTCTCATTTATTGTGCAGATTTCGGGAGGAAATCAGTGGGTTTAAATGTGATAAATTGTGTTCAGTGAAGCTTGAGAATATTACACCCAAAGTTTGGGAGGAGCTGGCTCATCTAATCTTGTCAATCACAACACAAGCGCTTACTTCACCTCAACACCCCATCTTCACCTTCTTTTTTAGACTCTACTATTTATTAAGTAGTCCTGAAGGGAACCAACTTGAATCGAGTTCAATGCTCTGGCCCATATGCATATAAAGTATTTGTATTTACTATACATGTGTACTTTAATGGGATCTATTATGCAAAATTCTCTTTTACATGGTGTTTGAACATAAATGTGTGTCGGCAGTGTGTGTATAATCATCCCTTTTTTATCCCCATAAATCATAAGCAGTGTCTCAGAATAAGCCGTTTGCAGTTTATATGCAATGTGATGTCACATTGCACTGGACCCGCCCACAACTGCTGACAGACTCTGCCCTATTAGCATAGACCCCGCCCCGAGTGAGCTATACATAGTCTGCCATGTTTATCTCCTCGCCAGAGCATTTAACATCAGCAGTATTCTTATTTAAGCTACTAAGTTATTCAGTCAAGAGCAGTGAGTGTTTTTTCGTTTTTCTTTTGTTGTTCGATTCATATTAACAGCATATATAGCAGTATGTACTGTATATCACACTGCTGTCGCTTTAATACACAGAATGCGATTTCTTTCCCTGCTGTTTACATTCACAGACAAAACCGACTGTGTTTATGTAAACTTTGGGTGTTTTTGACAGTTTACACATAATAAGACGTGTAAGAGAAATTGGTTTAATCAGTTTACGCGCCGTCTGACACCCAGCTTCCTGTGCGCGTGCTTCAGATGTGTGCGCTCAGAAAACCATATATCGGAAGTTTACGCTGATAAGGCTTTAAAACTCTCCGATAATAAACTTTCATGAAGAACTCCAACGTCACGTGTGCGTGACCGCGATAGAGATGATAATCAAAACCAAACAGATGTTTTAGTTTTAGGCAGAAATGAGCTGTAAAGGCTCCGCCATCTTCTGGAAAGAGGGGTGGGGAGCAGCAGCTCATTTACATTTAAAGATATATGCACAAAAACAGCATGTTTTTTCTTCCATTCAAAAATGGGCATTTACAACGTGGTATAATAAATGATCTGTGGGGAATTTTGAGCGGAGACTTCACAGACACATTCTTGGGACAACCTACATCTTGTAAAAAGTGGCATAATAGGTCCCCTTTAATGTCAGCAATCCTTTCATTTGTGTTCTGAGGAATTTTAGCACTAGAATCTGAGACAAAGTTGATACTGAGGTCTATGAAAGAGCAACATATAAGCAACAAAATGCATGTTCGGTGGTCGCTGGGTCGTCGCAGTGCAGTGGCTCGTACATTGCGCTCTAAAGCCCTGTTTCCTCTGTGGAATCGCTGTGTTGACAGAGAGCATCTGGATCGGGGTTAGCTGCTACATACATGCTCAGCTACTCGCAGTGTGGAGGTGACCCAGCCCTGGCTGATTTTCATCTGGCAGTCACACCCTGCCCCTCACCCCCTCCGCCTCTGGGTTGCAAACACCTCTCTCCTCTCCTACCCCATTGCCTGTGACCCGCCATGAATGCCTGTTTTGGTGGATATTTCATTTAAGCTGATCTACTTTGATTCAACAAACAAAAGGAGCTTTCTCTGTGATCTGCATTTTTTCCTCCTCTTCTTTCCATCCGCTTTTGTTTTCTTTAAACTTCTCACTCTCTTGCTCTCTCTCTCTTTCTTTGTGGGTTGAGCAGAGCGTTGTGTTCCATGCTGGGCTGTTGGTGGCCTGTTGGGACATGTTTGGTATACCTGAGTCACAGAGCAAATGTTTAACTCATGCAGGTCCACAAAGAAAACACACACACACACACACACACACATACATGCATGCACAGCTGCCCATATCAGCCAAGCATCAGGCTTTTTGACGAAAAAATCTGTACATTAAAGCAGGCGCACACATACAAAAGGCTCAATACAAAAACAAAGCAAAATCCTATGCCCGCACGAATGGCCTCTCAAACATACCACACACGAATCGCCCTCGGTGACCTGGGAGCCTTCCCGTTGCCAAATTGGAAATGTATTTCATGTTTATTAAGTTGAAATGAGACGTTAATTCCGCACAAAAAAAGGAGAAGAGTCATGCTAGAGCAGCATCTGAAGATGTCCCGCTGTTAAAGGACAGCTGTCCAAACAAGGAGAGGGGGGAAAAGGACTAGAAAAAACACATTATATAAACATTTGACAACAGTTGCTCTGTAATCTGGTATTACTTCCACAAGCGGAGGAGAGACCCGTGGTCCTGGGTTGGGCCGGGCTGAAGGGGGACACCACTGCGGTGGGGTTGAAGCCTGGTGCGCTGAAGAGGTCAGTGGCAGATGAGAGAGAATGAGGATTCATGGGAATCCCGCAGCGGAGAGCTAATCACGTTTGATGTGCATGTGAACCCGAGCAGGTTCGTCGATCACTGCTGGGCATGCGTGAGGGGACTCTGGTGGGGGGTATGAACAGGGCACGATGACCCACTAATTGGCTGCCACGGTATTCTAGTCTTAAAAAGCTGTTTTTATTATACATTTCAAAAGACAATGCACCCACATCTCCCTATTTTTTTTTTTTTTTTAAAGAAAGATTACACTTCTCCCTTTCTTTGTGTGTGTGTGTGTGTGTGAGAGAGAGAGAGATGACTGTTACATGCTTGGCGGAGGCGGTTTATAGCGTAATACCACTCAAAAACAAAAGGGGGTTTATGTCTTTGGCCTGGTGGTCGGTGGAATCCTACACTCTGGGTTAAACGCTGGATTAAAAACAAACCAAGTTGTGTTAAAAATGGACAAACCCAGCAATTGGGATGTTTTTACCCAGCGGTTGGGTTAAATGTTTGCCCAAAGTGCTGGGCAGTTTTATTTAACCCAACTATTGCTTAAAATTTACTATATGGCTCACTTAAAATGAACTTAAAATGAAACATTTAACCCAACCCAATTGCTGGATTTGTCCATTTTCAACCCAACTTGGGTCATTTTTAACCCAGCATTTTTTTTTAGAGTGTAGCATTCCCATGCATACTATCTGTCAGACTTTGAAGGGCAGAAATGTATCTTTTTCTGATACATAAAGCCTGTGACTGAAACTAAATGGTAGCTTACACCATTAAGTACTTGTACAATGAAGCCTACTAATATGCTGAAGTATAGATGCGGTCAGAGCCATGTCAGCGCGTGCCAATCAAGTGGGTAATGCAAATTTGAATCTGGCTTGTGACATTTCTTGTTCCTATTCCTGTTATTTTTAGTCACCTCTCCACTATTGTCAATAAAAGTGGCACGAGGTCACCAATAAAGAATATAAGCTAAATATATATATGTATAAATGGGATGCACAATGTTATCAACTATTGCTATTAGCCAGAATTTGAGTGCACTAATAGTTTTCGTTCCTGCTGAGGAGGAACAGGCTTTCGTAGCAAATCTTTGAAGAGGAAGAAAGAGAAAAGCAATGAGAAAGGTGATGAGTGGTGGTGAGTTGTACCAGGATAAAGTAGTTAAAAGTGAGTCAGCTGCTTCTTTGGATCGTATCACAGACACGCAAACATACACAGACTTCCCGAGCCCTGACTGTCATCCCTTTAATATTGTTTTGGAGCTGTTCAGGTGTGGCTACCTTTGGCAGCAAAACCTAGTGCTTAGGGCAATAGCAGGCTAGTAGGCAGGGTGCCAGTTCAACTCTGGAAACTTCTTCAGCTACTCCCTCTATTTCTCTTCCGCTCCTCACGTCTCCCTTTCCCAAAGTAAGATTGACCTTTATACAACACTTCAGCTGTTACAGACTTCAAACATAGCTTGAAAAGAACCCTGTCTATTAAAACATACATAAAGCCCCTATTTGCTCCAGTGATTCTGTGGGCATGTTAGTGACTTAGAAGGACAGAGAAGGACAAAAAGAGGGCGAATGACTCACACAAAGACATTCTTCTCTCTTAGTTGGCCTCAGTCTTTTTAGGATGTGATCTTCCCACATCAGAGTTCAGAGAGTAGGGGTCATGTCTGGAATCACTCTCCAGGCTTCATCTCCTGCTCACTTCTAACCCTCATAAGTTGGTTGTTCTTCACAGAAATGCTGTGTGGTGAAGGTATGAGGTTGTATCTGCCCAGACATTCTCTCGTGCAGACAAATAGATAGCTAAGTGCATTTTCGGTCAGCTCCGGTAGATCTGAGGACATTTTGTCACGGAATGGAGCTGCTGGAAAAAGTTAATATGAACACAGCTGAACATAGCAATCTGGCCGCTCAGCACTGATTCATTAGTGACTCATGTGCTTGATGCCAGTATTCCTGGCTGTTTTTAAAAATAAACCTCCCCATTTCTCAACCTCATCTTGCTGAACTCTACATAATAGATGAGTTTATTAATTCACTCACCACAGCTTGTCTTGTTCAATCATTACTCCGTCCCAGAGTTGAGGAGCCCCAGTGGACTCGAGCCGTGCCTGCTTTCCCTCAGGTCCCTGTCAACCATTCAGAAACCTACTGAGATAGCAGATAAGAGCCGGCCAGATTGAGTTGCTAAAGAGGCCTTACTTAAGATACAACCTTCTTTTCACCCTGTTTCCATTAGAAGAACAGTTGAATAAATTAACACACCGAGTCTGAAATTCTCGTCCGAAAGTTAAAATATAATTGTGTCAATTACGTTTACCCACTGCCTTTCATAAAAAAAAAATAAAAAAAATGTATCGGGTTCAAATTTCTGCATTTTTAGCATCTGTAGTCAGCATTTTGACAATTCAGAGCCACCATACGGAAGCCAGAATCCAGAATGGCGTCTGACAAGTTGGTCCACTTCGTCTCGCAGCACAATGCACTGTATGACAAACAAAGTGAGGAATACATATATATTGGCGGTTTTCGTTTTAACAAGTGGCTCAAGTATCACAAGCAAAGCATCAAACTAAGCCACTGACAGTAAACTGAATTGTTTGGGATAATCCGGCAACTCCTATATAAGGAGGTGGAACTCTCCTTCCTCTCTACACAATCTCAGGACTGGATGGACCCAGTATTTCCTCTTTCTTTTTCTCTTTTAAGAAGAGAGAGGACAAAATCATCCTCACTGCTTTTGTATTGTTTCGCGACGGATTAATTAATATGGATCGGACTCAGAGTGCGAGGTTTCTGTGCGTGACAAATTTTTAGGATGACGAGTACGAAAAAACGCATATGAAAATTTCCGTCTCGGTTTGCAAAAACCTGTAGTGTACAAAATAGTGAGCGGTGGCGGTTATGCACGACTCGATTCTGCATCTTTCGCTATTGTTTACTCTCACTGCCCTTTTAATTTGAAGTGACAAGAAAAGTAGCAATTTAGAATTGATGTGAAAAACAGCGGAAGTTTGAACTTCGGCTAGGATGGTCTAATTGTAGTGTGCTCAGGAACACAGCTTCCCTTGTGTGCTCAAACAAAGACCTACAGAGGCAATTTCTCCTCAACTGTCTTAAAGGATAGAGAAGAGAAACAAACTGCTTTATTTTGTATTTTCAACTTGACTTTTCTTTTCGAGAACGCTATCAAGGTAATCCTGTCCATTGAGTTGGACTATTTTATTAACACTAAACTGTTTAAGCCTCCATACTGAACTTGCGTATATATTTGTGGATTTGATTATTAGCATGGTCATGTGGATGTTTTTGTGTGCACGGTAGTACAACAGTAATTAGAAGCTATAGGGGCCGTTTGCGAGCCTTTTTATTTGCTGGCTGCCGGGGTTAAGCTGTCATTATGAAAATGGCCATCCTTCCCCTGCCGATACCTTTCTTCGGCTTTTGTGTGGAGAGCTGTGCTTTAATTACAGGTCTGTGAGTGATGTCACTGCTGTGGCGTCTCCTGCCATTCACCCAGCGCCTCCCCATACACGTGTGCTTAAACACACACCTGCCCCAGCTGCCCTCCATACCTACCTCCATCTCACCCCTGAGTCCACCTCACATCTAAACAACTCCCACCTAACGCCAACCCCCACCCACGATTGTTTAGAGATGGCTTGATTATTTGTTCTGTCAATGTGGTTATTTAACTTTCCTCAAGCGGAAGATAAGGAGCCCTACAACTGTTGTAACAAGAACGAACTTGTGCCAGAACGGAAAGAAGTTGGTATGTACGCTAGTATGAGCAAACGTCTCATTTAATGCATGTATGTACACCTTACACATGAGATTTAAATGTGTGGGAGTATGCAGGGGACGCCTCTCTGAATAATTTGGATTCCACAAGTGGTTATTGCCGGAAAGAGCAGAAGAAGAGTCACTTTACTGAGGGAACATTTCAATGGTGGGACACCGGAGAGGTTAAAACGGCCGGGGAAGAAGGATAAAGGAATGTTCAAAGCAAATCGGTGTGGACGTCATGCATCGGCACTACACCTGACCTAGGGAATGTGTTACCTAAAAGGCCAAAAAACACCTGGAGACCATGGAGCTCTTATCGTAGATGTTAGATGACCCTGCTGAAAAAAAGAAGGCTCCGTCATGAAGTCTAAGAGCCCTGCAGAAAAACAGGATTGAAGGATTTCTCTCTGCTTTTTGTATGTGCGGAGAGAGCAAGGGGAAATAATGGTAGGTAATGTTATCTTGTTCACAGTTACAAGAATCCTGCTCAGTGAATTCTATGGGGTTTCAAGTTTCTAATATGTATATAAAGTTTCTCTGGCACAATGGAGCTTTTGTAGAGTGCAAAATGACCCCCTTTGCCTCTCTCCCTTCGTTAAAAAAATGCATTCATATGCTAGCAGAGCTGCGAATGTGGACTCAAGTTTCTGCTATCTTTATGTGTTGTGTCGTCACGGAGCCCCCGCGGGCTGAAATGTGCATCTCATTCACCGTCTCCGGCACTCTGCCAGCGCTGCCAGTGCTCCTTCCAGACGTGGATTAGGAAGAAAATCTAGGAGAAACAACAAGCTCCTGACAAAAAAATAGCTGGGATGACAGGTAACCCAAGTCAAAGAGAAAGACATTGAGAGAAGGAGAGAGAGAAGGCAGACGATAATTACAGAGCTTTTTGTTTTCGGGGCCACTTTTAGCTGGCTACTTAAGTGCCTGATCCCAAATATATGCCTTGTAATTACAGTAGTGGGCCCCATTAGGGCAGAGGTCTCTGGGGGATTATGCTTTGTGTGTGTGTATGTGGCAAGGGAAGAGATGGCACAATTGTGCACTATATCCTTGTCCTTGATTGGCTGCTTGGTTCCTTGGTTGAGTCCCTGGATTCCCCTTGTGAGAGAAACACAGTACTTGCTTCCTGCTTGCAGGTCTGTGAGCGCTGTTTGAATTGCCCATTCTCAGAGTTCACAGCTGAGACGTACAACCTTATTCACATCTGAGGGTGTCTCCTTCGCTACGAGCGCTCCTTCTCGTTCTTTCTTTGTCTGTGTGCTGATGCAGGGAGATTTATGGTGATTATGACAGGCTGTCTCAGTGATGACTGCCCAGTGTGGCGTGTGTCATGTCGAGTTGACTGGGACTTTTTGGTGTGGTGTCCGTAGAGGCCAAGCAGTAGGAGAGCCACCAGTGCCGGGTATCACTAGACTGAAGGAGATGGTGCCAGACCTCACTTACAGGGGAATTTTCAAGCCATGGCACCCAGCCAGATCCTTCCATTGTCTTAGCCCTTGTAGATTAGCACAGTGACACACAAACACGAGCTTACGCGAACAAATGGGATGGAGCCGTGCCTTGAGACTGAATAGCGGAGAAGGTGAAGGCGACCAGGGGCGTAGCTGTGCCTTGTGTGTGCGCTTGTGGGTACATTAAGCCAACCTGAGAGCAAATGAGGAAGATCTGCCTCTTTAAGCTGTTGGCTTTCCTAATAGATTCTTAAGCACTGGCTTTAGTGCATGTTAAACCAGGATTACCCAATCAATTATGGCCAGTACAAACAAGGATTACTTAAAACACTACATTTTTCTTGTGTAGAGGGTAAAAACAGGTGATAAGACAAGTAACTTGTCCAGGTCAGCGTGACCCTGTGTGAAAGGGACGCAGTGAGGTCTTCATTGTCAAGGGGTACCAGGAAAAGGAGATCACATGCCCACAAATGCCACCTTGCCACCAAGTCAAAAATGATTGATCAAAAAATATTTTTGTAACTAAAATAAAATAAAAATGTCAAAATAAATGAAAAACTAAAGCGAAATGAAACCATCAACAGTTATTTAAAAACTACCTGAAATAAAATAACAATTTTCGGAATCATTAAGCACTCATCCCATGGTGAAAAATTGTAAGCTATGTGGGGTTTAGGGAAATACCTGTAGATGGTGCATCATGCATGTGAGGTTAGCTGAGGGAGCGGCGCAAAGCCGTTTAAAGTGCACTGCGAACGTCGTAATCAGTAATAAGGGACGATCGATACATCATGATCGATGGGGCTGGGACAATCAATCGATTCCTCTTGATTCATTGATCGATTCTGAGATTTTCCGAATGCATCGCGATTCTCTCTTGAATCGATTCTGAGCTTAGTCTTCAGCAGCAGATGGCGCTGTATGCTAGTTTTTTACCGCAAGCTCAAATGCTCACGAAGAAGAGCGCTTGTGCATTCAGCTATGTACTCGCACCTAGGAATGCTTTTATGATGTGAGATTAATGTAAACAGCCCACTGTAAACACCCTATTTTAATAGAAGGTTCAAGTGGTGTGTGTAAGAAATTTGAAGCAAGCAGAGTACGGCTGTTTCTAAAGCACGCAGTGCCATCTGCTGTTAAAAACTATGCTCAGAATTGATTCGAGACAGAATCGTGATGCATTTGGAAAATCTCAGAACTGATCAAGAATCATTTATCGATTCGCGATGCAATGATTTACTGTCCCAGGCCTTAACACTCTACTGGCAGTTGAAAGGGAAATTTACCCACGTCATGTGCATCACAACATACTTTAAGAAGTCTGACTAAAATAAACACGGTAAAAAGATGTCGAGGCGCCGCCGCTATTATTGAGTTTCATTAGTCCCAGTTATGATTTATGCAGGGTTGTTTATGGAGTAAAAAAGTTCCGGACTGAGTCATTTTGGCATTTATTTGCACACTTTAATTATTACATATCTGATCGATCTCAGCATGTTTTAAATTTGTGTCGCTCCATTTGCATCACTAAGCTTTAAATTAAATTTCGCTCCGGTTTGCACACTGGAAGCGTTCTGTTAATTCTGCTAAACTTAATTACTAAAAACTAAATAGACATGTGATCACAAAATTAAAACTAACAAAATTAATAATGAAATTAATAAAAACAAATGTCAAAATAAGATTAAATATAAAAAGGAATTTAAAAGTGCTAAACTTTAATAACCTCTTCCGGGTCCACACTTTGGTGAACTAATGCCTCGTAGACTTGTAGTAGCCCACTACTATTCGTATCGGTGTGAATTCTGGAAAAGGTCATCTCGAAGGCACAAAGGGTGAACTACTGAACAACCTTCTGCAACATAAAATGTCCAATGGGCCCTTGACTTAGAGGACCCCATCCACAGATAGTAATTTTGCAATGGGTGCTGTTATATCAGCTTCTGGAGTAATTTATTTGCACAGGTTGTGTTTTTCATTTAAGGAACAAAGCAAGGAGTTATGCTTCCGTGGTGAATTACATGTCGCCAATGCAATTCTGGTTTGGCCATGTTTAAAAGTGTTATGCAATATTTGTTATATATATATTAATAGTGTCTTTGAATATAGAACAATAACATGAATGAATTGCATATTTCTTTAGCTGGCATTTGTGTGTACGTGTGTTCTGGCTCTGACCTTCCTGAAACCTGATCCGGAGGGTGTACCGTAGAGTGTACGTGCTGATACATCCCCAACTCTGCAAATATACAGAAAGGGCATAACACTGTGTCTGTTTACTTATTTTAATCTCAATTAGCAGCCAGAGTCTCGCTGCACAATGTGAAGCAAGTATGGACACATTCTTGCCAAACCAGCTCTGTGTATGTGTGTGTACTTTTGTGTGTTTAATTGAGCTCACCTCTCAATGAACCAGTACATACTCAGTGCATGTTGTAAGCACATGATAGTTGGAGCTTGCCCACACTCTACCTCCTGTTCCCTTTCCATCGTTCCCTCGCTTTTCTCTGACTCACATTTCCGTGACACCTTGACTGCCTGTTGTGTCATTCCATGAGTTTCTTTGATGGACTATTTTACTCTGGCTTGCGGAGTGTGAGTCCTCCCTTTGAGACGATACGCAGGGCCTTTGAAAATAGCTTGTATGTCATCTTAACCTCAGAGTGAGGGGTCAGCCCCTGTTGAAAAGAGTGCTCAAGGCATAAGAGAGCAAGAGAATCCCACTGGATGTCTTTTATAAACCCTCTCACCCTTTACATTCCTGCGCCATCCCTCTCTTTTCGCGTCTCTGTCTGGGCGAGTGAATGGTGGCTGCAAACCTTCTCTACCCTTCCTTCTGGCAGGGTGACTGTGGTAGGAAATAAGAGTGGCCTAATCAGGCCTAATAAGAATGTGTTAGTGACAGGGGGGCTGTTGAAAGGGTTTGAGTCCTCTGTGGAGACACAAATAGACAGAAGACATGCCGGGTATTGAGTTACCAATGTCTGGGCCGGACTAGCAAAGCTCTCTTAGTGTCTCCTACATAATGTACTAACACGGGGCATGCCAGTTATTGCAGCTACTATCAGTAGCAGGCAAGAATGTGGTTGAGTGTGCTTTTGTTACATGGGTTATCGACGCATAAGAGTGTCACAATAATGAAAAGGAAAAATCTGATTGATTATGATTTCACTTTTTTACCTTTAGTTAGTGTGTAATGTTTCTGTTTGAGCATAAACAACATCTGCAAAGTTACGACGCTCAAAGTTCAATGTAAAGGGAGATATTTTCTTTTAAAGAATTCTCTGTTTAAGGACTACAACAAATGGCCGGTAGGGACTACAACGAGATTCTTCCCGGTTTAGTGACATCACTAAACCTATAATTTACATAAATCCTGCCTCCGAGAACACGCAAAAAAGTGGGCGAGGCCATGTTGGGCTGCTTTAGAGAAGAGGAAGAGTTGTTGTAGTAGAGTGTTGTTGATGCCGTCATTTTACGGCGGACTGCTTCACAAACGAGGGTCAATTCAACGCTGGACTAACAAAAGATTAACATGATGGCACATGCCAGTCGATGAGTTGATCAGCTCCACAGCAACTACATAAATTTATCCACTAATCATTCATAAACAACATGCGTTCTAAAAGCTGTAACTTCTTCCTGAGTCTCTCCATCAGTGTCCGACTCCGGTTTGAACAATGTAAGGCTGAACACTGTTACTGACAATCCTCATTCACTGCGTGAGATTCTCCAGCTTTGTTGTTGTTGAGAAACCGAAGCATGAGCTGTTAAAGCTCCGCCCTCTTATGGAAAGGGGGCCGGGAGCAGCAGCTCATTTAAAGGGACACACAAAAATGGCATGTTTTTGCTCACACCCAAATATGGGCAAATTTGACTAGCTAGAATAAATGATCTGTGGGATATTTTAAGCTGAAACTTCACAGACACATTCTGGACACCAGAGACTTATATTACATGTCGTAAAAGGTGCGTTATAGGTCCTCTTTAAAAATGATTATTTCTTTTTTCAGCATGTTTGTGACACCACATGACATTGGTAAACAAAAGCTTTTCAATTATTAACAAGCAATGAAGCAGTTTTGTTAAAATATTATTGTCTTCTTATCAGCAATAAAAAGATTAGGCCAAACTTCCCTCTTTTTCCTCATTATACTATTATATTCCTCACAACAGTTGTATCACACATTTAAGTGATTGTACGCTCGAGTTGCATTTTAATGTAGTTTTAAATAAAATAATCATATGAGCATCACATCATTGACCCACATCTGTTACTGTTGTTATTGTAGTTCGATACACATTGTGTCGGCTTTAGACAAGAGCAACACTTGCATTTCAGATCTTCTTTGTCACTGTAGCAACATTTGTCTTTGATATAGTTTGTGATGCGTCTGTAATGCAGCTGTATGTTTTCTAGTGTGTGAATACAATCCCATCTTTATCACATCTGTGTCAACAGCTGTGGGAGCCCTCGAGCTAACTCCCACCTCCAAGTGAGCTGAGAGAAAGGGAAAACACAACAAAAAAATGTGACTGTTTTACCCCCTTTAGAAATGAATCCTACTTAATTAAGAAGCAATGAAGAATCCACAGATAGCATTCTGTAATTAGCTTAAGCAGGGGCTGCTGTAACCAGATCCACTGCATTAACGACAACATAAGGCCCTGTGAAAAGCATGATTGTTCTCCGGATAATTGTCCTTTTAGTTAACGGTGGGCAGGGGAAAGGCTCTCCTTGTTAGAGGATCTTGGCTTGGGGCTGTTGACAGCCAGGGGAACAGATAAGAATGGGTATCCAGGGATGGGGCTGGCACTGGCCCTGTGCCCACTTTGACAACCCCACTTGTGCCCTCTGCCGAAATCCGGATGGCATGTATAGGAATTAGGCCTCCCCTGGGTGTGAAGGGGGGCATGTGTTAATGACATGCCCCTAAAGGCTAATGAATGAAGAGAGATCAATAAAATAAGGCAGATGTATGCAAACAGCATGCTGATTATGCTGGCTAATGACGCCTGCTGGAGCAGAGCTGGGAAGGGAGGAACGGGGAGGGAAACGAAAGTGCCATAGAGGCACGTGGAACATTTACCGTCTCCTGACACACTACCATGGAGTAAATGAAATGGCTTCTACTCAAGGGGTAAACTGTCAACGGATTAAATGTCAGAGATATTTATGGTAGTGCAACTTTTTTTGTTTTCCTCTATGTCCATTTTGTCAGTGTCACATTTATATGAATAAGCCAATGTTTTCTCCACCGCTTGGTCTACCACCATTGCAGAAAAATATATCATTTATCTGAATTGTGAGCTTGCAGCCTGAATGGATTGTGATATAAGCATTGTGTAGCACAAAGATATGCCTTGAAAACACATTTTCTATTGAGTTGTCCTCGCTGCAGGCAAAAACTAAGAGTGACCAGAAATCACAAGTAACATTTTGTAACATTAATCTGGGTTCACGCTAATTTATAAGTGTATTGTTTATTCATGTTTGTTCGTACTACATTTAACTAATGTTCATTTAAATTACTGTGAAGCTGTTGTTCATTATATCATGTTAGGTAAAGCACTAACTAATGTTGAAATGTGGAACGTGCATTCTTACAAAAGCTTTTGTATTGTGGTATAGTGATAACATTGTGTTGTTAAAGGGTTAGTTCAGACAAAAGTTTAAGTTCCGTCATCATTCACTCACCCTCAAGTTGTTCCAAAGGTGTTTTGAAAGAATATAGGTAACCAAACAGTTGATGTGCCCCATTGACTTCCATACCATGAAAAAAAAAAAAATACTACACAAGTCAATGGGGCTTATCAACTGTTTTTTCACTGACATTCTTCAAAATATCTTCTTTTTTATTCAGCAGAGGAAAGAAATTCATACAGGTTTAGGGTGAGTAAATAAATACAGAATTTTAATTTTTGGGTGAATTATCCCTTTAAGTCACACTCCACTATATTCCTTCAAAAACTTTGTGTTATGGTTTATATCAGTGTTTTAGCAGCACTTAACAATAAGGTTCTACATGTTAACATTGGTTAATGCAATACATAAAAAGAAGTATCAATGAACATTACTCATCTTCTAATCTTTTAATAAACTTATACATATATTTACTTTTAACATTTATTCATTAAGCTTTTTGGAAGTAGTCAGGAGCTGGGGGTTAGGGTGCAGCCTAAAAAAGCAGATAGGTTCACCTCCTCTTTTCTTTGAGCTCCCTATTGTATCCAACCAGTCGGAGCTGTTAGAAACACGATATGTGCCTTTAAGCAGAGAGGGAGAGCAGCCAAGTCTTAACTGCTGTCTCATCCTGGCAACTGCATGGATGCTGTCTGCCTCCATTCATGAGGACTCAGGGAGATGGAATGAAAAGAGAAGGATGAGAAGAGAAAGAAGTCCCCTCCCCCGGTTCCCTCTCTATTTATTCCAGGATCAGGTCCTCTGAGGAATGTGTCTAGCTCTGTGTACTTGTCCAATTCAGCAAGAACTAGAGACACAGTCTAAGTTCAGCAGATAAAGCCCAGGTCTGCACTTTCCCCAGCAGGACGTTTCTGGTATTGGGTTTCGGTGTAGGGGACTGTACATCTTAGATTTTGAGTGTTGTTCTCTTTGTTTCCTCTAACCAAGCCACTTGGATTTACAAAACGACAGGCAAAAGACTTCATGAGAACAGACGTCCAACACCGTGGCTTTGTGCCAGTCTCTCAGTAGTCGAGGCATTTGCAAGTGTGCTTAGAGGGATATTGTAAATGAAATCGTCTGGTGGAATGAAAAAACTGACTGATGACATCAGAGCCAGCCACTGATGATTGGGTTGACGTTGTACGGTGGCATTATTTTAATGAAAACAAAGATCCAGTGTACATCAAGCCAAACAACACGCTCTGCAATGCATCAGTTGTTTTATTGCTTTGGATTGAGAATATGATTACGCCTCTGCACTCCCCATGGGCTTGAAATTAAAACCCTAGTCCAATGTTGAAGACCTTGGAGGACTTTCCAATAAGAGGCCAGAGAGCAGGTGGTGACCCCCTGTGGCCTTGGACTATATTATTGACCAGGGTCCGGCACCCCAGTTGATTGCTTTATTGTATTGCTATGGACCTCAGTGGCTGGAGACCTCTAGTTGACCCGGGACTGGAGGGAGCATTGCAGTGACCCTCACCTTAGTGGAAGAGATATGTGGCTTTGACCTGTGCCTTAATGAGGGAAGGCTTGACCTGCAGAACTGCAGGGATAATGGTTCTTCTTCCAGTCACCTTCTTTCTGTCTCAGCCTGTAATTTAAAAGCTGTTGGGTCACTGGTGTCCTTCGCATTTCAGGTGGGGCTCTGCCCTGACTGCAGACCCTGTACATGACCCATCGGCGTTCATCACGTTGGTCTGGCAGGAGGGAGGAGGAACAAAATACAGATTAATCTTCTACAAATAACAACAAAATGCTGCAGGATCACTTTGCTGAATCTACACTTCCACTGGTGTCCAGTGACGCCTTCAAAAACCTCTTTATCATTGGACGTGAAGGGTCAGTAGCATAAAGGCAGATGAAAACTGGTTAAGCATAAACACATGCCTCCCCCTAGTCAATAAGAATGTGTTATTGAAGCCCCAACTGAAGACATCATGGATTTTTTGCTTCCTGTCTCCATTTCTGGATAACACTACAAACCCCGGAGTGGTGATTGGCACACAGACCTGCTGGATCTCCCGAGCTCTCCATAAACTGTCACTCTGTCAACCTGATCAAGGCGCTTTAGACTTGCAGGAGAAAAACCTCTCTAAACGCACATACACAAGCTTCTCACTTCCTTATTACCTTTTGTTTTTCTTTGTTTTGTCTTAAGTGCCAGTTTCCAAAGGCTTCCATCAAAGCTCCAGCAATAAAAGTGGGTTGCTGAAATGTTTAAATAATAGTCTCGAGTGAAGCATACTTGATCCCTCTTACATGTTATACGACCAACACACATGTAATGTGATGTGTTTCTCAAATTGACTTCTCTCTGTGTGTCCTCCTAATGAGGAATGAATAGGTCGGGATAATGAGCAGGCGGTGACAGGACCAACAGGTGTTGCTTTGGCGTCCTTGTCCGTTCCGCCTCCCCCACACCCATCCCTTTATTCCATCATGTCTTATTGGCTTACATTTAAGTTTTAAAGCTGATCATTATAGTTTTGGCTGTTAATCTTAAGACTTTATGTAGTCCTAGGTTCGGGTAGGCTTTTATCCAAAAACGTCCTGGTCGTTCTTTTGCTTCGAGCATCACTGCACTGTTTACTTTAGTGCGCAGGGCTTTGTTTGTCTAATGCAGGCTCGTTCACCATGACCCAGTCAGGCTAGCCACTGAACTCCCTCTGCACCTGCCCAATGAAAGGAGTGCACCTGGCATCATAGAGTTCACTTCAATTAATCCCTCCGAATTACAGTCCCTGAGCCAATTAAGCACCTCTCATCTTACACAGTCCCTCCCCAGCACGAGGCTCTGTCCATTGCTGACATCAACCATTCAGCCCCATTGAGAGAGGGGTTGGGTGTAACACCTTTGCTCTCTTCTCTGTACAGTCCATGCAAATGTTGGCCCGTTCTCGTCTGTTTGCAGAGCAGGTTTTATAGATTACCTGATCCCTGAAACTCTCCCTAAAGAGCCGGAAATGAAACACTCGGATCTTTTCAGAGCTTCCCAGTGGTGACTGCAACTCTAGATAATACATGTCAACAACATTTCAGAGAATACCTGTCAGATGACTTCTCAGAAATTATTGATCTGCATTTCTGTGCATCTCTTTGTGGCACAGTTATGCTTATCTGCGTACTAAGCCATGCAGACCGTTTCCCATGTTGTGTTGGCATGTATATATAGCCTCCTACTCGTGCCCAGAGCCCTGGCACAGTCAACACGCTACAAGCTTTCTGCTCCACAGAGTGATTTCATTCACAGTATAGCACTATATCTGGCAGCTTTCCCTCACCTTGCACACACACACACACAGTGTGTGAATCTGTGTGTGACAGGTTCTCTAATGGTAAGGAAGATTGAACAGAGCAGTACTGCGGCCTTAGGTTAAAATTCAAAGTGCCTTGCTGTTGATCTTTTAGTCCTGTTTCCTTTGGTAATCTAAAAACGCATATCCTGATAGCCATTGAATGTTTATCTTGTTTTCTGGCACGCTTCCTCTTTGTCAAAACAGTGACGACATTAATTAAGCACAGTTTCAAGCTCTTCAAGGCCTGGCAGATTCCAGTCCATTCAAGCAGCACACAGACTTCATTGTGTTATATTTTACTAGCATTGAGTGTTTTGATTTTAGAGTCGGTGATATAGATACAAGGGTGCATAATAAGTAAAAGAAAGAAAAATCTAGTATCAAACACATATCAAGTTCTTAATTTTTTAAAAACTTATTTAATGTGTAAAGATTTATGGCTCTTCGGTATCGAAACATCTATCAAGCTCTTATCAGCCGGGTTACGGTAGGTCACCACTGGAGTGTCGCAACAGTGACTCTGTGTGCACTGCTGGTGAACAAATCCAAAAACCTTTCGCTTACTGTGCTCTGAACAAGCATGTTCTCTTTTTTTGTCACCGTGTTGGAGTCGTATTCAAGCTCAGCCTATATTTGAACAAGTCTCTATTGCAGGTTGAAAACACAAACATGTGTCCTTTCTTTAAACATGCTTAATTCTCATTGCTTTTCTGCCTCTTTTACCCCTCTTAATCCACCCGGCCTCCTCCCCCAGCGAGAGGCGGCAGATGATGGATGGGAGTTTATCACTTCGAATCGTGTCGTTACATTATGATGTGTTTGCAGAAAAAAAGCTCTCTGTCTAACTTCACCGTCATGCCAAAAATAACTTTCTGGGTGTGATACTGATTTGTTGGTACTCAACATTTACTCATTGGCATGTTCCGCATGTCTGCATTGCTTATGGCTCATTTTCCGGCCCCTACGTTGAGCTCTGGGAGACCTGTGGTTATTGAAGAAGGTGTGTGTGTGTTGGATGTGAGGGTGGGATGGGGGGTTTCCATATATCTTTGAGTCTCTCATTCTGCAGGTAATTACACAGCAATGTAAATTACAGCGAGGCAGCAAAGAGCCATAGCCCCTGCCGGCACTCGCCTGGCCCTGCATGCGTCCCTCCTGCCTGACCCCGCAGCAAACGGCTTAACACAACAAGCCACATCTTAGCACAGACCCCTGTTCATGGCTGCCCTTGGATAAATCATTAGCAGATGATGCTTTCATTTGAATTCCCTTTCTTTTTCTCTTTCACTTTCCATGTCTACCTAACCCTGCCATACACTACGTGTAGTTCAAAAGAAATCATATCTGGTTAATATTTAGCTGCAAGATCCCTGGATAAAGGGGTGGAGTCGGTTGCTTTGAAAAGCCGAAACTCATTGGCACACATATTGAAGATATGTTTCTGTCTATGGAGGAATGTGGCTTCTCTTCCTGGATCTGACCTTTGACCCTATCCTGACACATGACTGAGATTCTTTAAGCTTCTCTCTCTCTCTCTCTCTCTCTCTCTCTCTCTCAGGTCTGTCTGTTATTACACACACACTGATCTGTCACCAGCAGTTAGAGCTCCATGCTCCAGTCTCTTCCTCTGCTCTTAGACGTAAATCCTAAAAACATGACCACAGAGTGACTGGAGAACAGTTTCTTCCTCTGTTTTTCTACCTCTCTCGCTCAATCTCTCTCTCTTTCACCTTTTCTTTCCTCTTTTCTCTTTCTGGCCCAGCTGGGCTCCAGATGTAATCTGCATTTCATGTGGTGAAGTGCAGGGAGGCAGGCCATGTGAGCGGAGCAGCACTGGGCTGAGATTGGGCCAGGCTTTGGGTCTGCCGCTCAGCAGTTCAGCTAGATGTTGCGGTTAGTGTGATGTGAACTTTGACAGTCTGTGTCATGCCTAATGCCTCACTTCCCAAACACAGCTCAGTGAGGCTGATTTATATCTAACAGGTGCTGCGTTCGGTGCAGCAGCAGAGCTGATGGGATGGGGGACAGCTTGTGGCCGCCTCATTAAAAAGAGGAGGAGATGGAAGGCAGTTCCTCTGTGTGACATCCACACCCGCCAGATACGAAGCCTAAGTGAAAGAGAAGGAAGAATATGGGCTTGCAAACAGTTGCCATGCTTCTTCGATTTTTGACTATTATTCTTCCTGTCACACATGCTTTGGATTTCCTCTCTCCCTGCTTGGGCTTTTAGGCGCAGTGGGCTCTCTGACCTCTGTTGAGTGCACAGTGGCTTAAGCCCTGGCAGACACCACAATGCCAGGATTGTCTGGGAGTGTTGACATGCCAGCAAACTTTGACGGGCTTATGTTAGTGGCGCGGTGTCGGTTTTCCCCCTGCCGCCCCTGTGAAGGCAGTCCTTAGCCTCTTCTCTCTTCTTTCTTTCATCTTTCTGTCTGTTTCTCTCTTGTGCCTTCTCTCTGATAGCACTTCTTACTATTTGGCTTGTAAACTTGATTTGGATCCTTTTTAAATCCCGATAATTAACCAAGGGTTTGCAGATATCCTTTGGACCGTTTCCTGTAAGTCTTTGTCTTTAGTCTGTAGGTGATTATTAGGAATCTGATGCTTTCTGGTGAGTGTGGCCAGACTACCTAAAATGGTGTGACAAAAAACAAAAATGTGGCCATTTTAAATATAATTTCCATCGGTGTTGGTCTGCAAAAAAATTATCAGATTTCATTTCATTAGAGTGAACACCGACAACAAGTGTAGAGTGAGGCCCTGTCCCAAATGACACACTTCATGTGCACTAAAGCCCAAAGTTTACTTTACCTTTCACGCGTACGCGAGGGTACGTCATCAGAGGAGTATGAGTGTATTGTAAGCGCACCGCCGGATTTTTGTAAATCGCACAAGCATTTAATTTTTTTGACCAGAACACATGGCAAGCTACAGCAACAATGGAGGCCTATATAGACGACAGATTGTGTACCCAGGGCTTTACAGTCTTGTGGACTTACAATGGCCGTCGCATGTGCTTGTCCGTTAAGTCCACAAGACCTGCAGCAGATTTCTACCTGACAGTCAAAGTGGCATTAAGTCAGAATAGGGTGAACTTAGCAAAAATCGCGAGGGCTTCCCATTTGGGATGGGGCCTGAGCTAAACGTCTGGTTCATAAACACATGACTCTTGTGAACTGGTTCTTTTTAATAAGTCAGTCTGAAAACTTTTTTTTTCACAAAAAGTTTTGGTGTTAGCAGTTAGTAGCAATTAGCAGTTTGAGTCAGAGAATCGTTCAGAGCTCAGAAGTGATTCCCTCACTGAACTGCGAATCACGTGACCTTTATATGCCACAACCTTTTTTGTTGAGCACTTTTTTGTCCATCTAGGTAGGGCATCCATTGAGGACCCTTCATATTATCAAATTAGCTTTAAGTTTGTAAACCTGAACTTCATGCTGAGCTCAGCTATTTGTTACCCCTCTCCTGCTGAATGAAATGTTCGTTATGTGCCTCGGCAAGTTGGACGAAGACTATTAATTGTTTTCAACGTTCCTCTTCACCCAGAACGTCAGCATCTTTCAGCACCTGCCTCGAGGCCACCTTGTTACACACATTGCTTGTATTCTCATAGTGTTTTTCTTTCTCTTCCTCTGTTGAGAGTTACTCATTTCATCACCGCTGAGGAAGAATGCACGTCATTTCGCTTGCTTTGCCTTGGCCTTTTTTCTCGTAAATACTGCAGGCTAGAACTGTACAATGCGATAAACCGCAGGCGTCTGTAGTTATGGTTATGATTTATGGGTAGTGTCTACATACCACAAAACGACACACTTAGATAATGAAAATTGTTACAGAGTGAACCATCTGCAGGTGGATTGGCACTGTATAGTTTAGAAAATAATAGTGTAAACCTTAACAATTTGGATGTTGTGAGTAAAATGAAGCTTTCAGTGTCATTATAGCTGTCAGCTGCCCTTTTGTTTATGATTTTGCTGAAAATGAGACTGCTAAGCTTCCGTAGCAGCCCATAAAAATAGACTGTCAGTAAGTCAGAGCGTGGATTGGAGATGTATTCTGCTGCTGTTTGGGAATAGCTGGGCTTTAAGAGTTAGTGCCATCAGTAGGAATCTCTTTAATTCATCCCGACAGTCCCTCAAACTCCCACCTGTAGGTTATGCTATGAAAGCGGCCTGCAAAAAAAAAAACTTTAACCGTAATTTGTTCACGCTCCCTCATTCGCTTTGTTTTTCTTAAACGTCTGGACGTTCAACGGCAATAACGCTCCGGCTTTGCTTCCCTCTGTTTCTCCAAAGAACACATTATTCCTTGTACTTTATTAACACTCCATAATTCTTTAAAGGGGGTCGGGGGCGGGTGGGGGGTGCAGTAGAAAGCCATCCTCCCTTGAGGTTTATTGCTTAAAGCGAGCACGGCTCTTTCCCAGGATAAGAGATTTAACTAAGCAGAGAGGAATTTGGGCCAGAACTCATAAAAGAAGTATTTGTGTACCAGTGAAAGAGTTCGTACTTTCTTTCCAAATCTTTGTCATTAATGACTTTAGCAAATGTGATGTGGAGAGTGAATGGAGATGCAGTGTAGGGCCTTCAAAGATAGCCTCTAATTATTTATCCAGGATATCCCACTGAAGAATTAGAGTGAAGAAATAACTTTCACAGAATGGTTTCACTGGGACACCCTTTAATCCCCCTTGTTTGTGCGAGCGTGCTTGCCTTTGCGCCGGTTTTAGATCCTCAGTAACTATTGAATACTCAGGGCCAGGATATCGCGTCTTCTCCTCCCCATTACTGCTTTCCTCCTGAACCCTGAACAGCTGTCGCCCTCTTCGCTCAAGTTTCCTCCGTAGTCTGCCCTCCCATGCCATCCAGAAGGATCGTATCGCTCTCCTTGGGTTTAAACGTTTAACAAAACACCAGGCCTCGCCGTGACTCCTCTGCCTGGCAGCCTTCAAGCCTCTCGGTGTTTCTGTGCAACCTTTGCTAGCCTGTAACTCTTAGCGTCCTGGCATGCCAGTTATTGGAACAATTGTTAGTTTTACACTTGTTGACACAGAGTTTTAAGCTTGAGAGTAAGCCTACCTCTTCTTGCATTATGATTCTCGTCACTTTTGGGACACCTGATAGCTTGGATTTGTTTCAGCAGTGCACTAAAAGGGTGTCTGCACCTTTAAGAATGCCCTACTTGGGTTATTTGGCAAATTCCAGGTGCTGTCTCTCCCATCGCACTGTTTTACCAGGTGCAAGACTGGGTCATTACTGAGGTATTTGTTTTCCAGATTAGTTAAAAAGGCCTTGGATTAGAGGCGGGTTATTTCAGCCTGCCTGGTGCTGATTCTTTAGTTGAAGCTCAGGTGCTTAGTACATAGTTGAAGAGCATATCGTGGCATTACTCACGAATAATTCTTTATGACTTCTCCGCAGGGTGAAAAAATACAACTAAGTGTCTTAAGTATACTTCACTTTTTACGTGTACACCAGGGTCGGCGTACAGTGCGCGTTATGCAATTTTCATCATCAGAAGAGTATGTGCATACTATAGGCACACCACTGAATTTTTTTCAGTAATTAGTTTATCCACAAGGTGGCAACAATGCTCCGGGGGCATCGATTCACAAGGTAGTCGAAGAAAACCTGCATGAACAGAACCGACCGGAACGCATGCAAGCTACTGCGAAAATTAAGGCCTACATACAGTAGACGACAGATTGTACGAAGGGGTTAGAAAGTACCCTAATTTGTACAACCCTAGCATTAAAAAATACAAATATATTTACATGGGTTGTAACTCGTGGCGAGACATTGCTAAAAACTGCGTATGCGTCGAACGCCTGTGTATGCGTACGAGTCAAATGAAGTATACTTCGCAAGACGGTACGTTCGACTGTGTAAAAAAACAATGCATACCCAGGGCTTTACACCTATATACAAGTCTCAAATTCTGAAGCGTACAGCTCTGGAAAACAAATCCAGTGTCCCAGTGCTGTGTGCAGCTGAAGTCCCTCTCTCAAGCGTTTACATGGAGCTTCAGCGATTATGATAATGAACAGTTTTATCATCGGCCTTACAATCAATAATGCGGCTTTTTAAGGTTTAATATTTCAATGGTATTGATCATCTTAACAACCGTGTTTGCGGTCGACTTGCCTTAACTGCAGCCTCAGTGAGAGGAGAGATGAAACAGTGAGGGTACATATGAGTGGGGGAGATGTTTGGACAGCAGGAAGTTGAGGAGGAAGTGATTGAGGAAGGACGGAGAGGGAGTGGGCTGACTCAGAGGGCCAAACTCCTTATAGCAGATGAAATGTAATATTTCTTATTTGTATTATAAATCAGTGGTGTCATGAGGGAGTCGGAGGGATGGTGGTCTCATTATTTAGATGTTGACAGAACTCAATCTCTCTATCTGACCCATAAGACAGATAAGCATTGGTACTTGGGGGGAAAAAAAAACTGTAGTTTGCATATTTCTCTTCTAACCTTCCACACTTACTTTTATGTTTTCTCTATCTGTCTGTCTGTCTCGTTCTGTCTCACTCCCTCATGAGAGAGGAGAGAGCTGCTTCCTTGAGCTATTAATAGAGGAGATTTGATAATTAATGAAAATGAAAGCCTTTGGGCCTGGCTGCCTTTGACACACACACACACACACACGTGCACACTCATACATGTTTACCTAGCTATCTAAATTGTGACTTATCCTTGACTTCTATGGTTTTTAAATTACTGATCTCTTACTAATCCTTGGGTTATATATAGTATTAAATTACTATATAACCCTAACCAACTGCAAATTTAAGATTAAAAAAATGTATTTATTTATTTTTATTTGCTTTATTTAATATTTATGAGGTACTCTCCAGAGGGAGATTTTCCAAATTTAGCTTAGAATTAAATAACAAATTTGCCCCCAAAATATTCATGATTTATGAGGACACAAATTTGTATAATGACATGGTATTACGACGTAAACGTGTATTATGAGGACATTTCATGCGTCCGTATGTTTAAAATAGCTTTAAAAACATACTAAACAATGTTTAATTAAAAATGTAAAAATGCAGAATGTTTTCTGTGATGGATTTAGGAGTAGGGGAGAGAATGTACAGTTTGTACAGTATAAAAACCATTACGCCTATGGAATGTCCTCACTAAGATAGGAAAACAAACCTGTGTGTGTGTGTGTGTGTTGCGTGACTATACTAAGTATAGGTTAGTACCCACATATATTGGAGAAGCAAAGTCTGATATTCTCACGTTTTGTGTTTGTTTTTTTTGGTTTTTTTGTATGTTGTCTGACCAACTCTTGCACTACCTTTTGAACATGCAAGTTTGAAGTCAGAATGGTGTGCTGTTTCTTTCTTTTTTCATTTATTCCCCCCAAAAAACTCATATGTTGGATTTGCAGTGAGCACATCTTAAGCATGCCTTCAGTATGCGTGTGGAGAAAACATCTTGGTAATTAATTGTTTGTTCAAATTGATCTCTTTCACAAATGCAAAGTGTACAGGCAGGCACATGAAGACAACATTCTTCACGATAGGTAAACAGGCAAATGCTCTCTCTCTCTCTCTCTCTCTCTCTCTCTCTCTCTGTGTTTCTGAGAAGTAACTAGGCTCTCTCCACTCCTCCCTCCTGTGTTGTGGAGCATGCTGTGCGCACTCAATGTGCCTGGGGGTGAATGGAGGGCTTTTTGCAGCACGAACATGATCACCCATCTCTGATTATACATCAATACCTTTATCCCTGGGATAATTTATGCACTTACAAAACACAAAGCTTTATCTGAACCAACCACTGGGGAAGGTGGAAGCAAATAATGTGCTATTACTTTCCTATAAGATTTGTTAAGAGGAGAGAGAAAATAGACAGCATGCAGGGGCCAAAACAAGAAGATATTTTCCTGTTTTAGAAACGCCTTATTCGTATTTATATTATCATTATTATTAAAGGATTAGTTCTCTTCAGAATTAAAATTTCCTGATAATTTACTCATAATTTGTTTTTTGAGGGAAACATTGCCAGGATTTTTCTCCATATTGTGGACTTCAATGGCTACCAGTCGGTTGAAGTTCCAGTTTCAGTGCTGCTCCACAGGGCTCTACATGATCCCAGACGAGGAATAAGGTCTTATCTAGCAAAACAATCAGTCATTTCCTAAAAAAAGAAAAAGAAAAAAATATGTATTTTTTAAACCTCAAATGCTTGTCTTGCGCTGCTCTGCGATACACCACGCATTACGTAAGGTAAGGGAAAAACTCCATCTCAATTTCTCCTCCAACTTCAATAACGTTATTTTATATGCATACATACACACACACACACACACATATATATATATATATATATATATATATATATATATATATATATATATATATAAATTTTTTGTAAAGGGCGTTTGACTTGATATTTACACATTTGCTTTGTGAACACTGGATCGGTACTTCCAATTTCGTCATGTGTGACCTTTCCAACATGATCATGTAAAAAAGGTGTTATTGTTTTTTGGGTTTTTTTTTTAAAATGACCTATCGTTTCGCTAGATAAGACCTTATTCCTTGTCTGGGATCATGTAGAGCCATTTGAAGCTGCATCGAAACTGGAACTTCAACCGACTGGTAGCCATTAAAGTCCTCTATATGGAGAAAAATCCTGGAATGTTTTCCTCAAAATCCTTAATTTCTTTTTTTTTTAAACATCTCGGATGATCAGGAAATCTTAATTCTGAAGTGAACTATTCCTTCGATTTTGATATGGCTCACATTTATGTAGCTATATTTATTAGTTAGATATTTTAAGATTTTCTGGGGAAAAACGCTCCTTTTAGTCTCTGCATATGATGAAGAGACGAGTGGCTGTTGGGCAAATGGAAGCGCTTACCAAAAACAACAGTGAGCGGAGAATCTCCAACAGTATGCATTTTTAATAGGGGAATGTGGATATGTTGAGTGTGGTATTAGCTCAGTGGCTGCGAGTGGGCTGGTGTGAAGCTCATTTGTACTGCCGGCCCCGTTCCTCCGCCAGCCCCCCATGCTGCCTGCTAATTGGCAGGAGACTGGGAGCTTCCTGCTGCGTGTTCGCCACTTTCCCCTCACTCAACCACCCCACCAGCTCTTTTTGCCAGCTTTCCCCTCCGAACTGAGTAATTAACCCACAGCTAATTAACCACTTCTAATTACACCGAGGAGCCTGTTTCTTTCGCACTCACCAAAAGTGATGAGACACTTTGCCGGCGCGCGGATTCCCCTTCAGCTGCCTTTGAAACCGCTCCAGATTTCATCGGCTGAATAAATGCCGCTAAAGGCAGCCTGACGTTGCATCACACTCTTTGTCAGGAAAACATTTTTATGCTCCCTTTGTTTTGCTACATTGATTGCATTTACAGATCTTATGCTGTTACCCGAGAGCGAAAATTATCACCAAGATTCAGTTTCAGCCCCTAGAACAGAGAACGCTATTGATACCTCGGAATCAATTCGTTTGTGTTCAGGCCAGAGACCAATTAGTAACAGATGAGTTTGCAGATGTTTACTGTTACATTAAGTCACAGAGGAGTACCTCCCATTTCCACAACAAACATAATCTATTAACCAGTGCCAGCGTGCAGGTAGAGCACTCGGGCCTGACACACTACTGGCTGTGGCGGCTCTGGGAGAGATGCATGCTGGGAACCTGTGTTGGCAGTACAGCCGCGCGCAGTAGCAGAAGATTGCCGAGCTATACCGATCTCTCTCTTTCTCTCTCTGTCTATCGCTTTTCCTCCCTCTCTCCACAGCCTCAGTCTCATCACAGCAACTGCTATTTCTGTTGCACAGACTGATAGCTTGAACTAAAGATCATTGATTTTACGGGAAGCAGTGTTTACAGCCAGAGTGCCATCGACCTGAGGTGACTTTTTGCCTTCTGACACAGCAACTCCTCTGAAGTGTCGCTGTGTCTACATTAAACGTACAGGACAAGGAAGAGTAGGTGGAGGAATTTTTCAGTCCTCCCGGTTTACCTTTGCTTACTAATAAGGCTGAAATTTAATAAATGCTGACTGAAAATACCCAATGTGGTACTTTTGCGTTATTCAAGTCGTGACATTCAGCTCCTGATGTCACTGTGAATCATTTACAGATTTAGTGTTTTATATATATATATAAATTTTATATATTTATATATATATATAAAATTTTAAAAAAATGAAGTTACCTGGTTGCCTTAAAATGTGAAGTTCATTGAAATAAAAAAAATTGAGTTAATACAATGAAGGAGTTCGATTTAAAAAATAGAAGGTCATAATATTATGTTATCTGAACCACATTGCTTAAAGTTGATTTGAGAAAAGAAGAAAAGTTGTGATAACAAATCATGAAAATATTTTTTTTCAGTCTGTGAATAAGTGTTTTTCAGAAATATGAAGCCTTATCATGTTAATTCTATTATTATTGCCTGTATACAATAATTCATTTTTAAATCAACAACAATCAATATTTAGTACTTTTATTTATTATATTTAATATTTATTTATTGAATAGCTATATTTACTATGATTTATTTGCTTTCGCTGAGACATGATGCGAGGTGAATGTTATAAAAATAAAACGATAATACTCGTCTACCTCATCGTCCTTATATAAATATTAGTTATGCATATACACGTGTCATCCACATATTGACAATATTTTCACTTTTTATTTTTTAAATTGAAATTTCTGTAACAGGACATTACAGACCCTTTATTGAAGAAGAATAGTGTACTTGACCCAGAACGTAGCGTTAAGATTCATAATACAGTAGTGATGTGAACAGTTTCCTACATATATTTGCAATTCAGTCTTTAACGAATGCATCCCCTTTTACAAAATCAGAAAGCCCTCCCTGCTTTAGCAATAGGAACCTTCCCTTCCCATATCTTCCTGTAACTTGCCTAGCATTTATTCCATTGATTTTTCAATAAGCGCCCTAACCCTGTAGTGGCCGGCCTGTGTGATGGCTAGATCTGGTGGGAAATGGGAAAAGAAAAGCAGGGCCTGCTGCAGACCACAGGGAGGTGATAATGAAGCCTTTTTCTTCCACTAATATTCTCTGGAAGGATGCATTTGTTATGTATTGAGGGGTGCTGGGGGCAGGCGTGAGGGTCAGGCCGCACCCCATGGCCGTTCTCAGCTGGGGCGAAGCAGGAGTTAATTCCCCAGGAGAGGGTAGGGAGCACTGGGCCTCTGGAGGCCTGGCCCCTGGGCAGGTGATTGTGCGTGCTTATAATCAGATGGATCCTTAGACTTTAATTCCCTTCTTGCTTAGCCAGTAAATCCCACCAAATGAAAAGGCCCATAAATAAAAACTTATCTAATTTTCTATCCCCTCTAAATGACATCCAGACCAGCTTCTGACAGCGTTCTTTATGTAACTTTTTTTAATAGTTAAAAACCTTATCTGCATAGTTTGGGAGGTTAAAAGGGAATGTTTTCCACTAATTTGAGTTGAGAAGAGGTTCTATGTGCCCCTTAAATTCACAGAGCAGTTTAATGAAGATGATGCCTTCATGACTGAATGTATAGGATATAAAGGGGAAAAAAAGAGTGTTTGACTTTTCTGCTGTGGCATTACATATTTTAGCCTCATGTACGGGGTGTGAAGAAAGCTTAATACTCATTTCCTGTTGTTAACTGAGTGTGCGTCTGCTTGTCTGTCTGAGCCTTCGTTAGTAAAGATTCCCTTCTTTAAGCAGGTGTTGCTTCGGAAGCAAACCTTGAGCGGACAAACTACATTATATCTGCCCGCCCATCTGCGACTGGCAGACTCCAGACAATCCTATTGCACATCAGTAACCACTGCAGGTTATTGAATTAGACCATCTCCATTTTAAAGGGCAATCCTGTTTTCTGTAAGCAGCAGATGCGCCCAGACGGCTTGGGCCGCCACTCTGTAGCACTGTTTAATTCTTTAAAGGAAGCCATCTCATTTACTTTAAATGAAAAGCGTATCATGGCAGATTTTCAGGAATGACCATTTGTGAGTCATAATCTTTAAGCTGTTTATGTTTAACAATTTAAGTAGTTCTCCACTCCGTCTATTACGTACAATCCCATAATGCTGCAGCAGCATTGAGGGGGGGGACATAATAGAAACAGGTTACTTGAAAGTTATTTCTGGACTTCTTCTGACAGAATTTAAGCGTATTGTTGTTAATTAATATTGCAGTATTGCAGTTTTTGTTCTGGAAGAAGCACTTAAACTTGGCATTAACCATTTACAAGTCTCTGAGTATCATTTTTTTTCACGTTTTAGTCAATAATAACTTCATTATTTATATTTGGTGTCTGTTTAATTAGACGAAATACACATTATTGTTCTGTAATTGGAGTATACATACACACACACACATATTATATATATATATATATATATACACACACACACACACACACATATACAGGCATTGTTTGGAGGCTGTGCATGCACATATTTTGATTTTGATGGGTGGGGGAGGGGCCGGGTGGCTCTGTGTGTTGGAGTTGAGGGGTGTCAAATTTTCATCAGACATTCATGAAGAGGGAGTCAAACATTATCAATCTCCCCAGCCAAACGCTCTCATGTTAATACATTTGGTGGGGGTGGGGCTGCAGACACAGTGTCTGATCACTTCTGAAATTTGCATCCCTAAGTAAATAAGTAAATAAATCAAGTACAGGCAGTGAATGTGCTAATCAGGCAGGACACGGCGGTTAGCCTGCTGCCGGGAAACTTTGCTCATGTAATATTCAGCAACAGAGGGTGAAAGGGCAGGCCAGAGTTATTGGTTTCAGTCCGGTTGCCCCCTTTAATCAATGCTGCCTGCATCCCTTTATTAAAATTATTAGCTCAGCAGTATCTCTCGCTATCATTTTATCTCCTTTATCGCCTGCTTGAAATTGTGGCGTGCTCATGGCTCTTTTCGTTGCTCGGGGCAGCACTACTCTCAGAAATTTCAGCTCCCATTTATTATTTTAGAGGCAGAGGAGTGTTTGAAATTAGGCTGAGCATGGGGGTTATTGGATGCTAGATCTACATACTACATTTGGAGCACCAACTTTCCTGATATTTAAGGCTTTAAAAATAATACAAACAAGTCTTTCTTTGTATGTTGTGTGAATTTTTATACACAACTATATAAGTGTGTGCTGTAGAAATCATATACGCATTAACTAAATACATCTAATTCTGATGTTCTATTCATGCAGTGTGTTCTGTGTGTGGGATCTCTCTATAATGGAGGTCCTAAAACAGCGTGGCTAATATATTTTTGTAACCTTCAGTTCTTTCTGTGGGTGTGAGATGGATCATGTGCTGATGGCGGGTTTCACTGTGTCTAATTAGCAGCACAATGGAGCTTTTTTGTCCATTAAGTTATTCTGTTACTGTTTCTCAGACCCAACGTTAATTAAAAAAAGAAGAAGAAGGAAAAAATGTATGCAGGATTTGGAACATAGCAGACTCCGGGTGTTGTGTGTAAGGTCTAGATAAAAGATGGTTACTGGCTGATATGACAGGATAAGGCATCTGAGCTGCCTTATTAGTGCTTGTCTGAGGTATTGTTTAAGTACCTAATCTAACCTAATGAGCACTCTGTCATTTTCCACCATTATATCTCACACTTTTGTTTCTCATCTAATCTTCTATACTGCTCCCCACTCTCTATACATGTACATTGCTTCATCATTTATCAAGATGCTGGTTAAATGTTCAGCATCGTAGGACTGAAAATTACTTTGAATAGAAACAATGAAAGGAAAACATTAAAGGTGTCTATTATGTACTTTTTTACTTTCTGAGGCATTATATGATTCAAGCAGTGGGTTAATCCTCTCTCTTTTTTTGTGTTTTCTCATCAGGCCTGGATGCGATGAACGCCTCATGTAGGCATCAGCATGGAAAGCTGTGAGTCTCCCGTGGTTTCTGGGACAGACGATGGGCTTGGCTCCTCCGCCACCTCCCAGCAGCAGCACCATCCACAACCCTGGAAAGATCACCCTAACGCACAGGTCCCACCATTCAACCAGCCCCCTTCCTTGGAGCCCCTGTCTCTCTCTGCACCCCACTCAGCCCAGCTACAAAATCCCAGCATACCCTGCGAGGCTGTGAGAGAGCAGCAGAAGCAAACACAGGCTCCCAGCGATAACTCCACTACCAGACGGCTGCACCCCAAAAGAGAGGGGTTAGAGGAGGAGCAGGAGGGAGTGAGCTGTGGAGAAGAGGACGAAGATTTGGAAGACTTGGATGAAATGGAGATTGACAGCTGTTTTCCTAGTCTGCAGCCCTTCCCCGGTGTACCTATGGTGCCAAGTGGAGGGGGTATGCCCATGCTCATGCGGCAACAGCCCTCCCATCGGAGGGGGGCCACAGAGAGTGGGAGCGAAGAAGGAGAGGAAGAGGAGGAAGAGGAGAGTAGTGATGTGGAAAACCTGGCTGGAGAGATAGTCTACCAGCCTGATGGCTCTGCCTACATTGTGGAGAGTCTCAGCCAGCTGATCCAAAGCGATGGGAGCATGGAACCAGGCCTGCTCCCCTCAAACTCTCTCCCTAGTGGGGGAAAGATAGGGGAGGCTGCTGGGACCTCTTCTTCAGTGTACCCTCAGATCATCAACACGTTCCATATAGCCTCGTCTTTCGGAAAATGGTTCGGCTCCTCAGACCAAGGTTTCCCCAATACCTCAACCCTGGCAGGCCTCAGTCCTGTCCTGCACAGTTTCCGCGTCTTTGATGTGCGGCACAAAAGCAACAAAGATTACCTGAACAGCGATGGGTCTGCCAAGAAGTCCTGTGTATCCAAAGATGTTCCCAACAACGTGGATTTCTCCAAATTTGATGGCCTGGCCCTTTATGGCAAAGGCAAGCCCATCCTCATGTGTTTCCTCTGCAAGTTGTCTTTTGGCTACGCACGCTCTTTTGTCACTCATGCAGTCCATGACCATCGAATGACCCTGTGTGAGGATGAGCGCAGGCTCTTAGGCGACAAGCATGCATCGGCCATTATACAGGGCATCGGGAAAGACAAAGAGCCACTCATTAGCTTCCTAGAACCAAAAAATAAGAACTCTCCTCCACCGCCTACCCTGGTACCCATAAATTCAGGCCAGAGCTTCTATGGCACATTTAGTGGGGTTCATTTAGAAGGTGGTAGTAGTGAAGGAGGTGAGAGCCTCCTCAACAAAGACTCTGACTCGGGTCTCCAGCAACAAGCCCTCCTCACATTGGGGGGCCTTGGCAGCCCCAAACCATCCTCCCTTACCTCAAACCCAGGCCCAGCCAAAGACTCCAACACTCTGTCCAAGACACAGGGTAGGAGAACAGAGGGGTCTGTGAGGAAAGAGGGGACTCATAGAAGGGAGGATGGGGATTCAGCAACCTGTGAAAGAAAGGCTCTCCTTCACAGTGAGGAGATGGCCTCAGAGGAAGAGGATGAGCTTCTTTTAGAAGAAGAGGATGAAGAGATAGAGGATGAAGGCACTGCGATGGCCTGTAGTGGAAGTAGCAGCAGCGGTGGCGGATTTGTGGGGGAACCGGCTGTCTCAAACCAAAGCATTTCCAAATCTCCTTTATTAATGCCTAGTAGCGCTCTCCAGCCTTCTGCTTGTCTCTCTGCAGCCAGCCCCGCACTTAGCAGCAAAGCCTCTGCTTCCATGTCCTCCTCTTCTATCAGAGGGTCAGAGGATGGGATGGCTGCAGACGGTGGAGGGAGGACCTCAGAACTCCCTCTGAGCTTTAACTGCCAGGGGTCTACCGTGCCCCAGGCAATGGCAGCAGTCGCCAGCAGAGGGGGTGAAGAGGATGGGGCTGCGTGCTCCACTGCAAGCACGTCCTCCCCTTTAGCCTCCAATGCTGCTGCTGAGGAAAGTGCCAATCGAGATAGTGCCACAGCTCCTGAACCAAATGAATGCCCAGCAGAGGGAGATGAGGACAACGGTGCCCTCCTCCACCACCACCACCACCTGCACCACCATCACCACCCACACCCTTCGCCCAATGCCCACACGCACCTCCATCACACAGCTGCTTGTGACATGTCAGGACTGAGTGAATGCACCCAGAACCATGGGGCTGGGGGCAGTGGAGGGAGTGGGGTGGAGTGCCCAAAGTGTGATACTGTCTTAGGCTCCTCTCGCTCATTGGGTGGCCATATGACCATGATGCACTCACGGAATTCGTGCAAGACACTGAAGTGTCCCAAGTGCAATTGGCACTACAAATACCAGCAGACCTTAGAGGCCCACATGAAGGAGAAACACCCTGATTCTGGAGGCTCTTGTGTGTACTGCAGCAGTGGGCAAAGTCATCCTCGCCTTGCCCGTGGGGAGAGCTACACTTGTGGCTACAAGCCCTTCCGCTGTGAGGTTTGCAACTATTCCACTACCACCAAAGGCAACCTAAGCATCCATATGCAGTCTGACAAGCATCTTAACAACATGCAGACGTTACAAAATGGAGGAACTATTCCAAGCGCTAGTGAACAGGTGTTTGGGCATGCACCAGGTGGGGTGGTACCTGTCTCTTCTGCTACCCAGGCCAGCAGCCATCATACTAGTCACCACCATCACCCAGCCCAGTCCTCCACCCACATGGCGGGGCCCTGTGGTGCCCCTTCACCTACCAAGCCCAAAAGCAAGCCCACCTGGCGGTGTGAAGTGTGTGACTATGAGACCAATGTAGCACGTAACCTGCGCATCCACATGACAAGTGAGAAACACATGCACAACATGATGCTGCTTCAGCAGAACATGACCCAAATGCAGCACGGCCGGCTTGGTCTAGGGGCGATGCCTTCACCGTCGGAGGCTGAGCTGTACCAATACTACTTGACCCAAAACATGAGCCTGCCACAAGGCCTTAAGATGGAGCCCTCTGGAGCTGATGCCCAGTTCTTGCTTGGCGGTTTTCATCTGGACCCCAACATGGCAGCTCTAGCCCCAGCACTAGGTGAGTTTAATGAGTTTTGATTAACACTTTGCAGTTCATGTGGGTTTTGAACACTATCTCTGTTTTTAACTATTCATCTGTATTTTCCTACTGCCAAATAATAGCCTCTCCTGTTTACTTGGCTTACAATTGAAACTATTAAAAATGTCTGTTATGGGTGATCATTTTCTTTTTTCTTTTTTTGGTTAAATTTCTACTTCATTCCCACAAGTAGAATTTGTGAATTCACTCTTAATACATTTTTATCTCTTCGCCCATACTAACACACAACTACAAACACTTTATTTCCCCAAGCTGACAGCACTCTGTCTGTGCCTGTAGCCTTCAGGCATAACTTCCTTGTTTAACATGCACTCACTCTCTGTTAAAAAGGTGTTGTGAGGGAAGCTAAGAGAAAGAAATAAAGAAGCAGCACAAATAAGGCTGATTTGTATTTGAAGGACAGCGAGTGTCCGTATGCCGAGAGATAAGGGCCAATCAGTGTGTAGAAAACTAATTGTATGTGGTGGGAAAGAAGTTATCATGCTTTATGAAAGGTTCACTCTTCAGTCTTGAACTGACATGAGTGACATCACCGAGGTGAGGTATTTAACCTGTTGTAAAACATAATGAAAAGGTCAATCGCAGCATATTCAGTACAATATGTAGTTTTATGGAAATAAAGGCATGGCACAGACAAGAAACAAGAAAAATAGTGTTTTAGTAAAGGCTGACACATTAAAAAAAACACAAAAAAAAAGCATAGCTGGTACATTGTATGATATATGAGGATGCGGTTTTAGTGTATTCAACTTAGTGTATTCTAACCCTGCAGATTGCAGCTTCCACAACAGACACAGGCACACACACAGAAAAAGAGGGAGTGAGCAAGTGGGAAAGACAGGCACACACATCTTCTTAACACTCAAGCTTCGGTTTATTCTTCGCATCCTCTATTTGTCATTCTATCTGGGTCACTTTGGCTGGGAAATTCCCCCTTTTGCTGCCCCTGTGTTTCTCGTGAAAGATAGTGTGACGGAGTTGGCTGGGGCGAGGGAGTGTTCCTCATGGCCCTGTCCTCCAGGCTCCTACTAAACATCACTGTTTCACGTCAATACTGTACAACTACCACTGCATACCGACTTTTGTAATTACAGATATATACATTACCGTAGTGTAAAAAAAAAAAGAGAGAGAAAAAGAAGGAAAATGTAAAAGGACTTTGTGAGAATAATTCGACAGCATAGTGGAGAATTTGGCATTCCAGCTACAAGCCCAGAATTTGCACAGACTTGTTTCAAACTGTTGCCAGTTCAAAGATACAAACACGAATTGATTGCCATAACTAATCGGTTTTATTTATTTATTTATTTATTTATTTTCATGTATATCCTCCTTCGAGCAATTTGGTTGGTTTACAGGGAGGGAATGTTCAATAAACATATTACATGACAGGACATAAGACTCGCAGTGATTCATCTCACAAACTATCTGGAATGTTCAGTGCGCTTTCATTTATTTAAAATATAAAATATTTAGATGTGTGCATAGAAGTGACAAATTACATCTCTGGTCATCATTATATAACATCTTTTTTACAAGACAAGTTTTACAAGTTTAACAAAGAACAAAGAACTATTTTTTTTTTCAATGCCTTCCTAAACATTTCCCCTCTCTACTTAAACATGATTTTGACTGACACAAGCAAAATATTCAAAGTATTATGTTCATTACAAGACATGCTTAAAAGATTATGAACGCTGAACATAACCTACAGATTTACAGGTGTTTACATGAGAGGTTTATGGAAAGAAATGAAAATGGCTTTCGTTGTCAGAGGTCTCTCTGTCCCTGCACTAAAAGCTGAAGGTAATGGTGAAATGAGCAGGCCGCATGCTGCCCCAATAAATAAAAGGAGCTGCTGGAATTAATTTAGTGTAAAGCCATACTGGTTCAGCGGGTGCACTCAATCTGGGCAGTGACAGATTGAAGATCAGCGAACTGAGGAAACAGCTTCTATGCATCTCTTGTCTCCAAATCTCAGCCTCTAGCGTCTTCCCCAAGCTGTTCTTCGATGCCTTGTGCCTCTTTTTTTGAATATTTAATTTCTTTGGCTTGTACACCTTCTTTTCATTCCTTAAAAAATACACGAATACATAAAATTACAAATGCTTTGAGCAGGAGGGTGTTTTCATTGATTCCCAATCAGAGGTGAAAGAAGCAGAGTTCAACAAGGAATATCTAATTTTTATATTATTATTTTGTGGAAAAAAGGCCTGTAGTTGATTTACAGTAATGTGTGCTGGGAACTCTTTAGATCTCCAGTAATGATTGAATAACTTTATTTTTACGCCTCTTCTCACAGCCTCTGGAGTTGATTTAATGGCAGGGCTATGAAAGTGCAGGACTGTGTAAATCCACACCTCCACGCTCTCCTTTCTCACTCTTTCTTTGAGCTCAAAGGAAAGGATAATCTTGATTTAATACAATTATGTAGATAAATACACACATGCACATTATCCTAGAAAGCAAATCCACTTTGACAGGACAGACAAACATGACTCTTTGTTAAAAGGCCGAACTATGCACCTTTTCTCTGTTTCCCAGGACATTCTTGTAACTTGAGGAAGTTTAAACGAGAGCGGAGGGGGAGAATGCCCAACCCTCACTGTTACATTGTATTGGACCATGTGTGCATAAGTCCCTTAATGTCACAGATAAAAATTAATAGGTGTGGTGTTAAATACTGTATTTCAAAGAGACAGTATATCGGACAGATCAGTGATCACATTTTCTACTTTCAGTTGGAGGGGACATTGCCATGGATGTACGCCTGGGTGGTGGACAGCTGGTCTCAGAGGAACTGATGACTTTGGGTGAAAGCCTATCCCAGACCAGCGACCCCTCCCTCAAACTCTTCCAATGTGCTGTGTGCAACCGCTTCACTACGGACAACCTGGACATACTGGGCCTGCACATGAGCGCCGAGCGCTCACTCCCAGAGGAGGAGTGGAGAGCGGTGGTGGGCGACTCGCACCAGTGCAAGCTGTGCCACTACACCACGCAGCTCAAGGCCAACTTCCAGCTGCACTGCAAGACTGACAAGCATGTACAGAAGTACCAGCTGGTGGCTCACATCAAGGAGGGTGGCAAGGGCAATGAGTGGCGCCTCAAGTGCGTGGCCATTGGCAACCCTGTGCACCTCAAATGTAATGCCTGCGACTACTACACCAATAGCCTGGAAAAACTGAGGATGCACACGGTCAACTCTCGCCATGAGGCCAGTCTCAAACTGTACAAGGTGAGTGACTCTGGTAGTCCTGTCCGACAAGTGTCCAGCCTCAAGTCATTTCTCTGTCTACACTGAAAGCTGTTCCAAACAAAAGATATTTCATTTAGAGCTAGGAAAAGGGAATTTTTAACCAATAAGATTTCACTGTGGGTGCAACGCAACATCAAAATGCCTTGTTGTGGTAGGTTAGGACAGCGGAATAGATCGGGTAGCATCTTTCTGGTTAGGACACAGTGTTACACTATCCACAGGTTTTAAACACCTCTAGTCTACTGTACGACTGAATCGACCAGCACTTTCCGTCTCTACCGTCGACTATGAGTGATGGCCCAGTGCAGTATATTAAGGCCTAATGCGCATGCAATGAAGAGGGGAGAACAGGGGCACTTAGAGGGAGGGAGGAACATGGCAGGTCAGCAGGGTGGGGAGAAGGGCAGCTGATGAAATTGCTGGAAGAGAGGATGAAGAAGTGTGAAGAGACAGAGGTTTGGTGCTAATACCGTTCGGAGTGGGAAGGGCAGAATCGCTCTCGACAGCCGTATTGATTTTCGCCGGACTTGGAGCTTCACCTTCTACACTAATCATTCCATAATAGCCAATGGATGAACACTCTCTGAACAAATGGCCATAAATCTAACAGGCCTGATTCCATTTAGGCACCTATCCTGTGTGTCTGCAAGCCCAGCTCAGGCTGTGTTTAACCTAGACTGGCACGACCGCACACAGGGACTTCACTCCTTAATTCTGCCTTTCTTTCTATCGCTTGCTCTCACATGCTCAATTGGATACTGAATCACACTCCACCCATTTTAGCAGCATATCACTCCCCAAGCTTACTTGACCTTTATTTACTCTCCTTTCTCAAGTGTTGGATAGTGAACAAAAATATACAAGAAATGTAATTGCATTTTATTCAGGAAACGTCTTTAAAGACAACAGTAGTTCTGAGCGGGGTTGGGGAGTAACGCAATACAAGTAACTTGGTTACGTATTTAAAATACAAAATTTGAGTAACTGTATTTCATTACAGTTACATTTTAAATGGGTGGTAATCAGATTACAGTTACATCTGAAAAGTATTTTAGATTACCAAAGTGATTACTTTGAATTTTAATGTCATTTAAACAGCAATTGGTGATTCTCTGACTCTGACAGTCTGAAAAAGCGGGGATGTTTTTACAAAAAAAAAGTTTTGTGATAGTTGTGAGCCATTTTATGATTGTAAAAAAACACAATTGCAAGTTATAAAGTCAGAATTGGGAGATATAAACTTGCAATACAGACCTTTTTTCTTGGAATTGTGAATTTAGTATGTGAGTTAAATGTCATATTTCTGACTTTTCTCAGTATTGCGAGTTTATATCTCAATTCTGACTTTATAACTCGCAATTGCAACTTTATATCACGCAATTCTGAGGGAAAAAGTCAGAATTGTAAGATAAAAACTTGCAATTACCTTTTTTGTGTTTGTTCCACACTTATTACTATTCCAAAGTATTCTAAAGTATTTAGATGAAGTTACTAAACTTGAGTAATGTAACGAAATACGTTACAAAGTACTTTTTAAAGCATGTATTTTGTAATCTGTAGTGAAATACATTTTAAAAGTAACCTGCCCAGCGCTGGTTCTGAGTGATGCAGAATATTCAAAAATAATAAATTGTAGGGTGGAACATCATTGCCTTTTAACCTCACCAAGCATAGCCTAAAACAATGGCTCAGTAGCTATTTGGATGTTGGTTAACAATATTTTCCCTACCAACACCACCTAAGTGAGGACAGCTGAAAAGAAAAGTGATTTCGGAGGCAGAGCTATGTTATTTTGATATAAAATTACCAAGATTAGGTCCAGTTCACCATTGACTTCATTGGAAGTTTCCTGTTTGTAAACCCTCTATAGCCAGAGATATTTTAGCATTGTCAAGATTTGCCCTGGGCTGAAGCACTCTTTGTCAGCTGTTCCCCTGACGAACTAGTTTGTAATGGTAATTAGGGGAAGGCCAAAAACCAGCTTCCTCTGCATCTGGAGATAAAAGCAGACAAGCCTGAGCCGAGATTGTCTGCCATACTCAAGCTGGGACACGCATTGAGCATATTTACAAATACCACAATGATTCAAATATGTAACACAAGACTCCTGACGTGTTTGGCTGACCTGCGGAGGCATTGCTGTAGTCAGGGGCCTCGTGTAGCTCCAGGCTGGATGTGAGACCCAGGGAACCGGGCTGAGTTTTAGCATCAACGGCAAGCAATAGCACAAAAAAATATCTCATCTGAAAAATGAAATATCGCTCGGTTGTTAATTTGGGGGTGTCGTAATGTACCAGTATGGATAATCGTAATATTTCAAATGAATAGTACATGTATGATAATATGGCATGTATATGGTCCAGTTCCAGTATCCGGTTGACATCCCAATGTACAATAGATGTAGTTTTTTAACCTTAACGGTGGTTGCCATCTGTCATAAAAACACAAGCAGATACAGAGCGCAGCTGCTTCTGCCGCGTAAAAGCATGTCGTCGGATATGATAGACGTGACATTCTACCCACGCTCCAAGAAGATGACTCTCATTCGACTAAAAACTTATGGATTCTTCAAATATATTTAGAGAACAGTATTTTTTACTCAAAATAAGAGCCTTATGGAGGGTTAAACGCTCATGTAATTAATGTTTCATTCATACATGACGCCGGAGGTCACTCTCATACAGAAAGTCCACAAATGAGACTCATGAGTAATAAGTTCCAGGAAATCCCTAATATGGACAAAGACATCCAGCGATTGCTGTAGCTGAATAAAACGCAGAGACATTTTGACTGATTAAACATGAAGAGAATTAACACCATTGCGACAGAATTATGGTTTATCGGTTCTTCAATCCATTTCGGGTATTTTCATAAGCATAATGTATATTTGACAGTCGAAATAGCCTTTATCGCTGTGTAGAATATAATAAAATATTATAATTTCTTTTTAATTTCTATTTCACTGATAGCAAAAATATTGTTTCAAGATTTATTTAGATGTCGCAATATATTGTAATCGTGAATTATTTGTGCCACGACAGCCATGTAGTGAAAAATCCGGCATTGTGACAGCCCTAACGTACAATAACAAAGTATATACTGTTAGCACCAAAAGGCTTTAGAAGCTCCATAATATTCCTTCCACTGCCGTCGCTCCCTTTAAAGACGGAGCGCTAGCGGAGAAGAGACTAGTCCACCTAACTGCAAATGTTCAATACTCTGTGGCAGATTAGAAATGTTCGACACATCCAAGCATGATAATTTGTAAGCTTTAAGCTGCTTAAAATGGTTCCTCAGCCCTAAAAGCCCCACAGATCCGAACAGAGGAAGAGAGAACTGAGTTGACTGACAACAGCATCATCCTTGTAAGCAAGCAGCTTCCAACAGTGGCGACGGGCCTACCCGCAAACTAAGACATTCACAGTTTGAGTTATAGATGTATTTCACGACATACAAATGTGATTAGAGGACGATAAGCACATGCTGCCGCTGAGGTCTTGCTGTAGCATGGGTTTCTAACCCCACAGTGACACAGGCTTCACTTTGCAGTGAATTTATAGCCCTGATAGACATACTGACTGCCTGACATCAACAGTATAATTTGCTTGCTCAGCTAAGCTGTCTGTACAAGTGGTAAAACAGAAAAGGAAAATAAAGAAAACTATCTATTTACCCCCCTCCCCCCAAACCTCAAATGAAATATGATACAAAATGCAAAATTTTTCGACCTCCTGCTGGGAGAAAATAAATTATCAAGTCAGCATAAACAGGCCCTAAGATGTGGTAGATCCTTGGGACACTTTGCCCAAATCAAACTGGTTTGCATTAAACAGTCCCTTTGTGTGCACAGCTCCGTAAATTGGAGCCTGTAATTACTGGAATTAAAAAGGAAGGTTTAAACTGAAGGCTAAGCTGGATGGGATAATTTGAGAGTCTGTGGTATGCGGCACATATTAGGGCTTTCTAAAAATACACCTTCCCCCACCACCCCACGGATTGGAATGTTCCGAAAGCCTTTGGTAGGCTTGGGAGAATTGTCTTAACCGCATGGACCACTGCACAGCAGGGGTGATGCTTCCCGACTATGGTGTCTGTGGTGCCGGACTGAGTTCCTCTCTGGTTTCAGACACACCCATCAGCTAGTCTCGCACTCATCTCAGATGAACTTTTACCTTCCACTGCTCCCTCCGAGTTCCCGCTCGCTGGATGCTTTGTAGTGGTGAGAATGATGTCATGACGGTCACCCATAACCATTCGCAGATGGGCCATACAACAATACCCAGGTCATCACGAAGCGTAGGCATCTCAAGTTCTAAATCGCTGGCGGAACTTGCAATTTGCAAAGTCGCCACACGTAGTTGATCTATGTGTATTGAAGCGAAATTGAAATCGAGAGACCCTGATTGCTTTCTCGGTACACATTTCATTGTGCACATTTGATCTGTGCACATTATTCCAATTAAAAAAATGTCTTCATAATCTTTCATCAAAATGTAATAACTTACTCTGCCTATGAAGCGACTTTTTCCTTTTTGGCTCACATTACCGATGCCTCTTATTTTTCTATCCCTCTCCTCCAACCACCTGTCATAAAGAAGCTCTTCACAATCCTGACAGTTCTACCCTACGTTAGAAATACGTCGTTACAGAAGTAAAATGAGTTGTGAATGCCATTTCATGTTGATTTTAAGGATACATAAACTAACAGTTTTCTCTAACACCACTTTTATATACGCGAGTACACACCACCACCCTATAGAGGACACATTCACTTGATATTGGAGTTCTTGCTCATGCTGAGCAAGCATGTCTCGGGTGCTGGGCTGCACTCATGTCAGTCTTGAGTCTGAGACTTGGTTCTCCGCTCCAGACAGGATGGAGAGAGGCAGGTCTTCCAGGCAGGCCTTTCAAGCAAAGAGGAGGAGCTTCAGGCTGGCTACCTTCCTTGTCTCAGGGGCCGGTACAATCTGGGGTAATTGAGATTGATTGGATGTTATTTTTCCTCTTGCAAATGTAGTCCATTAGCTTGGCACATGCATAATCAGTTTAGAGCACAGTTAACTGAATGTAATCATGTTCTTCGGTGTCTGCTCGCACAAAATCCACTCCAGATGCCGCTTGGCCGTGGAAAGAGAGGAAGAAAGTGCCGTCACTATCACATGGGGAATCTTTACCCAAGAAAGGCCTCATAACATTCACCCCCGCACCACCAGCACCAGTGTGCTGGTCTCGCTCCATTAAACACACAAACTATACAAACTGTGTGTGCTGCACACTTTTACACACTCCCTGTACATGCACAAATACACACCCACACGTTCGCACATTCTGTCATCTGTTCACTACTGCCCAAAACTCCTACAAACAGAACCCTGTAGCACATGTTGGTGTGTCTCAGCTATGCTAACAGCGCTTTGACTGCGCTCCAGCACGAAACTTCTGGATTTTGGACTCTCTCTACTTATTTTTCCCTCCAGTGCAATCCAACCGGATCAGCTGGGGCGTGAGGAAGGAAAATGTCTACGCTCTGGAGAAAACAAAGAAAAAACAGTAAAACAAAACAGACAGTAATGCGTAGAAGGGGATTAACCGTAGTGACTGTACTGAAAGGTATTAATGTGCTTCTCAGATACCCTTAAAACGGAATCCTGATCAATGAGGCTGACCATCTCCATTAATAATTCTGATTTTTATCACGACTTATCCTATCAGAGTAACTTACTCCAGTCATCAAAAACAAACAGACTTTGAATGTCCTGGCTCCAGCAAGATTGCGTTTGTTTTTTATTATCAAATAAAAGTGCAGAGTAATTTCGAGTTAAAGTCGCAAGGGAGCATTTTACCACTATTGGTACGGCCCGTGGTTATATCTTTCATCTGTGGACAGTGAAGCTTAACCTCTATGCCAGAGAGAGCGCCACACCCAAACTCCATAAGTCCCTCCAGACATCAGTTAGAGATGAGACGGAGTGAAAGATGATGGAAGGGAGAGGGGGGGAAGCAGGTCTGAGAGCGATAGAGAGAGAGAGAGAGGCGCTCGTTTAGATGGAGATACTCTGCTAATTATCATGGCTGGCCTGTGATTGTTCAGTAATAGTGCTCAGTGGGGAAAAAAGGTTTGCTGCTGTTCCAGGAAGGGCTGAGCTTTGATTTACCGGTAGTACCACGCTAATAAAGCGCCCATTCCATATCCACAGAGCTTCTACTGAGACATTCGGCCTCCCTCCAGTCAAAGATACAGTCACGTAGCCCAGGTTTATAATTAGGAGACTCTTTCGAATTTGTATAGATCATATTTATGTATATCATGAGATCTCAATGATGTAGATCCATGTCAGCACAGTGTTGCCCATAGGGTGCTGAACTCTGCCTCACAGAAGCCAAACAGAGGCTCAGCTCCCTTTAAGACAAAGGGCGGAGGGCTTTTCTCCAGAAGAGGAGTCGAGTTTTGCTGAGAGAGCTCTCCGTTAGCGTGGGAGGAGCGTGACATTGGTTTGTAGAGTAGTGGGAAGTCTTAAAGCAGTGTCTGGAAGTCTGCAGGAATTTCACAACTCCTTCAGCCCCCACCTCAGAAAGGCCAGGCACTGACCCGTTGCACAGCTGCAGCTGATGATTACGCATGCATCTGCACCTATAAGTGTGTGCGCGCTCGCGCATGCGTTCAATGGAGGGACCGGCAGCCAAACAGATACACATGGTAGGCCATGCACAGTTTTCATATGTTGTCCTGTTTTACAAAAGTTGAGAGAGCGGGACGGGGACGTTTACACGGATTGCGAGAGAGTGTGCGTATCTCTTTGTAGAGAGGCTGAGGAGCTGATATTATTGTGTTGTAATAGCTGTTTGTTTTGATTCCCCCCCCACCCCCACCTCTCTCTCTTTGGGCAGCCAGACAAGAGCAACTAAGCAATGCTCCTGCCACTGCTGAAGGAAGCTGTTGATCCTATTATCTGCTGCCTGATCAGCACAAACAGGGGATTGGAGACTGATGAGGGACTGGGGGGGTACACAGGGATCAGAGAGTATGTTACGCCACAGTAGGAAGGCGCAAGCTTTTGGTAGTTTGTAAGGTGTGCGTAGACATAGGCAGAAATAATAAAAAGTATTTGAAACTTACTCCCGCAACGTTTTAGCTACAGACAATTGATACCACAAATCGTGTGGCTTGTTGAGGAGAGGTATGCTATTACTTTTCTAGATGATTAAAATGAGTTTTTTCTTGGCAAACAATAACCCCCCAGAACACCTTAGATGCTAAAACAACTTCATGTCTTTGTTATTGTAATTTCAAATCATATTCTCACCTTCGCCTTGTGTTTGTGACTAACTCCGTCTGCGCGCCTGTGTTTCACTCTTCCTCAACTCTTTGTCTCCTTAAATTTAATAAACAAAGCAAATACCCATCATGCACAAAACAAACCAGCATGGGTCACAAGCTGGTGGGTGGTCCCTCTCCGCCGCTCTCTTCTTAAGGTTAAATAGCTTTAATCCAACCAGCCTGGAAAACTAAACATTTCTCCAGCCAAATCTTCTTTCTTCCTCCTTGTTTTCTCTCGAAGTTTGCAACCTTTCCTTTTGTAATTCTCTTTTTAGTACGCTGAAGATCTGTCTTATAAAACACTTTAAACAATGGAAATGACTATAAAGATATAACGATAAAAGTTCTTTAAAGGTAGACACTCGAACCTTCACGTTGAAGTAATCTATTTTAAATTGATGAGAGAAGTTATCTTGACTGAAATTATGCTGTCGAGCATTAAACATGCAGGACTGACCTGACTCCTTTTTTATGTAGTTATTTGACATTTAGTAGATGCTCTGAAGCACTTTAAAAGTTCACTTACTACAGGCACAATCCCCCTGGAGTTAAGTGGCTTGCTCAAGGGCAATGTTGATAGGTCTCTGTAGTTCTTAGCATCATGGATTACACCCCCGGGTTTGCACCTCTTGACTTTTACGTTCCCAGTTCCCAATTCCCAGTCCATTTTTTTTTTATTACCAACTTTGCCTATTTATAAGATGCCTTAATCAATGTTTTATCTTAGTAGTGCCAGCCTCAGTCTTGTAAAAGATATTATAGTTTATATTGCAATCTCAGCCCACATTCCTCCAATCAGAAGCTCCTCAACTCCTACCTCCACCCCAACCCCTGTCTGGCGTAGTAAGAGTGTATCGAAAATACACTTTATTAGCCTAATTTGATCAGCTTGATGTATGTTTCTTTGTTCATTTTACATGTGTTTGTTAGTCAAATGTGAGTCAAATTAGTTCAAACAAAGCCTTGACTGGCACAGTCCCTGGATGGGTAAGGCTGAACCTTCTCACAGAAAGTGACCACAGTAGCAAGTTGGCAGGTACGTTTTCTTTGAGGCTGACTTTGGGTGAGCCTCTCTAAGGAAGAAAGAGAGAGTGTTGGGGAGAAAGACAGTGGGTGGTAAAGAGAGCAACAGGCAGGCTTGCTGGTTCACCAGCATCAATACATCAGTGACTTAGCAACCAGATTAATGGCCTGTGAGTGACCCAGGCCACAAGGCTCCTCTCGGCGCTTAGTGGAAGGCAGAGCGCTGGAAAACACACTGTGTTTAGCTTTGGGCTGCTGAAGAGAGTCTTGGGAGAAATAAATCCACACATGAAATGAGGCTTTGGACCTCACTGTTTTTCACTCACCTCTCATCACAGACAATGTCTCTCTTCTGAATATTCACAATGAATTTCTGCTGAAATGAGGAAATCCACATCCTTCTAATGCTTGACAACTTGGTGTGTTTTCACGTGTGAGATCAAGGTCCAACCTGCAGCAAGCTAGGTGCTGGACTGGAGCTTTCCGTGTGGAACAGTTGAATGTTGGGACAAGGGTTTAGGATCACCACTTAGAATTTCTAGGCATTTCGGTACTGGTCCAGTTAGTAGCCATGCTGTTTACCAGTGAACTGTAACAGCTGGTCAGCCAGCATGCTGGTTTACTCATGTTAGATACTGGTCCAGGTGGTAGCCATGCTGTTCAGTTGGTTGTGAATTTTGTTTACCTAGAGAATCTTGTCGGTTGAACTAGTTAATAATCCACAATAGGACCAATTCTGAGCATTCTTGAGTTAAAGCTTTGGGTGGGTCTAAAATTGCAGCCCAGGTTAAAAAAAAAAAAAGTCAAGCCTGACTTTTCCCTACTGAGATGGACATTCATTGAGGTGTCTTATGCATGGCCTAATTGCCATGCACTGGAGTCCAAGGTTAGGACTGGGAGCTGTAAATCTATCAGTGTTATGGGGGCAATGTTCTCACCAGATGCAGACTACAGATTTTCATCCCTTTGTAATTAAGCAGTTCAGCCTGAGATGTCATATGGTTTTTATTGAGACCCCTCTGGAAAAAATCATTTCACACCTTGTTTTCTCATCATGTACTTTTATGCATGTAAAAAGGGGGAAAACCAAGAGAAGTGAATTTAAAAAGTGGGAAATGAGGGATAAAGGCTATGGTAATGTGTGGAGATGATAGTTTGTTTCATTAAAAGGCAGAGATTTGAAGTCATCTGCAAGTGACTCAATTAGAGTTCAGTTAGTCGTCTCCAAATCTTTCTTTCTTTCTTTCTTTCTTTCTTTCCCTCTGTTCTAATGAAAAGAGGTTAGTGGGTAAACGGAATGAGAAGGCCACAAACAGAGTGGTCAAGGACTAGCACTAAATTATTTCAAGGTCAAACTTTCATTGCAAGTTTACAACCCTTGCATTCTCCGCTTTCAAACTCTAGTCGCCCGTACAGGACACCTAGAGTTTAAAATGCACGGTCACAGATATGTATCCCACCATTCTCTTTGAGGCTTTCTCTTTATGAAGCCCCTCCCACTGATGAGGTGAATTCTGAGGTCAGCCTCTCAGAGGTGCCTTATTTTACTAGCTGCAGCTGCTGAAAGTAGGGGAAACGCTTTTGTTCTGTTGTTAAGTGGTTTCACACATTTGTGTATCATGAAGCATTTTTCAAACAGCGGTTCTGATTTATGAAGTGGAGATCTTTGCGCTGTGGGCGCAGAGATGGAACACAGAGACAGCGGAGGAACTCTTCAACACAGCCGCCACATTCCTCCACCCACTCCACACAGGATCAACCAAACTCTCTCCCTCCCTCTCTCTCTCTCCTTCTTCATCCCCACAGCATCACCACATTCAATCAACACCAGGCCTAAAATTAGGCTGCCGCAGACTTGATCGTTCATTTGAACGGGTTACGTCTGTCACTGCAAAGGAATTTTCTTAATTTATACTCGTTAGGTTGGAATGGTCTTGTTCTGCTAATTTGAACCAGAAAGCCTGTCTTTGCTACTGAATAAACGAGGTCTCAGGGAGACGTTATATTTTTGCCACTAGAGAAGATTACAAGATCTTGGTATGCAAATCATTATTCAAATTATTGTTATATTAAATTAAGCACTGAGAGAAGAGTGCCATATTAATGAGTTATATGAAGCAGGCTTTATTAAATATTTGTTGATGTTGCAAAGGGAGCAGCCTGTGTGTATTAATTCAGCACTGGCTGGTCCCAGTGGGTCCCTATATACACACATGCACACGCATACGCACACTCACAGAATTACATTTTTGTTCTGTTTAGTATGAGCAGATTTCTAGATTTTTAAAATCACCTTCTATTAGAGCATCATATTCAGAGTTATGAGATTCTCAGATCTCGGTTGACCCTCAACGCTTTTAAACGGGGATTTTTGTGACTCGACTATGAATAGGAAACTCACTTCCCCTCTACGTTCTTTCAATCAGAAATATAGCTTGTTCTTTTCCAATCCACCTTCTTTGTGATGAGTTCCTTCATTTCTTTTTATGGCTTCAGGAATCTTTCAGAACTTTCAAAATTATGGGCTGTAGAAATCGCTGTAGTTTATGGCAAATCGGGTGAATAAAGCATGGTGTATGGGAGTGTTAGCCAAATTATTTCAAATCTCACTAGACATTATTTGCTGGCTCTCATATCCAGTTCATTTTCAGAAATCATGAAAGCACAAAAATATGTCTTATCGTTCAATTTCATCCATTTTATCTGTTGGTGTGAGTAGAGTAGATTAGTATTGTTTTAACTTGTGGAACGAAACTTGAAGCAGGTTGTTTAAAGATGGAAATTTGAAATCAGTGCTCTCCTTGCTCTCCGTTTTACAGTCTAGTGGATTTGTTCAGACTCTAAAGCTTCACTTCTATGCCTGGCCAGTGAGGAATTCCCAGTATTCAACTTAACTTTTGAATGATTTAACATGATGAAGCCATCTCCAAAAAAGTCTGGGCTTTATATACAAAAATCAAATGCAATCTGCCATCTCTGATCAGAAGCAACAGCCATCAGAGCGAGGTTACGAAGGCAGAACAGGAAAAGCCATTAACTGCCAATCACAGCATCGATCGACAAGCCAGTCCACCACTACCATCACCACTGCCCCCCTTTTACTCACTTGCACTCTCAAACACTCCAGCACACATGGCGTTGCATATTTGTGTCCACATTGCGTGTTGTCATCAAGCTTAAGACAGAACTCAGAATTGATCAGAATTTTTTTAATAACTGAGTCAGAGCCCAATAATTTGTAATTCACTGTTAGCTATTTCTGAAAAATGCTAGCCATCTTCATCCATTCTTTAAAAGCATGATTCTCCCAAATATGCCTTCTCCATCCAAACTTGAGTCTTCAAAACAATTTCAATTACAACACAACAAAGCCACACATTTCTCTAGAAACCAGACGCGTGATGTGTACCGCTTTGCATCAAACTGCAAAACACAGCTGCCCCCTCATCAGCACCGGCCTCTGCGTTTTTGGATCCTAACATCAGATAAAATGGGAAAACTAATAGAGTTGGCGAAGGACAAAAAAAAAAAAAGCGATTGATTTTTTTTTTCCCCCTCCATTTTCAGTAGTGCCGTTAGGATGGAGGGTCTTTAGGAGAATATTTACCTACTTCCCAGCTTAATAGAGATGCTGTATATCAGAGGGTGATCAGGAGCAGAGGTCAGGACTGGGGGGAGCAATTAAAGCCTGTGCATCTGCCAGTGCGGGCCGTCCCATTGTGTGCACTGCAGGAAAGAGATAGGTGTGCAGGGAGCAAGCAAAAAGGCAATAGTTATTGAACACATTCTCGTGTTCTTTATTGAGCTTTACTGGAGGAGACTCAGACCTCACCTTGCCTACACCACTTGGAGAGGCTTGCAAAAAACAGACCCCCCTGTCAACTTTTTGTGTGAGCTTTTCAGATATCTTCCCCTATCTCCTGGATATCTAGATTTCCTCTGCCCTCCCGTGGAGTGCCTTTGACCTGCGGTCCATGACCAACCAATAAAGCTGGACAGCGTAGTCCTGATAGATGTGGCCTGGGGCCTGTGCTCTCTGACTCCACTGCTGTGGCGTCCTCGTCGACACATGAGCCGGGAGTAGGAGGAGGAGGAGGAGTTGAGGGAGTGGGATGGGGCGGCTAGGAAGAATAGAAGGCCATGGATATAAACCAGACCAGCCATTTTCTCCCATCCAGCTCATAAATATTTGCATTGCTGATTTATAAACAGGCCATGCTAAGACAAGATCAAAGTTAACTGTATCGGTTATAGAAAAGCCTGGCTTCTCACAACACTGCCCCGCACGCCACGCTTATACCTATTAGAGCTCAAGGCCATACATCAACAGACGTATTGGCAGGGTTTCAGATCAGCCCGCTCTCGCTGAAAGGCTAATGGTGCCCCTGCTGAGGCTGTATGGGGCTCCGGCCATAGCGCGAGAGACACATGGATTAGTTTAATACCGCGTCTTTGTGCTAATGAAACTGCATAGCCCTGTCGAACAACCCAGGTTGACTGGCATAATGCAGGTGGTGGTCAGGTTTCGAACTATGCGCTATGATGTTATGTATAGCCACGTACGGAAGCAGGAGCATGGACACCAGAGACGGTGTGTCCGGGAAGAGGACAGCAGACAGCTGCACGGGCTTCTCTAGCTATCCAGCCAGCCAGCCAGCCAGGCGACCTACACAAAGGCCAAGGTGGGGGTAGGCAGTAAAGGGTCAGTACTAGCGTGGGACTGGTGATGCCGGTCCACATGGTAAAGCTGTGACACGCAAGCATATGTTTTCACAGACACGAATGCGCACACACACCACAGTCGTTGTGGATGAGGGGTGTCCGGGCCGGGTCACTCACACATTAATAAGTGCGCAAGCTGGCAGATGCGGTCGGCTTGGGGAGGAGGGCTGTTTGTTGACCCCTGTGGGAAGGTTAGCGAACTCAGTAATGGTAGAGAAAGAGAACCATTCTCCATGGAGATCTCCTCCTTTTGTCCTAAAAATAGCTGAATAAACAGGGAATCCATCACCAGGGCAGGGTGTGGCGCAGGGAGAGCCACTGCGAAACGGAAGACATCTGAATATAAGACCAGTGTGACACACCGATAGCAAGCAGGACGTACATCTACTGTACAAAAGACCCCGTTATGTAACATTCAAGTTATATTGACGAATTTTAAGGTTACTTCTCTCCAGGGCCGAGGGACTGTCTTGTGTACTGTAACAATACTGTTCACTTATCTGACATGTTTGCTTTTACCACAACTTCATTTTGACAGATAAGCCCCGATCTTAAAAACATACTGTCTCAAAAAGCCTAATAGAAATCGCCAAACATCTGTCGGGCGTCACGGAGCAGACATTAGAGGATATACAGCTACATTTTCGTCCGCGTTCAGCTCCATTAGTAGAAAACGGCAATGTCTTTCTAGCCCGGCCAGCAGTTGCGCTCTCATCTACAGGTAGAGCCATGCGTAGAGCACTGAGAGTTTGTTATGCACCAACTTCAAAGATCTCCCACCGCATCTGAGAGCTGCTGCTGAACAGGCAGACGCGGCTTTGGTCTGGGAAGGGTTACTGAATTATTACTGATGCTTTGGGGGGTAACTGTCCAACCGCAGGTCTGGGGAATATTAATCATTTATTTGATTGTCCGTATGTGCTGATTAATCAATTTGAGGGAGATCTTCAGGATTAACTACCCTATTATTTCCTTGTAAGAACAGATAAGAGATAAGACTTTAAAATATCATGTACCATTTATCATGTATTTTTAGTCCTCTGCAGATGAAGGCGGGCGAAATAAAAACTGAGGTGAGATTAGGCAGAAGAGCAACAGAGGAAAAGAGGGGGAGGGAGAAAAAAGAGAGAGAGAGAGAGAGATTCTTTAGATCCAACTAGGACAGAGCACAACAGATTTAACTGCTGTACTTCACAAGAGGTGCAGGATGAGGAGTGAGAACAGCTCATGTACTAGGCTTACATAACCAGACAGAGTCTTGCTTTCAAAAGCAACATGCGAGGAGAAACCAGCAAGTGGAGAATCAACAGGAAGTAGAAAACAATAGCACCTGTAGCCACCTGACTGAGCGAAAGGTAGCGAAAGGTGGGGGTTGGCACCAATGAACCAGTGAACTCGGGACCTGTCATAGGTGAGTGAGTTGTACTTGCTTGTGGCTGTGCATGATCAAACAATGGCATAGTTCCTGGGCGCACCACCCATGTTCGAATCCGCCCTATAAATTCTCTATCCGCTGGCTGCTTGATGTGTTATGTCATGTGGTAATTCCTTTGATTTCGACATACCTCCGTTTGTAAATACATGAGCCTCTTAAAGAGCTGTGGTTACTTTTACAAGCATGGCGCTCCCGGCGCTTTGGTGGAGAATGCAGGGAAAGGAGAAGGCGAGAGTGAGACATAGAGCTGGTTTAGAAACTGTATACACTTCTCTCGTAGCACCATTGCCAAGTGCACTTATGCCTCCAGCCGCTCATCGTGTATGCAGTTCAAAGTGAAGTGACACGGAAACTCGAGCCAGAGGAGTGCGGGCCTCTCTGTTAGCAGCATGCTCGGGCCCAGTTATGCATTTTCGAGCAGTGCCTACCTGTTAGCGCTGTCACCCTGCATCTGCGGCACTATTTGCATGGACAGTGAGTTCAGAATCAAAACAGGGTGCCCACTAATGCCACATCTCATCACTTTTAAGGACCTCCGCTCTTCCTTTGACACTTAAGTGAGTAAGAGCTACTTGTTTTGCTAGTACCTAAACCGGCTGCAAATCTCATAAGGAGGGCACTCTTCCACAACATTTAATGCATTAAAATCACAAGGCGTCCCGTTGGTTGCTTAATGCTATCCTATAACTAACGTTCAATTTGCATTAAGAGCAACACAAAGCTTTGCTATGCTGACGCAGTAGCATTGCAAGGAATTAAATGCCTTCGAATGGGCAGCCATGGCCGCAACCTCTACAATGACACGAGGACTGATGGCGTGAGCAAGTTATTTTGGGAATCGCATGCAGAGGTCCTTCAGAGGGCCCTGTACAGTATTTGCACAGCCCAGCGACGCTGAAGCAATGGAGCTGCCTCTACCTTTTTTGATTTTAGTGATAATGACTATATCTCAACTGTAATTACGCTGGACTTGGAATGATGAGGGCTTACGTTATCGATCCACTATTGATTACTTTGATCAATGAGCACTTTGTTTCTTTTTTATGGAAAGTCAAGTTGTATTTCTTCTTTCCTTTGCAAGCTAATGAGTCGGCACTGATGACGGATCCCATAAAGCGCTGTATGTTTTCAGCACCCGTGTGTATTCTGCTTAAAGAGAGATGGGGGAGATTATGGGATGGACAGGTGAGCCTCTCCCAAAGAGATCCACTTTTCATCACAAGTGCTCAGGCTCCTCTGGGTAGAGTCTAGGGCTTAAAAGTGCTGGGGTATTTTTTATTTCTAAACTAAAAACTAACTAAAATGATAGCCTAAATGATAATAATATAATATATTATTAGTATAGTATGTATTCAGTAGAGTCTAAGCGAGAACAGTCCTTTCATGAAGGACAGATTGCACAACCACACCATATGTTCTGTTTCTCACAATAGAGACACTGTATGTTTAGGTTAACGGCACTAATTAACAAGTTAATTCGCTCAAATCAAGTGACAACAGCTCACTAGGCTATTGGGACTTGAAACCTCTACGCAGTTACTAGAAGTCAATTGAGTAAAGGCAAACAAAATGTATCTTTAGAAACATAGAGAGAGCCACTAGAAATGGATAGGTGCTCAAAGTTTGTGTTACCACTACATTGCCCTCAGACACTTATGTGCTATGCAAATAAGCTTCTCAAAGTAACCACCCCCGGCCCGCCCCCGCTTATTCATTTGCATGTTAAGAAGGTGAGAACTCTTCTAGGGCCTGTTGCGCCATTGTAGGCCCAACACAGCTAATAAAAGCCAGGCTCTTTAAGCTGAGCTTAAATATTTACTCTGGCACAGGGCCACGATCAGGCCCTCTCATTACACTAGTCCTGTGGGTGAAGGTGAAGCCGGGCAGATGAGAGGGGCAGAGCCTGGCAACTCAAACATTTCCTCATCGGAGACCAGTTCAAACACTCCGCGCTGCCGACTCCAGACTGCCCTTTGTGAATTTTAGAAAAGAAGAACAAGGAAGAGGGGAGCATTCTTACTGCCTCATAACCTAGCCTGGAGCGTCAACCAATTATGTGGTAATAAAATATTCACGTAGACTAACAAGGAACGCTGGAGGTGAAAGCTAGATAATACAAACCTGAGGAGTTAATACTGCGGGGTGTCCTTTTCAGCACGTCTATGACTTTTTTTAGGATAAGGGCTTATCCACTTGGGTTGGATGTGAGTATTCGCTAATTTGTGTGTTATTGGTAAGTGTTTGCCTTTTATTAACTCTGATGCTGATGATCATCATTCATGATCCTTTAGTTTTGCCCTGACTCCTGTGAAGCATTTGGTATGTGTCCCAGAAGAATGTGGACGAAATGTTTGCTGTTAGCAACGTATTTGCCCAACCTTGTGTTGCATCAACCTCTAGATAAACAAAAATGCAGTGAGTCAGTCCCCAGTTTCAGTTAAATTCACAGTTATTTGCTACAATGTTGTTACATTTGCTATTCTCATAAATACAACATGACTTGAATTCGGTATCTTCTTTTATGTGTTTGACTTGATGCAGTGCTTTCTTTTGCAAGCATGTTTTTCTCACGAATCATTCTGTTCTTGCTAGATCACCGGAGCAAGTCATGTGTTTTCAGCTAATATAACAAATAAGACATCATTGAACGGTCTAAGTACCTCTGAATGTCTCTGGATTGATCGTGTCTGTCTCCTGTCTGCGTGCCCTGAGACATATACAGAATTCTTTCACTGTCCTGTCCTAATAATTAGCAACATCGTCTCTTACCAAAATGGAGGGTTAGTTATGGGAAGCGTGCTGGAGGTTGCAGGGGGTAGGAGGATCTGTGCAGGTCCTAAGCTGCCCTCCTAAATTTCCAGATGGCACCAGGCGGCCGCAGATGTCTGGGGACAGTTGGAACAGCTGTGTGTATCGCCCCTAGAGCTCCACACAGCTGTCGCCTCCTGCAGGCAGAGTTATTGTACTACGGGGCTGGATGCGGCTTGGCGCTACAGGGCTTGCGTTCATAAAAACAATGGGAGGCTAAGCTGTTAATTAGCTCTTCATGGTGGAAGGCGACGTCTAGCGATTAATGTAGTTTTGCAACTCTTTTTCTTTCGCCTAACCCTGGATTAAACTTAATTTCCTGCCTGATCTCCAAGTGACTTGATGTAAAATGTGGCTCAGCTCATTGTACGAGCAAAATGCGTTTATTTTGATTTCAAATACGACTTTATGTGCATATTCTTGTCCTTATTCAAAAAGGCCTTGGCCATTGCCACTGCCGTATTACCTCTGATCTGGGTATTGATATCTCCACCGCCCTGAGTACCCATTCACAATCCCTTCTATAGAGTTCCCTCGCTCTCTTCCTTCCTCACCTAGACCGATTCGCACAATGAATTATGTGGACACATTGATCAGCTGATTGAGAACCATTGTTTGGAAATGCAGGGGCATTACTGGAGGAAGGATTACCCCATGCTTGTTTTGCACTGGTGTATGCGAGAGGGTATTATTTAACTGCTTGTCACTACACCCTCCCTCTAACCGCTATTGCTTTTTACTCAAAGACACAAAGAAACATACACAAACGAGCATACGCATAATCAACACAAGCCAAATGACTGCAGGCATTGATTGCCTTCTTTCTACAATTATGTTCCTATTGTTTACTTTCTAGCTGCTTATTTATTCCAAAGGAATTCAATAATTATTGCTTTATTTACTGTTAAAGTGCAGTGGGGTGGTGTAAGCTGCTGGAGAGGATTGTTTTTAAGGCCCCCATCTCTCCGTTTTTCACCCTTATTTTTCCTGAACGCACATGTACAGTAATCCATCCAAACCAGTCTAATCTATGACAGAGAACTGAATCACAGATTCAGCACAGCCATTGTTTAAATCACTGTATCACATCAGACTTATTATAACTCGGTAAAGTTTAGTGACGATAAATCACAAACAAGATCACTTTAACGTCTCAGTTGTTTCTCCTCGACAGAGATTAAATGGAGATTGACTTTTCTCCTCAGTCAATGTGAGAACAATGTCACAAATTGTGCTCAGATTGGACAAGATAGCAACGTCTTTAATTCAAGAGCCAGAGACTTCAATCCGATCTCAATTAAATTCTTCAAAGATCTCAATTTCTCATCAAATTCTTTCAAATTATCCGAAGTTCGCTATCTACATTCTTTTATTTCATTATAAATCTGTACTCCCACATTATGTCAACTGCTGTTTGTGTCTGTTTTTATTTCTCCTTTTTAGGAGAAACATCAGAAATAGTTGATTCTTGAGTAAAACATTACAGAGAGCTCTTCTGAGATATGAAAGAGTGACATCGGAGCAATAAAATGTTCCTCTAGGAAATGATAGAATGGCTATTCCGGGACAACAGAGCAAAGCGATCCTGAAAACATAGGATCTCAGAGAGTGAGAGAGGTGCAGGAAGTGGCAGGTATGCAGTTAAGGGGTGGGTACGTGCCGTCTCTCCGGCCACAGCGCGGCGTCTGGGCATGTCGCCGCTCGCAGTGGCTAATTTGAACCAGCCGCTGAACTTGGCATCCAGTGCAGCTTCTGTGGTCGCGGTTCTGCTACTCCTTAAACTACTGCTGCTAAGTGAGAAACTAGATAGAAAAATGGAGAAGTGGAGGTAGGACAAACTCATTCATAGCATACTATTAAAACACTGTACTTGCTGTAATGAAGATGAACTTAGTCTTCTATAGTTTCTGTATGAAGCTAATCTCAATTCACTAGAGCACCACAACGTATGCGTGTTATGTTGACACGAGAGTGGACATTGTTACGTGAACGTGCGTCGGAGATAAATATTTTGCAAATAGAGTGGTAAATTATGTTTTTTGGGGCAAACAAAGCACTCCCGTCGCTTTATAAAATTGTGGAGTCACATGGATTACTTTTATGATGTCTTTACTACCTTTCTGGGGCTTGAAAGTGGTAGTTGCATAGTTTGTCAATGGAGAGACAGAAAGCTCTCTGATTTCATTAAAAAAGACAATCATTTGTGTTCTGAAGATGAACGAAAGTCTTGGAATTAATGTAATTAATGACAGAATTAACTAACTAACCCTTTAACAAAAGCAAACGAGAAATAAAAATGCATTGGCTGAAGCAACCATGCCATTTCATCTCGCTTCTATAAGAGTTTGAATAACAAGACATTATAACCATGCCTTCATAAATAAATATTTATAACCATGACATTTTAGCTTGCTTCTATACAAGTCTTTGAAAAACCCATTTTTATTAATCGATAATCTGCCACTCGTATCACAATTTGTAAGAATTGAAAGAAAATAAATGAAGAGCTGAAAACTGCATTTAATTGTAGTTTTGCAAAAAGCAACCTAGTTTGTATTTAGATTTTTTTTTTTTTTTTAACATAAGTAAGGTTTTGCCAAGTCTAGAACTTTTCGGGTCAGCTTTGCCACTAAAGTACAGTTAAGTAAACATACCCAACACCCACCCACACACACACACACACACAGATATGAGAAAGGGTGCAGCTTCCCGTCTCATCTCTGCTTGGGTTTTTCTGCCCATTAGGCAAATCCCTTTGTCTCGTCTCAGGATGCAGAGCAGTGATCTCATTGGCTATTATTTAACCAATGACATCATTAGGCTGGTTACAAAGGTGTCAGTGCACTTGACTGTATCCATCAAGATGACATGTGACTGAATCCAGTTTAGTGTGCTGCCCTTAAGCCACTGGTGTGACCCCACGGCATTGTGATATCAATGGATATATAACCTGCCATGAAGTGTTGTGGCCTTAGAGTGAGCTTTAGTCCAGTTTTTGTTAGTGTCCTGTCTCTGGTATCAGTATCAGACAGTATGTGTGTGCATGTCAGGTTTTGCCTGCATTGTGGTGACCAAATGTCTCTACAAGGATAGTAAAACCAAAAACAACCTACATTGTGGGGACCAACCCCCACATTTCCCTATGAGGAAAATGTCTTAATAAACATGTCTTAATGAAAATACGGAATGGTTTGTGCTGAGGGGTTTGGATATGGTTAGAAAATATCATTAGCTCAGTATTAAAACAATAGAAGTCAATGGAACATCCCCACCATGATAGAAAAGCAGACACATGTGTGTGAGCGAGTTTGAGTGGAAATCACCAGGCCTCGCCACTAAGTGCCGAGAATCATTGGGATAATTACAAAGCAATACACATTCAGACACTCTCTGGCTCACTCACAGTGGGAATTCGTCAGCTCTGGGAGAAATTGATAGCTATTTAGCCACTGGATAGTCATCTGTTTTAATGCATTAATTTTGTATTAAGAGCACTGCCAAATTTAATAGTAGAAATCAGGGTTGGAGCAAAAGGGGGTCTGTGTGTGTGTGGTGGTTGATGGGTTGTCGCACCTCATGCATATTTTTGTTAGGCTTTCGGCTAGAAAAAAAAATACTCTACACAAGTACACATTTGTATACGTGAATGCTTGGCCAATGCATATCAAGTGTCCGGTCCCGTCAACGTGTAACAAACCACAGTTACTCAAGGGAACAATAGATTTACCTGAAAAAGTCTGTAATATTAAACCAGATATGTTACTATTCAGGTTTTAGGCACGGTGACAGTTTTAACTTACTTTAAATAACACGCTTGCAATTGACCATTCGCTGGGAGTTTGATTGACAGGCGATCTGACCAATCATAACCCTGAATCTGCCATTTTGTCCGACAAAGCAGTCAGGGGAGTTACTGTGTGTACTCACGTCTTTCCGCATTTGAAACAACATTCCTTCTGATGTTCATTCATGTTTATTTGATGCTATAAATGAACTAGTATGAAGAGATGATCGGTTCACGAGGAGCTACAGCGATCTGTCACGACACATTAAAGAGACACTATACGCCATTTATTGTGTAAACTTCTTTAAAAAATTACGATATTTTAAATTTGGCGCTTTGTTTCATATCAAAAGTAACCTGCTCTGTCTTGTCTGTCGACGTGTTGTCAGTGTCCTCTATGCTCTGTGATGTATTTTTCACTTCGTGAGAACATGATGTGTGGCGTGAGAGCGCATGGCTTGTCGGACATAGCAACAGTAACTAAAGGGGGCGGGTCTTTGCAAACGGTCAATTGGCTGTGAATGTTGTTAAACTCGTCAAGAAAATTACATATGAAAATCATGTTTTTCAACAGGAAGCACTGAGACAAGAGTTTAAAAGAAATGATCATGATGTTTATTAAACAATTGCACAATTGCAAATATGAGATGAAGTAAGAAAAAGGATAAGAATATAAGAGTATAACCAAACAATGCAATCATAGTCAAAGATGTCAAAAATTGATGTTTAATTTATAACTATTTGAAAATTTAATTTAATTTTGCACTTTCTCAACAATATTTATTTATTTACTTATTTTGTAGATTAAAATTAGACAAAAAATACTTAAACGTTGGCTAAAACAAAACAATGTGTAAAAAAATTAGTATGGACTATAAAAGAAGGTTTGTACTAATCCTCTGTATAGCAACTCTTGCAGCAACAAACGAACCTGCTTAGTGTTATGAATAGCTTGAATAGCTAGAAGTATTTGAGTCCATGTACTTGTGTAGAGTACGTTGTGGAACTTAAGAGTTGCTTTACCACGATTCCGCTGTGGGCCTGGCATTTGTGGAGGTTTTCACAGAGTACGCTGAGTGCCTGCCCTGTATTCGGATCTCTGGCAGTTAAAGTGGCGATGGGTATGAAAGGTGTATGTTTTTTCAGCCCACATAAGTGGATGCTTCTGTAGATACATGCACAGGAGCAGGTAGGTGTTGAAAGTGATAGCTGTGCGTTATGGGAGCAAAACAGGCAGAGATGCAGTGTTGAGTTGCGGCGGGGTGGACGAGGTGAGTCGCCCTTGCTTTTCCTCACCTACACGAGTACAGGGGACTGATTCATCCTTCACCCCTGTCGTTATGTGCATGTGTGAGTGAGAGAGTAATCAAAACTGTCCTGTAAAGATGGGCCGCACTTGCTGCACACACGTGCATTTTCTCTCTCTCTCTCTCTCTCTCTCTCACACACACACACACTTACTCCCTCCAACCCACTCAGGTTTCGCTCCACTGCACTTCCCCACAGCTCATGTGCTCTCCTGTAAGTCTGCCATTAACTTCCAGCCAATTAAATGAATTTTGAGTAGTAATGTAAGCCATGCTGACTCTGTGGCCTTCTCTGGCTCCAGGGGCCTGTATGCGGCTGTTCTGGGGCCCCTGCGGAGGGGAGACTTCTCAACAGCACCCTGACCGGCCCCTCCCTGCTCGGTGAACATGACTTTTTCATTAAGCCGCTGAATTCCTGCACTTCAGTTGGAGGTGATTTATCAGCATGGAGCTTCATCTCAGGATCATAGGAAACAGACACGCCGCACACAAGCACTCTCTCGTGCGTTATTGTGTTTCACGTTCAGACCCAGGGGTGTGTGTGTGTGTGTGTGTGTGTGTGTGTGTGTGTGTTGGGTGGGAGATTATGTGCAGAGATCATCTTAGGGATCCCTCGTGTGGATGTTTCAGATGGAATCATGTCTTTTCGGCCCTCTGTTGTCAGACCTGGAGAGCAATACATTTATCTCTGCTATATGAATATTCAGGAATTTTATATCTTATGTTGTGTTGGAGAGTCTTAAAGGGATAGTTCACCCACAGGGTTGGGGAGTAACGAAAAACAAGTAACTTAGTTACGTATTTAAAATACAAAATTTGAGTAACTGTATTTCATTACAGTTACATTTTAAATGGGTGGTAATCAGATTACAGTTACATCTGAAAAGATTACCAAAGTGATTACTTTGAATTTTAATGTCATTTAAACAGCAATTGGTGATTCTCTGACTGACAGTCTGAAAAAGTGGAGTTAAGTTTCATCAACATTTTAATACTTTTAAGAGGGATCATAAAAATGTTATTTTTATTTAGTACTGTCCTGAACAAGACAAAATGACTGAATTTATAAAAAAATTGCCCAACAGTGAACTTAACTGTCCTGTCATGACCTGATGATCCACGACTGTTTTCATGTTTTGTGAAAGTTGTTTGTGAGTCATTTTATAATTGTAAAAAAGGTCACTGCAACTTTTTCTCACAATTTGTTTTTTTCCCCTCACTATTGTGAGTTCGCATTTCACAATTCTGACTTCTTTTTCTCAGAATTGCGAGATTTAAACTCACAATTGCAAGTTATAAAGTCAGAATCGGGAGATATAACCTCGTAATACTGACTTTTTTTCTTGCAATTGTGAATTTAGTATGTGAGTTTATATCTCATAATTCTGACTTTTCTCAATATTGCGAGTTTATATCTCATAATTCTGACTTTATAACTCACAATTGCAACTTTATATCACATAATTCTGAGGGAAAAAGTCAGAATTGTGAGATAAAAACTCTCAGTTACCTTTTTTGTGTTTGTTCAACACTTATTAGTATTCCAAAGTATTCTAAAGTATTTAGATTAAGTTACTAAACTTGAGTAATGTAACGAAATACGTTACAAATTACTTTTTAAATCATGTATTTTGTAATCTGTAGTGAAATACATTTTTAAAGTAACCTACCCAGCCCTGTTCACCCAAAAATGACCTCATAATTTACTCACCCTCAAACCATCTTATGTGTATATGACTTCCTTCTTCCGGACAAACAGAATCAGAGTTATATTAAAAATATATTGGCTCATCCAAGCTTTGTAATGGGAGTGATTGGAGGATTAAACGTACTCCACGCGGCTCTGTGGGGTTAATAAAGCAAATCGATGTGTTTGTGTAAGACAAGTATGATCGATGGGTGCACTTTTTTGGACTTCAAAAACTTATCTTACATTCACTCCCATTATAAAGTTGGATGGGCCAGGATATTTAGTAATACAACTCTGATTGTGTTCGGCTGAAAGAAGAAATTCATATATACCTAGGATGGCTTGAGGATGAGTAAATTTTCATTTTTGGGTGAAGACCTTTAAACCTTCTAATATCCCTTATAAAAAAATACCTTTGGAATCTCTCCAATCTCTCTCTGTTTTTTTTTTTGGTAATACCATGTTATTCTTTGAAGCACCACGGTACTTTAGAGCAAATATGTTAGCTGTACAAAAACGGTAAAGATACCATCGCTGTATAGCATACTGGCTAACATATTTAGCATCCAGTGTGTGGTAGACTGGCTTTAGTTTGGGTAAAGAAGTGATATATTGCTCTTCTCTGGACTAAGGTTCACCCGTGTAAATCCTGCCCTTTTTATGGGCGCTGTAAAACTTCCTTCATTTTTTTTTTTTTTTTTTTTTTTCCAAAGATCTTTGAAGTTTAGTTCAGGTGTCTTTTTTGCTGCACTTATTTTCACAAAAGTCGGCTGAAGTAAAGATGTGCATTTCAGTCCATATATTCTCCTCGCTCGCGAAGAAAGAAGAAACCGTGCCATCTCGTAGCACGCAGCGGATTGATTTGGTGTTTTATACAAGCAAATCCGTGACAGATCAGTGTTCCCGAGCTCTGATACGCTAACATATGTGTTAGGGGGGCGAGGCGGAGAAGCCCAGCTCAAGTAAAGCCCAAAACATCCAGCAGCACCTACTCAATGACATCATACCCCCACTTCAAACAGGAAAGGGAGTGAAGGAGAGCGAGAGAGAGCGTGAGGAGAAAGACAGAGCCTTTTACGATCACCTAATAACTCCATTACATGGAGCTGAGGGGCACACACAAAAAGCAAAAACCCATTCCTGGAAGTCAGTGGCCCTAATGCACATCTTAGGTATACCAGGGTGACATATGATACCAGCACCACAATTGCTTTGAAGGAAAAAAAAAAAACCCTTATAGCAATGTTACCCGAAAATTAAATATTACCAGAGAAGGAGAACATTTCAGGGAACATAATATTTTTTCCTCTCTCACTGTTGTCAACACCTGATGTGGCCTTAATTGGGTTAAAAATCTAATGTTACTCTGGCTTTGTGCATCCGAAGCCGATGGAAAAGCATCTCATCTCTGCGCTGCAGGGCAAAGCCAACTCAGCCGCGTCTTAATGAATCAATTTGTTTTCCCCGACCTTTGTCAGGGTTTGGGGGTGGTCTGTGCAGGAGATTAAGAGCTTCTCCACAAGAGAGAAAATACATGTTTTGCCAGGCAAAAAAGGCAGAGAGATATTTTTACAGATTTGCATCATCTCATTCGTGGTGCAATTTAGTTGCTTTTTCGTGACTCATGTAACAGAAAGAAGGTAAACAACCGATACAAGCTAAAGAGACTCAGGAAAGATACTGATATTTGATGAACAGATACGATTGGAAGTGTTGTGAGCCAATTTTGTAAACTTTAAAGGATTAGCTCACTTCAGAATTAAAATTTCCTGATCGTTTACTCACACCCATGTCATCCAAGATGTTCATGGCTTTCTTTCTTCAGTCGAAAAGAAATTAAGGTTATTGAGGAACACATTCCAGGATTTTTCTCCATATAGTGAACTTCACCAGGGTACAACGGGTTGAAGATCCAAACGAGATTCCTCCCAGACGAGGAATAAGGGTCTTATCTAGTGAAATGATCGGCCATTTTCTAAAAAAAAAAAAAAAAGTATATATTTTTTTAGTATATAAATGCTCCACGCATTACATAATCAGGTTGTGACGTAGGCAGAAGTACCGAGCAAGTGTTTACAAAAAGCAAACGTGCAAAGTCAAATGGCCTTTACAAAAAAAAAAAAAAGTTCGATGTCGGACGATTTTGAATGTGAGGAGAAAATGTTTTTCGCCGTACTTCGGTACTTCGTCAAGTGTAATGTCCCTTATTCCTAGTCTGGGATCTCGTAGAGCCCTTTGAAGCACTGCACTGAAAGCCCGTTGTGCCCCGATGAAGTCCACTATATGGAGAAAAATCCTGGAATATTTACCTCAAAAACCTTAATTTCTTTTCAACTGAAGAAAAAAAAGGCATAAACATCTTGGATGACATGGGGGTGAGTAAATGATCAGGAAATGTTCATTCTGAAGTGAACTGATCCTTTAAGTACCACAGCTCAGTGTGGAGGAGCAGCTCCAACCATACTGATTTTTCGTTTGTTTGTTTTTTTAATATCAAAGTTACCAATGACCTTCACGCACCTTTATCAAATAGTTTCATCGATATAGAAGTGTGCTTTTCCTAAACACACAAAGGCTATTTGTTTCTCTTGTTTTACATGGAGGGTAAACAGTATGTGAATGTATAGTCTTACATATATAAATGGCAATGAATCTTTCGCTCTACATTCACAAACATAACTCACTAAAGAGACGACAGCCATGAAGAATGAATAAGGGGAAAATTGCCATTGATTAACAGCAGCAGTATTCACAAAAGTTCACTGATAGCTTTCATAAGGCTTAAATAACAATCATGACTTGAAAGAAAACGTGAATCACGGTTAGTCAAGATGTATTAGTAAATGCCTTCAACATACATGCACGTGTGCTAACTAGGGACTAGCAGTCAGATATAAATGCCTGCAGTGCCCTTATTGTGCTGGTCTTATCTCATTGATTAGATGTGGTGTGCTCAATGAACACAGACTCGGCTTGGGATTGCTGTTACCGTTGGGTGTGCGGTGTGGTTGGCTTGTTTTGGGTTTGTGGATCATAGCACATATCTCTGGTCCCCCCCCAAGGATCCCTGTACCCTCTTCTGGATAAAGTCAGAGCACCCCACCACCACCCGTCTCTCTCTTTTCGCCTCGCTCTCAAAGAAGGATTTGACTCGGCGGTGATCAATATTTAGCATCCCATGCGTGAAACAGGCAGATGTTTGGAGTTTCCTTTTCAGAGACGAAAGACTTCTCTTGAGTGAAAGGGATCAATGCACTTTTCTCAGTGTGTCCCTGCTCAAGCTCTTTCTGTAGATGCTGACATGCTCCTCTCGTCTACCTCACCAGCCCAGAGGACGCCGACGTCCCTCCTGTGTCTTGTTAGAGACAAACGCACTCATGCTAGGGTCCAGAGACCAACGCCGTGTTGATGAATGACGTTGACTTTGTGTTAAACAACAGAGTCCTGATTGGCAATTGATTTATTCATTTGTAAATGGCATTAGGTATCCCTTTCGTTAAAACCCCCATGCTAACTCTCTCGTTCTCTCTCTCACTACAGCATTTGCAGCAGCACGAGAACGCCGTGGAGGGCGAGTCGTGCTACTACCACTGCGTCCTGTGCAACTACTCCACCAAGGCCAAGTTGAACCTCATCCAACACGTCCGTTCCATGAAGCACCAGCGCAGCGAGAGCCTGCGGAAGCTGCAGCGCTTGCAGAAGGGATTGCCTGAGGAAGAGGAGGAGTTGAGCGCCATCTTCACCATTCGGAAGTGTCCGTCTGCCGACACGGGTAAGAGTTAATGCGAGCTCGTACGCTCACCTGATATGCACGGGGATGGATCCCTCTTTAGCAGTTGTGGCGTTCCCCTCTTTTGAAACTGTGAGTGGAAAATACCCACTCCATTCATAATTTAGATCACATTATAAATAGACTACATTGTTCATTGTTGCGTGGCTTCAGATCAGGTTACCAATAGAGCAGATTCTTTTAATGCCACCATCTTCAGGTTTTTGGTCACACTGGAGTCGCTTCAGTCCCTGGGCCGTGACATCACTGCCGTGGGTCTGCGCTCCATTGATGACTGATAAGGCGAGAGGATATCCTAAGGACAACGGCGATCTGGCGCTGCGCATTCATTAATACGAGTACAGTCCCATTGCTGTTCTGGCATTAAACAAACAATCATAGATGCCATTAAGCTCCAAATGACGAAGGGGGGGGGCGCTAAAAACAAAAGGCGGGGGCTGAGGCCTTAGTCGGGCCATACGTTAGTTAGCCATTAAGACGACAGAGCCGCAGTCAATTAACACACTGTTTCAGCATGGATTTGGTTTTCTAATCATTTTGACTCTCGTGCCCTGACAAAAGACTTCCATTGTGCGTCGCTCCCCTCCCTCCCGCGAGCCAGGCGGCCCGACCGGCTCTTAGCGTTGTGCCGTGGGGGAGAGAGAGAGAGAGAGAGAGAGACGGCGGGGGGAGTTGGCCTCTAAAGACGCTTTGTTCCGAGGAGGCAGGGATAATGAAGCCAGCGGCCGGGAAATTGCGCAAAAGGCAGTCACAGATCTGAGGAGAATCATTAGAGAACATATTTAGCCGAGCAATTAAGGACAATTAAGCTTTCTGCTCGCTGCACTCCAAATATGTTAATGACTATAGTACAGTGGACAAGTGAACATGCAAAGGCAATAGGAAGGCCCACTTAGGTTAAAAGGGTGGGGGTGCAAGAGATTTAGAGTGTGTTTCTGGGTAGGTGGAGGTAAAGAGTTCACAAACAAGTCTGGTTTTCTCTCTCTCCCTAGCTCTCTCTCTCTTTTTTGGTTGATGTAGCATTTATTTATATATTTTCTTGGCTAACCTTTGATGTGCGTTAATGGATTCCCTTGTTTGTGAGTCTGGTTGGAGGTTAGGTAATGACTCCTGCAGTAGGGATGTGTGGGCAGAGAAGCATGCAGTCGCTACACGCAGCCACACACACATTTGCAACCCTCTGCCATCTTTTTTTTTGCTTTTTTTTCCTAGTTGCAGCAATCCAGTCGTACCCCCTTGACGTCAAATGAGCCAACAACTCACAAACAACGCATTATGTCTGCAACTTTTCCGAACTCTTCCAGGATTAGTCAGATGAGATGTTCTTTTTAGTGAGAAATTGCTGCGTGCTTTGATGATGGCTGATTGCGTGGCCGTGCGAGCTTTTTGATGTATTTAATTACTGGCTTTTTCTAGACTAGATATTATTGAATTTCTGTACCTTCAGGAGAGAATATGTAGGTGATTAAGGCTGAGGTCTAGCCCAGTGCTGACTGGGAAATGCTGATGAAGGACAAGGTGAGTGTAAATCGACCTGCAGCTCAAAAGGGAACCAGCCTGCCTCTTATTATCAGCTATTGTTTCCTACGCAGACAGAATGAGCGAGAGACAGAGAGGGGTCCCAGCGTCCCTGTCCTTTGATAGCTGATACCTGCTAACTGACGTCAGTATCGGGCCTATGAGCGCTCTGTTAGGGAGGCTGGGTCTTCAGAGAGGAACCACTGTCCTAATTGCCTTTGACGCTCTGTTTACCAAACGGAGCGGGCTGCAGTCGGAGCGTTGAACAGCTGATTGATTGCCCTACAGATGCAGGATCAAACTCGAGCTCCTTTCGACCAAGCCTTAGCTTGGAAACCAGTCCCGTCTCTTTAAATAGCAGGGCCAAAGATGGACGTTTTTCAACTCTTGTATGTATAAATAAGTACATATATTTAAAGGTCAGTTAAATTAAATGAGGTGTGTAATAAAGAACGTCGGCCTTCTTCGCGTATTCCAACTCCCTGCTTCAGCATCTTGTTCGAATTACACTGATAATGAACATACTTCTTCATCAGCGAGTACGGCTAATTCCTCACTGCCGTCGCCCTTGCTTATGAACCCGCCCTCCCCTGGACTACCTTTACACTTCTTAATGTCCTGCACCCCCACCTCCTTACCCGAGTGAAACCATTCCCTGATGGTGTAATATTTAATTTCCTCCCTGCTAGCTCTTCTGAGGCACAAGGCTCTTTCTTGTGGTTGAGGCACAGTTGCTAAAGTGGTAGAAGGCTCCCCTGCTTGTTAAAACAAAGCTGGCCCTGGATTTCTGGGTCAGCTAGGCAGCAATTCCCTTGGCTGCTCCCGTGTAGTGTGCAGCTCTGTTGGTGTTAGGTGCTGGGCTACTTCCCCAAGCAGAGCTCGACTTTCCCACTCCCCAATTTTCTCACCTAGAGTTTGCGACAACTCTGGGCAAAAACAATGAAACTCTTTTGAGACTCTAAGTATTAAACTTCGGCATGTGATTCATCCTGCGCCATTTGTGCGACGGGCATGAATTCTACCTCGTATCAGCTTGTTAATGAGAGTTGTTTTCTAAGCGATTAAACATGATTTTTTGTGTGTGTGTGTGTTTTCCTGTTAATTTTTGACCAAAAACATTTATGTTTTGATTGTTTCAAATTTTTTACTTCATCGGAATGGTATGATACTTGGTAAAGTTTTTGGCACCTTCTGTGTGAATAGTAACACACACACACAAAAAAAAATCATGGACATGATTCGAAAACTTTTAATGATCCTGAAAAAAATAGTCACACTTTTATTGTTTGCAGTCACAAATGGCTGCATTGTACATGAATGGGAGACTAATTTCATCTATTGGAAACATTTGGTACTGCGCCCAAACAAAGTCTTACTGAAAGCAATTTTTTGAGATATCAACCTCAAATTTGGAACACCCACTTGTTTATATTTATGGATTTGATTTTCTCACAGTTTTAGAGTAACATGTGTTTCGGAAAATATATATTTCATGAAAGTCGTATTTTTTATAACAATAAAAAATTTCAAGTTCACTTTTTAAAACTTTTTTCACTTCAGTAATGCGAAATGAGAATCTGCCAAGTGTCATCTTTAAAAAGAGACACTTTTTTAAAATTTTCAGGTCCATGCTCAAAAAAATAATAAATGGATTATAACTACTGTATAAATATAATTTAGTACCATACAATCATAAAAAAATAATAAAACATCATCAAACTAAAATATACTACAATCATTTCATTGAAGTAAAAAAAATTAAAAATACATTTCGGTAATTTTTGACCGACACACAAACAGCACCAGACGGTTAAATTGGTTATTTTGATTAATCTTTTTCTCCATGATTCATTAGAGTTTGAATTATTTTTTTGGAAAACCTTATAAAGTAGCACCTTAGCAACCTCATGGCAGTTCCCTAGCAACCACCCAAAATATATTTTAACAGTATGTTTTGCACAGGCAAGCAGAATTTTATTCAGAATATTAAAACATCTAGTTTTCAATTGGTTTAGAGTTCAGTCAGTTCAAAGCACAGTACGCAGACAGTCACATGAACTAGGATGTGTGACGGCAACCTAAAACTCAAAACTCTTTGACGATCAATTAGTGTAAAAGTTTATGAATTAAGAACCCCCGGTAGCGCACATTAACCAACAGATACAGCACTTTAATAGTTCCCAAATTAAGGCTGCACAGCCACCCCTGAGGGAGGTCTTTCACGTCTCTCTCTGGAACTGTCACATTCCATTTTCTGGTCATTTGTTAACAATATCAATGAGGATCATTTTTTAAAAAAGATCCATACCACTAATTCAGAGAAAGTGTGCCATAGCAGATGTTGTTGATGAAAACAATTGATTGTGGAAATATTGATTAGCTTTGTTTTCAGTTCTGATCCATATAGTGTTGTGATATTGTTTTCTCTCAGAACTAACCATGTCCAGGCTTGATTAAAGTAACCAATCACCCATGAGTACATTCCAGCTAAGCATTATTAGGCCCATAACAAACACAATATCGGATATTCAGATATGACGACAATGCGTACATACATGCACAAAATGCGTTAAATCTGTTACGGTGTCTGGGTGCGAATGCAGATATTGTTGGCTGGTTTCTGCGCCACATTTTTTTGCCCTATGATTCGCCCACAGAGTGCCAAGGCGGCAGTGTTTCCCATCCAATTAGAGCAGTTCACTGATAAAAGGCACGCATTGTTTTAATTCATTCCTCGCGTCGAAAACGCGCTGCTCAAGCATGCCATTCTCTCACTGGATGTCCATTTGTCATTCTTAACCCTTTCTCTCGCCACAACACGAAGGAGCTCTCCGCAAGAAGAGTTTCCAAAAATTATAAAGCTCAGACACCCAAGACAACACACACTAACACATGCTTACATGCACACAGTCGGCTGGCTTCCAGTGTGTGTGCGTCTGAGCTTGATGTGTGGGAAGAGACACTACAGCAGCAGATGACAGGTTCTATGAGTGATGTTCACCAGGGCATATAGCTGGATGACACATTGGGGTCTCTCATTTCAGAAGACTTAATGGACTGAAGTTTTTTTGAACATTGCAAACTGACAGATACAGGAGAGAGAGAGTAAGAAAAGAGGTAAGTGGAATTGAAAGATGGTTAGTTGGCTTTTTGATGGCGCTACAGGCCTTTGGGTGGCATTGCCAGCCCAGAAGATTTGTGCGTGTTTGTAGGAGAGAGGAGGGAAAGCTGTTTTGGAGAGCGAACACATTGCACTGACGCTGTGGATTAGCTGCTGATGTAAATCTTTTTTGGTCGCAGATGGCAGCACAGTGATCGCTGAGCTATGACGTGCTGCAGGAAATCCCTGTCTGTAGACACGGGAACAGTGGCCTGCTCGGATTCTTGTGCCAGCTGCAACCCTCCCCTCTCAGTGCCCGGGCGGGAGATGGAAGCGCACTGGAGACTCTAAACTAGTCTTTGACTGATCCAAGGGTCACTGACATGACTTTTTTTTTCTTTTTTTTTTTTTAAGAATGCAATTCATACTAAGAATGAGTTGAATACACCTCTTTTTATTAAAAATTTATTTTGATATTTTCGGGTCAGGGTGATATAACTGTCCTGATATCATTATTAAGAAAAACAATGCTAATTCTTCAAAAGAAAACCTCATTGGCATAATATTTTATTCTAATGTTTATGTGTTATATTCATTTAAAAAATGATTAAAAATTGACTTGGTGTCGGCATGAAATTTTGCACACTTTTTTTATATATATTAAGTTTTGTCATGAAACTGATGGCGCAGGATAATAGGTCCTATAACTCAACCTGCCTGTAATCACATCGTTATCTATAGGGCACAGCTGATTGGTTCCTGTTTTATCAGTGGCCGATGAGCTCTCAGAAACCCTACACCTTCCCCAGCTCCACCTGTATAGATCTGCTACGGGTAATTCGTGTACGCTATATTGTATAGCAGCAACATTTCTTATTTGCTAACAGCAGCGTGTCGTGTAAGTATTGGCAGTAGCAAGTCCCATACCCAGCAGCAGTATAGCAGGTCTACTCCGCCAAGACCAAACATATCATATCTTTCATGACAGAAATATATATCACTATCCCTACTAGGTTTGCATTATCACTGCCTAGTCCAGGACATGCGGAAGAGAATCTTTTTTACAAAACTGGGTCCCAGTTTCACCCTATCCCGACAAGCATAGCATCTCTCTTCTCTCCCTATGATCTGCCTGCAGCCTCATGAATAATATCGGCTTCTATGCAAAAATGCATCGCATGCACAGATTGATTCATTATTAAAGCAAACGCTGGATGTTTGCTGGGCTCTTTGCTTTACTTACTAAAGCTCTTGGACAGCGGACAGGAAATGTCAAGTGAGGGGAGAGTCGAGTGGTGTTAAAAAGTCCTTACCTTTATTTTTACTGGACTGGAATGTCAGCCTGAGCTAAGAGGGATGTGGATGTGTGTATGCACATTTGTACGTGTCTGTTTCTTATTGACTGGGGCCACATATCTGCACATAAAGCATGCGCATTCCGCAGGGGAAGAGGCGCTATGAAGGCTGGCTAGGGCTATCTAGGGCAAGGCTCATGTCTGGACCCAGGGCCCCGTACAGCCCTGCAGACAGCAGCCGGGGCTGGAATGTCCTATACTTTTTACATGCTTGTTAAAATGCAAAGTAAACCTTCCCAGAAACAGGATATTATAGCCGCTAACCACGACCCCCGTGCCCCACCCCAACCATGCCATGGTACATCTGAGTGAAGACAGGGCAAGTCGTGCAACAAACATCGTTGAGGATTCTTTTAATAAAATCTGGTATTGCTGGGATGCTGCTCGAGACGAGGGGAAGCGATCCGATTGGTAAGGGCCCCACCGAGGGCTTCGGGTCGGCTCCTCTCGGACGTCTGTCCCTTAATCCGCAGCTGAAGGGCACAGCCTAGCAGAGGAAATTGTTTTTAGTCCACTGAGCGTGCCACGAATTTCATAAATGCATTACCTTTCATTTTGAAAAATATTAAAATGAAACTGGCCCTTTTATTAAAGAGCCTAAGTGATGGCTTTATGGATTTTCCACTCAGCGCAATGTTGGGCTGGGCTCATATGTCCGCGCCAAGCTCACACAAGGAAGTCTTTTCTTTGCCTGTTGGTTTATAGACAGCCGCTGTATAAATTCCTTCCCTGGCTCATCCTGCTACTGCAAATTGACCAAGAAGCGCAATTGCTATTCTGGGATTGTCTGAGAATCAAAATGGATTGCGTGGCGATCTCTTCTGCCGCTTTACTGGCCAGGCCCGGATAGCTCTGCCCTAACGAGGACCTAGAAGGGACTTGGGTCAAACGAAGGGCCTTTCGAGCCAGTACGTGTACGTCGAGAACAGTGAAACGTATTTCTTTGCTCCGTTTTGATCTGGAGATGATAAGAGGGTGTAAATTATGCTGCAGATTTGTACTGTATACAGGAGCACATGCTCACAGACACCCAATTAACACACATGTGGGTGTTCACAAACCCACAGTGGGATCCTACATGTGGGTGAGAGAGGCCTCCTCTGTCATCAAGCCCACTTCAGGGCCCTCCATTTCAGGCCATTGCGAGGTGCACTGCCCAGAGTGAGTGCAGAGAGCATTATAATATTAGTTTCTCTCCCCCTCTTTCATTCCCTTCACCCGTCATTACGAGACACTCTCCCTGAAAGCTGATCCAAAAGATAGACAGTCCATCAGGAGGCAGTCATCTCATTTGTACTTACCAAACGTGCTAATGAGTTCTATTCCGGGCCTGGAGGCTGCGGTGGGGAGCGCGAGCGGGGCGCGAGGGTTTCGGGTGGCAGGCTGAAGGCTCGTGCTCGTGTCAGTCAGGGCACTGAGACCGCAGAGGACAGGAACTGTCAGTCATGTGTCCAAGCTGAGCAGCTAAGCAGAAATATGTGACTTGAGGAGAAGCAGAAGATGACATGGAGAGAGTTGAAAAAGGTCTTTCGTAGTCAAAGACTGATATATAATTTTTTTTTTGATATCGCCATTTTTTTATTTTTGGTATCACCTGCTGAGTATAATATAAGAGTCCAGAATTTATTTTTAAAACCTTCCAAATTTAATGTTAGTTTATATGTGTATATCTATATATTATATTAATATTTTTGCATTATATCATATCATAATACCACTAGTTTTAGTGTTTTAGTATTTTTTAGGTTATCAAAATTACAGTTGAGGCTTAAATACAGGTAGCATATTATATTACAGTTATTGGTTTAGCCAGCACTTTTATCCAAAGCGGTGAATAAGTACAAGCTATATATATTAAATAAGGCATTTTAGTAAGTATGATGAATTCAGATATGCATGAGTATAAATGTCCACAAACACACACAGCATCCGTACTTAATAAATGTAGAGCTCTTCTCCAAGTATTCAGAGGTGATATTTTGTACATCAGACATTCAAAAATCTCTGTCTCCACAATCATATGGATTTTCTTTTTAGTTTATGGATTTCAAGTACACTAGAGACCGAAGCCAATGAGTTTTTAGCTGCGCTCAGGTTTGCTACTTCAGACGGGTAATCTTTCCCTCAGTTAAGAGTTTCATCAGTTTGGTGTGACCACAGGTGAAAAAACACAGAGGGATTGAGAGATCGTGTTTTCCCATTGTCGATCAGTCGAAAGTTTTAGATTTTTTTTTTAATAAGCTGATTTGTCCCCTCTAGAGAGGAAGTGAAAGATCAAAGGCTGTGATCTTTGCCTGTGGATGAGCTGCTCTGTCTACAACATACAGCTCTGACGGCACAATGCCCTCTCTCTCTGATTTGCAACTTTTCAGGGCAGCTGGCACATGAAACAATCCCTTGCTGATGGGAAGATGCGCATTTCATCGCAGACATGCTATCTATTGTTTCGCGGCTTGAATGCAAAAGATCGGGCTTTCACACACATAAATACTGAAGAGAGCCATCTTGTCCCTCTGACCTGTCAATTAGAGGCAGCCAAGCAGATGGCACTGATGAGAGAAGCAGGAATAATTCAATATTCCACCCTGCTAACCTTTACCTGTGGAGCCGCACGGCAGCCATTGATTCAGCCCTCGCTTGATTATTCACACACAGCCCAGAGGAGAGAAGGAGCGAGCGACAGAAGTGGGGACGGAGGGATGTTAGGGAAGGCAAGACGACTGATCAATGTGACATTAGTGTATTCTGACAGGGGTCTTTGAGGGGAGCGAAGGCTGGATTCCTACACGAAGATGCCATCGTGTTCGCTCCTTGTACAAACTTCACAGGCAAGAAACAGTGATTCTCACGCTGTAGGCCATCGCAGTCCCCTTGCTGTGGCGCTTATCGATTAGCCACACTGTAAAGTCTGCTTAACGCTGTTGATGAAGACTTCTGATTAGTTTCCATATTACTGCAGAGTAGTATTGTCAACAAAAGTATACCAAGTCTATTCTGAAGTTTCAAAAATGTGAGTAACACCCGATTGGCCATTGTGTTCACGCGTTTAACATGTATGTTTGTTATTGGCTACAACGATCAACGCACAGGAGTGTTTGAAAGCCTTTTGAAACCGGTCTGCTTTCAAATGCTCCCATCTGTGCAAGCGCTCAGTGAAGAGCGCCATTGATGTCTATTTACAACATGTTTTTGAAGCGTTGATCTTTGTAGCCAATCACAGACATGAGCACGTGAACACAGTAGCCAATCGGGGGTGTTCACGAATCCCCTCAACAACGCTCTAAGCATCACATTTTTTAAAATTTCAGCACCAACTTGGTATCGAAGTCAGTACTTTTGACAACACTAATGCAGAGGCCTTCTGGGGCAACACGATGCCCCATCAAGGCCTTATTTGTCCAAAATGGACTGGACCAGATTCCTGACCGAGCGCGAGGTCTGTTTGACCAGATGTGAGGGCTCCTTCGCCCAGCAATGGTCAGAGACAAGCTGCTATTTGTTTTTGACAAACTGGGACATTCCTAGAGTTTGACTTGGTCAGATTTATGATGTCTCAAGCTTTCACACTATCTCTTTGTCTGCCTTGACTCATTTTCTGTTTTATTAGCTGCTAGCAGACACATTCTCACTGCAGCCCGTTCAGATGAGCCTTAGCCCACTGATTGATGATCTTTAGACAAAAACATTCAGTGAATGTGTATTTATTCTAGCATTTTGCATCCTGTCAGACCACTACTGGTTAAAGTACAATGAAAGTCACGATAGCTGCCATGGCACATCAAAGGACGAGCTCTCATGAGATGAATCAAAGCCATTTTTGCAAGTCCTGGTGTCAGTTTATGGCCATTTGGCATCGATCGCACCCTCATTTTAGCCATATTTAACCAGCCCTACGTAAAGACAGCGGAACAATAGTACTACTGAGCCCAAATTTCCCTCTTTCTTTGTTTAACACATTGCTTGTTAAACGCTTACTGCATATGCAATCATTGTCTGTTGATTTCCAATTCTTGCTGCAATTTACAAGCTTTTTTGCCTTTTTTTTATTGCGCTGGGATTCTTGGCATGGTCATTCACCAAGGTCTTGGAGTGCATTATTTTTTCAGTTAGAAATGAGTTTTAAAGACACAGAGGAGAGAAGGGAGAAGGCAAATATGTCAGAAGGTTCCAGCTCAAGCCACCCTGACCAATTGAAAGCATTAGAGATGAATAATCCACAGTTCAGAAAGCAAGCAAAGGTCAATTTTCATGCTAACTGCTCAGTCACCATACAGGAGTGCTCTGCGTATCGAGTCAATTCAGCTGTGCCGTACAGTCAAGAGGGAAGGACACGCAATGCCGGCCACTTTAGGGCCGTGTGGCACTGCATTAGAGTGAGCACCGCTATTAAAAGCTGCCCTCTCTTTTCTCCCCTCATTCTCAGTGGTCAATAATTCTACACACCTGTTTTGAAGACTTTCTTCTCATTCTGAAGGAATAACAATCTGTTCATACGCCCTTAAAACTTTGCAGCTCCTTAAAATGGAGTTTTTATCACTAGATATTAAGTTTTATAATGTTCATATGTTTCGTAACTCTCATGCAGGCGGTTAGCATGCCAGAAACACTCTTGAGGGCCTCGTTCTTTCTCTGTTTCTCTATATTTGCCCTCTGTCTTTACCGTCGCCCATATGTAGGTGGTGCAGATGGAGCCCAATGTAGGACTTAAATCAGAATAAAGGGATTTAATTTGTGCGTTTCTGGTCCCTGCTTATCTGAATATTCAAACAGCCACTAATAGTGTCTCAGAAGGGTGGTAGAGCAGACAGGGACGGAAATTAGCATGAACTTAGCAGAATCACTCCGCTCTGTGTCCTTAATGAGCCAATGCTGTGGAGCAGCCATAGAGATGACAAACCAACCCGTGCCTATTAAAGAAAACATACTGTACACACACACACACATACTCGCTTCACATCTACTAGTCCCTCAATTTCATATCAAGTCCCATGGTGTCAGTCATTTAAACCAGTGCAGAACAGGACACATCAACAAATGATAAATAATACAGTGAAGCTCTGTTTATCTCTGAGCACAGCCTGGAGACTGGAACGATTATTAGCAGAGTGCAATATATTAATAGAACATAGCATTTCTCAGGCTATGGTCAAAATGAAGCGAGGAGACATTTTTTAAAATGTGTCTTTCGCGTGTGTTTGCCGAATATCACACGCCGTTGTAAAGGAGGTGGAGAGACGCTCACGGAGAGGGAGGGAGGGGTCACGGGTGGGACGGAGCCATGGCGTAGGTGTCCGAAACGAACGCGCAGGTCGCCGTCAATCACGCCATGCCTGGCGCTAATCTGCTCCTGGTTTAGTTTCCGAGGTGCCTGTGTCAGTGGTAGGGAGGAATTAGGCAAAAACGGACCCCTTTTTTTGTAATGTAAAACGGGTGAGAAAATCTAATTGGGAAGGGAGGAAAGAGCGATGTCTCCTTTGTTTAAGGGTCTTCCGCAGTCACTTCGCAGGCCCTATTGTGCGCAAACTCACAATAGCATTAATTTGTGCTCCTGGCCCGAGTTCTTCCTTTCTTAGCTTCGCTGTGCAGTCAGCTCCTGTCCGTTCCACTCTGTCTCCATGCTTCACCTCCACGCCCCAACAGAGCCCAAAAAAGGGTGGCTGAGAAACAGAAGTCCCCATGTCAAAATCCTATATATGCACCCATTTTTCTTATTCGATCCCATTTAAAAAAAAAAAAAAGGCAAATTCTTTCGAGCTTTGTCTGTCCACAATTTCCCACCTCCCGGAAAGTTTTTTTTTTTTTTCCCCAGAGAAATCCATTTCTCGGACGAAGCCAGAGTCTCTCCCCAAATGTTATCTGATTTCAGGCGTTCAGGATTTTAATGAGAAATGATTGAGTTTTGATTGCTCAAAGAGTTAAGTGCCGCTCTCGCCATCAATACAGAGCGAGTTCCCGGCCACGAGAGATTTCGCTTCCGAAGTCTAAAACCGCTCGACTCCCATCTAGAGAAAGTGAGGGGGGAAGGACTACGACTAGTAATAACTGATGAGAAGATAATTAAAAGCACTTCGCTGCTGATTTTATTATTCTTTAAGATGAAAAAAGTTCAACCCAAACACTTTCAAGTGGATCCGTCCGTTGGAGGAAAACCTCGGAAGGCAGAGGACGTCTTGTTTGCCCTAATGACCAAGCTCTGTCATTTTGAATACTAACTGTATCAGAGTGATCAGCCGAATGATAGTGTAACATTGTACTTGATCATAAACAGGCCTGGCTTTGCGAGTGATTCCTCTCAAGTGCGACGGCTGCTCCAGTCGTCTTTTATCTGAAGATAGGGGCCATCTTTAAATTAGCTCTTGAACGTCTCTACAAAAGAAGTGCTCTTAAAGCATATGAGATCCTCTCACAGATGATACATGTAAATGTAGTGTGACTTTGCACACTGCTGCCTTTTACTCCGAGTAAGCAGGAATTGAAAAATGTGACACTTAAGATATGAAGCGTTTGAAATAATACGAAAATGATTGCAGCACAATATGTTTCTGGGTTAGCCCGCTCATTCCGTGCCGCGCTGAATGACAGATGGATGTCCAAAGAATGACAACCCCCATCTCTCTCACCGATTTGCCCCTTGCCCTCTTCTTTTGTGCTAATTGAATAATGACTAACCTTGTCATATTTAGTGCACTATTAATGGCCCTGTGCCTTGTGCAGGTGTAATCATGCGTGATAAAAAATGGGCCAAAGTTACTCAGCTACATGTAGTCTTGTGCACATTAAAGTGTCCTTTTTTTGTTGGAAAGGTCATTCATAACTTGGTTGCGCCGTTGATGTACAGTGAGAGATATTGATTGATTAATGCATAAGTGCTCGGAATCCATTTGGCTCAGTGAAAGGGAATGGAGGGAGGACCTCTCTCTCTCTCCCTCTCTCTCACTCTTTATATTTTCACCTCTCCCCCCATTGTTCGAAGGGCATCATTTTTCGCTGGCTGGGTTTAAGGGACAAAAGGCCTGTTTCTGCCAAGTAATGCATTCAAAGGAGCATTGATTCTCATCAGTGTCAGTTGAATTACTCTCAAAGCCTTGACAAGGATTGCTCTTATTTTAACCTCCCGTTTTTTTCTGCCTGAAGAGAATTTCCAGCCCCAAACTGTCCAAAAGAAGGGGCCCTTTCCAAACATAGGTGTCCGCCATACATGCATTAATAAGGTTGTGTTGGATATGAGTATAAAACGCTGGCCCTATGATTGACTTGTGTATGCTCACGCAGCTTCCTGGACCTGTGTGTGTTCATTTATGATGCAATCGTTCCTCATGGGCTGTTGCTATAGACTGTCATGGGGTGTTAAACCATACCACTGCTGTGCATCTATTGTCTGTTTGCAGATTAATTCTGCATAGACATGGATATGCTCCCCAACAAATGCTGTGAGACCCCCCCCAGTCTGGCCAGGAGGGCTTTTTAGGCCAGGGTCAAGGGGTCAGTACCTTTGCACAACATGACAAGGCAGGAAAGAGCTTCATCAGCCAGCTCCTCAGCAGGGAGCTCTGTGAACTGAGCTCCTGAAAAGCGGCCGCCCGCCTGAGAAGCTGAGAGAGACCCCGGGCCTGTGAACCCACTCAGCCCTGCGGCTTTCATCTCCTCTGGGGAAACCTCCATTACATGCCCTCTCCCTCCGGGCTGATTACTGCTACTGATAATGTCCGTACACACACACACACACATACTCGGTGATATCCCGCTGGAGTTTGCCCAAAGTGACTAGCGAAAACGAATTCGCATGCAACGAAAAGGAAGAAATGCAATGTTTTGTTTGATAATGTCGTTTTAGATTAGTTTTCGTCAAATGCCATCTTTTGGGGAAGATGGTTGCGGCCCGACTTGAACACAGCACAGTGAATACCGTATCACCCGACCGTTGAAAGGTAATTCTGCGGAATATATGGAAAGTCGCCGCCTGGCTATTTGTGCGTCCAGTTAAACGCGATGAGAAACAACATATTAATGACGGCGGCCATTCAACAGCAGAGGCAGTGGGCAATATCTGAATTAGCCCTCTTACACTCGCGGTGAAATTGCATTAATGCCGCTCGCAGCTGTCATTCTCTGAAAAGCCCATCTTTAAGAACTTTGCTTTGGGGGAATGAAAAACAATCATATAATGGTATAGTAATTTATGCAGGCCAATGTTTTTCAAATGTTATAGTAATTATGAGAAATACTCTTACTTTCTCCTGCACAGGCGTGGAGAGCGAAATCTCATTTCCGAGAGAAAAGCGGGGAAAAGGAACACCCTGAATAATCATTGTGTTTAATGCTCTAGTCATAATCCCAGGTTTTATGATGGTTTTCTAATGATTTTCTAATGATGTTAAATATTAGTAGAGAGTGCAGCTATAATTTGAACGCAGCGGTCGTTTTTGCAACGCTCTATCAGCGCGCCCGATTGCAACAGCAATGAATATTGCGGCGGGAAATAAGATTTAGGGTCCATTCCTTTTGGTGTTTTATTTTGCCGTCTCGCTGTCCTCCATAAATCCTCATCAGGTCCCTTTCCCTATTCCTCCCGCCGAAGCCGCTGCCTTCACGCACGCTTCCCAGGTGGGAACGCAATTAGGCGCCGGGGCCATTTCATTCAGTGCCACTGTCTGTCTGTTCGCTCTCTGCAGTCATTCGTACTGAAAAAAAAATGCCCCTCTCAAATGAGTTGCACCAGCCCTGGTGGAGCAAGCACCTCAGCGGTCCCCTGGGAAATAACAGCATAAAAAAGAGGGGAGGGGAGGAGGTGGGAGAGGTAAAGGGATAGGAGGGGGGGGAAATGGAATGGACCGAGAAGGGGAAAAAATGCTCTGAATGGCCATCAAACGAACGCCGGCGAATGCGCGGTCCCTGATGACTGGCAACGCACAGCAAAATATGTATTGGAGACAAAGCCTTTGTCTTCTTCCTGGGCCCCTACAATGAATTACACAACCCCCCCACCCCAACACACCACCACCACCCAGCTTTTTAATTAAATGGCTGCTGTTCCATCTCTCTATCCGTAGCTCCCCATTACAGAGGCTAGATAAGGGATTGCTATCTGTAGCATGTTAAGAAAGGCTGCTGGGCAGCCAAGCCTCATGAAATTTGTCACAAGATCTCATTTTCCTCATTGCCAGACGTGATGCTTATAATTGATGTGGAGGCAGTAGTAATTTATTGGCCGTCTGCAATTATCATCCCCTACGAGCTGGGGGTTGTGACTGCAATTTAGATGGTGTGGTGGGGTGGAATGGGGGGGCAGCGAGAAACAAGACGGGAGGGGGTGCGTGCATCAATGCTGGATCCTTTTGTAATTCCTTCCTTTCAAAGCCATGATCACCTGAGGATGCAAAGTAATGTCCTGACACTGTATGAATGAAGCATCAAGTCTGGATCTGAATCGCAGCTTATTCTGGCAGGAAGCGTTCGTTTGACGGGTAAAGTGACCAAACGTAATGCATTTTAATGTGTCCTAGTTGGAGCCAATCAGATCGAAGCTTTCCACTTTCTGAAAGCTCTCGCAATTTATTTGCGCATTACGCTTCCATCACTACTTTTTCCTCGGGATCTGTCCTAAAACCTCTTCCCGATCCTTCCCCAATTCCCTCATCTCTCTTGGGAGCGTTTGTAACGCAGTCATTTGAGTACTGAAGAGGATCAGGGACTTGCACTCTATCAGTGCAAAATGCAATCAAGCATTCATTATTATATTTTAATCAATTCTTGAATTTATTTTCCTTATTACCTTTTACTGGCAGATCTAATTGGGAAAAGAAAAGAAACAACAACCAAGGGCAAGTAGACACTGTATACCATGATGGAAATGTATCCATTCAATGTGAAATAGCAAGAAATCAATCAAATTTTTTTCTCTCTTGTTTAATGTTCACTCGCACCATTATGATTTTCATCCGTCTCAAGTTCATTAATTTCCCTTTTCTGGTCATAACATTAAACAATCGATAAGTAAATCCTTCAATTGCCGGTATGAGTCGAGCAGCTGCTGCTTTAAAAACAGGCAGTCATTAACACAGAAATATCATTAGTGATTTCAGACTGAAATGAGTGTTTGGGGCACGTGAACTGTCTGGTAAAGGGTTTGTGTGTTCATTAGCAGTGCCCGCTGTGTGTGGGTTGGTATGTAGTGTTTATACTTTGCCACGTCCTTGTTTACACACGCCACTCTGAAAATCACCTCTATATTGGTGCTCGTTTTAACGACTTGATCCAGACATGCGTGTGCATATTTCCCAGTTTGTGAAAACCCCGGAGGCTCGCGGTTTTGCGTGAACAAATTGTTGATGCACCCGTTTTATTGTCACTTTGCAGCCATACGCAACCACAAGAGTACAGTTAGCGTCCTGCCTCTAGCCTCCGCTGCACTTTGATGCGCACATTGTACGCGGGCTATTGCGGAGAGGTTGATCGGAATCAGCAGTTAGCGCAGTTTCTGCCGTCACAAGCCAGCCATGCAGCTTCCAATGGCAGCCGATGATAAATCTATCACCGCCCCGCGCACAGAGCATGCTCAGTGCATCACGGGAACCGAGCCGGTTTGTTTTGTACAACCCGTACGCCTGTTGTGTTGCGGCCAAATTAGACTTTCAAATCACCTGATGCCAGTGGGAGACTGAGAATCTCATCTTTTTCCCCCCGTTTTTTTTTTCACATCCTTTAATAATCATACCTGTTTACTCTTCAGGGAGTCCTTTCTATATTTTTCTTAAATGTGCTGTCTGAGTGTAGAGCGTCTGTAATGAAGCCAGCAGGCAGCACGCTCAGGACTCAGTGAACAGGGAAAGCGAAACACACGGGATTGGAGGCGGGCTGGAATTATGGGTAGGGATTGGAAGGGGTGGGGGGGGGTCTAGACTGTGGCGCCCTTCATGCTATTATCTTTATGGTATAGAAAAGCATGCTTCAGGCAATCAGCATGAAATTGTTAATTGCTCAGCCCACTTACGTGTCGCCCAGGGGACTGAGTCTGGGGGAGCCGCCTGAAGGACACGGATCGTGCGAGCGACTGGGTGCCCGTCGAAGCGCCTGCGTGCATGTGCTTTCCAAGGCAAACTAGTCTGAATCCTGCCTTTTCCTTTGCATCGCTCGTTCCTCTGACCTTGATCTTCCTCTTGCTGTCGCTTCTTCTGCTAATGTGCACATCTGAGCTGCCTCGGTTTCGACAGTGCCCTTGTCTAATGTCAAAATGTCTCAGGAACTCTGGCTGCGTGCTAGTGCGGCTAACCTTTGTGCTAGCCCTTATTCAATTTTAAAATATGCTTTTCAGGAATTTTGTTTGCCGTCTCTGATATGTGTAGTCAGAGTTAAAGGGAGGGGAGAACGTTGGAAGGATGCCTCTGGGACGGTGTGCTCTGGGTCGGGCTGTCATGGCTGTGTGGAGAAATGTGCCAGTTGAGTCATTTAGAAGTGAATGAGCCGCTCGGGCAGATGAACTCCAGCAAAACGAGTCTCTCTTTTAATAGGACTCTAGGGGAGTTTGGATTCCACATCTTCGCAGGACAACCTCATTTGATGTGCAACATTTGACCAATGTTCTACATCTGTTTTGAAAGGGGAATGGAAGGAACTTGCTAAACAATTACACAAAAATTTTATATTATGTATGTGTATATATATATATATATATATATATATATATATATAGTGTATTTTAATTTTTTTGTTATGCTTTGTACTTGTTTTGTAAAAGTGTATATAGTGTGTGCACAAGTTTGTATTTTTAGAGAGTGTCTACAAGTGTGAAATAATTTTTTGGACATTTATATTTTTCCCAGCTCAGGGTAGTTGTTGGTGAAGCGTTTGGGACTGTGAGGACGCTTGGGGTTTCGTCAGCCAATCAAAGTTGTCCTGACGGCATCGCTCTTGCAGTATTTTTAGCCTTTTATGGCGCAGATGATTGGCTTAGATAACCTGGCTTTTGCTATTTACAGTTTTCAAATTGTTTACTTCTGAAGTGTCCTGTGTCAGCCAAGCAACTGCCATTGACTGAAAAATGTTCTGCGCAGGTGATATGACGCTCGTCTTCACGTTCTCGCCATCCAAATGATTTGTTATTAGGCAAATGAAGTGCTGCACACCTGCCATTAAATCCCTCCATTTTGTGGTGGTGCATGTCCACCTATCATGGGCTGTTTTCCCTTTGTCCTCTACACTTGTTTTTCCGCAAGAACATTGCATTTTAGTTCACCATGCTTCTGTAATATTTAACATCTGCATTCCCTGTAGAACCCTTGGTGATAGAGAGAGGATTTTAAGTGCAAATCAATGTGTCTTAAAAAGCAGCATTGATCTCAATTAGAAAAAGAAAGAGGGAAGTTTGGAAAGGAGCAGCTCTAGGAGTGAATGTAGCACGTTTAACAGCAGTAAGGATGATCTCGCTCTTGACTTTGTAAAGGTTATAGGTAATCCTTCAGAACATTCCAACAAGTCTTGAAATAGTGGTTAGAATTTCCCATTGCTATTTCCGTTTTTAGTGCCGTCTGTCTCCACAGATGTCGCCGTGTCTGCCTGTGTTTTCTAGAAGCACTGCATTGGTGTGGGAAAATTTATCATCAGAATTTTTTTGAATTAATAATTAATTACAAAAAAAACATCACAGCTTAAACCAGCAGATCAGAAAAGAAACGGCAAAAAAAAAAGATTTCCATGCTTTTTGTTCCTGTCTGTCTGCTCTTGGAACTAAAATTAAATCAGACTGACTTGTGGAATAAAACACAGCCAACTCACTCTTTTTATTATTATTATTGTCTTGTATATCGCCACCTACTTGTGTCCTATCTATCTGTACTTCTGCTTCCTGTCCGAGCTAGCATTTCCTCTTAAGAAGAATTGAAGGAATCTCTCAGTTAATTCCTGGATGACATCAGGCTGTTGTCTGGCCTGTCCGAAGGAATGATGGGGATGAGAGGGAGTGAGTGCCGGGTCCAGGGAGGGAGGAATGGCAGCTGCTCGGCAGGAATTGATTGCATTAATTGATATGCCAATATGTAAGCTTGTTACATCCACCATTGCTTAGGATGATGGCTAACAAGTCCTGCTGATCAATGGAACCAATAAAGGCTTCATCCATTAATGAGCAATGTGGTAATTAATGTTAGCCCTAAACCAATTAGAACGGCTACTGCATCTGCTGGTAAGAACTGAAAGAGGTCCTGTCCATTTTATCTCTTTTCCTATTGCTCGCTGCCCTGTTCTCAGCCGACTCGCCCGCCCTTACAAAAAGTTCTGTGGCTTACATTGTAGCTTTACTGTACTGTATGACTACCATATTTATTTACAATTTTAGAGAGTGTATTAAAATAATTAATATTATTTTAATTATTTGATTTTAAATCAGCTAACTCATTTGTTCATGTATGTTTATTTATTTATTTATGTATTTATGCATTTTTTGGATAATTATTGTCTTTATATTATCTGAAATATATTATTTATTTATATATATATATATATATGATAATATAAATACAATAATTATCCAAAAAATGCATAAATAAATAAAAACAAAACAAAAAAAACCACACATATATAATATATATAACATATACATTTTTTTATATATATACATGTGTGTTTTTTTGTTTTTCCATTCCGTGCCGCTATAGGTTCAGCAGTGGCACAGGAAACACTTTTATGTCCATGATGTCTAAAGAAATACTATCGCTATACTAAATAGTTGTTGGTTTAACTTGAAAAAGTAAGTTACCTGGCTGCCTCAAAATTTTGAGTTCATTGAAAGTAAAACTTTGAGTTAATATTACTAAGGCATTGGTTTAATCAACAGGAACTCAAAATATTATGTTATCTGAGCTACATTAATTATCCATGTTGATTTAACAAAAGATCATTGTTATGATAACAAATCATGAAAATATTTTTTTTTTACTGTGATAATATTTCCATGCATTATCATGGTAGTGTGGTGATTTGAATAATTAACTGTGGGAAAATTGAAAAATTGATCACATCAAAATTAAGTTTTATATTCACTTCCTCACAATTAGCAAGTTAATAACGCATCACTTTCACCCTATAACTACAAGCGGGATCAATGTCATGTGATGACACATTGCTGAAGTCCGATATCAGCCCTAGTAAACGTTCACGTTGCAGCGTTCTGGTTTAAACAGGACATGTGACTCTTACGCGCAGATATCAGGTTACAGAGCTAAATGCGAATCTCATTCCACTCCTATGACATCATCGCTCACCTGCCTATTGTGGAGGTATTTTGCCAGCAACCTCTTCCCCCTCTCTTTTTTTTTCACCGCAGCTGTGTAGACAGAGTGACAATCCCGAGCACTCAATCAAAGGGCCTCTGATAGACACCCGGTCTGTACAGGAAACACAACACGCTTATAAATCAATACTATTGTTTTCACATTGAAGAGCAGGACCAGTCCTGCCTGGAATCCATTACCTCACTTATCAGGCTACACCATTTTAACAAAGGACATTTTTCCCTCCCCTCCCCCTGCCCTTCTGGACTGATATAGCAAAAGTAAGTTTTTTTTTTCTTCTTCTTCTTCTTCTTTTAATCCAAGAAAAGGTTATTACCACAGGAATAGATATTGTAGATAAGGTGGGACATTGTAAATCTCGGTGAGAAAAAGGGACAGGAAAGGAGACTGAATTTGGAAGGAGACGACAGCTCACAGAAATGATGGTAATCTTGGTTTATTTGCCATTATGGTTCAGCTTCCCAAGGGCTTGTAATGAATTTATGCACTTTAAGTGAATGTGAGAGCTGGCACTGGGATGGGTTGTGTGTATGTCTCATTGTGTTTCATAAATTATGGAGGTCATCCTTAATTATGCATTTGTTTTTACGTGAGAGATTATGCGAGGGGTGTAAAACGTGTTATGTTTTGCATGTTTTGTGTAGCGTCAGGGGACAGGAAGTGAGGACTCAGCCAGTGGAAGGCAAATATACAGTATGAAATGGTGCATTCACCTCTCAGACACATCTGAAAGCTTACACAGGAAATTAGGACATGAGAAGACAATTTATTGCTCAGAAATTGGACTAAGAAATTCTCAAAACCTAAAATTCCTTACAGGAACGAAGATTGTTGTCATATAAGTGTATAGAGCAATAAAACTAATGTGGAGGACATCAGATAGTTTGGTCTTTGAAGAATTTAATGAGAAATATGAGTTCATTTTGGAATTTGTCTTCGGTATCTTGTTATAATGTGAGCACATTTGTTGAGATCTTTTATGAAACTTGTATTTTTAACCATGGCCCCGAGGCCCACTAGGGGGCCTCAGCAAACTTGACCTAAGCAAGATGATTTAAAAGTATTTAAATTAATAAATTATGAGTAATCTATTAAAATAATCTAACTTAAATCAAAATTAAAATGTCAGAAAAATACAAATAAAACCAATATCATATTTCAGAACGTGACTTCTGGAATCACAAAATGAATCATGATTAATCATTTATAATTAAATGAAAACAAAGTAATATATTAAATTAACCATGTTACGTAATGCGATATATCAACGTTTAAAAATAAGCAGCGTTGTCATAATTACAGCAGAAATCTCTTAGCATAAAGGGTGAAAACCATAGCTCTAGAGGAGACATGTGTGGGTGTCTTTTTTTTATTATTATTATTAGAAACATCTGAGTAGTTGTAAAGTCGAGCAAACATCTCCATTTGCTCTCCATTTATTCTCATTAGTGTCTAGGAGAGACTATTGAGATATTAAAGGAAAATCATTTGTGATTTTCCTACAAGATTGACTGGAAAAAAAGTAAAAAGCAACATGCAAAAGATAGCAAGAGTGATTAGAACAAGAGAGGCGGGCGCTCCATCCATCTCTTGGACTGAAACCTATACTCCTAATTGGTGCTTACAGCGGGGCAGACCAAATAAACAGTAAGTAAGGTGTCTCGGTGGTGGAGGAATGTCAATTCTTGCAACTTGCTCAAGCCTGCACTCTGAATGGTTGTGTATTGACCCTAGCAGACCCCCGGAGGATACTCTAATTGAAAATTAATATTGAATCAATGCCGCAGGCCATTTGCATATTGATTATAAACATCCAGGAAGGCACCAAGTATGCGCAGGATCAATAGGGCCCTTCTGCAGCTGGGTGAGCACACTACATCACATGGCAGCTGCCTGCTCCGGAGGTTAATGACTGGCGCTTGTAGAGCTGCTCTTGTCAGGTGGAATCCAGCCATAGATGCGGCTTCCAAATCTAGAACAGGCTGCTAGAGACAGACCGATGGAGAGAGAAAATGAGGGTTGAGTTTCGTTTGAATTCGAACGAGTCCGATTCTGCTTATCGATTCCGATACTTAATTTTGATTCCAGTAAGGTAAAAAAAAAAAAAAAAGGATATAATTCACATTTATTCTAAGTCGAAGGATTTCATTGTAGCTGGATACCATGCGCAAAAATCAACAGGCTAAAGAACTGCAAGCGTTATTAAAGACAAGTAAACACTCAGTAATTAAAAAAGAACAAATAAACAAATTATAATAAATACAAAGATACGGTTGAAATAAAGTATATAAAGAATTTCAGGTATTCAAATGTAAAAAATATAAATGAAATAGTTATTCAGTGAAGAACAGCGAGTGAATTTTCTCATTTTATTTTGTTTGATGGTAACACTTTGGTATGGGGGACACATATTCAGTATTAAATACGATTTTTGCCTCGGTAAACTGTTAATTTGTTGCTTATTATTAGTTAGTAAGGTAGATGTGGTGTTTAAGTTTGAGAATTAGGAATGTATAATATGGTCATGCAGAAAAATATATGTGCTTTATAAGTACTAATAATCAGCCAAGGTAATAAGCAACTAGTTAAAAGTGAGAATGAATATTAGTTTTAAGAGCTGCATGGATCCAATATACTGTTACGCGTGCATTTCTTTGTCAGCTGTTTATGTTCACTTAAGATATAACTGTCTGTATTTACTAGGATATTTTTGTGCGTATTTGTCCGTTTAAATGCTGAAAGATTGGTGACTTGTTGCCTGAGTCTCCGGTGAGGTGACTTTCTGTGCGCATGTTTTGTATTTTTGTACATTCTTGTGGCCAAATGGTTCTTTTTTCTGTAGATCTCAATACGATTTAGGTCCGGTCTTTGATAGCCCCTAATCCTATTTTAGAGTAGAATGGTGGAATAAGTATTCTTTTACTTTTTTAAACCATTTTTCACCTCTCGATCCACTTTTTTTTTCTCATTGAATATCCTGTCATTAATATATGTCACATTACAGAAGTAAAATGGACTGAAAATGGTGTTTCATTTAGTAAATGTGTGTTTTCTAGAAAGGAGAGGACGATTAAGGTCTGTCTTTGTTGCTTTATTTGAAGTGTTACACTTGTTAAAACCAACCTGAACAGCACTGAGTGTTGATTTAGGAGGACACATTGACCTTGTTTTCAGCCCTGCAGTTGAACCATGAACCTACAGAAAGCAAATTATGAGTACATCTGTGAAGCCTCTGATAACATGGTATCCTTGACTTCCTCTGTCTTTTGAGGAGAAGAGCATGATATGAGACAGATCAAACGGGCCTAGTTTTAATTTTGTAGAACATTCACAGCATTACGAGACAAAGGAAAACAGAATCCAGCACTTTAAGGTCCAGATTATGATTCAACACATGCATTCCTCTCCCCGACTCCCTGTAATGCTTTCCACATGTTGGACGGGGACAGACCAGAAGAGGTTGAGAGGGGAGAGGGCAAATAAATGAGAAAGGGAGAGGGTGAGAGTTAGCTGTGAAAGAAGAAAGAGAAAGTTTGGCTGGATATAGTTTCTTCTCTAAACCTCTCTAACACAACACACTACCACAGGTGATGGCCCTGCTATCAATTCACTGTGCAGTGTAGCCGCTAAGACTCTCATCACCGTTACAATTGCTCATACACAAGGTGCGTAATTCATGCCATTACTTGTAAATTATGATGATTTGTGTCTGCTGGAATTCACTGTAAAACATAATAAGTTGGCAGAACTCTAAAAATTTGAGGTAATCAGTTACATCTCAAAGATTAAGTTAGTGAATGTTAGTTGCAATTTATTTGAAATATTGACTAGACCAACTCGTACAATGATTGCATAAACATCATTAACCTTTGCGGTTAACTGATAGAGATGAGGGCTGCGTTTTACCCAAAGTTGAACAGTTTTCAACTCTGTATAGTAAGATTTATACTATCTACTATGCAGTTTTACAGCCATCCAATCATAGTGGAGAAGGGGTGGGACAAACTACACCGACCAACCATTATATTCCATATATATTCAGTGATATAGTCGGGGGGCGTGGCCTAATGGTAAGAGAGTCTGGCTTTTAACCTGAAGGTTGCTGGTTCGATTCCCACACCGGCAGGGGGATTGTTCAATATCATGACTAAGGTGCCCTTGAGCAAGGACCCTAATTGCCTCACTTGTAAGTCACTTTGGATAAAAGCAGACGCTTAAATGACTAAAAATGTAAATGTAATATTCTTCAAAATGAGATACTAGTTACTGCCATGGATACTCCAAATCATAGCAACCTCTTTTGCATTTTGCAATATATTGGAGCCAAACCTCAGAAGGGTTTCCGGAAGTTTCCACAGCATTCCTGGACACTAACTGTGAAAGATCGTGCACTTGCGCCCTATTTACGAATGATTGGAATACAATACCATAAACATATTCAAATCTGATGTTTACGAAGCAATCCGGAAGAGAGTTTTCAGGAAAGTCCGTTTATTCTGAATTTACTCATATATTTACGAAAGTTTCATGAATGAGCCCTAATGAATTATCAGTAATATTTGAGTGAAACGAACTCATTTCATTTAGTTGTACTGTACTGCAAATGTGCCGTTAGGTTTTACAGTGTTCGTGGCGATAAAAATGTGCAAAATTTGCAAGGAATCTCGAGGACGCTCGCAGTCTTTACCAGCTCAGACCGATCTTCTCCCATTTTTATAATCTCGATCTTACAGTCGCTATAAAGCTGTAGACCATCTGCACGAGCACCAACTCCCCCCGCAGGATGGGCTGGCCTGCTCGGGAAGCCTGGAGCCGAGGCCGGGGCCCTGGGAGCCAGGCTGCATCTGATTGCTTCATTACAAGCCCTTTCATTGACTTGGCTGCACTGAACTGATGAACTGAAGCAGTGGACAAGAGCACATAATTGGGAGAAATGAATTCTTATCACAGCTTTCTCATGAGGCCGCCAGTCCTGGCTGGAGCCATGTGAGGCTGTTTTTGCTGGAGCTCAGACAGAGAGGGAAAAGAAAAAAAGCACAAAAAAGAGGATCTGGGATGAGGCTTCCGCTTGTATCTGGTTCTGGATAAAGGGGAGCAGAATAAATGTGCAATTTGGGCTTAATTTGAAAGCGGAGGCAGCCTAAGCCTAGTCGGCCCGCCGTGAAACTCGTGCTTAGGCAACTGTCCCGTTCTAATACCTCATTGCTCCTAGTGGTATTAGAAGCGCTGTTGTTTTGTTACAACTAAAAAAGTCCAAAGGATTCTTCAGCGTCTAATGCACTCTGTTTATTTTCCTCCCAGCAGCCCCCGGGGGAGAGGCCTGTATTAGTTAGTGGCTTCACCCAGCTCATCTTTTCAGTCCACTCATCAGGCATGGCCGCCCCAATGTTTACCTGTGGGATGAATAATTAATGTGAGCTACCTGCTCCCTCATTTCAATGAGACAGACCTCTGGCTAATTAGAGAGAGAAGTCTTCCGCTCCAAGCCTCCACAGCAGGGACGACATCAACAGCAACAATAAAAACAGCAATAACAGGAGCTCTGTAAATAAAAGCAAGAACTTGCAGAGCTGGTCCGCGATTGCAGAATTTGGTGGAGGGATTGGTGGAAAACCATGGAACCAATTTAGGTGCAATGGTGGTCTCAAAGGAGCAGAATAATATTTAATCCCATGCTTGCTCAAGAGAGACCAGTGACAAGCAGGCTCTCTCTCTCTCTTTCTTTCTCTCTCACTTTGCAGAGTCAGCACAAAGAAGACACAGACACACACACATACAGTATAGATACACACACACACACACACACAATCTAACCTTTCATTCCACAACATGCTGCTGAGTTGATCCTGAGACCATTAGCCTTACCGTTTCCTCTTAAAGTTGGAAAGTAATACTAATTGCATGGCCAAGCATTCCTCTCACACTGCATAAATTAATAAGAATATTTAGCTCGCCTGGCTGATGAGCCCATCAGCCGCTGTTTTTTCATTGGTTCTTCTTATAGCCACCTAAACCACAGATATTTGAACTTGGCATCATGTTTTTTTATATATATATATTTAATTCATTTTCTGAATACCTCACAACATTTGGCCCATATTTAATTTATATTACATTTTATTTAATTTATGTTACATTGCAGGCATTAAAACCTGTTTATCCTCATCCATGTTATGGACAAAAAGTCAATTACAAACAATATATATATATATATATATATATATATATATATAACCCAAAGCAGATCTATACAGGTGGAGCTGGGGAAGGTGGAGGGTTTTAGAGGAACACTGAAGCGTGTTGCAAGCTGCTATAGTGAATTTAACCAGCCATTTAAATGTGTGAGCAACAAGCTCATTGGCTGTAAAAGTGACATGGATCAATCAGCTTGTGCCAAGTAGTTAATGCTGTAATTATTATCAGTTTGCGTTAAGGACCCATGAGCCTGCGCATCTAGAGTTTCATGACTGAACTACGTATATATAAAGGCTTAAAACTATGATCATTTTATATGATATTGTGAATAAAACACGGGGAATGTTGGGTTTCTTTTACTTCCTGCTATTTTAAGGCAGTCAGCTCGTGTTTGAGCAATGTAAGTGAGATCATTCGCATTTCTAGTCTTTTCCTTCTCTTTCCCTGAGCCAAAGATAACTCGCTGAGTAACAGGAGTGACTGTAATTATTTCTGTTCCCCTCTCCAGGAGCTCGTCACAACGCCGCGCTCAAACTTCACTCTGTACCACGTGTCCTGTCTGTTCAAACTGACTCATGACACATGTCAGATGAAGCCGAACTCTTATGGCTAGCCGAAGTAAATATGAAGCACAGTAATAGGTATGTTCAGAGGTGAAGGGCTGTGCTTTCGGCTCTGGGAAGAAGCGGCCTTGGAAGGCCGGAAGGCAAAACAGAGACGCTCTTGGAGCAAATCTGCAAAAAGTGCAGATGTTCCCAGGGCTCAGCTTAAAATGAAGTCCTGGGTGCCATGCAGCTGTAGTTAAAAGCATAAACTGTGTGCGAGAAAAAATCAAAAAGAAATGAAGTGTGCTCACTTGATATATGTGACCCACGCTGGTGGAGCTGAATACAACCAAACTGACCGTGGAACTGCAGCCGCTGCCCATCATTAGGACGGAAGAAAAGATAGATAGAGCGAAGGCTGAGTGGAAAGGAAAGGACAGAAAAGGCACAGCCAAAATCTCGAATTTTTGTGTTGTTAGCGTCAATTTTTTTTTTTTTTCAAAGAATGTTTTTGAGTCCTTTCTTTCCAGTGAGCCAGTCGCCATACAGCAAATTGGTAAACTGATTAGACTGAGATTAGAGGCTGCTGATAAGAGATTGGATGGATATACTCTCGAGATTAAATGGATAACTAGATCGACTGATAGCTGAGTTGGTGCGTCGCCTCTCTTCCTCGACCTCCCCAGTTTCTATTGTAATTAAGGCTTTAAGGTGTGCATGTAATCAAATAAATAAATAATGCCTGAATTATGCGATAATGAATTAATACATTACAGGAGGAGAATAAATAAGCCCGAGCTAATTGCATAAGATGAGTCTTTTTTCATTAGCTTTTTGAGGGGAAATCTCATTATATGCATCACAAACTATAATCCTCCTTTAGAAATATGTAAATTTGCAATCATAGAAATAATAAATAAATAAACTGACAAGAGGAAGGAGAGATACTTTTGAGCAGCGTTGTGTCATGTTCACATTCTGCTTCCTTGGGCACCTCATTTGTCTCAACGTGACAAAAATTATCTTCGCCCACCATTCTTTTGATGAATTTTGACTGCTGTGTGTATTGAAATCAAAACAATCGTCTGGTTAATGATACTGCAGTAATTCTACGGTTTTATCTCGTATTTTATTTTGGATTCTTTTCAATCAAGCTTACAGCGATCCGTCTCTTTATGGACGCTAACGTTTGTCCGCTCGCTACTGTCGCCGTCCACATTTCTTTCTCAGTCCTAGAAGCTCTTAAGCACTGTAAATATTCATTTTGCTATTTAGACTTTTCACCACATCATTTCCTAGATGAAAATGTGCTCTGCAACCCTGTAATGAGAATGTAGTGTGACTTTAATTATGAAAAAATGAGCGTTTCCTTTCATTTGGCGTGAGCTCCTTTTAGTTGGCCTGTCAGAATCCATACATATACTAGGGCATATACTCATGCACAAAACACACACGCAAATATTAATTGTCAGCCGGATAAACATATCTATAGTAATTACATCAGAAAATGGAGATGGGGCCGATCATGTTGTGCATAATTACTGCAGAAAAACAATGCATGTCTATTAAGCGTCATTATAGAGCTTTCACGGATAGCAATCCAATTACCACTAGTTTGTTTCTCACTGTAAATAGGCGCATTCGAGACAGTGCAGCCGAGCAGTGTCTGGGCGTCTCGCGCCACGAAAAAGAACACCGGCGATGCGATTCTGCTGCCGGTTTGTTAAAGCTGCCGTATTAGATATGTGACCATCAGCTGATCTGAGATCAGAGGGCAGGCTGGTTGTTTGGCATGCATCTGATGGCTGCTGAATTATTTATCCCGGCTGCAGGACGTTAGCCACAGAGATCCAGACCCCAGTATGGCGACGGCGGTCCTCGCTAGTCGCCATTAGATGCCGTCTTGTTCTACAGAAGGAGACTGTGTGTGCGGCGGAGGGCGAATAACGGGGGTTCGGGATGACCCCCCTGCTCAATTACTTCACGCTGGGTCGACCCAAACGCCTCTTTGTCACTAAAGAGAGTGAGCAAGGCGAGATTCTTCAGATCAAAGTGCAGAACTTTTTAATTAAGAAAGAGAAAAGGCTTTATTTGTAACGAAAAAAAGGAAGATAGAAGCAACCAGACATTTTCCTATTAAGGAGAAATGTCAAGCGCAGTGGTGAAGCGATAGTCTGCGCGCTTTCCTTTGTTGTCCCTCCTGACATTGCGGGCTAATTTTTCATGGTTATTTGAACTGGAAAATGAAAGAGAGGTTTGCGATTATTTCCTATAAATGACAACACAATCGCATTACGCTTCAGTACAAACACAGAGAGGATATTGCCTTTTCATATTTCATGTGAACGTAATGGATGGGTTATGCAAAGAGGCCCAGAAAGAAAGACAAATGGAGGAAGAGAGCAGCAAGTGTTTGATTTGTATTAGAAAATGGCCTGAAAGTGGGACGGATGAACCGTATTTCCCTTTTTTTCAATAACTGGTGGCGGTACTGAGCTTGTTTTAAGTGCCTGCACGACGTAAAGATTGGATTTCTGTAGCGGATTGCTATTAGCTGCCACTGGGGGTGGAACTGCAGCGATCCGGCGTGTGTGTGCAGGGGGAAGCTTTTCTGTGTGTCCACACCACTGCCTCTGCCTGGCTGTGTTCCGAATGGAATACTGGTGCACTGTTTACTACATGCACTGCACACTGCCTACTATTTTTCAAAAATAGTATGTGGAAAAAGTAGAATGCTGCAGTATTATCACAGCAACAACAACAAAAAAAATGTTAACACTTATTCTGTTGACTATAAGTAACTTTGCAACTGCATGTCAACTGACTCTCATTAACAGATCATCTTTATTGAGATTCACCCCCCAAAATTGACTTTATTTCTGTGTAAAAATGAGTGTACAAAAACCAACTTGGCAGTTTGTTCGAATTAGTCAAGAAAGGAGTCAAATAAATCATGGTGGATATTCCCTCCAGTTCATTTGTCTCACTGGAAATAAATTGTCAGATATAGAGATATATTTCATTCTGCACTGCGTGATTTGTGGCGTATCTGTTGGTATTCCAAGACCAACAAATTAGCATCCCATCCACATACACTCTAAAAGAGAAATCCATTTTTTCAAGAGTTTGCATCAGTGTTTTTGAGTCATAGCAACTTTGAGTGAATTTACGTTCAAGCTACATTGAGTTAGAGGAACTTAATAATTTGTGGCATAAACACAAAATTTTAAGTTGATTACTCAAAAAAAAAACATTAAGTGGCTCCAACTACCAGAGTTGAAGCCCTGGAACCAATTAATCGTATCTATTTCAGTTCAAATGCACACGCTTACATATTTCATATTTAATGAACAAGTAAGATATTTCTTGTCACCGTCATTAGCGCAGTCACTGCTTATAGAGTCAATGTAGTGTTTACCTTTATGTATCTACTCTTTGTAACCACAAAAAACCACAGAAATTCTTTTAAATGTCAAACATAACTGCATTAAGAACTAACAGGTCTTTCCCTTCACGAAAAACAAATAAATTAACCCTTAACATTTACTCTCCTTATCCAGTCCTATGCAAAGCATGCTGGGAGCTAGAAATCTACTGCCTAATTACCGAAGTAAGTTCATTGTTACTACAACCTAATTTAAACAAAAAAAGCCAATTATCGCAGAAATTTGAGTTACAGTTACAGATGATATTAAGTTGATGTAATGATCAACATTAGTCAACCGAATAATATTTGCAATTTAAAAGGTTTAATTAAAACAATAAATTAGAATTTTTAACTCGCAACCATGCATTTATTTAAGTTGTGCTAACAAGTCCCCTGATTTACTTTTTAGATTGTACTGCACACTGCAGAAAAAGTAAGTAACATGCTACAATGCTATTCTAAACACAACCCGACTTAACTTACGAACGCTACACACGGTCGGCTCTTCCCATACCTCTCACGTCCTTCCCAGCTGCGAGGGCGCAGTGAAATCCCAGGGCTCAAACACATCAATATAAACCCCACTCTTATATTTCTAAAATAAAATTGATTAAGTCATCTGGTATTCATAAGCCTTAAAAATTCTGTTTTATCTCCTGGTCCACTGACATAAACAAGCGGGTGGTGCTAACACGGGGTCTTCAATTGCAGGACACACTTTTCCTACAGAACGCCTCGGTGCGTGCAGAGCCCACCTATGGCGGGATGTTGCCCTGTTTGAGTTTGTGTTTACTTAATGTCTGTTTTTTGAAGAACGTGGACTCGTGTTGCATTATCCACACGGGAGCCGCGAGCGGCTACATGCTTACGCCGTAACGACCGCACGCCAAGGTGGGCGCTACATACATACGTGCGTACGTTCAGACCGCATTGATTTTCTGAGCTAATACCTCTACAGAGTGATCCACAGGCAGATGGATGCACTACAAAGATATGCAAATGCCGCGCTCAATATATCGACAGACGGAGATCTTTCTCAGACGTCCCACTGTACCAGGCAGAGCAGTCTAAAGAGAGACGTAAACAGATAAGTAGCTGTTAATGGACAAGCTCTGGCTTATACAAACATCGGACAAACCTTGCAAGGCCACAGTCAAACTTTTTTTTTCTTTTTATTGGTAGGAAGCCCGGCGTGTTGGTTGATGCGCAGCATCCACATTAATACATTTGAATATGAAATATGAAAAGCATGGATATGAAAAGCAGCGACTGTATTGTGTTCTCACAAAGGGGAAATGTGATATAATGACATTTGAATTGTGTTCGAGAAAAACTGGCGTTTAGTCGCTTCCGTCACTGTTTGTAGATTAGCGCCGCGTTCTCATCCGAACACATGCATTTCCACATCAAATATGACTGATCAAGTCGAATATCGCATTTAATTCTGTTACAGATGCAATGTGTTGTTTCTCTGTATGCAAATACTCCACCTGGTAATTAAATTGAGTTTGTGGCCAGTGCCGTACACGAGGAGAGATGAGCTATGAACAGAAGAGCTGTGACAGTTTCAGGTTATATGATTTTTATGTCCCTTTTTACCAAATGAAAAATCAATATGTTTTTTTCCGGGTTATACATATTCAGTGCGCCGTCAAGCCCCTGCCCTTAATGGGAGGGAGGGGGGGGGGGGTATCCGCTCGGCTGTCACAACTGTACCATCACATTTTCCGAGCCACTGGTGAATATATCAGACTGGATGTGGTTGCCCTCCTTGACTTTTATTTTTTGTCTCCCTTACGTTCCTTTTCCTCCTGTCTCAAAATAACAGAAAGCGGTGTAGTGTGAGATAAAGATGAAGAAGGAAAAGGTAGGTTAGGGTAGAACGAGAGCAGTAGGCCAGTAGTGCGGTGCTGTGGCTGTTGAGGGACGCTCTGACAGTCTGTTCCCTCCTTTGTGCAGCAAAATGTCTCCAGGCGCAGGAGAGCGGCGTCCATGCGGCCCTTTCAACCTCACAGAGTGCAGGGCAGAAAAAAGCACAGCGCACTACTCTGCTATTAATGCGTTTTGTGTTTGAGAGACTGCTGTCAAACACTGCCTAATGGCTCCTGTGTGTGTTTATGAGCACAAATGTCCCCGCAAGGATAGTAAAACCTGAAGTCACATACATTGTGGAGACTAGCGTTCCCAGCGGACTCTACCATGGTATTGACACTTTAAATACTTATCCGTAATTGTGTTTTTTAAAATCTTTAAAACTCTTGATTGCTATGGCTTGGAATTTTAAAATAAAAGTCATGAAAATGTCTTCAGTTAATATGGTAATACTTTACAAGAATGCATTAACTAACAATGAGCAATAGATTTGTTACAGTATTTATTAATCTGTGTTCAAGTTAATTAATGCAAAATATGACTGTTCATTGTTAGTTAATGTTAGCTTGGGTCCATTAAATAATATTAACAGAGACAACTTTTGATTTGAATAATTTATTAGTAAATGTTGAAATTAACATTAGAAATATTTTAATTGTTAGTTTGTGTTAACTAATGTAGTTAACAAATGGAACCTAAGTATAAATATTATATTATATTATATATTTTATTATATTTTGTTGTTATGTTATATTATGGTATATTATATTGTATTATATTATATTATATTATGTTATATTATATTAAGTTGTTATATTATATTATGGTATGTTATGTTATATTATATTATATTATATAAAATTATATTATTTAAAAAACATACTTATGTTTGAATGTGATTGAGTTGTTCTTTTAATTTTTTTTTTTAACAAATTGGTCAAATTGGCACACAGGATGTTCTGAATGACTAATTAGCTATTCAATCTGCATTAAAACGATTTTTAAAAATTCTCCTAAAGTAATAGAAAAAAACCCGGCTGGACATTTCATGGAAATTCATTGGGCAAAAAAAAAAAAAAAAAGTGGGATCCAAAAATTGCATCGAGATGTGGCTCAATGCCCAAAGGCACTCAGCTGACATGTGTACGCAGACAAGCAATTACAAAAAGCATGGACAAAACGCAGGCATGCGCCCTATGCGAACAGCCCCAGCACGGTAAACCTGTCTTCTGTTTATTTATGTATTTCACTGTAATTTTGTGCGAGCGGTGTGATGTATGTCACTTTCAAGTCACTTCCTCATGATGACAGGCACAGATCAGAAGCTATTGGAAATGTCATGCTTGTGATGCGATGTCACATCAGGTATTGAAACGAAATGATGTCTGTTTAGAAGAGGAGGATTTGACAGTGCGGGTGTAAATTCGATTTCCCCTGATTAGCCGTCTCCTTCCGCCGCGGACCGCGCCGGTAGGTGAACCGTCCACTGAAATGGCCAGTGATTTTGAAAGGCTTGGGGGATCAAATTAAGTGTTGCGCGGAGGGCGCGTGGGGTCGGCTCGGAGGGTGTATGGAGAGCCGGGTGCGAGACGGAGGAGGACGGGGGAGGGGCGACGTGGACCTCTTGTTCTAAGGCAGAGTGAGCTTTCCCTTCTGTTTGTGATCAACTTGCTGTTTAAAGTTTGCTAGCTGTTAGCTAGCCCACCCTCCTCCTCCTCTTCCTCCTCCTCCTCCTCCTGCGCCTCCCCCCTCTGGCGCACAGCCCCATGGAGACACAAAGTATTCATTCACATTTAGATTTGGGGGTCACGACAGGGCCAGTGCTGAGCGAACGCCATGGCTTCTGGAAGGCAGGTCAGGAATCTAGCACATAACTCAGCCCCGCTCCGATACAGAGCCACGGCCCTTTAAACCAAAGAGGTACTTAGCTTTTCTTTTTTCGTGCTAGAGGTGAGTGTGTGCTTGTTTGAGAGCGAGGTTGTCCTGTTTTCGTCCTAGTGTTTCGGGGTGTGCGTGAGAGGGAGGGTGTTGCCGTTGTTTGGGAGTGTGGTCACCATGCGCACTATGTTGGTCTCACTGACGTTTGCCTGACTCACGCTCTGTGTTTATGGTGACGGAGGGGTTTACCCAGAGTGCATTGTTTTGAGTGCGTGCTTCAAGAGCAGTTTTGGAGAGCAGCTTAAATATTTTGTCATTAAATTCTTTTTCATGTCATGATTATGTGGTTATGGTTGAAATGGCTTTGACTGGAAGACATTTATAGTGTTTAGTTTATTCTTGATTCTGATTGGTTGACAGATATTCCAAGGTGTCGATTAGTTTTCTATAACCTCACGACATGAAATTTTCACTCTGCGTGTTTTTTTAGGAACTACTAAAGGTGTTCGTCGAGCAAGATTTAGCATGTATTTAAAATATACACCTTATGCACACATGGTAACTGTGGTATAAGTGAATTTTATTCCGGGCCGTTACGCTGATCCGCTTTTAATTTTAAAAATTCAGCGGCCAATCATCAATTATTCCTCACATATCGTAGTGCATTTGGTGGACAGTTTCAGAAGGGTTTTCGCCCATCTACAGATCGGGACGAAGGCAGTGTTTTTGTGTGTGTTGTGGTTTCGAGGGGGGTCCTGTTTGGGGTGGGAGGGGCACGGACGGGGCCGGAGAAGTGCTGATATGAGGAGCGGACAAAGCGTGAAAGCCCCCAGCATGGAGCCTGTGTCCCATTGTCCCGCAGAACCCTTCTGTCACTTTCATTTTACACCGCGCTCTCCGAAGTCAGGACAGCTTTGATATAGGGAAGGGGTGCGGGAGGGGATGGCGGGGGGCCATAGGGGGATCTCGTAGGGAAAAAAAAAAAAAAAGAAAAAACAGGACAAGCAAGGGAGAGAGAGATAGAGTCCGTGAGGTGTGAAATAAGATTGCTTTTTTATCCAACAGTGCAGCGTTAAAGACAAGGAAGCTGTCTGTTGTGGGGCAAAAAGAGGGGGAGAAAGAGGTAGACGGAGGGGGGAAATGTGGCCCCACAGATTTACAGTGATATGCGCTGTGACACCTGGTTAAAATGATAACCAGTGCTTCGGTAATCCTAATGAGAGTAATGAGAGAGAGCAGCCGCTCACAGAGAGACCGGCTCACACTGCGCTCTGGCTGGAGGAAAGGTGAGGCGAGGCAGGCCAGAGACTCGCCTCGCGAGCCAATGCTGGACCTACAGAGGATCCCGAGAGCTTCCCAGGTACGGTCCCTCGATGTGAACGCGTTTTCGAGAGCGCCGGGGTGATTTCCGATCAGTCCGATGCTGGGTTTGTGGTATGAATACGCACACCGGCCCTGGCTAGGAGAGGCTGGATGAAGCAGTGGTTAGCATGTATTATTTATTTGGCGGTTTGTGCCTGTCAGTATGATTAGTATGTGTGTAATCACCGTTCTTCTGGGGAAACGGGGGAAGGCAGCTCGGCCTCATCTGAAGGTAATCGCGCTGTCTTCTGAGTCTCATCGCTTGGCGCTGACTTCCTGTCTAGCATCTGCTTTTGTCATCTCCACATATTTCTCTGTCCGCGTTCTGTATATATTTGTCTGTGCCTTTCTAACCTCTCTGCCTTCATCTGCTGCGTATGTGTCTTGCCAATTTCTCTTCCTTGCTTGTATAGGGTGACACCTATAGGTCAATGTGAGATCCTGCATGCTGGGACAGAGACTGTGTGTGCCGTTTCATCTGCAGTTCTCTCACACATTATCATGCGTCCGCCGAGACGAACTCCTTACAAAATTAAAGTCCGTTTTCTGTATCCCTCCACGCTGAAATGTTGTGGTATTGCGTTTCCTCGGAGAACAGACGTGCTTTGTAATTTCAGCCGCTGCGGTGGGCTTATTCGCTTGGCGTGATTAGATTAAGGCAAAAGTTTAATATCACTGTACGAGGACGGGTTAATGAGGACGATTAATTAGAAAGCCTAACCTTCAGGGTATTGTCCTTTACATTTTTAGGATTTGGGTTAGCAAATGGCCTCTCGCCGTATAGCTGCGAGTGCTTCCTCTTAATCTGTTTCCAGGCCAGATCTATGACTACATTTGGGTGGGTCCTTTCATTTGCAGCCTACTCTAAGGCCACTTGTGACCTTTCATTAATTATGGCTGGCCCGGGTTTAATCATTGTGTACTGCGGTGGTGGCGGAGATGAGGAATAGGCACATTCATTTGCCTCTTAGACACACGGCCACGGGTGGAATTAAATGTCTACCTATCTGAGTTCCACTGGGGGGGGGGGGTGGCCGGCGTACAGTCAGAGAGCGAGATGTTGATGAGAAAAAGGTGAGAGATGATTTTAGGGTGGCAGCTGTTGCATGAAGCGACTCTTTATTAAGAGGCGTAAGTGTGCTGGAGCAGGAATTAGACACACCGGCGGCGGCTCTTCTAGAGGTGTAAAATCTACCTGGGGATTATTTTGTAATCTGGCTGCTTCTGACTCCATATCGTATAGTAATTCCCAGCCTGGTGAAGGTGGATTTATCTAGACTGCAGTGCATGTTGCTTTCTCTCTCTTTTTTTTTGCCTTTCCAGCCCATTCCACAGCCCAGTGCCGGGTAATGTTGGGTTGTGGAGAACGGAAATTGCTCGTTGCCTTGGGAACATAACAGAAACAGGCACGTTTTGTGAAAGAATGAATTTTCTATATGTATATTTAGGCTGTTATTCCACTGACATTTAAACACTGAATCAGTGTGGGCTTTGGGTAATACGGCCTAACTGCATAATCCATACTGCGATCAAGCGCTGGGTGCTTCATCCACACCGCGCACTTGTGCAAATCACTGAGGTTTACGAAGCTTTGGTGTTGTTTTCGGAAAAAAATGAGACTGAGATGGAATTAACAGCAGTTCTGTTTATCTACCGCCTCCTTCGAATCTGCACTCCTGTAGGTTATTATTTAATAATTTGCCTGTTATGCTGAAAAACTGCTTTTGTGAATTAACACGTGCAGTTTTATAACCTCGCAGCGTAGTGAAGACTTCGTATACTTGCGTTTTCTCGTGTAATTACTTTCTCCCAGAATGCCACAGCGGAAACCACAGCGATTGTAGGCTTTGGCAAACGGTCTGCCCCAGTCGTGTTTCCTCTTGGTGCATCAATAATTAAAACAGTGCAACAAAATGCAGAATTACACATAGCAATCCACACAAGACCATCAGATGTAAATGGCTTTAACTGCTCTAGATACACACGCGCGCGCACGCTCGCACGCAAATGGTTTCTCGTAGCACATTAAGTCAAGGAGATGGAAATGTTTAGAGATGTTGATGTATTACTCGCAGCGCGAGAGTTATGGCGGAGGCGTTTATTAAATACGCCGCTCCATGTTCACGCAGAGACCAAAAAAGCGTTTTTGAAGAATGATGGATTGAGGTTGTACTTTAACAGTTCTAGAAACCGAACACTGATGAGAATAAACTTTAATGGATTGCGGGGAGGCTCTTGGAACAGGCTGGTCCGGATTCAAGTCGCGTCCCGGGCGGGCTTCTAAAGTGGCTGGAACGTTATTGGACAATAAAAGCTGTTTTAAGTTAAGGGTTCGAATGTTGTCATGGAATAGCGCTCTTTGAGCGTGGAGATGAATATTTGAACAGGATATTTCAACGGCCGTTGTTGTCCTGTCGATACATCAATAACCCACCTGATAGAGTGTAGAGTGCAGGGGGAGGCATTTTCAAAAGAACATTTAAGTACATTTGCTGAGAATTAGCTGACTTGTGTAATAACTGATAAGGCTTATTGACTGCCACGGACTTTACTGTTGCAAAATCAATGTTTGTGTGTGCTAGCCACGGTACTTTTAAACAAGCTCGGCCCGGGAAAGGGGGTGCTGGGGGGGCACGAGGTGGGAATAAAAAGGATTGATGCCCATTTTATTATCTGTTTTTCAGCATCTTCTCTGTTACTTACACATGGCATTATTGGAGATCCATTGTTGGGAGTTCGCTGCCTTTAAATGGCCTAATATATTGAACAGGGGGCTTTTAAGATGGTTACAGGGGATTTCGGCATTTGACTTGGCAAAATAAAATGAATTGCGGGCTGAGCTTTAAATATTTATGATTCTCCCCCCCCCCCTTTGCATTACCTTGGGTTTTAAAAATGAACTTAAACCGATATTGGTGAGCGGCCCGCAGCAAACTGCAGCAAGGGACTGTAATTATGAACGTTGGGAGAGGTACTAGAGAGAGCGACGCGGAGAAACTCTCCTCTCTCTCGAAACTCGCACAATTATTTTTCCTGTCTGCATGCTCAGAGCCGCTGTGGAAAATGTGTGTATGTCTCTACCACATGTGTGCGGTTTGCTGCAGTTTTATGTTCATATTAAACAGAGGAAGCCATAAAGATATTTGTGTCATGGTCCTGCATAAATGAAGAATTATAACTGTGGAGTCGAGGCTCGTTTTAAATGAAATCTCTATAAAACGATGCCATCAAAAATATAAGACATCATGAAAATAATCATGTGCTTAAAAAGAGCGAAATATATAATTCTGCAAATGCATTTTGGAGATACAAATACATTATTATTACAGAAAATTCAAGCGTCTATATCTAAATATCTATCTATCTATCTGTATATATATATATATATATACATATATAATTTTGCAATTGTATTTTCTGTAATTATATGGTCCAGCGTGTAGGGGAGAGATGCGGCTGCTTTGTCTCGTAGCCTTGTAAATGCTTGTAAGAGAATGTAATTGTTGTGCGCTCCTATAGAAAAAAACGCTGCCGTCCCTTTAAGTGCTTCCACCAATTCTGATGGAGTGCTGATTTACATATCCCATCCTCTCCTCCCCCTTCAGGAGAGCTGAGTGAGGATGTGGAGGCTGCCAGTGAGACCACCACAGATCAGGAGGACCAAACCAAAGACAGAGAGAGTGGGGGGGAGAGGGAGCTCACCAAAGGGACAGGTAAGCCCTATCTTTCCAATTCACTATACAGGGGGTCCAATATAACAAGGGGCTGTTAGATTTTTTCACATAGACAGTGAGCAACCTTTATATTCCACAGCTCCAGTGTTGTGGCTTATTAAATAAGGTGATGATTTACCACAGATACGTCAGCGCACTTTAAGAAGCTCTTTTTTTTTATTCCAAGAATCAAGCTTAATTTAATGTTTTATATCTCACCCCTGAGGATTTAGTTGGAATTCCCAGGAAAAAAAATTATCCCTGATTACGGCGAATCTGGTCAAGTGACAAAAACACAAGTCAGGGCCTGCGTGCAGAGTTACAGAGCGGCCATGTGTCTAAACACATGTGACCGTGTTCTCTGCCTCACACACACACACACACACACCTCTGAAGAATGCTATCAGATAGGAGTATTTTGCAGGCGGGGATTGGGGGCGGTTGTGGCAGGTGCAGGTGTCAGGTTTCATAGAGAGGTGTGGTTTAAGAGAGGAGGGGGGTTGCCTGGGGTGTTGGAGTGGAGTGGAGAGCAGAGAGAGGCCTGTGGAGGTGTAAGTGGAGATCAGTGGTGCGTTGCTGTGCTGCTGATGTGTTCGGAAAGCTGCGAGGGCCTGGAGCACGTGCTGCGTTACGAGCTGGTGTGTGTGTGAGAGAGAGAGAGAGAGAGTCAACTAGCCTCTGGTTTGTTACTATAGTCATATGTACCTGTGCATGATATGTACCGCATTCAAAATGGGAGCAAAACTTTACAATGAAGTCCAATTAGTTGGATTTGATGCACTGAATTGAACTAACAATGAACAATACATTTGTTTGCTATACAGTTGTTCATTGCTAGTTCATGGTCTTAACTTTTATATTAGTAAATGTTAAAAATAATAACTTAAAAGATTAATACATGTTTTAGAATTATGTTTCATTGTTAGTTCATGTTAATGAAGTAAAATGTTACCTAGAGAACAGATATTTGGATGGTTATGTCATTTAAACGGCACTATATTCTTTAAAACCTCAATGGTGCCTTGCTGAAATTAAAATCACGATTTGGTACAATCCCATATATTTAATAAAGCGCAGCTTTAAAAAAATTTTTTTAAAGCTATAAAAATACTTAAATGTTTTACTAATACTAAACAATCACATCTGAAGAAATAATAATTAAAAAAGAATTAATTAAAATAAATAATCATGATTAATCAAGAAGAATATATATGTACTGCTTGGCTGCACAGTATTGATTCTTTTTTTTATTTTAATTATCAGGTGACATTAATAATATTGCTAAATGATATCTATGATAATATGGTTTGATAGGAAAGCACTTACCTTTGGGTCCCAACGGATGAACGTATACTATAAACAAAAAGTGGTTGGGAACATGGGGAAGCACATCAGTATATAGAGTCATGTCCTCTGGTCTGAATGTGTTGGGTGTCCGTTCTTGCGTTTGAAGTTCCATTCACCAAGAGTTCGATTGGTGCTGGTGCAGAAGCCGTTTGATTGTGAGGTGGAAGCAGACACCTGTCTGGAACAAGTGTTTTTACCACAGCTCTACCTCACGGGCGACAGGATATAACTTCACTCCTCACCATTGGAAAACCCATTTTAGTCTTTTTGCATGTTCCACATTTCATTATTATTATCATTATTTTTTAAATTCCAAAACTACAGCAAAAAAAGTTCATTTGAAGGCAAATCTTTTAAAGCGTCGTTTGATTTTTTGCAACTTTCATTTTAAATGAGGCTGAGTTGTTTGTGCACTTTGAGCGAGTGCCACTCAGCTTTGATGGGGAGAAATAATGATATGCATCGCCTGCCTGAAAATGGCTAAAAGTATATTTTAACACATCAAAATAAAGCACTTTAAAAAGCATTAAAATGAGCTGTTTGATTAATAATTCAGCCGTTACCTGTGGTGCCGAAGAAGACTACTATGCGCATTAGGAGCCCTGCGTCTTTTTCTGAAAGGCATGCAATTCCATACAAGAATATTCAATTCTTTTCCTCCCCCTGTCAGTTGCTAATCACCAAATAAGTGTGTTTCTGTGTTTTCACAAAGGAAAGATGTGCTTGCATATGAAAAATTTACAGGCTTCCCAGCAGCTTATTAGGAACGCTTAGTTAAAAATAGCGTGCATTAGGAAGCCAGGTCTAGGGTGGCGTTTGATGTCTGAGGAGAGGTGGAGAGGGGAGGAAGGAGTGACGGGGGTGGAAGAGTGAAACCTGGCGGTGTTGTGATCTAAGATACCGGTGCTGCTTTAATGGAAGCTCTTTTATATTCTTTTTCTAATCGTGTTTAGAACTCACTTTCATGATTGACGGACAGAGCGGCGTGAGACGGCGCTACGAGAGGCTTTCTGAACCCTGCCTGGGAAGCACTGGAATGCTTTTAGTAAACAGAGGCACTCTTGTTTTGGCTGGAGATTGTCTGAGAATGTGTGTGGAGAATGCGTCAACGCCGAGCCGCCGGACTCCACCGCGATGGGGACGTGGCTAACCTGTTATTTAAAGGCACGCATCTGAGCGGATTTGAGTCGCACCGTCTGAGCGGGCTGTTATTAGGCTCTGTCATTAGTGTTGTTGAAGTTTTCCCTCTCATCCTAGTCATGCGAACACAGAGCGTTGAAATGCTTCACAGATGACACTCGGGTCGCACGTGTCCGTACCATCCCATCAGACACTCGTGGCTCTCATTTAATGCTTGTAGAGTGAGTTTGTGCATGATGGGTATCTTTTAAGCATATCAACACAGATACATTTTTAATTGTAAGAGCGAGAGAGAGAGTGAAGGTATGGAAAATTGCTAGATTTAAAGGATTAGTTCACATCAGAATGAAAATTTCCTGATAATTGACTCACCCCCATGTCATCCAAGATGTTTATATCTTTCTTTCTTCAGTCGAAAAGAAATTTTTTCAGGATTTTTTCCATATAGTGGACTTCACCGGGGTACACGGGCTCCACAAAGGGCTCTACATGATCCCAGATGAGGAATAAGGGTGTTATCTAATGAAACGATCTGTCATTTTCTAAAAAAAAAATTATTAAAATGTATGTACTTTTTAACCACAAATGCTCATCTTGCACTGCTCTGCATAATCACGTTGGAAAGGTCACGCGTGACGTTGGCGGAGTACCGTGGTACTCTATCTCATTTCCTCATTTTATTTCAAAATCGTCTGACATCATTGTTTTACATTTTTTTTTTTTTGTAAAGACCATTTGATTTAGTCTTTGCACATTCGCTCGTTCGGTACTTCCATCTACGGTATACGTGACCTTTCCAACGTGATTACGTCATGCGTGGCGCGTCGCAGAGCTTGTGCAAGACGAGCATTTGTGGTTAAAAAGTATATACATTTTCTTTTTCTTTTTTTTTTTAAGAAAATGGTCAATCGTTTTGCTTGACAAGACCCTTATTCTTCATCTGGGATCGTGTAGAACGCTTTGAAGCTGCATTGAAACTGCAATTTGGACCTTCAACCTGTTGAACCCCATTGAAGTCCACTATATGGAGAAAGATTCTGCAATATTTTCCTCTTAATTTCATCTCGGAGTGAGTAAATTAAAACTCTGAAGTGAACAAATCCTTTAATTATCATAAGCATTCCAAAGGTATTTGATAATAAATATATGAACAGTTTGATGAGCCCTGATCCAATGGGTGAACAGGGTTAGCATTAGTGCAGTGGGATGATTGGGCTTTATTAAAGCCAGAAGGGTGGATATGGGGCAGAAAATAAGGACAGAGGAAGTTACGGATGGACAGAGAAAGGGGAGGATACATGACAATGTGGAGCTGAAAGAGATGAGCAGAATTGTTGATTCATTTAAGGACTGAAAGAGCAACCACAGTATGATTTGAAAACATAAATATAGATGGGGAGGTGGTGGTTAACAGGCAGGGCGTCTTCGGCAGGTTTATGAATATATCCTCTCAACCCCCAACTTTCAAATCACCGGGGTTATAGCAAGGGAGGGAAAATAATCTGATGCAGGTCAGATGCTATCGCGGCAGCAGCGGCCCTCCAAATTGGTTCCATCTCTTTTGCCTTATACATTTACTTAAATATATGAATGTCAGTGAATGGGTGCACAGGGGACACTGTGTATGTGTGTATATGTATTCCACTGTGTGTGTGTGTGTGTGTGTATATATAGGAGAGAAAGAGACAGCAGTGAGAAGGACAGCAAAATAATTGTCCTCTGACTGCAAGGTGAGCATTAGCACCCCCTGGACGCAGAGGAAGTGTATTACAAGCGGAGCGCTTTCCATCTCCAGCATTATTTCATGGCCTTGATGTCCATCAATAGATTTTACAGGAGTTGATGTGAATAGGCAGGGGCTCTAGCCGTGGCGTGTTATAATCGTAGTAAATGCAACCGTAGCTGTCAGGGTTGTCAGCTGACTCGGTGAATATCGCTGAAGAAATGGCACATATACGGATGAAAACTGTCATGATTTTTATGATGCCATATTTATTGCATCATCCTGAGGGCGTTTTAAGATGAATTTACCAGGTAGTGAAACAATCTGAAAAGCGTGTCACTGAAGTTCTTCCTAACGCCCTGTCTCTGTAACAAAGCATCAATCAGAGCAGTTTTAAAAGCGCCAACGCGTTTGCATATTCATATCGTGTCCTTTAAAAGCTTGTCATCCCTAAATTAAAATTATTTTTGTCTTGAGGACTAATAGGCTATAAATTGTCCTTGTTTGTGAGCCAGCACTCACATAGACTTGTGTTTATGAGTCTTACTCCCTATATTCTAATTGGCATGCCGTCCTGAGAGAGAGAGAGAGAGAGAGAGAGTTGCATGTATGTGTGTCAGTGAGTGTATGTCCTCTAAAGGTGATTGCGGCGTTAGCTCCTGCCTAGCAATTGGAAGATTAATAACACGTCCACTAATTGATATCTCCTTTTAATTTCTTCATTTTAAATTTGTCTTTGTAGCAGTCACGCCTGTGGGGCTACATGGGCACTTCCTTTGCAGAGCCATGGAGGTGGTCCTTTCATTTAATAGTGGGTTATACACCAAGGGAACTGTGATATGATAAGCCGCAATATGGAGTGGCGTTGGCGTTAGGCTTTGGTTGTAATTTTCTTTATTTGAAATTAATTGATGCAGAGTAATTACCTGAGAAATATGAGGTGAAATGGAATATAGCCCTTTGTTGCTCAGGGCACCAACGCGGCCTGCAGATTAAAAAGAGGAGGGGAAAAAAGGGGGGAGGGACTGAGCAGAAAAAGATAATATTCGGTTATTGTTAGCCGCGGTAAAAGTGAATGACTTATAGCACTGGGGAGTTGGACCGCTCCTTTGTGTTAGTGGTTAAGTAGCAGAGGGACTAGGAGGAGAACTGTCATGAGGAGTAGGGAGAGGGATGCCCAAGTGAGTCTGGGGAGAAAAGCGGGAAAGACAAGAGAGCGATGCAGGAGGTTTGACCTTCTAAAAAGGTCAAAAAGCATTGTTCCGATTCTGCCGTTTTAACTAGACTAACCGCTAGTTCCATGGTCGACCAGCTTACCCAGACGGACCATACTGGTTGATCACATCAGCTACATTGAAAAAAAAAATATTTTCTTACTTAGTACTTTTGTCTTGGTTTCCAGTACAAATATCTAATTCAAGATACATTGACTAGGGATACTTGAAACAAGAAGTTTTAGCTCACCCAAAAATGAAAATTACCTCATGATTTACTCACACTCAAGCCATCCTAGGTGTATATGACTATCTTCTTTCAGACGAACACAATCGGAGTTGTATTAAATGATATCCTGGCTCTTCCGAGGTTTATAATGGCAGTAAATAGGGGATGAGATTTTGAAGCCCAAAAAAAGTGCAACCATCCATCATAAAAGTAATCCGAGGGGTTAATAAAGGCCTTCTGAAGCCAAGTGATACGTTTGTGTAAGAAAAGTATCCATATTTAAAACTTAAAAAAAATAAAATAATAACTACAGACGTATCGCATATGCATCGAAAGAGTGACCTGACGCATGACGTATTGATGAACGTGGAAGAGAAGAGAGCAAAACAAAACACCAGTCACGAATAAGATGTCTAAAATGCTTGTGAGTTTGTTGCCCAGCCCTATTTGTTTGAACAGCGGAAGGCGTCAAGGCTTATGTCAGGGGTTACTCTTTTGGAGTAAGTCCACATGTGTTCAGCTATTACCGGAAGCTAGTTATTTTAGTGTTTAAAGTTTTAAAAATGCATATTTTTCTCACAAAAACGCATCGCTTCACTTCAGAAGGCTTTTATTAACCCCTCAGAGCCATAAGGATTACTTTTATGATGGATGGATGCAGTTTTTGGGCTTCAAAATCTCATCCTCTCTTCACTGCCATTATAAAGTAAGAGCCAGGACATTTATTTAATATAAGTTCGATTATGTTCGCCTGAAAGAAGAAAGTCATACACACCTAGGATGGCTTGAGGGTGAATAAATCATGGAGTAATTTTCATTTTTGGGTGAACGATCCCTTTAATTCAAAGAGAAAATCGTTTTTTTTCAGTGTAGACTTGGACCAAACCTCTCTAACCATCATAAACCACCAATGAGCATGTTGATGGACTGCTGTTGATAGTTTTTGGAAAGTGGTCAGGCTTTTTGTAGAACTCATTATGTCCAAGATGAGACTTGCCTTTTTTAGGAGCAAAAGCTGGGCTCGATAAAGGATGAACCGATCACCTGACGTTTCCTGGGAGCACATCTGCTGAGTTTTTGCAAATGCGCATGATGCACTCCATATGCCAGGAGAAATACTTTTTCTGCTCTTCCCCTGTCCGCCCACTTTCAGTGTCCAGTTAGTCTCGTAGGAGATGACTTCCCAAGGACACCTGGGTAATGATATGATGGCAGCTGCGGTTACATTTGTGGACATTTTCAGTGGCGCGGGACTTGTTGCGTTATTGCTGTCCTGCTCGTGTCAGTCGCACACTTGTTCGGTGCCTCCCTTCCACGAAAGGGCTTCACGTCTCTGATTTAGAGGCTTAGCACTCAGCACTGACAGCCTCCTCTGGCTGGCTTGAGAAATGCTGCTCAGCTCCAAGGGTTGAGAAAAGGTGCCAAAGTCCAATTCACTTACGGGACACTCCAGAACAAAGACCTCCTGCTTACGGAAAAGGCCCATGAATTAATAATCACCTAATTGACTTTTAAGACTTTTTTCACTGCTTCTCCTTTGGCTTTTGTGATGTCAGATGAAAGTCGGGGCGTTGTCGCTGTCTCTGTGGGTTTTGCTGCAAGCGCGGTCTACTGCTGAATGGTAGAATTGAGGTCAGATGTGCAGATACTACATTAGAATGGTTTTGAAAAGACACAGGGGGCAAGAACTGCACACATAAGAACACTGATATAGTTCCCACTCCTTTAAAAACAGGAAAATACCTTGATAAAAATCTAATGATCTAATTTTTTTATGTAACTCTCTTTCTGTGAGGGGAAAATCAATTTTAGATATGTATTGAATATCAGTTATGCTATCAGTGTTCACATTTTGAGATGCGGGCCAATATTTAGCCATTTAGAGACCATTTTTTTAAAAAAAAGCATTTTAAAATTATTTGATTCAACCAAAATGTGACCATTTTGAGATGATTCATCTGTCGATATTTGGGCATTTTGAAATTTTTCAACGTAGACAATAATTATCCATTTTGTGATTATTTGTGCGGGCCAATATTTAGCCATTTAGAGACCATTTAAAAAAAAAACTTTTAAAATAATTTGATTCAGACAAAATTTGACCATTTTGAGATGATTCATCTGTCGATATTTGGGAATTTTGAAATGTTTCATTGTAGACAATAATTATCAATTTTGTTATTATTTATTTTGACTGAGATTTGGATGTTTTAGATGATCCGGGAATATTTTATTTATACAGTATTTATATCAGTTCATATCATCTCTTCATTGGCTGATATGAATAATATCAAAATCGGTAATAGGTGGATAGTGAATTTTCAATAAACATTTAAAAATATATTTATTTGACATTTAAAACAAAATACATTTTTAACATGTTTGTTTAGGTTAATTCATGTTTTCTTCGTCTCCTTTAACATTTTGCCTCATTTTATTACAAATATAATACCCTGCTCTTAAGATTTGGCATTTGAAAACCCATATTGGTCGACCACTTGTGAACCTGACACACATAGCCAGGTTCATGAGCGGAGACCAGGGAGAGGGAGGGGAGAGAAAGAGAGACCCCCGCCATCAGGTTCTGGTCATGGTCTCTAATAATGGATCTGACCTGCTCAGATGTTGAGGCATGTTCCTGCGGCCGCCCAACCGTGCCGAACACACACGCATCGCACATGCCAACAGTTCGCTTTCTTTGCCTGTTTATTGGTCTCCATTTTGTTCCAGCGTGCTCTGCGATGATGTTTTTTCCCTGCTTTCTCCCTCCGTCTCTTGACAACAGAAAACAGGATACGGTAGCTGGGCTTTAGTCACGGGGGTTTGGTGGCAGAAGTGGGTTTTTGGGGCTTTTTAAAAGCAAACAATTGATCAGATTTATGGAGTCCTAACAGGGCGTGACGAGGTGCGGCTGTGCCCAGAGGCAGCAGGCTGCCCTCCCCTCCACACGTGTTGCAGGCCTCCGGCAGGCAGCTGCTCCCCTGACCTCACGCTATTCACTTGCAATGGACTGAATTTACAATAAAACATCTACAAGTAATACTCCAAGAGTGTACTTAACTCCTTTTCAATCATATTTAGAGTCACAGGAAATTGTTCTGTTGGTTTGTTTACATGTTTTTATCTTAAATGAATTTACCATAAAAGCATTAGCCGAAGTTTTGTTTTAGAGTAGTTTAGCCTCTTCTCTATCCCTGCACTCGCTAACAAAAATGCCTTATTTACTTTTAAAACACAGTTAATATAACATGGCCTTCAAATATATTAGCAGTTTTGAAGACATTTGTTTTTGATGACAGTGCCATGTTTCCACAGTTGTATTGCTGTGTTTTGGTGACGATTTGGTTAACAACCAGGAACCTAAAAGAAGGTTTTCTGAAAGAATGTGTGCAAGCAGAAAATAGAGAGGTTAGGAAGGAGTCAAGGGACGGCCACAGACACATCCACTGTCAGTAGGAGCAGTGCGGTAAGGAGGAAGTGGCCAGGACGGAGAGTGGAGGTTAATGGCAACGAATGGGAGGTTCCTTTTGTTTAACATTTCCTTTGTTTATTGGTGGATGTGTCTAATGGGATTGGCCATGACTGGACCTAATAGGGCAGCACTGGCTGATTGGGGGTGTCTCTGCGAGCCACAGCAGGCAGCGTTCCCCAAAGTAGGGCCCCCCACTGAAGCCAGCGCTCAGCTGCCCTGCCATGATTGGACCTGACACTTTAATGTCTGCCCAAGGAACATGGTCAGCCTGGCTTAAACTGACCCCCACACCCCCTCCCCACAATCCTCGGCTCTCAATTTGCCCTTTCAGGACTGGACAAATCATGCCAAATTTAACTCTTTATAGCCTCGTTATGGGCCGGCCAGAGAGAAGGGTGTCTTAAATTTCACTTTGAATTCTTTCCCCTCGCAGTGTGAACAGCGTGTTCCCTTGACCACTCGACAAGTGGATTTGCTTTTACACAAGGCTTTGGCAAAAACAGTTTGTTTTCTTCAGTTTTGTTTCCAGATATTGAAGAACACGACTAGCACACACATTCTAATAGCAGTGTAAGTTGAGCTAACTGACAACAACGTGTAAAATTAAGCTTATAGATTCCATATTAGCACCCAACTAACATATTTGGCCAGTTCGCAGTCTTTTCTTTAAAAACTATCGCAAAACTGTATGATTTGCTGAAAAGCTAAATAACTAGGGAATGTAATTCTGTAAGCGCAAATAAGCAAGGGAAAAGAATCGAAATAGGAACCAGAACATAACTCTTTCTTCTTGATACATTTTGAAGCTGCCTGTGGTATATTTGACTCTTTTCAAGTTGGGCGAATCCCTTCGCTGAAGCCACACTTCAAATGGCTTCATCTGAGAGAGCATGCATCCTAAAGCTGCTCACCGTGGCAAACTAATGTTTTGATTAGATGTCTGTGCCGGTGTCTGATGTCCTAAACATCCAACATAGGGAGAGACAAGCCGTCAAAGCATTGCACACTGCCTCTTCTAAGTGCCATGGGAGGAGCGGTTAAAAGACTACATTGGTTTGCAGCGGGAGCAGCCTGCCTTTGCAATCCACCGGCCTGGCTGATTCCTGTTCAGTGTCTATATATCACAGTTTAGAACGATATGCTACTCATTTCCTTGCAAAAGTCCAACTGCATTTGTGTTAGCTGTGTGGTAACATCAGCATTGAAAACTGCAATAATACTACATTCCACTTTTTTGACACTGTAAGTGGAGAGTATGACACAAGTCGGATTTGAACCGCATGCGCAGCATTTGTTTTCCGTACCTCTACGGAAATACTGAAAGCTGCAGTAATATGTTTAATTCACATTACAATTGATGTACAACCGTCGAAATGAGCACGGAGCTGTTGTAATACCTTGTCAAGATGACCACACATACTGCTGTATTTCTAAATTTCCAGTTCCTGTCTCGACCACACTGTTGTAGCTATATCAGAACACGAGAATATACTTCTTTTTCAAACTATTATATGTTTCCTAATCAAACCGAAGGCAAAGAACTATGCTTTGTTTCAACGTTCAGTGAACTTAAACAATAGCATGTTCATTGTTTATTACAAATCTGCTTTTTAGTCTGCTTTAACCAGTTCGCTCTTCATAAAAGCCATTTTAACTGCGATACATTTTTTCATTGTGCATTGTCATACTGCACAAAACTGCATTTCATTTTTGTAAAGCCTGACTTATTGATTGATTCCATGCCCCGACTGCCAAACCGGTGCTGTGTTTTGACAAGTATGCATCTTTTTGTGTGTCTGTGGCAGCATCCAACCAATCGGAGAGGGATCAGACGGATTCCCCGGTCCCCTCCAAGCGGCCTTCTTCGAGGTCCGAGGCGGCAGAAAGCCCTCTCTCGACGAAACGACCCAGGACCGCAGAGAAGAGCAGTGGAGAGCAGGTATGGAGGAAATTCTACAACATTTAGAATTCTCTCTGTTTCTGTGAAGTAGATTCAGAAAGACCTTATCTAATCCCCAGGCATGTAGGTCTCATTAACTGTACCCATTAATTAACAAAATATCTAAGGATGTTGTTTTCAGCCCTTTTTAATATAGAGTAGTAGAATGTAGCTGGCCTTTTTAAATTATGCATGCATTTTTTTCTAAAAATATTATATTTCTCCATCTTTTCTGCTGCTCTTGCAGTGCTAATTGTGCAAAAGGTGAAAAATCAATATGATATTTGACAGATGAGAGCTCTTTGAAGTGTCTGCTTCTCAGAGTAGCCCACTGCTCTCTGCATGGGAGAGAGACGAGTCTTGCTCTGCCCTTGATTTGACCACTTTCTCTTTCTCTCTCTTTCTCTCTCTCTCTCTCTCTCTCTCTCTCTCTCTCTCTCTCTCTCTCTCTCTCCTTGTCATTGTTCAGATGTACCAGTGTCCCTACTGCAAGTTCAGCAACACAGATCTGAACCGGCTCAGAATGCACGTGATGACGCAGCACTCGGTGCAGCCCATGTTCCGCTGCCCGTTGTGCCAGGACATGCTCAACAACAAGGTCCACCTGCAGTTCCATCTCACCCACCTCCACAGCGTGGCACCAGACTGCGTCGACAAACTAATTGCCACTGTAAGTTACTGCAGAAAGTATTTACCACTGCGGACTTTGCCTTCCACTTCACTTACATTCCTCTAATGAATGTCCAAGACATTCAGCCAAGTTTTTCTCCACGGTCAAAAGAACCTTGCTAATAATTTCTAGTGGATAGATATTGTGTGGTGTGAAGGCCATATGCTTTTATACACACGGCCCATGTTCAGTAGTGTTCATGTCAGGCATTAACCCCACAGATGACTCACAGTTTCTTACTCACCCTGCCTTTGTGGACCCAAGGTTGTTTCCTTTCATCTAATTAATGACATTTTCAGGCCTAACTAAAATGGCAAAACAAACTGATCATTGTCATATGGCCCATGGGAATCCTGTGTATTCAAAATGAGGCAAAGCCGTGGACATGGCTGGATGTAACACTGGTTGGGTATTCTTATGGCCAATATAATTCCCATGTTTATGCTTGGCCAGCTAGTAGCTACACGCTCTAAGATGACCAAAGTTGGGGTTTGCAGCCTTTAGCCTCCTTGTTAGAGCGTCCGACTCCCATGCCGGAGACCCGGGTTTGAGGCCCGCACACAGCGAGTAGGACCTGGGTAGAGGGGTTACAATTGTAGGGATTAGCATGAAGGTTATAGTCCCAGAAGTTTGTTCCTCATTCATTCCTAAGGGAGCTCGCAGCTATGTTAGCTTCTGTTAGCATAGAAATGTACTGAAATATCTCACTTTTAATCACAGGCTTCATCTTGGCAGATGTCTGAACATTTTGTGACATCTCTGAAACTCTAGAAGAGACACATTTAAGATTACCAAGGTCTTCTCAGGCCAAAATAGAGTCTCCATTTAATTCCAGTGCTGATTAGAAGAAACAGTTGGTTTGTAAAAAGTAGATGAATATTGTAATTCTTAAACTTAGAAGAAATACTCTTGGTTTAGTGGAAAGATTATAAAAGCCTCTTCTGATTACCAAGGTCATTTGTATTCCAGGCACTCTCTAGAAGCAGTAATACTTACATCATCCCTTTACGTTATTTCCACCTCTCTAGTCCCAGAGCGCTCAGGCCTCCAGCAGCCTACTCTGCCTGGTTCCTCGGAGAATACTCACCTTATTCCATTTCAGCTTCTACTGAGACTTCCCTGCTTTCATGGGGGTTTTTTCACCAAATTTTAGCAGTGAAATAATTACGTGCAAGTTTGCCCGTGGAGTTTGAATTGCTTGCTTGGCCAATCACTCTAAATTCTGAGGGCATCTCCTCTCCCCCAGCCCGAAAGCAAGTGGTGAACATATTAGTAGAGGCTAGACGGCAATATTTTTTCTTTTATAGAGGTAATAATGCACCGAGCGCTGTACAAGTGCGGTGCATGATAGAAACCGAGCTAATACAATGCACATTAAAACCAGCACCTTTTTTTTTTACAAGTAACGAGAGATGGGGAGAGGTACTTTACCCTGTTCCTCATGTCAGGCAGACAAGCTTAATGAATTCTGAATCAGGTGACTTTTAGTTCTTGCAAACATTGCATAAAGATACGCTCTCACTCACCCTACCTCTGCCTTCTTCCTCATCTCTCACTCTCCCTCCCTCGCTCTCTCACTCGATGTCTAATGTTCTGTCTGTCTAAGATAGGGGTAATGAAAATAATTGTGCTTCATTAATTCTGAGTCTGGCTAGATGATAGCCATTTGGAACTATGTTTGCCAATTAGACGGTCCAAATTAAAAGTGACCTTGGGATACTCTCAGCACTCGGCGCTCTTTGCCTAATGATGCAGTTGTCTAGAAACAGTCCACTTTGTAATGTTAATCACAGGCATGTTTTGTTTCTGGAATTCTCCATACTGGTCACAATCATTTAACACTTTCATTTAGGAGGAGAGTGGGTTAGGGAGGAACCTAGAAAGCAGAAAAAAATGGCTACATTTAGCGCAGTGTGCTTTTGATTGCAGTAACCAGATGGTTATGAACCGCTCTGGTTCACTGCCTATTTCTCAGAGATTCAGACTCAAAGACGTTGGGTTGCGTGGGACTCTGCATTTGATGGCACGTAGTTAAAGCTGCTGGCTGACTTGGAATGTGATTAGGCTTGAAATCCACTATAAAACAGCTCCAGATCTCAGAAGACCAGTGAAACAGCCATGTAATGATACAATATTTGCTTAGGTCTCTCACAGGTAATTAGACGTTTTTGGTTAACATGACCCAATTAACTCGACTAATATCATGATGCGCAGTATATTACGTTTGAAGGATGTTATGATTTCGTTATATATGAAAAAAAAATGTTTTCAATGCAGAAATAAAATCTATGCTCCCACAGACATGAAGCTGCTGTCTGATGTGAGCAAAATAGAATTAGTTGTCTTTTGGGGAGGGAAACGGGGCACTGAGTTGCAAGGGCACAAATAGGGGATGAAAAAAAAAATTCATGTAGAGAGAGGGGGCACTAGAGAGATGGTAGGGGGGATATATTGGGGAGATTGGGGTATTGAAATGCATGATGAGTGAGGTTGATTGTTCAGTTTTGGAAGTTAATTGAAGGAAGGTGAAGCACACAGTGGCTCATCTCCCAACCTTTTCCAATCTCAATCACTGATTACTGTTAAATAGGAGCCTGTTAATGAATCTGTTTTTATTATTATTCTGAGAAAGAGAGAGATAGCCGGAGAGTGAGAGCCATGCATGGAGAATCATGTGCACTTAAAAGATAGAAGGGAGGTTGCTGTCATTCACACTTGATTAACTTCAACCTTTGAAGTGCCTAGCAAACCTTGGTGCACCTTTATCACAACAATATTCTTTGCTACTTAAAATTTCCTAATTAAATTGAGTGAAAAACATGCTGTTTGCCATCTACCTGCGTTTAAATTTATCTATATTTTTTATTAATGACTTTGTTTCAAGTAACAATTTGCATAATAGTTTAGATTATAATATTATGGTTGCTGGAAAACACATTAATGAGCAATGAGTGTTAAATTAAGAATGCTGATCATTATCAAGAAATTGACAGTTGTTGTATTACCCAGAATTCCAGGCTGAATGACGGCATTTCACCATTGCACCATTTTCTATTGGAATGAAAAGCACATTTTATGAGGTGGAAGACTTATTTAATTAGGCTCTCTAATAAGCTTTTCAACTGGCCAAGGTAGACCACTCAGCCCATCACACTAATTGGCTGCAGCAGGAGAACTATCGCAGAGCATGACAAAACACCATCAGTGATCAAAGTGCAAATTCCATGGATGGCAAATTAAGTCACTTGTGTGAAAGGGGGGATGTATTTGTGACCATTTCAAATAAGATGTTTATCTTATCAAATTATATGTTTATAGCACATATCTCACCTGTACCACCTTAAGTTAATCTTTTTCTTTCACAGACTTTTTTTTTTACAATGAAGAAATTTCTGTATATCATAAAAAAGGATATGATATGCATAGTTAAAAAATGTCTTTGTCCATGTCCTTTGTGCTTGTCCTTTTCATTAATTTGAGGTGTTCTATATTATCAGGAGGCTGTTGTTTAAGGCCTATAATTAACATGACAAATACTATGTTTTATTTTTCCAGGTGGCAGCATCAGAAGTACTGCCAGCAAGCATGTTCATACCAGTCCCTGGACCAGAGAAAGATACTCAAACCGCACCTCCGTCCATACTCAACTCAAACTCTGATGACACTAAGAAACAAACAGGTTAGCATGTTGTACAATTGAGAAAAGACCTTTTGAAAACATGCACATATGTATGTGTTATCTAAATTTTAATGTGTGATATTTTTTTGATTGCAGAGGTGGCAGATGCTGAGCCTGAAAAAGGAGTTTGTCTGGCTTCAGACATCACTGAAGCTCGCAAGTCTCCTATTGAGGAACAACAGCCTTCAAGGGACGATTCCACTGGTTTCCTCTGTTGGAAAAAGGGCTGTAACAAAGTCTTTAAATCATCCAATGCGCTTCAGATGCACTTCAATGAGGTCCACAATAAAAGGCCCCAACTGCCTGTCTCTGATCGTCATGTCTACAAATATCGGTGCAACCAGTGTAGTTTGGCATTCAAGACAATAGAGAAACTTCAGCTGCATTCCCAATACCATGTAATCAGAGCAGCCACAATGTGTTGTTTGTGCCAGCGCAGCTTCAGGACCCTACAGGCGCTTAAGAAGCATCTGGAGACCAGTCACCTGGAGTTAAGTGAAGCTGACATCCAACAGCTCTATGGAGGTTTACTAATGAATGGAGACCTAATGATTATGGGTGATCCCTCACTTGGAGAGGACCAGGGAGGTCTTCTTGATGATGAGAAAGAGGGAGACGAAAGTGACCCTGAGGAAAAACAAAGCCCAACTGGCAGCGACTCTGGATCTTTGCAAGAGGATTCTGGATCTGAACCCAAACGTGCCCTGCCGTTTAGGAAAGGCCCCAACTTTACTATGGAGAAGTTTCTAGATCCATCCCGTCCTTTCAAGTGTACAGTCTGTAAAGAGTCATTTACTCAAAAGAATATCCTTCTTGTACACTACAACTCTGTGTCTCACTTACACAAAGTCAAAAGGGCCCTACAGGAATCCACCACCGGACAGCCAGAGCCTACCAGCAGCCCTGATAATAAGCCCTTCAAGTGCAGCACTTGCAATGTAGCATACAGCCAGAGCTCTACACTGGAGATTCACATGCGCTCTGTTCTTCATCAAACTAAGGCCAGGGCAGCAAAGCTTGAAGCAGCTGGCGGCAGTTCTAGTGCTGTTAGCAGTAGTGGCCCAAGCGGAAGCACTTCCAATAGCACTTCAACCCCAAGCCCTATTCCAGCCACTAACTCAACTACCAGCTCCAGCAACAGCAGCAGCTCCCCAGCAGGATCTCAAACAACACAGAGCATAATGGGAGGTAATCATCTGTCAAGTCATTCTCACAGTGTTGAGCATTTGGGTAATTCAGCTTGTCACTCCTCCCCTTCTGAGAATCATGAAGTGAAAAAGAAGAAATTTGCAGATATTCTCTCCTCAAGGGGTCATCAGCAACAGCTTCAGCAACAGCAGCAGCAGTTGGCCCAGGCTCAAGCGCAGGCACAGGCTCAGCTCCAACAGGAGCTCCAGCAGGCTGCTCTCCTTCAGTCCCAACTTTTTAACCCTCTTCTCCAGCACTTCCCTATGACAACAGATGCCCTTCTCCCTCTTCAGCAACAGCAGCTGCTCTTTCCGTTTTATATACCTGGGGCAGAATTTCAACTGAATCCAGAAATGAACCTGAGTAGCTCTTCACTGAGCTTGAGTGGATCTGCTGCTTCACTGTTGGAAGAACAGAAAAACTCTGCCCAACAGGCCCAGCAGAGCTGCTTACAACAACAGCTTATGCACCACCACCTTCAGCAACAGCACCAAGCTCATGCCCACTCCCAAGGATCAAGTCAAATGGCTTTACTTCAACAGAGTGCCCTTTCTCACCCTGTAGACAAAAAGCCAAAGCCATCTTCACACAGTGAGAAAGAAAGAGAGCTGCCAAAGGATAAAGAAATTAGTGATAAAACAGAGGATCATGTTCCAAAAGATATGTCAGACAAGTCCAAAGAAAAGAAAGATGCTCCTCAAGCTGTAGTAAATGCAAACCATGACTCTGGATTTCCTCCTCCAAGGATTGCCTCAGATGCTCGAGGGAATGCCACCAAAGCCCTATTGGAGAATTTTGGATTTGAGTTAGTAATTCAGTACAATGAGAACAAGCAAAAAGCACAAAGAAAGCCAGCAGGATCTCTGTCAGGATGCAGTGGGCCAGCTGGTATCACCAGAGTGGTTGACCCAATTGAAGGATTAGAGAAGCTGGAATGTGAGTCTTGCGGTAAGCTCTTTTCCAACATATTGATTCTCAAGAGTCACCAGGAGCATATCCACCAAGCCTTCTTTCCATTCAGATTCCTAGAGAGATTTGCCAAAGAGTACAGAGAACAATATGACAAGCTGTACCCATTGAGACCTCAGACACCTGAAGCTGCTCCACCTCCTCCACCCCCTCCACCCCCACCTCCGCCTCCTCCTCCCCAGAGGGTACCAACACCAAATATACCTGTTTCTGCTCCTAATCTGACACCACCAACTGCTCAAACCCCTCAGCCTCCAGTTTCACTGGCCCAAATTCAAATGCCAATGGATCTCCCTCTATTTTCTCCACTTATGATGCAGCCTATGTCACTCCAATCATTACCTTCTCAGATTCCTGCCCAGCTGCCAGCTGTGGAGCCCAGTCTGGCCACTGATCTGGCCCAGCTCTACCAACAGCAGCTTACTCCTGCCATGTTGCAGCAACAGAATAAGAGACCCCGCACCCGTATCACAGATGACCAGCTAAGGGTGCTCCGCCAATATTTCGATATCAACAACTCTCCCAATGAGGAACAAATTAAGGAAATGGCAGATAAATCAGGACTCCCCCAGAAAGTTATCAAGCACTGGTTCCGTAACACACTCTTCAAAGAGCGACAACGCAACAAAGACTCGCCTTATAACTTTAACAACCCTCCAATTACAACTCTTGAAGATACCAAAATTGATTCAAAGCCACCTTCCCCTGAGCCTCAAAAACAGGAATCATATGGAAATAAGAGGTCCTCAAGGACAAGGTTCACAGACTACCAGCTGAGGGTACTGCAAGATTTCTTTGATGCTAATGCTTATCCTAAAGATGATGAATTTGAGCAGTTATCCAATCTTCTGAGCCTTCCAACTCGAGTCATTGTTGTGTGGTTCCAAAATGCCAGACAAAAAGCCCGTAAAAATTATGAGAACCAGGGAGATGGAGGAAAAGAAGGTGACCGACGTGAGTTATCCAATGACCGATACATTCGGACAACCAACTTAAACTATCAGTGCAAGAAGTGCAGCCTGGTCTTCCAGCGCATATTTGACCTTATTAAACACCAAAAGAAGCTCTGTTACAAAGATGAGGAGGAAGATGGGCAGTATGACAGCCTAAATGAGGACTCTATGGATCTCTCCCATGAATACTATACTCCATCTGGGTCATCAGGTCAAACACCAATGCCCTCATCCTCAAGCCTCTGCCCTCTTCCAACTTCATCCTCTGCATTCTCTCATATCCCATCATCTGAAAAGGACGAGCCTACACCAGCCAACACATCAAACTCCTATGATGAAAAATCGAAACACTCTGCAGAAGCATCAATGGGTCAAAGAGAGCAGACCACTTTGAAACAGGAAACCAGTCATCCACCTGAGACCCCACAGCAGAGACCGCAAAGAGAGGAAAAGATGCATGGAGTCCCAAAGAATTCAAAGCTTTCTTCACCGTCCCTCTCCCAACAGCAACAGCATAGTGGTCCCTCCGTTTCACATACCAGTCAGACCTCCCAGAGTTCCCACATGGCTCTTAATGCTCATTTAGCCTCTGCCTCACAGCAGCAGATGGCCCAGCAAATGATCCCGTACCAGTGTGAGCAGTGCAAACTTGCCTTCCCTTCATTTGAACACTGGCAGGAACACCAGCAACTTCATTTCCTGAGTGTCCAGAATCAGTTCATTCATCCTCAATTTTTGGATCGCCCAATGGACATGTCCTTCATGTTATTTGATCCTAGCAATCCTCTGCTTGCTAGCCAGCTCCTTGCAGGAGCAATACCACAAATGTCCAGCAATTCTGCCACCTCCCCATCAACACCTACATCCACTATGAACTCCTTGAAGAGGAAGTTGGAGGAGAAGGCAGGAACTAGTCCAGGAGAAAGTGATAGCATGAATAGTGGAGAGGAGCCACAACGAGACAAGCGCCTCCGAACCACTATTACACCAGAGCAACTAGAGATTCTGTACCAGAAATATTTGCTTGATTCCAATCCTACTCGTAAAATGCTGGACCACATTGCTCATGAAGTGGGGCTTAAAAAACGGGTGGTACAGGTTTGGTTCCAAAACACAAGAGCCAGAGAAAGAAAAGGGCAGTTTCGGGCTGTTGGGCCAGCTCAGGCCCACCGACGATGCCCATTTTGTCGAGCTCTATTCAAAGCTAAAACCGCCCTCGAGGCCCATATCCGTTCACGCCACTGGCATGAGGCTAAACGTGCTGGTTACAATCTAGCTCTTTCTGGTATGCTACCTGAACAGGAAGCCATGCAGTTAAAGATGGATCCTCTGGATATCTCCAGCTATGCTCATCTTGCCCAGTCTAACAATGATGCACATTGCTCATCCCTGTCGCCTGTGAGCAAAAGCATGGACTTGTCCCCCAGGGCTCTCCTCAGCCCAACATCTATCAAGGTTGAAGGAGTAGAGGAGTTTGAAAGCCCAACCATTTCATCAGTAAACACAAACTTTGATCAAAATAAACTTGATAATGATGATTGTTCCTCTGTGAATACAGCCATCACCGACACTACCACAGGCGATGAGGCAAACATTGACAATGATAGTGCTGATGCAAAGCACAGCCATAACAGTGGAGATTTCCTCTCTAAGTCTGGGGGCGCAGTCCCCTCCATTGAGAACGATGAACAGATGTCCTCAGGACTGGTGAGCCCTGCAACAAGTTACTACATGAAAGACTTTGAAAATGAAAATATGATAGACTACAGTGAAACATCTAGTCTGGCTGACCCTTGTTCACCAAGTCCAGGAGCCTCTGGAAGCAGAAGCATTGATAGCGGAGACAGGCCTGGTCAAAAGCGCTTCCGAACACAGATGACTAATCTTCAGCTGAAGGTGCTCAAGTCCTGCTTCAATGATTATAGGACTCCAACCATGCTGGAGTGTGAGGTACTTGGCAATGACATTGGACTTCCAAAGAGAGTTGTTCAGGTCTGGTTTCAAAATGCTCGTGCTAAGGAAAAGAAGGCTAAGCTCAGCATGGCTAAGCACTTTGGTATCAACCAGACTTCTTACGAGGGACCCAAGACAGAATGCTCTTTGTGTGGTGTTAAATACAGTGCTCGTCTTTCAGTGCGAGACCACATATTTTCCCAACAACACATATCCAAAGTAAAGGATACCATTGGAAGCCAGCTTGATAAAGAAAAAGAGTACTTTGATCCAGCAACGGTTCGTCAGCTGATGGCGCAGCAGGAGATGGATCGTATCAAAAAAGCGAATGAGGTCTTGGGACTAGCACAACAACAAGCCATGCAGCAACAAGGGATGTTTGACACGCCTGCCTTGCAAGCCTTGAACCTTCAGTCAGGTTACCCAAATCTACAGGGGATCCCCCCTGTTCTCCTGCCAGGTGTTGGTGGTCCCTCCATACCAGGCTTTAACTCATCCAACTCAGGTATGTCATTAACTCTCTAGTATGAGTAAGACTTTTCAAATTAAACTATCAAATTGATTACTAACTGTCAGATGTATATTGCAGTATTCATAATCATGTTGTGTTTCTCTGTGTCAATTTCTGCAGCTTTAACCCCTCCAAAACCTCCAAACCTCCTGAACATGCCTGGTGCCAGTGTACCCTCACCTAGTCTCCCCACGTCTGGTTTACCCAACAAGACCCCTTCCTCCTCTTCATTGGCCTCGCCCAGCCCAGCTCAGGCCAGCACATCTGTTGCCCACTCAAGCCCTACCCCCACATCTACATCAAACTCTTTGATGACCCAGCAAGGCCCTCGACATGAAGCTCCCAAAGATCGTGATCCTGAGAGGGCCAGGGAGAAAGAGAAACCCAAGGAGAGGTCTGAGAAACCCTCCACACCATCCTCATCTGGGGGTACTCCCGCTCCTTCCACTTCTGCTGCCAGTGCCAAGAAAGAAAAACCAGACACTGCTGTTCCGGCCACCTCAATGCCAACACCTGGCATGGAGTATGTGGTCGATACTGCCCAACTTCAAGCTCTACAAGCAGCTTTAGCTTCCGATCCAACAGCTCTGCTAACAAGTCAGTTCCTGCCCTACTTTATGCCTGGCTTCTCTCCATATTATGCCCCTCAGATACCAGGTGCCCTTCAAGGTGGATATCTTCAGCCCATGTATGGCATGGAAAGTCTTTTCCCCTACAACCCAGCTTTATCGCAGGCCTTGATGGGGCTTTCACCCGGATCTTTGCTTCAACATTACCAGCAATATCAGCAGAGCCTGCAGGAGGCACTTCAGCAGCAGCAGCGGCAGCTTCAGCAGATCCAGCAACCCAAAGCAAGCCAAACTTCACAAAACTCGGTGGATCGTAAGGACTCTGCCAAAGATCCAGTAAAAACGGAGGAGCAAAAGAGCACTCCCTCAATTGAATCCTCTACTTCTTCCACCCACAACAACCTAGCCACTGAGCAGCATGAAGTGGATGGCAAAGGTGCAGACCCCCATCTTGACCAATATATCGTCCCCAAAGTTCAGTATAGGCTGGCGTGCCGCAAGTGTCAAGCTGTCTTCAGCAAGGAGGAAGCGGCTATCAGCCACCTCAAGTCAATTTGTTTTTTCGGTCAGTCTGTGGCAAATCTGCAAGAGATGTTGCTTCGGGTCCCCAACAGTGGGAACGCAGCAGAGGGCGGCCTCTATGACTGCCTCGTCTGTGACACCACACTAGAAGGGGACAAAGCGCTCAGTCAACACCTGGATTCAGCCTTGCACAAACACAGAACAATCAAGAGATCCAGAAATGCCAAAGAGCACGCTACTAATTTATTACCTCACTCTTCAGCCTGCTTCCCCAGTCCTAACACCGCATCTACCTCGCAGTCTGCCACTCACTCAAACAACACCCCATCCCCTCCGCCAACAATGTCAGCCACCACGCCGTCCTCATCAGCATCTGCATCTTCATGCACCTCCTCCTCCTTCACAGCCACCCCACTCAACACAACAGCTACAGGCAAATCATGGTCCCAGACCCCTTTCTCCAGAGCTTTAGCTGGGAAGTCCAATCCCCCTTCGTCTGCATTGTCTTCTTTTCCTACCGTTTCCTCTCCTTCAACGGTTACCTCAAGTTCATTGAGCACCTCAGGGGTCCAGACCTCGATACCAACAGACGTCTTTACCGACGAGTCTGATTCTGACAGCAGTCAGAAATCAGCAGACAGGCTGGGCAGGCCAGCAGAGGAGCCACAACAGCCTGGCTGTCTCAAAGACAGCAGTAGTTGTAGTAGTAATCTCACTAGTGTAGGATCGGACTCCATCAGATTGTAAAAGCTTTCAGTGATGAACAATATTTAAAAAAAAAAAAAAAAAAAGAAAAAGGAAAAAAAAAACAGAAGACAAAAGAAAACACAAAAGAAAAAACAAAAAAGCAGCAATGTTTAAAATATGTTTAAAGTATACAAACCAATTTCAGAAAAAGATGTGTAAAGACTAACTGCAATTCCAAAGCTTGTAACCAAAAATTTAAATGTTAGTGGATTGTTTTCCCATATCAACATGCTGGTTTTAGTTTATTACAACTCTTAATATATATATAGATATATATACATATATGCACATATGCAGTATATATATATATAAATGAATAGAGATCACAGCAGTTAACAGTCGGTTATTGCTAGTGGAATGCTGTATTGCAATGGACTGCCTCAAAGTTATTTGAATGGCCCCACGACCCTCTCTACAAAGAACGAGTCAACAAGCTGTCCCTTGTTTGCATAAGTATTTCCGCTTAATAGCACAGTCACATAAAGCCAGTATGTACTGTATGGGAGAATAGTCTTACAGTTTTCTTGCTATCTAAGCATTCAGATACCAATGGCTTGCTAAAGAAAAGAAAAATAATGTAATGTCTATTTTATTCTCAGGTCAACAGCTCACAACCTTTTCTTTGTGTTACAAAAAAAGTCATTATTTTATTAATTTTGTTCCAAACAAATGATAGACATTTCTGTTTTTGTATGTCTTTTTATTGGCGGAAAGTATTCAGAAATGATACTAACTCAACTAAAGTTTTTGGGCATTCAATGAGTAGCTGAATTGCTGGTTTTAAACCTTCTTAATTATTACTGTTTTGTTTTGTTTTGTTTTTAATGGGAAAGTTACTAATCCCATTTTACCCAGACACGAAGAGCATTGCAGACTTGGTGGGGGAAAAAGTTTTTTGTTTTTTTTTTTAAGAAAAAAAAACCTTTCTGTATTTATGATAGATATATACATTTTTGGTGTTCAGTAGATTGTTGCATTGGAAATGAATTTAAACAGTATGGTAGATTGAAAAATCTTTGTGTACATTTAGCTTTTGTATCGTCCAACTTTAAGGCGCTTCATTTGATGTTGTCTTGGTCATTCCAATAGACTAGATTAAGGAGCAGGAAACGATCTCTACTCTATTTCTGTCCAATTCTCAGCTTTTTATTTTTGTTCTCCCAGCTGAATCTCTTTGTCACAAGGGGTTTCTCACCTTTGGTTTGTGCAGCATTGACCAAATCCGAAGAGAAATCTGGGGTGTGTTTGAAAATTGTTCAGTTTTATTTGTGTTACCTTAGTGCACTTACCACTGTCTGACTTTCTCTCTTTTTGTCGTTATCCGTTCCTCCTTTCTTTCCTCATTCTGTACCCCCTGCCTTTGTAGATTTGGAGATAACTGCCTCTCCTTTAGCACTACAAAGCAGATACTTGTTTCCATGTAGCGTGGCTGCAGTCTGCTATAGGCTTTATGTTCATTTCAAAAAAAATTTTTTTTTTTGTTTGTTTTTTTTTTGTTGTTGTTGTCATATATGAAAATGAAAAAAGAATAATAATAATAATAATAATTCTCACGCTTTAAAACAAAAAGAAAATCCAAAGACTTAACACTTTCACCATTGGTGCATAAAGATGAGAAAAGAGGCTTCTTTATACTTGAGAATTTGTTGCTGTTTTTAAGGAAAGAAAACAAAGTTTTAAAATAAAAGAAGTACGCATCAGAGTTGCCGTTTTTGCTTCTTTGCAAGCAGACAGGTGGCTTTTTTACGTCAAATACTAAGAAAACCAAAAATCAAAAAAGGGCCCTTGTCCTTGCATTGTGGAGTAGCACCGTTACAGAGCCATTGCAGTTTGTAAGATAGAAAAGGTTTTGTTGAAGTTTTTCTGTCACACATGAAATCCATTTTTTTTTTCTTTTGTTTTCTTTTTGTAAAAAAAAAAAAATGAATATATATATAAGGTCTGGTCTTTGAGGACATATGTTTTGCTGCTAATGTAGATTTGGAAAGGAAGAATACCTAGATGCATGCTCCTTTTGCTTTTTGGCTAAGCTTTAAGAAAAAGACAAAAAAAGAAACAAACAATAAACCATTTCCCTGCCCCTGCAACATCTTTTTTCCCTTCTTGTTGCAAAAACGGAACTTTGAAGACTGTGAATATATGTTCCAAAGGACATTTTAGCTTATTTTTTCATTTTTGAACAGACCAATGTTAAAAGCCAATGATCTATAATGTTTGTAAAAATAACAGTGCATTCCAAATACTACACCTGAGTTTTAATTTCTTAAGCAAGGACTGATTCATTTTTATTCAAAACGAGTATAATTCTATTTTATCCCATTTCGAAGGTGACTGTAAGCTGTTGTGTAACTCTGCCATCATGGATTGCTGAGCACCACCTCACTCTGACCACGATGTGTCGAGAGTGAACAGAATCCCTGCGACCGTTAAATGACTTTACTCACTTGAACTAGATCACCAAGTCATAGTGGTTACCAAAAATTTACATACTGCGTGCTGTCTGGTACTTACACATCTTGCTGATCCGGTGTCATCGTGCTTCTTGATTTTATAACTAGCCTCAGAACGAAAGGCTGTTTGGCGAATTCGGCCTCCCCTCCTGGGACTTCGTTTTCTGCAGGGTTTAAAGCCATTTTCATGCATGAAATGTCTGTTGCAGGTCTGTAAGGGGCATTTTCATTCCAAAGCACCCTTGTTTTGCATGGTGACAAGGTAGAATTACGCCGTTGTGTCCAAAGAGGTCCCTCACTCCAAGTCATTGCAATGGGAAACGGTTGTGTTTTATCAAAATGGCCCCCATCGCTTTTCCAAATCAAGTCGTTTTAAATTAGCAAAAGATGCTTTAGGGGGGCACAGATGTATTTGGCTTTAGTAACATATTTCCACACTTTCTCCCGGTGTGTAAACGAGCATTACGTTTTGCAGAACAATTTGATCTGGTGTTATTTGGTGTGCATGCTATTGAAATTGGATTCATTTGATCTGCAAGCCGATCCACTCCTTTCAATCCATGGTATCTATAATATTGTTCATTTAATTATTTTGAGAAGTCTGCTATTGTATAGTTTATTTTTGAATGCTTTGCATTGTTTCGGTCTCAGATAATATCTTTATGGTTATTTTCATATAACTGTTTATTTTATTTTATTTTAGTTTATTTTTTTTTTTGTTGTTGTTGTTGATGTTGTTGTCCATTTATAAATTAATGTTACAATGCCAGCTTTAAATTGAAATCTCATCTATTTGTTTTCTATCATTCTCTGGCCACTTTATGGTGTTACAATGTTCCTATATTTGTTTGTCTTGACACGGTTGTATCTCTTGCTTCCAAAGTGTTCTCGTTTTTTATAGGCTCTCGTGTGGGGCAGAGTTCCTCACAACTGTTTCAGCCAGCATGGACTTTGTATGTGCGAGCGTGAGCGTGTGCGCGTGTGTGGGTTTCATAAGAGCCAGCATCAGTCTGAGTTTTTATACTTTGTATTCTATTTTCTACTTTCTTTTCGCACCAAAACATACTGAACTGCAAAGCTGAATCTTCAGTAAAGGGTTTGAAAAGTCCGACGTTCAACACAATAATTACGTAATGTGGTGAAAGAGGATATCGAAGCACTGAGCAGTTATTATTTTCATTTCTTATATGAATGTGGCCAAAGCTTAATGCAGTCGAAAACACGAAAAACTTTAGTTGGTGCCCCTGATGAGTGTATATTTATTGTGGTTAATCCAACACGTGGCTGAGATACATCAACTCTCATTGGGATACTTGATTTTTGTGGACATTTTGCAAAGAGAGAACGAAAACGACAGGTTTTGCTGTAGAGGTCATCCTTTTCGCCCACTGTGAAAATAAACATGTATACAGATATAGATATATTTAAAGAAGACATCAACACTTTTCTTTGAAATGACAAAGAAGGAAATAAAGAGAACCGAACTCTGGGAAACTTGAGAGATGTCATTGAGATGTCTGAGAAGGCTGTTGGCACACCAAAACTGGGCATGGGAGCCAAAGGCGGGGCCGACTCGCGCCCCGATATCAAGTCATTACTTAACTAACACTATATGCCGACGGGAGTGGACTCTGCAACCAGTGGACATATGTGACACGGAGAGGAATTTATCTCCTTTTTCTCTCTCTGGTTCTGCATCTACTTGGACATTTTCTGCACTTCTGAACGGGACGGACTCAAACACTCGCGTACGTTGTCTCCCAGTTCACGGTGTTGCTACCTGTTTCATTTCCTCCTGCCCGTTTCAGTGACCGACACACGGCGTGGAGTCGACCGGTTCCATCCAACCATAAAGAATGACTTTACTGTTCAAGGGGAGGGGATTTCCCTGGGTGTTATTCCCGAGGAAGCAGATAAACACAAAAAAGCGAAGCAACCAAAATTAATAACCAAACTAACAAGCAACCAAACAAAAAAAACATTTGCTCCAGTTTCAACGATGAACTGCTGCTGGAGCTTCCTGTTCCTTTAGTGGCTCCTGGTGCCACAGCATTTTTGACGCTTTTTGTGTTTCCTTTTTTTTTTTCCTCTTTCGTTCTCCTCAAATTATTCCTCCTCCTCCTCCTCCGAGCCTCGCAAGCACGGCTCTGTGGCTCCAGGTAGCCCATCCGAGGGTAGAACTTACAGCCTTGCAATGTACAAAAAGAGCAAGTTAAACCAAAAATGTTGTTCTTGATGTCTTTTCTATACTGTAGTCTTGTTAGCTTTTTGTTACTGTAATTATATGATGAAGATTTCCAAACTGTACCAAATTACATGGAGACTAACATACATAAACCACATGGAACTTCAGACTTTTAAAGAGAAACTTTTGTCACAAAAACCTTGTTGTCCTAGTTAAGTTGATTGTAGATGGTAATTGAATATACTCCTTTGAAAATATTTCATCAAGTATGTTTCTTGCTCATTGTGATACATTAAAAAGTATGAGCATAAAAGCCCTCTTGTCTCGGACCGTTTATTGGCGTGATTGAAGTGAGAGAACACAACCAAAGGTCACATCTGTTTATTACTTTTAATTAGAATTCACATTTTTGGCATCAAACCACAAAAAGAACCAATAATGAGCATAGTTCATCTGATCGCTGGCGTGAGCTTGATTTTGAAAACATAATTAACCCTAATTGCAATTAATCTAATGCAACATGCACATGATTTGACAGCCCCCTAACACACATTCCCAGTAGTTCTTTGTCTTGTTGGTATGGTATTCTCTGCAAGAGCAGTCACATTGAAATTCCTCTTAGGGAGCATTCATGAACAAGATTAATTAAAATATATTAAGCAAGATATGTAGACGCGTAGCTAATTAGAAGTGGCTGTTTATGACAAATTGAACTTGATTAAGACTTACAATCAAATATAATTCCAAGTGAAGTTTGCTGTTAAAAGCACTGCTCGTAGATTCGTTTTGACTCGTGTAGAGGATCAAATGCAACGTTCCGGGCTAATTCAAAGCCTTGTACAGAACGGGATCAGATGAGAGCTCCCTTGTGTACGCCCTTTGTGCGTGTTATCATTTACTGTACGCGTTTGCTGGCGATTACAGTAAGCCTGTGTTTCGTGTGCATGTGCCTCACTTTGTTTCTCTTGATTATTTGATTTACGATATTTGGAGGTGAACGAGAAAAGATCTGATTACGAGCAGCGGGGATGTTTCGATGCTGATGCTCGGGTTCATTAATGAACTCCTGCTCTCTTTACAGCTTTCAACTAAGGTTTTTCACAGGATATTTGACAGGATGTTGGCAGAAACACAAACACTCGCATGTCGTGTTGCAATCAGACGCAAACAGTCACATTTCTTCATTTGGCAGGCGCTTTTATTCAAAACAAGTCGGATGGAGCAGGGATAAATGTGGCACTTTGGCCATTCGCTCAGAAAATATTTCACCTAAACTTTTAAAAGTTGTCTCAACTGCTAAATTTATTACAATCAAGTTGGATGAGGAGCGTTCACACAGACAGATGTCAGGTTCCTGACTCCTAGATTTTACAATTGTAAAGTGACAAATGTAGCAGTAAATGACGTACAATACAAAGCATTCTCAAACACTCAAAGGTTTAACCATGGAAAGCAAGCCAAATCTCTGTAACTCTGCTATGCCTTATGATTATATGATCAAGGGAACTTGTGAAAATATATATTTAAATGAACCTTAAACTACCCCAATTATATAATTTCCTCCACAATTTCATCTTACTTAAAGGATTAGTTCACTTCTGAATTAAAATTTCCTCATAGTTTACTCACCCTCGTGTCATCCAAGATGTTCATGTCTTTCTTTCTTCAGTCGAAATGTAATTAAGGTTTTTGAGGAAAACATGCCGGGGTTTTCTCTGGATAGTGGACTTTAGTGGGGTTCAATGGGTTGAAGGTCCAAAGTGTGGTTTCAGTGCAACTTCAAAGCATTCTGCACAATCCCAGATGAGGAATAAGGGTGTTATCTAGGGAAACAATCGGTCATTTTCTAAAAAAAAAAAAAAAAAAAATTAAAATTATATACGTTTTAATGCTCATCTTGCACTAGGGCTGCGTTCCACTTTTAGACACGCACTTCCCTAAGCTCCTCCCCTCGGGGAATCCATTTTGAAGTGCGTTCCAGGGATGTTTATATGCAGCCTTGCTCTCTCGATTTTGGCCAAGGGAGCGAGTCTACTTGATATGTACACTTCAGACAGCTCCATATCTCACAATGCAACACGATTGTGACGTCACCACATATCGTATTTAATTTACCCCACCACAAACAACTCTATGATATATTAATAAAAAAATAATAATATTTAAAAAACACTTATTTACATATAGAATGCAGCATTAAACAATTTTGTAAGGGAAAAAAAATAAATAATAAAACTCCATTGCGGATTCCAAGTGATCAAGGGCTTAGGACGTTCCAGTTCAGCCCATTGCAAAGGTTCTACCAGTAGTGGGCACTCATACAACGTAAGCATTGACGTACATCTGAGTCAACAAGACTGAGTGAAGGGCATTTTTAAAAAAAATCCTCTCTTCTTCTTCTTGTAGAATTCCGTCAGTGTAGACGCTACTAAGTGTATTACTACCATGTCAAAGTTTAAACTAATTCTTATATACTTGCACTAGCATATTGTATAGGACAATATGTCACATATAGTTCAAACTTTGACCTGTGGAGGGCAGTAATACATTTAGGAGTGTCTACACTGCCGGAATTCTACAAGAAGAAGAAGAAGAAGAGCTAGAGCAAGACGAGCATTTGTGGTTAAAAAGTATAGAATTTTTATTTTTTGTTAGAAAATGACCGATCGGGAATGTTTTCCTCAAAAACCCTAATTTCTTTTTGACTGACATGAACATCTTGGATGACATTGGTGTGAGTAAATTATCATGAAATTTTAATTCAGAAGTGAACTAATCCTTTAAATCACTCAATACATTAACTTTAAAAAACAAAACAAAAAGAAACTGTGGAACATGAATGTAACTGTTATTTTGGAAGGAGGTTGAGGGCTGCATTGTGTACAAATAAATATACACCAGTACCTATTGGGTATTGAGACAGTAAGTTATTATCAATGCTACATTTATTAATCATTACAATCACTGAATCTCTGCTCTCTGTAGGATTCAAAGCCATGACTTGGTTTTTGCCAGCACCATGCTCTTACAATCAAGCTTCAGCTACCTTAATTCATTATTAAGAACAAAATAAGCTGAATTTCTTCTCATCTGGTAAGCACATGCCATTAACTTCAGACTGATTTGCAACCATCTCTTTTTATACATGTTTCATTTAAATATATATATTCACACTGATCTTTGTGTGGTGTAGCATAGATGCTAAAGATGGGGCGGTCAAAATTCAAAAGAATAAAAAAGCACCATAAAAGTATCATTAAAAAGTGATGCATAAGTCTCTTTCGCTAATTTAAGTCTTTTAAAGCCATAATAACATTTTGAGGTCATTATTCACTGATAATATTCACATCTACCAAAACTTGCATCTGTAGCCCCCATCTGTGTCCATATTCAATACAATTGGCCTACTTATATGTTTCTTTTATGCTCGAAGTAAATTGTCGTCATATGGTAGCAAGGTAACCATTCTTCAAAAATTTGAGAGTGAGTAAATATTACCTAAATTTGGTGAAATCTTCCTTTACTTAATAAGCTACTTTTATTTTGATGAAAGTGTAGAGCTTGCATTAGTGCAGAACACTTCTACGCAGAAGCTCATCTCTTGTCCTGCGTTGAAACCAATTTTCCCTCATTATGAAGAGCAGCCAGTGGGTCTCTGTTCAGGAATGTTACACTCTCACACCATATTGGTTTGATTTTAATCCAGGAAAGCTCCCTATGAAATGAGATGCTCTTTTGAAAAACAAAACTGCTTTAATATGGCAGGATGCCACTCATGTAGCTAACCAAGGGCATGGTCTGCACTTTTGAAGTCTTCCCTGATAAAGGACTGTGCTATTGTATCTGCCTGTAGGCTACAGTTTGCATTATTATTTCGCCATTTGAAGCACTTTTGGTTTTGTTAGAACATTTGTCGCAAGGGGAGATAAAATGACCCTGAGTGTTCCAAATTGTCTGAATTTTTAAAGAAATGTTTAAAGAGGATTTGAAAAGATTCCAAACCTAATGACACGGTTTCAAAGGACGTATGGTTTTAAATTCATATTTCAAACAACCACAAAGGCACATTTATGCCACAGTTGACCTCCACTGTCCACTGTATTGCTTAACTGATTGAAGGGATGCAATTTGTCCTTAGCGTAAGAATATGATACTTGACAAGGTGTTGAATGACAAGGCACACAGTGAGATCAGTGGGCATGGATTTAGACTGGTGTCTGAAAACATGTTTTTCACCATCTCACGGCTCACATTTCCACAGCAACGGATTAAACCTCCTGTTTCCAATATTTCTCGCCTGTGGGACCGGCTCTCTATTGTTTTAGAGTTTGCGTACCAGAAGAACCCTATACTATGCATCCCTATCCCTAAGTGTAGAGTTCTAAGGAACGGGAAGTTGAAGAGGTGCCTCTGAACTTCCTCTCTGCTCTTCCATACCCCCTACTGTCAGGATTCGAGGAGTTTAAGGAGTGTAAGATAAGCTATCCTGGTCAGCAAGTGGCTTCAGATCCGCTAGCCATGCTGAGCTAGTTAACACACAACAGGTCATTCTTAATGAATTAAAAAACGCCCTAATTGGATCAGTGGGAAAACCCAAGCTGCTTCCTCTCAAACTTCAGACCAGATGGTACGCATACTCAGATGTGATGTTGGCCAAGCATGGGGCCTGAGTTTAGGAGTGTGAAATTGAGTTAGCGCCTGGGTGTAGTGCTGATATTAAGCAAAGGTGCTTCCTCTTTAAGGTTTCCTGACCTGTTGGTGTAAAGTTCACCTCACCGATTCAGGGCCCCAGATTTAATTAGCTTCCCAAGGCTAATGTTTGAAGTGCAACGTACAGTGAGTTTCAGAGATTCAGCCACGGTTTTCATGGCACGTGACTGGTTTGGTATACCAAAAAGATCTGGATAACTTTTACTCGGCATGGTCTAAAATTTGCTGGAGGTCCGATGAAAGCTGAAGGACGATCAAAGATTTTTCAATGAAAAGGTCACATTTTGGTGTGACTATACTTCAGATAACTTAAAGAATCCAAAGAGCTTATAACAGGCCAATGTCATCAAAAGCTATAAGCATTTACTTTGAGTACCAGAAAACAGCAAGGCTAGTTTAGAATACGGCATTGTACCTATTAGTATTTGCATGGTCTCTCAGGGTTGGCTCAATAGGTAGCACAGTTGCCTCAAAACACAAAGGTTCCCTACAAAAGACAAGCAGCTTGGGGAATGGATGGATGGATGTAAAGTATCTCTCCGTGAGGCATGATAAGGTAATCTCCCAGTTCAAATATCCAGTAAAATATTGCACAAGGGTGTTACAGACTTCGTTGTCTCGGAGCTCAAGTTCATGTGTCGCATGTCTCATAAGTAGGGTAAGTACTGGAAAGAATCGTCCTATTTTATTTAGTTCATATAAGGGCTTTTCACACTGGGCTTACCCCAGGTTATCGTTATTCTAAACCCAGCTTTTAACCCCGGGTATAGTGGAACGTTTCACATATATAATTTAGATGCTGGGTTAGGTCCACCAGGGTTTGGACCTAGCTTTTATTTTATTTTATTTTATTTTATTGCAGTGCCATATTTGTACAGTGTGAAACGATGCAGTGTTAGAATGTTACAATCTCAGGGGGAAAAAATGTGAAAAACTTGTGCCTGTAAGGCAGTGGCGTTTCCTCTGAGGAAGTAAGGGAAGCAGTGTCTCCTCCAAAAAACTGGATGAGAAATGAATTAATCGATATTACAAAATCAAACAACGCAAATATTATAAAATGTGGCACTCGTTTTTGATAAAGTAACACTGTCCAACAGCGACACCCGCAGGTAAAGTTTCATTGGTAGGTATAACGGAGGCCAGCTAGTAGTTGCTGTGCGAGTAAACTTCACTCCTCTGACCTCAAGAGACGCTCTAGCGTCCGACTCCCATGCCGGAAGACCCGGGTTCAAGGCCTACGCAGAACGGGCCGAGTAGGACCCGGGTAGAGGGGTTACATTGGTGCCTTGACCCGGATGGGAGTGAGGTTTAGGGGGGTGAGTGTAACGGAGGCCAGCTAGTAGTTGTTGTGCGAGTAAACCTCACTCCTCTGACCTCAAGAGATGCTCTAGCGATATATGCTAGAGGTTGCAGCCTTTAGCCTCCTTGTTAGAGTGGGTCGAGTAGGACCCGGGTAGAGGGGTTATATAGGCTTGCCTCCTCTTAGCTCATTGACTTTAAACAGACGCCTCAAAGCATGCGGTTAATTTGATGGGGGGTAATTGAGAATGAATTAAACGCGCTATAATTGAATATGCTCTGTTATGATTGGATGTGAATGGTTTGTGCGATAAATCCCACCTCTTGTTTTTGTGCACGCTCTCAAATCGGCCTGAATGAAGGCAATGAGGCTGTTAACGGGAAGACTAATTAGAAAGTAAGTGAATAACTTAGCCTTTTAGATATCTCTGCTTTATGTCGCGTCAAAATCAAACTTGACAACATGATGACTGTGGGGGTTTTTAGTGAGCAATCATCTTGGTGAAATTAAAAGTGCATCAGTGGGTACAAGAATAGTCAAAAAATAAGTTGACTATTAAAAAGAAAAGATGAACATTAGTTGACAAATAATATATATTGTTTAAATTGTTACTACTTTTAGTTATTATTTTGGAATAATTGTTTAAACTTGATTAAATTTATACTTGGTTTTAATAAATAGAACATTACATAGTGTAAAAAATACAAAATAGAATTGTATTTGGTCTCTTTTTTAATGTAATGTTTCTTTAACCAGGAAAATTAAGTGTAACAGGGACATACATTAAAGTGTAAAACAAGTATGGTACACTGTTGCGATGGTGCTATGTGATGTCTCATGCATTGCATGTTCTCCTAATCTGTCTGTGGGTTTAGCAAAACCCTCCAAGCTCTGCTTCCATCATTCGAGGAACATCAAGGGTACGAATGTTCGACAACTTAAGCCAGAGTGACTACAAAAGGCACAAGTGTACAGAAGGCTGTGTGATCACAGTCATTGTCTTAAATGGAAAACATGAATGGTTTACTGGCTGCTGGCACTGAGACGTATGACCGCATAGGCAGCAAATGAGGAGCAGAGAGCAGGAAGGGAAGCCATGGCAGCACAGATCTCAGAATGGCTTTAAAGTTTCCTTATTTCTGCTTAGCCCACATTCTGGGTCCACTCAAGCTTCCATTGCTACCTACAGTAGGTCTCGAACAGCCATTTTAGCAGTGCTTGCTAAGGCAAGCATATCACTATTGCTCATACTTAAACACACAACCGCAACCGCAACCCCAAAAGATAAAATCCTGTTGTAAATTATTGTACCCCTAAAGCGAAGCAATGTGTAATGGTTAAAAAAAAAGAGAGATGGGAGTAACTTTGCTTTCACAATAGTAAGAATATTTTGAGGAGGGAGCAAAAACTATATTCAGGGCTGAGTAGTTTACTTTTAAAATTTATTTCACTACAGATTACAAAATACATGCTTTAAAAAGTAATTTGTAACGTATTTCGTAACATTACTCAAGTTTAGTAACTTAATCTAAATACTTTAGAATACTTTGGAATACTAATAAGTGTGAAACAAACACAAAAAAGGTCATTGCAAGTTTTTATCTCACAATTCTGACTTTTTCCCTCAGAATTTTGTGATATAAAGTTGCAATTGCGAGTTATAAAGTCATAATTATGAGATATAAACTGACAATATCGAGAAAAGTCAAAATTATGAGTTATAAACTGACAATATTGAGAAAAGTCAGAATTATGAGATATAAACTCACATAATAAATTTACAATTGCAAGACAAAAAGTCAGTATTACGAGTTTATATCTCCCAATTCTGACTTTATAACTTGCAATTGTGAGTTTAAATCTCGCAATTCTGAGACAAAGATGTCAGAATTGTGAAATGCAAACTCACAATTGTGAGGGAAAAAACAAATTGTGAGTTGCAGTGACCTTTTTTACAATTATAAAATGACTCACAAACAACTATCACAAAACATGAAAACGGTCAAAAACGTAAAACTTAACTCCGCTTTTTCAGACTGTCAGAGTCAGAGAATCACCAATTGCTGTTTAAAATACATTAAAATTCAAAGTAATCACTTTGGTAATCTAAAATACTTTTCAGATGTAACTGTAATCTGATTACCACCCATTTAAAATGTAACTGTAATGAAATACAGTTACTCAAATTTTGTATTTTAAATACGTAACTAAGTTACTTGTATTTCATTACTCCCCAACCCTGACTATATTTTAGTGCTTTTGCGAGCAAATGCAAAGTTTCACGGGAGAACGCAATAGTTTTGTGAGAGAATGCAAAGTATTTTACTCCCTTCTCATTTTTTACCCATCACCATATCCTCTTAGGGGCTCTGTAGTAAATACATGGACTCTTTTATAGAATTATCCTATCTCAACAACAAATTTGAAATTGACAGTCACAAACCTACAGTATTATGTTATTTGGTCAAGGTCTAAAATCAGTGCAAGGTTCCTTTTTCATTGCCATGCGTCCTGCGATCGCTTCCTTCTACTGTCTTCCCTCTCTCTTCCATCTATTCATGTCAGGCATCTTCCCTGCTATCAATGTCAAAGCCAAATTACGCTCGAACTGCGAAGACAGGTCAGACTAATTCAATCTCATCCGTCAGAAGAAATGATGGGTGAAGAGGATCCGAGGAAGAGACGTTCTGAACAGGGGGAAGACTTAAATGGGAATGACGAGTTACTCCCTTGAATTGAGGGAAGCGGCAAGAGCTTTATTTAAATATGTCCTCCTCACGGGCAGGAATATGAGTGCGTCCCTGACAAGAGAGGGCGAACTGATCAATTGATCACATATACCTCCACTTGAACATTGCCAACAATTCCTTTTAAATGAATAGACAGAGCATGTATTAATAAAAGAATAAAAGGAAAGCTCAACCATAGATGAAATTTTAATGCATACTACAAAATAAAAGTGCAATCTGTCTAAAATTACTGATGAAAAATGTCTAAAATTACTGTCATAACCAAGGATTTTTCAGAGACATCAAAAACAAGACAAAAAAGTGCATTAAAGGGATAGTTCTCTCAAAAATGAAAAATATTTACTCACCCTCAAGCCATCCTAGGTGTATATGACTTTCTTCTTTAAGCCAAACACAATCAGAGTTATATTAAATAATATTCGGGCTCTTCCAAGTTTTATAATGGGAGTGAATGGTGGTATTTTTTGGAGGCCAAAAAAGCGCATCCATCCATCATAGAATTAATCCATACGGCTGCAGGAGGTTAATAAAGGCCTTCTAAAGCGATGCCATGGGTTTTTGTATGAAAAATAGCTGACTTTCGGAAATGTCCATACACGAGTCTAGTACCGGTGAAAGAATGAGATACCGGCAGATACAGCAAAACAAAACTCCAGCCACGAAACTCTCGAGAATTTTGAAAGAGAAATGTCGGAGGAGCTTGATTTTGTTGCCCAGCCCTATTTGGGTTGCACTTTATTTTACAGTACGTGTACTTAGTACTGGGTAATATAAGGTAACTACATGGGTCAAAGTTAGCTTTAGGGGAAGTATCTTGTTATTAATTTATTGTAATCAAAACAATAAATTAATCAAACAATATTTTAATAAAAACACTGTTTTTATGTTATATATATATATTTATATATAACATCATATGTGGTTTGTTTTGCAGTTTCTAGTCAACTAAAATATTTTCATTTACAGAAATCAGTAAAATTGACTAAAATGTGACATGATGAAATTCTAAATTATGAAATAAACTAATGACTGAAACAAACAAACAACCATAAAAAAGACTAGTTAACTTTGTGAAACCTATATGAATTTTCTATAAATGTAATAAGACTTGTCAGAATAATTTGATCTATGATTTAGAAGACTTGGAATACATAAATATGTATTTATGCTTTACAAATATTTGCTGTTGTACACAGAATAAATGTAAACCAAAACAGACCACAAGCTGTTTATTGATCAATGGCACATTTATAACACTCCTGGTATTTTATACTCATAAGTATCAAATCTCTGCACCCTTTTATGATTATCTTTGACCAACACCCCTGACCCGTCCCATCGGCCATTTCAAATCCGTCTGTGGAGAGTGTGCGTTGGCAGGCACCAGGCCTGGCGGTGCACTTCCCGTCTCTTGGACACAGGATCAGGTGTCGCAGTTTTCACAGCACCTTCTGTTTCTGGTTAACACGAAATGAGCTCCATCAGAAGGAGTCTGAGCAAAACTGAGCAAAAATCAAGGCTGACAGGCAGGAATATTAGCCTGTGACGGCAGCCAATAATTGAGCGATCGGCTCCCTCTCTCTGGTAATGAGGAGAATATGTGCAGGGAATGTGGTTGTACTTTTCTCTCTCTCTCGCTCTTCCTTCTTGTTTGCCCTCTCCTTCCCTCTCTGCTCTAGCCTCCTCTTTTCTTCAATACCCGATATATCATTTCAACAGAAACGGAGGGATAGTCTTACTTCACTTCAAAGTTGTGCTCCAGGTGTCATCTCGGTAACCTCAAAGTAACGTTATGCAGAGAGCTCTCTCGGGCCTCTGTGAGAGAGCAAAACTTTTTTTTAACTTCTGAAATGTTTGCTAAGATTTATGGGAGTGAAAGTATATGGTGCCGTGAGAGAGTGGACCATTACACTTCATTACTGTTTGTTTTTTTCTTTCTCTCCCATGCAAAAATGATAATGGGAGGACCATGTACGCTCTTTTTCCTTCTTCTCTCGGGGTGCCCCAGTGAATGTGCTTCTCAGATTTGTCTCAGATGGGTCTGGCAAAGTGCTTTAATGGTTAACCCTTTCAAATGTCTTTCAGATATTCATTTATATAAAGTGCTGCAGTGATGACGTATTTTTGTAGGCCAGCCTGAAAGTTCGCATCACCCTGGCTCCCTCGATGAAAACCCAATAGGATTTTTCCATTGGCTTTATGGGAATTGCCGAAAATAAGGTTTGTGACTAAAAAAACTGTAATGATTGGGCGAGTCAGCGGATAAGATCCAGTTGCGAGCTTTATTCAAAAACGTAGTCGAACAGGCAATGGTCAAGGAAACAGCAAACAGTAATGGCAGGGAACAGGCAGGTTCGTCGTGATAATCCAGGCAACAGGTCAGAAAGGCAGGCGGCAAGGGTCATGAACGATAAATCCGACAAGGTAATAACAGGAAGACAAACACAGGGAAATAACGCTCAGAACTACACCAATAGGAAACAAGACTTCGCAAATGTGTGTGTGCTGGGCTTAAATATGGTTCTGGTAATGTGCTGCAGCTGGTGGCGTGATCAGTGACAGGTACAGGGATTCTGGGAAATGTAGTCGTGTCTGTGAGTGAGTGAATGGGTGAGTGAGTGAGTGCGTAGTGGAGTGCCCTCTAGAGTTTCCAGCGGGCACTTCAACTGACAACCATGACAAAAACCTTATGATTCTTACACGTTTTGCTTACTGTGATCACAAATGAACACGACTTTAAGCGTAAAAACAATTGGCAGAAGTCAAAAGCTAAATTTGGGCTATAAATGAACTGTACTAGCAAACACTGTAGTTCGACTTCAACGTCACCATTACTAAGCTTCCGACTACTCTTTCAGTCTTTGTTAAACACATTTTCCCTCAAAGTTCGACTTATAATTTGCAAGGGTGTGATTATAAACACAACGAGGCTGTGAAAACGGACAAGTGAGTAGATGGTTTTTCCCGAAAAGCATCGTCATTTCCCGAAAGCATTGTTGGTCAACTATGATCGTAAGTCCCAATGAACTCTACTGGTAACGATGGAAGTTGTGACAATAGTTTGCTTTGGGAAACGCACCCGTCTTCGGCTGATGACGTTCAAGTTCTCCAACAACCTCTTTAGTCCCATCTAGCCACTTGTTAGCAACTGCCCTTTTCAAGACAAGTAAAAAAAATCATTAAAGGGATGTATTTTATATCATAGAATTAAACGTGAAAATATCTTGATCTTGTGTTTACCACATGACCTTATGCTGCCTTCACGTGCTCTCGGAATTATCGTAAATATGAGTTTCCTAAGTAAAAATTGCACATGAATGCCCTTCCGTTTCGAAAGTTCAATGTGAAGAGCTCGTAATATTTTCGATAGCACATGAAGCTAGCATTATTTCAAGAATTTGATCACAAGACCACTAAAAAAAAAAAACATTGACTTCAGGACGATGGAACCGGAAGTGCTAAAATGCCAATTCCTTTCTGGATTTTGGTCATCCCTGCACCACTCTATTGTCGTGAATGGGTAACAAATTATCAAAGGAAAATCTAAATGAGTTCGATAGACATGTTTGGGGTTCAAAGGTCATTTTAATGTGGTTTCTCAAGGTGACCACAATACATTAGTGTCATAACTGTGTAAAACTACTCTTTACTGGTTCATTCTAGCAATATACAGTTTAATTTTTTCAAAATACTTTTTGATTTGAGTAATAGTGTACATACATTTTGTGTGATTATTTTAATGAAAATAAATTAATATATTTCTGTTTCAAGCAGAACTTTTTATTTAGCCATTTGTTCAGCTTTGTTTACATAATTTTGCATACATCTGTGTATATTTTACATATACAGTACGCATAGTATTTAAAACCATTTTACCAAATTAATACATATTGTAGCACAAACTCTTGCTCTGCAATATTTCCTTCAGTAAAACGTTCAGGAAAATGTGCAATAATATAATCTGGGTGAGAAGTATTTGAGAAGCCCCATCAGTAACTGTGTGCATCTGACTTTTGGAAAGAACACCACCCATCTGCTCCTTTTCCCCCAAATTCATATTTTAAACTTACGCAAAATGTGGCGGTTTCTCTCTGAAAGGGTTAATTATGTGGAAGAGCTTTGAGGAAAGGGAGGTGAATGAGAGCGAGGCCTTGCAGATCCATATGTCTCCAGCCGTCACACTTAGGAGTATATTTAGGAGGGAAAGCCTGCAAAATAACCAGAATAAATCTACCACTCAGCATATTTCAGGCATATTCATGTTTGAAACCAAGGGTGTGGATACATGTGTAAATTATCTTAATATGCTTCACTAGGTTAGATTTTCCGTGTCTGTGTGTATACGTGTTTTAAACAGCTAACAGTGCGTGAAGGCTGTACGGGGAGCAGTAGAGGTTACAGCTGTATCGGAGCGTCACTTTTGTTTGAGACAGACAGACGCATTTCTCTCCGGGACCCTTTGAGGTATGGCTTCAGGTTTCACATGGTTTTTGGGACAAGGTCCAACCCCAAGCAGAATTCTTAATATAATAATTGGTAGAAGACTTGCTCTTATTAATACTTCTCAGACTGAAGCCTGTTTCATATTTCTTTTTTTTTTTCGTCCTCCACCTTCCTTTTTTTTTTTCCTAAACCAAAATCAGTTTTGTGTGTTGCTGCTCGGAGGGCTGTGGGACAGGGCCCTGACCCCGGGCGTGCTGCTCTAATGATGAGAGGATGAAAGCGGCGAAGTTGGTTCCCAGGCTGGCCCGTGAGGGGGTGCAGGACTGTGAAATGGGCAGATAATGGAGACCAGGTGTGTTTAGGGGATCCAAAGAGGAGAGGGAATCTCCTCTCTTTTTCTTGAACGGGAGGTGCATTGGAAGTCTATACCCTGCCTAGCAATTGATGCATTTATTATTATCTAAGAGAGATGACTGTATGTGTGATCAGGGTTGGGAAGTAACGAAATACAAGTAACTTGGTTACGTATTTAAAATACAAAATTTGAGTAACTGTATTTCATTACAGTTACATTTTAAATGGGTGGTAATCAGATTACAGTTACATCTGAAAAGTATTTTAGATTACCAAAGTGATTACTTTGAATTTTAATGTCATTTAAACAGCAATTGGTGATTCTCTGACTCTGACAGTCTGAAAAAGCGGAGTTAAGTTTCATCAACATTTTAATACTTTTAAGAGGGATCATAAAAATGTTGTTATTTTTATTTAGTACTGTCCTGAACAAGACAAAATGACTGAATTTATAAAAAAAAAATTGCCCAACAGTCAACTGAACTGTCCTGTCATGACCTGATGATCCACGACTGTTTTTATGTTTTGTGATAGTTGTTTGTGAGTCATTTTATAATTCACTCGTCACTGCAACTTTTTCTCACAATTAGTTTTTTTCCCTCACAATTGTGTGTTTGCATTTCACAATTCTGACTTCTTTTTCTCAGAATTGCGAGATTTAAACTCACAATTGCAAGTTATAAAGTCAGAATTGGGAGATATAAACTTGCAATACTGACTTTTTTCTAGCAATTGTGTATTTAGTATGTGAGTTTATATCTCATAATTCTGACTTTTCTCAATAATGCGAGTTTATATCTCATAATTCTGACTTTATAACTCACAATTGCAACTTTATATCACACAATTCTGAGGGAAAAAGTCAGAATTGTGAGATAAAAACTTGCAATTACCTTTTTTGTGTTTGTTCCACACTTATTAGTATTCTAAAGTATTTAGATTAAGTTACTAAACTTGAGTAATGTAACGCAATACGTTACAAATTACTTTTTAAAGCATGTATTTTGTAATCTGTAGTGAAATACATTTTAAAAGTAACCTACCTAGCCCTGTGTGTGATCTTGTACTGTTGTCTCATTTGTTTACACTTTATTTTAAGGTGTAATTATGCACTTAAGTACTGAGTAATATTAATAACTATATGTACTCACTATAGGTTTAGGATTAGGGTTCGGTTTGGTTTAGGTTTAGTTGCATGTAATTATGCAAAATGTATAGTTATTACTATAGTAACTACATGTAACACAATGACACTTTAAAATAAAGTGTTACCTTTTTTTTTTTTTTTTCATTTTACTTTGTTCACTTTCGAATGAAAATCACCCCGAGCTTTACTCACCCTCAACCATCCTATGACATTCTTCTTTCTGATGAACACAATCGGAGAAATATTAATAAATATCCTGACACATTTGAGCTTTATAATGGCAGTAAGCATTACCAGATCATTATGAGCTGAAGAAAGTACATCCATCCACATCCATCCATCATAAACGTGCTCCACACGGCTCCGGCGGGTTAATAAAGTCCTTCTGTAGTAAAGCGATGCGTAAAAATCAATATCCATATTTAACAAGTAATGAAGTAAAATATCTATCTTCCGCAAGTTCACCTTCCATATTCTACTTACGAAGAAAGTGTCAAACGCTAGCAGTTCAAAACGCTTACTACAACACCGTCCCTATTCAACTTGTGTAAAAACATTACTGACGCAAGACCATTTCCGTTTTTTGTTTTTTTTTCGTAATTTGAATTCTTCAGCTTATACTCGTTTGGTTATGCTTACTGCCATTATAAAGCTTGGATGTGTCCGGATATTTATTAATATTTCTCAGATTGTGTTCATATACACCTAGGATGGCTTGAGGATGAGTAAAACTTGGGGTAATTTTCATTTGAAAGTGAACTAATCCTTTAAGTTTGATTAGGATATAAGCATGATATGATGATGATGATGATGAAGTCACAAAGGGTTCATTTCCCTTCAAATATGATGTCACATCAGGAAACTGATGTCTTGGCTCACTGGCTTAAAAGCTGCTATTAGGAAGCCAAACATGGGAATTAATCTCAATCAACATGTTCATATTTAGATGGAATATATTTCTCTTCAGATACAAAATTCAACAAGCTTTAATAAAATTCTCAAAACATTTGCACAAAAACATTATTTTCATTATTTTTAAACATACCTGGACAGTTACATAACCATGAACAACCATTCTTGAACTATTAAAAAAAAACTGGGTGTTTGGACATTCAGAGAACATTCAAAAGTAATGTTCCCATAATATTTGCAAAATTATCAAATTTTGCATTCACTTGAACATTCAGAAATAATGGGAATTTTAACAAAAACAATTCCCTTACCATTATATATATATATATATATATATATATATATATATATATATATATATTCTTTTTTTTTCTTTTTAATATATAATATTTAATATATATATATATTATATATATATATATATATATATATATATATATATATATATATATGAAATATATTATTTATATTTATATTTATTTATATATATATATATATATATATATATATATATATTATTTATATTTATATATATATATATATATTTTTTTTTTTTTTTTTTTTTGGTCATCTTGAAGGACCAGCATCACATCCTCTTTTACCACTATTTGAAGAGTTTATCTTCCAGAATCTGGCAGTAAGTTTTGTAAGATTATTTTTATTCAATATCTGCAAGATAGACGGTTCAGGATAGGAGATGGACTAAAAATAAACTCCCACACCTTACTGCCAGATTCTGGAAGATAAATCCTTCAAACAGTGGTAGGAGGATGTGGTGCTGGTCCTTCAAGAATCACTCTCAATCTGTCTGTCTGTAAAGCCAATAAAAACCAGTATTCATGTATTTTACAACACTTCAGCTTGTGATTCTTATTAAGTGGGGGTCATTTTTTAGGATTGTTTTACCTGAATGAAGTCTCTGAGATCCTGATACCTTACACTTCTGGAGACTCCAGGTAGGTTGCAGTTCTGGAAAATGGTGGTGTTAGAGACTTCCTGATGGTTTCACACTTACTTCTTCACCTCAACTCTTGACTAATGTGCACTTAACCTGTTTTTGTCTGACCCTGCTGACACAATGAGCATTTCGCTGTCCAATGGTCATGTTTTAACTTTGCAGTTTCTAGTATTGCATTAGTATTGCATCCTTCTCATGAGCATTTAATAATTTTTGACTTTTCAGTCTGAGTTAAACCTCATTTTTTGGCTCATTTTGCCAGTAAAAGAAAATGTAATAATTCTGCACACCTGAATATAAAGCGTTTTTCATTTCCAGCCTTCATGAACAAATATAAATGATTAAATACAAAATTAATAGTAGTTATTAAGATTGATGTGGTTTGAAATTGATAAAATGTGCTTAGAACAAAAACTTGCAATAAGTCTGCACACGGTGTATGTTCAGAGAACATTCAAAAATAATGTTTTCATAACTTAATTGGAATGTTAGCAAAATGTTCTTTTAACTTTGCTTGCTGGGTTTCTACAGGGTTAATGAACTAAATGCATCTTAGAAAAGATTAATCATATACATATGTGACTGTGTGTGTTGATGGATGGTCAGTCAAGATTACTTTACAAGGCCTGGGACAAGACACAAGACACAAGACACAAGACTGGGACAAACAGGACCAAAAGGCTGGTTATAATCAGAATTGGGGAGTAACGAAATACAAGTAACTTAGTTACGCATTTAAAATACAAAATTAATACTGTATTTCATTACAGTTACATTTTAAATGGGTGGTAATCAGATTACAGTTATATCTGAAAAGTATTTTAGATTACCAAAGTGATTACTTTGAATTTTGATGACATTTATTTAATTTGAATATTAATGTAAACAGCCATTAATGATTCTCTGACAGTCTATAAAAGTGTCCTAAAATACATTTCTGCTCATAAATTTCATACCTCTTGCAGAATATGCAGGATTAATAATTTGAACAAAATTAGAGGGATTATAATTCAGGGCTGTCCTGAATAAGCTATTTCACATAACAGATGAATGAATTTATAAAAAATTGCCCTTTCAAAAATGTGTATACCCTTGAATCTCAACTGACATGTAGTTACCTGGATGATCGACTACTGTTTTCATGTTTTGCAATATATTTAAAAAAGAAAAAAAAGTGCAACTTTTTATCTCACAATTCTGCAATTGCAAGATATAAAGTCAGAATTGCGTGATAAAACAATTTTTTTTTTTCTGCAAAATTGTGAGTTTATAACTCACAATTGTAACTTTATATCATGGAATTCTGAGAAAAACACTCAGAATTGAGAGATAAAATTTTGGGTAGGTTACTTTTAGAATGTATTTCACTACAGATTACAAAATACATGCTTTAAAAAGTCATTTGTAATGTATTTCGTTACATTATTCAAGTTTACTAGCTTAATCTAAATACTTTAGAATACTTTGGAATACTAATAAGTGTGGAACAAACACAAAAAAGGTAATTGCAAGTTTTTATCTCACAATTCTGACTTTTTCCCTCAGAATTGTGTGATATAAAGTTGCAATTGTGAGTTATAAAGTCAGAATTATGAGATATAAACTCGCAATATTGAGAAAAGTCAGAATTATGAGATATAAACTCACATACTAAATTCACAATTGCTAGAAAAAAGTCAGTATTGCAAGTTTATATCTCCCAATTCTGACTTTATAACTTGCAATTGTGAGTTTAAATCCCACAATTCTGAGATAAAGAATTCAGAATTGTGAAATGCAAACTCACAATTATGAGGGGTAAAAACAAATTGTGAGAAAAAGTTGCAGTGACCTTTTTTCCTGCATTATTATCAGAAAACATGAAAACAGTCGTGGATCATCAGGTCATGACAGGACAGTTAAGTTCACTGTTGGGCAATTTTTTTTTTATAAATTCAGTCATTTTGTCTTGTTCAGGACAGTACTAAATAAAAATAACAGAATTTTTATGATCCCTCTTAAAAGTATTAAAATGTTGATGAAACTTAACTCCGCTTCTTCAGACTGTCAGAGTCAGAGAATCACTGATTACTGTTTAAATGACATTAAAATTCAAAGTAATCACTTTGGTAATCTAAAATACTTTTCAGATGTAACTGTAATCTGATTACCACCCATTTAAAATGTAACTGTAATGAAATATAGCTACTTAAATTGTGTATTTTAAATACGTAACTAAGTTACTTGTATTTCGTTACTCCCCAACCCTGATGACATCTTACAGGATGCAGATATGTGTAACTCCCATTGTGGAGGAGGTTTTCCTGCACTAAAACATAGACAACAAAGAATCTCTTAGTAGTATTCTCATTATAACATTATGCATTTGACAGTTTGGTTTAGTACACTTAACAGTACTTTTATTATCTAACTGACAATAGAAACACTCTAGTTCTCCTGTACGGACCATGTTGTCCTAACGCTAACCAATCAACCTCAAAGCTTCGCCCAAAAGCCACCATAACCAACGGGGGAAAACATAAATAGTCACGCAATCATCATTTTCACGATCAATCATTGCTTCCAGTGCTCGACTCGGCGGACAGTCACGAGGCTTAAAGTGTTCAAGTGCTGCATGGATATTACAGCAATGAACCAAAGCTTATTGGTCCTTCTGTGGATTCCTGCACAAACACTCTTTTATCTGAAAACGTCCCAGCGATTAAACCGGACCGGAGCAGTGATCCTGTGATATAACGACTCTCTTTGATGCCGATAAGTGTTTTGCTGCATAGATGAGCCTTTGTGTTATCTTTCATCCAGAAGACCTTCATTTGTTGAGCGTTTACCCCTGATGCTTGCTGTTAATCTCGAGTAGCTAAAGTTTTAAAGGAAAGGTCAGGAGGATCAGGCCACAAAAGTGTTTCTAATCAGAGCAGACAGTCTCACAGAGCTCCCCCGTAATTACAATCTAATTAGCAGGCACCAGATGAAATCCAGCATGCCATTTCACATCAATAATTTAACCCCTTCCTAGACCGCCTTTAAAGAACACGTCTGAGGAACGGATATTGCAGCTGGGGTTAAAATGCAGAACATCTCGCTCTCTCTCTCCTCACCGCAGGTCATGGAGTGTGTCAAACGCGGGCGGTTAGAGCTGCTTATGAGGGCCTTTACACTAGGGGACCAATTTGGACCCTCGACTTCACAGCTTTTCTCAAAACCGCTCTTCCTTCAAAGGGATAACATTATAAAGCTGGATATTGTTTCACTCCGATTTTCCCATTATGATCTCGGGCGTGTTAAGCCGAAATTCAGATGTTTCTGAGGGGGGGGAATTTGATGAGGACGGGCAAAAAGTTGACGGCAATCATTTCTGAGGAATATTGAAAAGAGGAAGATTTGATTTACTCACTCTGGCTATTGAAACGCCTGTCACTTTCAACTGTTTATCTTGCGAGGGAAAATACGCAATTCCATTTTTGCCTTTTCTGGCATATTAATCAGATATTGACATTGTGTTTACTATAGCATTCCAGGAAGAGAGGAAATCAAATAAAGGAGTTTAAAAAAAAAAAAACGAGCACGGAAGTGTGGTATAGCGCAGATATTAAAAAGGAGCCGTGCGGTGAGAAGGTGGCTTCCTATGTCCGACCTCTTTATAATTACAGGCTTTATCTAATGTGGAGAATCGCTTTGACATACAATCACGAGCAGCTATCTGAAGTTATTCTTGTAAAAAGCTCTTTTGGCAGAAGCAGGCGTGCTGAGAGTCCGGATAGAAGGAAATAGGATTTCAAAGACAGATCCCTATTACTTTGTGAATTAGGCTGTTTGCAGCAGAAATGTGCGCTGTACTGTTAGTCAATTGTGATGTGTTGATCACATTTTTGTGTCCTTTCCTCTCAGACTGTGAAGTCACCTGACAGGCCTTGATACGATAAGTATTGACTGCACAGAGGGATCGGTGTGCTGAAGTCTGGAACTGACGTTGTGTGTATGTGCTCATTTTTTCATTGTCTCATAAAACAATTTTGACTCATTTTTTCCTGGAAGTTAGACACAATTGATTCTTTTTTCAGTCCTACTTTTTATTAGGTGGCCTTAACTACTATGTACTTGCATTGAAATTAATCATTTGATACAATGCATTTATTGTCTACATACATTGTACTTATATGTTTAAAATACATTTATAATTGTATTGGGTTACACTTTATTTTAAGGTGTCTTTGTTACACTGTAATTATACGTTTAAGTAATATTAAGTAACTACATGTACTTATTATAGGTTTAGGATTAGGGTTTGGTTTGGTTTAGGGTTAATTGCATGTAATTATGCATCATTTATAGTTATTACTGTAGTAACTACATGTAACATATGTAACAATGACACTGTAAATTAAAGTGTTACCTTGTATTGCAAAAAAGCTGTACAAATAAGTACATTGTACTTATTTTTTTATGCAAATATATAGTAGTTAAGGCCACCTAATATAAAGTGGGACACTTTTGTCTATGGGATGTTATTTGGTGTCTGATTTGAACATTTTCTTATAATATTACACTCTAAACAATTCCAAAGTAAAACAGACTGGGTTGTTTTAACCCAGCGAATGGGTTGTTTTAAGATATGTTTGCCCAACATGCTGGGTAGTTTTATTTCAGTTAACTATTGTTTCAAAAATTACTGTATTGCTTGCTTAAAATGAACCAAAAGTATGTTGGAAATCAACATTTATTAACATGTTTACTGTATAATAAGTACACAATAAACATTTATTAAATTGCTTATTAATGCATGTTTACCTTTAGATTATTATTGTTAAAAAATAAAAATGCTTAGCATGTTGGGCAAAAATTTAACCAGCATTTTAGTGTTTACATTTATTAACCAAACTTGCTAACCAAAGTTTAAATGAAAACAAAAAAGAACGCACAGTGTGTAATTCCCACATTTTTAGCTTTATTATTTAGATTTTTTGTTAGCATATTGACATATTTCCATGTATACAGTACTCTCTAAAAATTCTGGGTTAAAAACAACCCACGTTGGGCTGAAAATTTACAAATACCAACAATTGGGTTGTTTTAACCCAATTAACATTTATTTAACTCAACTATTCATTAAAAATTACTGCGTGGCTGGTGTAAAATGAACAGGTTGGAAATTAAAAATCAGACATAATTACTACAGAGGAAACAATAATAATCCAAATGTGAACATTTATTAAGAAATTTAATAAATGTTTATTATTCATTAGACTCATTATAAATGTTATTTTCAACATTTTGGGGTTTATTTTAAGCAAACAATACAGTAATTTTTAAACAATAGTTGCTTTAAATAAAACCACCCAGAATGTTGGGCAAACATTTAACCCAACCTCGGGGTTAAAACAACCCAATCACTGGGTTTGTCCACATTCAACCCAACTTAGGTTGTTTTTATGTGACATTCATGGATGGATCAGTCAATAAACATCAGTTTCCACTAAAAACTCAAGGTTTGACTGGTTAGCACCTGTTGATAAATGTTGTTACTACATCTTTCTCTTTTATGGCTATTCAAAGGTATCTCTGTACTAACAAATAATTTTTTTTGCAAGCAACATACACTGATGAGCCAAAACATTATGAGCAGTCACAGATGAAGTGAATAGCATTGATCATCTCCTAACAAAGCCACATGTAAAGGTTTGGGTAGATTAGATGTTAAGCAAACGATCAGTTCTCATGTTTTCTTTAACATCACATGGACAGCCATGCATGTGTGCACCATGATGCACTGTGGGACGATACAAAAAGCCAGTGGAGGGAGTGTGATTCTCTGGGCAATGTTCTGATGGGCAACACTGGGTCGTAAGTAAATTTGACACATGCCTAAACATTACCTACCTAAACATTATTACACCCCTTCATGACAATGGAGTTCCCTGGAGGAAGTGTCCTCTTTCAGCAGGATAATGCACCCTTCAACACTGCACAGATTTTTCAGGAATGGTTTGAGAAACATGATGAAGGGTTCAAGGTGTTGTCCTGGCCTCCAAATTCCCCAGATCTCAATCCAATTGAGCATCTGTGGGATGTGCTGGACCAACAAGTTTGATCCACGGCGGCTCCACCTCGCAACCCACAGGACTTGAAGGATCTGCTGCTGACGTTTTGATGCCAGATACCACAGGACACCTTCAGGGGTCCATTCCTCAGCGGGTCAGCGCTGTTTTGACAGCACGTGGAGGACCAAAAGTATTTTAGGCAGGTGATTCGGCTCATCAGAAGGGTTGCCAGGTTTTCATAACAAAACCTGCCCAATTGGCCGTTCGCAAGACCCGCCCCCTTTAGTTACTGTCGCTATGTCCGACATGCCATGCGCTCTCATGCCACTCATGTTCTCCGTGAAAAATCACGGAGCAAAGAGGACACTGACAACACGTCGACAGACAAGATAGAGCAGGTTACTTTTGATATGAAACAGATTCATATTTCAAATATTGTAATTTTTTAAAGACGTTTAAACAATAAAGAGCGTATAGTGTCTCTTGAATGTGTCGTGACAGATCGCTGTAGCTCCTCGTGAACCGATCATCTCTTCATACTAGTTCATTTATAGCATCAAATAAAAGCGTGTTTTTAGTGGGGTTCCCCATGGAAAAATTTGCATTCCATGTGCTAAATATCATGCTATTCGAGGTCGCTTCAATCCGCGGACATTAAAAAACAACAGTGTGAAAGGGAAATTGGTGTATAAATGACACACAGATGAAATAAAATAAAAAATTTACTATTGCTAATATTTTTGTTCGCATCAAACAAATCTCTCAATGTCTATCAAAGATTCAATGCCATGATCCTCACATAAATCCAGCACTTTGTGCATTTTGGTCAACATATATAAAAATAACATGCACACGCATTTCACCACTAGTACCTCGTGCTTAAAAAAATGCGGTTTAAATTATTCCAAAAGATGATTTCTGAATCCTTTTCCGCCTTGTTGTGCCTTCAAGGAATTTCTGAAATCATTATTTTTAAGAATACTATAGGACACACATTTTCCTATTAAACATCAATCAAACTAAATATTATTTTGAAACGAGCAGCAGAAAGAGGGAGCATTTGACCCGAGGAAAAGCATATTAAAAAGTTTTCTCTCCAATGAAAGATAGACGCTGCACAAAACTAATCTTGTTCCCTGCTTATCTGATGATAATCACTTAACAAGGAAATTGCCTCATATTAGAATCTGGGAGATTGTAAATGTGTAAGTGTCTCGTGAACACAGATTTGTTGGATTTGTATGAGGTGTTGGAGAGCAGTGATGTCGTTTCCTGTTTGAATGAAGGGATTATATTGTGTATGTTAGTTTTATTATGTGGAGATAAAAGCTTTTGATGCTTCATTTTGATGTTTTTCTCACTAGTGCCATGACCATTTAAGCCTTGCATTCCCTTTCTGGTCCCTGAGAATATCTGAGCATTTTTTATTTCTGTAAAGCACACACAGGCATGCTTTCAGACGTACTGTATGAGACAATCAAGCTCGATTCAATAAATAGTATTTTTGGCGCAATGTTGATTACCACAGAACAGTGATGTAAAGTATTTGAGTAAATCTGTTTAGTTACTGTATCTTTTAGTAATGTGACCGAATATCAAAGATATTAGCAACTTTTACTCTCTACTTGACTACATTTTTGAATAAATACATGCAATTGATGAATTAATATGCAACTGACCCTTCGCAAAGACCCGCCCCCTTTAGTTACCGTTGCTATGTCCGACAAGCCATGCGCTCTTATGCCACACATCATGTTCTCACATAGTGAAAAATACATCGCAGAGCAAAGAGGACACTGACAACACGTCGACAGACATATGAAACAGTTTCATATTTAAAATATTGCAATTTTTTAAAGAAGTTTAAACAGTAAATAGCGTATAGTGTGTCTTTAATGTGTCGTGACAGATCGCTGTAGCTCCTCGTGAACCGATCATCTCTTCATACTAGTTCATTTATAGCATCAAATAAACGTGAATGAACATCAGAAGGAATGTTGTTTCAAGCACGGAAAGACACAAGTTCAAGTTCACCAACGTTAATCCACTAACTCCCGTGACTGCTTTGTCGGACAAAATGGTGGATTCAGGGTTATGATTGGTCAGATCAAACTGCCGGCGACGGGTCAATAACTCAATACATTTTGCACCTAACTTTTTCTGCAGCAGTTTATTTCTGCTAGAAAAGAAGTGGTATCGCCGTCTACAGAGCATTAACGGTTAAAACTCGGTTACTTTACACAAATGCAACTGCATTAGTTGCTGAATCGCAGGTGTTTCATGTATGAGATGAGGACATGACTGCAACCGGTCGAGACCAGCATGTTCAGTACAAGTCTTTGGGAGCGTCTCAATCAACTTCCTAGGTCATGAATCAGTATATAGTGTACACATATTCGGGCACTGGTAAGGACAGTAAGGAGCCTGGCTAAATACACATTATGACACTGACGACTCTATTTCCGGCAACATCCTCATTGAACAACATCACTACTGGTTTTTATGAACAACAGCAGAACTGATATCTTTCTGACATTAGTTTTTAATGCTATTTAAAGTACTACTAGGCTGGATATATATACACATACAATATTTCAGCCATAAATAAATTATAAATGTTAGCAAGATTGTTCATTACCTGTGTATGTTTATCCTGAAATATAATTAAATAAATGGTTTGTATTTTAAAAAACATCTATCATCTGTATATATGTAGTGAGTTTGCTCACAAGATTGATGTTTCGTGCTTCAGAACTTCCATTAAGGGAATATATTGAGCATCAAAGCTCCCTGGTTTTCACAGTGCATTGTGGGACTTTTTAAGGAGTGAATGCACTCCATTATGTGTTCACTGGTAGGATTTTGCGATTGAGACAGTCCTTAAAATGGCCGACTCCCTGATGAGTGCCCTGACTACTGAACTAGGGAGTTGATTGAGATGCAGCCTTTAATGACTATTTAATCTTACTTAACATTATTTTATTTATTTGTTATACTGAAAGAGATCTTTTTGAAGAACATTAGTTTGTGTCCTTTTTTAGCACTTGCGTTTATAGCTTTCGAATCGCTTTCAGAACAGAGAATGTAGTTAGGAATATTTTCATAATATCTGGCGACGACTATCTTGCACCCTCCGAGGGACGGCCTTGCTTGTCCACCAACCCGCTGGAACAAGACGGTCAACAACATGGTCGTTGCTAGAAACCATGTAAAACCCATTATAACTTAAGCTGGTTTTAGCTGGATTTTTATGGTAACAATCTGAAATAATCATACAAAAATGGTAAAATGCAGGGCAATCAGTTTTCTGTAACAGATACTGAGCAATCCATCCCATTTTTCCTTCGATTTATTAATTTTTGACCGAACGTCCCTGCTTGACTACTGTAACGAGGTATGATGTATTGAGCCTTTCCTGTTGCCATGGAGACCATAGTCCCCTGTTACTTGTCGCTAGAACACAAACACGCACCGGCATCTAATGTCATTCCATTCCAAATGTGGGAGAGTAGTGAGGAAAAGACTGAACATCCGTGTGTGTCTCTCTCTCTCTCTCTCTACACACACACATACACACACACACACAAACAATATTCTGCGTTTTATTTTTGTGAGATTAATCATTATGTTCCATTCCCGTGTGTAAGCAGGCAGGGGAGAGGAGGGCTTCAGGGGAGGGGAGACACCTTGTCTGCTGCCTCCACCCAAGCCTTCAGAGATTGAAGGTGGATCTGTAGATTACAAAATGGAGTCAGCATGTCTCAGAATAATTGCTTTTTCCAGAGAGACCTCTGTCATCTCTCTCTCATCCTTCAAAGCCGCTAGTCTGCCGTTGTCTTGCAGGAACCATTGAAAAATCCAGTGAAAAATAAGGAGATAAAATATTCATCCTATATAGCTGAGCTTCATGAAGTGTATATTTAATTTGATGCTGGTTTAAAATCTAGAACTTCAATTTATCATTGACTTTCATAGCACAAATATTAGGCGACAGGTCAATAAATAGTTAAAAATGTTTTCACCCAAATATATGCTATGGTTATTGCTATGGTCAATAAAATAAAAATAAAAATAAAAAGAATTTTACTTTATTTTATAATTCTGAAGAAGACCAATTAATTCAATCATTCTTGTTTAACTGTGATAACAAGAGTTGTACCATGGTAACAGTTGTAAGGCCAAAATCATTTACAGCGATGGTAGCTGGTTCAAAAAACCATGAGCTAAAAATATGACAAAAATCAAGTTGAATATGTCAATGGGATCCTGAAACTGCCATTGACATGAACAATAGCTTTCTTCAGATATTGTAAACATCTTTAATCTGATAGTAGTAAAAATGGAATTTACATACAGGTCAAGGGTCATGATTAATTGTTAGGGGTGTGAAGAGATCTAGTGCCATGAGATCTTTCGATATTAAAATGTGACAAGGTTTCTCATTGAGTGAAAAGCTTTCTCGTGATGATGGAATGTGAGGGTGAAATTATCATGGCAACGCTACGTTTACATTTCATCACCTTGCCCACCCCAGCAACGCCTCCTCTGTCATTTTGCATTTAAAAAAAACATTTAATTCAGTTGGATAACGGTTGCTTCAATTGTAAATTATTGTAAACATCTGCTCTGCTCATCCAGCATGAGCTGCAGAGTCGCACACAGTGCAGCAGGAATCACGGTTCACTGATCACGTGAGTAAGGTGAGATGACTGACAAGACCATGGCAGAGGATTCGTTGCACAACAAACCCGAAGTGTCTGTCTTATCTTATAGAATGTGGACTCAGCACCGCCTCTCCCTATACACCGAGTACGTGCAATCACGAATTCGAAAGCGAAAGTAAAACGCGAGCAAACTGATGCGCTCAAAATAGGCTACATACAATAGCCTGTCTACCGATATCAAACCTATCTTAGGGTGCGTTCACACTTGTCATGTTTAGTTCAATTAAAACGAACCCTGGTGCGATTGCTCAGTTAGTGCGGTTCGTTTGAACATATGTGAACGCTGCCATCCGAACCCTGGTGCGGACCAAGACCGCTAAAAAGATGGGTCTCGGTCCGCTTCCAAACGAACTCTGGTGCGGTTCGATTGATATATGAACGCAACACGGACCAAAGACATGTAAACGAACCAAAAACAGGACGTGACATCACAAGATGTGACGCTACAAGTCAGCTGATTTGACGACGCAGAAAGATCGGTGTATCCAAAATGAGAAAACGTAGAGCAGCGAGGAGGTGAAGCGCCTCATCAATATTTGTTTCTGCTTACAACGGAGGAAATCCTGGTGCTGTTTTGAATGTTTTGAACATTTTATGAGCTCTTCGTGAGTTCTCAGCTGGTAAAAATGAAGCATATGTACACGGATAAAATGATGGCGTTTAATCCAGAACACAGCATTGTTTTGAATGTTCGGTAAGCGAGCTCCGTCGCGAAATATACGTCATAAAAGCCGACCAATCAGGTTGTGACCGTATCCCTATGCCTTTGATTCGGTAACTTTAGGTTTGCTGTTAAAAATGCCAGTGTGAACACTAAGCGGACCAGGACTATATGTTTTGTTTTTGTGTTTTTTCGCACAGCCTGAATCAGAAGTTGTAGAAGTGCATAATTTATGTTCCATAAGGTCTGAAGAGACTCATGTGAAAGCCTGTCAGTTGAGTTTATAGCAAAACCTTTTACAGTGCTTGTATATTATTGTCTTTCAATACATATGATAATTCATACTCAGAAAGTAGAACTGAAATGACAAGATGATTAGTTCAAACATTTTACCACTCATGAATTTTGTCATTGAGGATTTCTTAAAACTACTGTGCAAAAATCTCTTGTTCTCGTGAACCCAATCTCTTGTCTCATCACAACTTTATTAATTGCACTATTTTATTTTATTTTTAATTAACCACACTACTACTGTCAGTTAACATCCTGAAACTGACTGCCCTAATTTAAACTATAGAACTGAGATTACTATCGCTTTGTGAGGAGAAAAGAAAAATTCTAAACTTGAATGAGATTCAAAATGAAGTAGTCCTCATTCAGAAGTGTTTTATTCTAGTGCTGTATAATTTGCAAGCTGCTGGCTGTCCTCTTGAGCTTGGCTGTGGTGTCTTTATTGCTGAATATTGCTCTCATTTAAATGGAGATATGGCTGAACAAGCAAACAGATTAACAGCAATCAGAATACTTCACACTGCAGTGACTCACACACAGCAGAATGATCTAACTGTCACAGTGACCTAGACACAACATGAGTGAATGAGAATGTTTATTATATCACAACCAGCTCCGGACTTGTCTCCTGATTGTTCCATACAGAAGTCAAGCTGTGCTAAAATTTACCGTATAGTAACAGCACTGACACTTGTTCACCATATGACAAAAAGTCACTTGAGGCTGTAATGTATTGTGAATATCAAGGACTCACAGTTAAGCTAGTTAGTATGGTCTAGTTAGCCTCTGCTGGTAGACACTGTAACTACACCATTTGGGCTTAAGAAGCATCTTCTCCTTTGTCAGCCCTTCAAAAGTACAGAGCCCTGATATGCAGGGAAAAATATGTATATCATGGCCAGTAATAAACAATTCGTTCCCAAGACTTATTAATACGTCAAGGGAATAAAGAAAAAGAAATAAGAATGGTAAAAGTTCCAGGTCTATTGTAGGTTTGAAGTAATTGCAAATAATATATGTATTTTTTAATTATGCACACATTCACTCTAATTCGTATGTCTAATATGTAAACCTTTGTTGTCTCGTCACATAAAGTTATGAATTACATGAATCATATTTTCAATGCAAAATGGTGAAGTTTCATTAAAAATAGGTCACTGGATATTACTGTCTGTTCTATTGTAAAACAGTCATCAAATATTAAATGTTTAGTGTACATCTCACCCATTGGCATAAGCAGGGTGCCGAGCGGATTTCAGTCGAGGCGGAACCCACATGCCCGCCCACGAGGGGGCCATTTCTAATAAGGGTTAGAAAATTCTGTCATTAATTACTCACCCTCATGCCATTCCAAACCCATCAGAACACAGATATTTTTAATGAAATATGAGAGATTTCTGTCTCTCCATAGACTGCCTTCGCAACTGAAACTTTATATGACGAACAGACTTAATTTAGGCTTTTATTCACATATAAACATTCATCAGCTCACACATCAATTGTGGTAAACGGAAGCTTAAGCATGTTCACTGGATGCATGTGAGATGAGGTTCATTCAGGTTCTTTTTGAGCTTCTGTCTAAGTTCGCTGATCAATGTTTATTTGTGAATGAAAAACCTTTCAGAAAATTTGGACTTAATTGAACCTTTGCAAAGACCCTCCCCCCTTTAGCTACTGCCTGACAAGTCATGCGCTCTCACGCCACACATCATGTTCAAGAGGACACTGACAACGTATGAAACAGTTTTATATTTAAAATATTGTCATTTTTTAAAGAAGTTAAAACAGTAAATAGCGTATAGTGTGTCTTTAATGTGTCGTGACAGATCGCTGTAGCTCCTCGTGAACCGATCATCTCTTCATACTAGTTCATTTATAGCATCAAATAAACATGAATGAACATCAGAAGGAATGTTGTTTCAAGTGCGGAAAGACGTGAGTACATACAATTTTTCAAGTTCACCAACGTTAATCTACTAACTCCCCTGACTGCTTTGTTAGACAAAATGGCGGATTCGGGGTTATGATTGGTCAGATCGCCTGTCAATCAAACTGTTTGCGAAGGGTCAATTCATACGGATTAGTTTTACAATCTCTTCAAGAACTTTTTGAAGCGTCAAAGTTTCAGTAGCGAAGGCAGTCTGTGGAGGGAAAGAAATCTCTTAGATTTCATCAAAAAGAAGATGTTTTGAAGATGAAGGAAAGTCTTACGGGTTTGGAGCGACATAAAGGTGAGTAATTAATGAATTCATTTTTGGGTGAACTATCCCTTCAATGCCTATGTTGGTTACGGCCCTGCATTATACCACGGCGTCTGATATCAAGTTGCTTGTTTAAATCACTGGAGAGTAAAGGCCGCTTCTCAAACTGAAAATCTGTGCTCTATTGTATGAATTAGGGGAGAAATTAAGCTGAATTATGGGTAGCCAAGATGGTGTTGAAATGGCTGTAAAAACAGAAGTGCTGGGGGAGTGATCACAGACGAGTGACGAAACTCGTAGTGTTGAAGACGGAATGGGATACTGTTCAGAAAACAGTATGTATGTTCTAGCTTTCTTCCTTATTCTGCCATCATCTTTTTGTATTGATAAACTAGTTACCCTATTATAATATTCATACATTTTTATGCTTGGCATGGGAGTCTAAATAATTTTTTGCAATACATCATTTTCTGTCCAAAAATCAGTCCCAAAACAACACAAAATGTCAAGAGATTGCAATTATGAATCAACTGTAACATTTGTTCACTGGCTGGGTGTTATGAATGTAACATTATCTTTCTATACTAATTGAGAGATTAATGTTTGTACATTTAAAAAGGTATTTGTCAGGACCATTTAAAATGAACAAGGAGAGGTGATTATAAAGGGTGAAAATAAAATAATAAAAAAGATATTTTTTAAAACATTTCTAATCAAGATAAAGCTGTGTTAGCCTGAGAACGCTTCAGCTTGTAATAGCCAACCAATCTCTGTCTCATCCAAGCAGTATATGTTACATTTTCCCCTCGTTCTTCTTTTTTCTGCTCTTCAGAGAACAAAGTTTGACTGTTTCTTTCTAAAACTAGCACAATGCCAAACAAAGGCTATTTCTCCCGCCTTACACCCCTCCCAAACCCATGTCTGCCTGAGAGCGAGACGGGGCTTTTCTCACCTGCAAGTAATAAAGGGTCCAGCACAGAGAGAGAAAATAAGTGAGGATTAATGTTCAATGTGAGCAGATTATTTTCCAAGAGAAGACAGGAAGGAATGCAGCGCACCGACAACAGCGCCAGAGAAGAAACATACAAGAGATCTGCGCTGCATGTAAACAGAAATAGGTGAATAAAATTATATAATGAACGAAGAAAAACACAAGATTCACAAGGTCACTGCATGTCTGGACTAGCGATAGTAGATGACAATGAGCAGAAAACACTGCACAGAATGAAAAATCTTTTTTTTTATTCTAAGTAAATGTCTTTACTGAATAAATCCGGTTGCCATGACTTAAAATTTGCCCTCATTACTGTAACAGCATGTGACTTGCTCACACCATATATCAGCTACATGCATGCTCTAACTACTCCCAAAATAACAGTTCCAATAAAGATCGACAAAAGTATATATTTTTAAATAGGCTCAGTAAAATGTATTCCTTGTCAATTTTTGCTTGCTTGTCTTAGTCATAATTTTACTTCAGAAATCGACTCATACATAATTTTAAACCACTATTTCTTGAATATATATATATATATATATATATATATATATATATATATATATATATATATATATATATAATTCAATCCAAAAATTATTTAGACAAATATTTTTGATATATTTTCACAAGTTTATTCAGACTCAAAAATTCTTCATATAGTGGACTACCAGTAAAACTGATAAAAATTTGGGACCAAAACTTATTAAAACACTTTGACCTGAGCATGTTTTGTTTTTATCTGACATTATCAAGATTTATTTATTCTGACACAGTTTAATTCCGAGTTCTTGTCCTGTTTTATTACCATTTTTTTTAAACTATAGCAAATAAACTATAAAATAAAAATAAAATATATAGGTTTGACTTACGCTAGCAATATTTAAACAAATCTGAATTGTTTTATGGGTTTAAAATTTATTAAATGATGTATTTTCCAGTTTTGTCTTGTTAGCAAAATTAATATAATCACAACATTTATTTTACAATTCAGATTTTTTTTCCCCCTCACAATTTGTTTATATCTCATAATTCGGACTTTGCAATTGAGAGTTTATGTTTCACAACAAAAAAAGAATTACGAGTTATAAATTTGAAACTGCAAGAAATAAAGTCAGAATTTTGATACATAAGCTTACAATTGTGAGTTATAAAGATATAAACTCACAATTACGATTGTGAGTTTATATCACACACATAAAATTCTGACAATCTCACGTTCCATATAATTCTAACCTTTTTTCTCAGTAAGATTTTAACCATAGAAATATGTTGAGAAAGAAAAATTCTTCAAAATTAATTGGCAATTATTTGTCACAAAAAACTAATACTTTTATGTGATAGTGTTGAATTTCATTTTAGCAAAATTCCTTTCTTGTCCTTCCAATTCCACATCCTGCAGTTCAATTCCAACCACTGACCAACCATGATGCACTAGAGTTTGTTTATTAATGAACACCATGAATTTTACAAATTAGTAACTAATTATGCTTTTGGTGATGACAGCCAGAACAATGAGATTTTAAATGCTCCAAATAGCTTAATTTTAGCTTGAATGCCACATGAAAATGTTAACATGACATGCCGTTTATATCTATACAGTGCATTGCTACCTGCTTGAGAGGAATGAGGAACGATCCTGGGCCCGACAGTTTGTCGACTCAAACCCTCTACTTTCCCCTCTGGACTTTCTCTGTTTTCCTGTAAGCCGCTAAACTGAGATCCCATGTACTTGCAATGAAAAGTGACAGGAAATTGACTAAACCATTGGAAATCAATGGAAAGTAAATGCACTTCTTAAGTACAAGTGAACAGCTGAGAGCTACCTTCTGTCTTTTCTCTCCTTTTTCTCTCCTTCTCATTCTCAACCTTTCTCTCTCTCTCTCACTCTCTCTCTGTTTCTTGCTGTATCTCCACATTTTCTCTATCTAGAGCTTTCAATCTCTGTCTTGAGTCTCAGTGTGGGTCAATACCTGAGCAAAGGCATGAGAAACGTAGCTGATATGGATGGTTGGAGCCTGAAATGTTTGTTTGTTTGTGTGTGTGAGTGTGTATGTGTGTTTAAACAGAAGCTTCACCAATGCCAACACACTCAATAAAACCAAAAGCAAAAATGTGAAAGTTGTTGCGCACATTGAAACCAGGGAGTCTCAGCCTCAGACAAATCCCACCAATACAAACCATTCATGGACCATCAGATGGATATTGTACACAAAACTGGTAAGAGTTTTCTCAAAACTTCAAGCTTCAAAGAGAATGGCTGGCATTTCCAGGAGTCAAGGTGCTCTGTCCCAAATGTTGCCCTCAGCCCTTATGGTCCTCTAATGCACCATTCAGCCTAGACTCAGCAAAAGGGCACATTGAGGGCACATATATACTGTAGCAACCGGAATCATAAAATGACACAGGAGACACTTTGAAGTCTTGTGAACAAGCACATTAGGTAGGCCATTCAATCTATACTTGTGTCCCTAGTTAGTCCCTAGACCTAATCCTGCTCCTGGTGGACAAAATTGTCCTGTCCCAACACACCTGCCTTGAAGTAGTTTCTAGCAAAGACTTTGATTAGCTGGATACTACATCATTCCTAATCTGCCCTAGATTGTTACTTACTCTATGCACTTCTAAAGAACTCCATGGATTATTCGAAATTTGTGTGATTCATGCCATCACATAATAGATATTTGAGTTTTTTGCTTGAGACTTAAAGCAAGTAAACAAAAAATCCTTAAGCACGACTGTATTTCCCACTTTGCTTTTAGGATTATGAGTGATTTTGTATTGACCTGCCAATAGAGCTGGGTAGTAACTGATTACATGTAATCTGGATTACATAATCAGATTCCAAAAGTACCTGTAATTAATTACATTTTAACATACTCGTAATCAGACTACGGTTATTTTCTGTTGATTACATGTTACCCTGGCAGTAAATTAATCATAACTCATTGATTGTTATATTTTGTTTTACTTTCTATAAAAGTCTACTACTTATACATTCAGGCCAATGCGTTTCAGTTTTAAAACGTATAAGTTTTGCTACAGTGGTGGCGGTGTTTTCGAACCTCAAAAGTTTTCGAACTTTTGAAAACGATGCCGTGGCTGTCTACGTTCGCTCTGTGTATCCTTGACGACCGTGTAAACAATAACAACGGAAACTGACCTGCAATCTTTGCTGGCTTTGTTGTAATTTTTAGCAGCCATTGTGCCGGCTGCAAAATGCTAAAATGCAAAATGCTAACTCAGTTAACTTAGTACCTCATGCGCAAGAGGCAACTGTTTACACTTGTACGCGCATGCCCAGTGGGCGGTCATGTGACATGCGTTTTTGGTTATGTAGTGTAGACAGAGGTCGTTTATGAAATGCTATGGAAGCGCCAGTGTACACGAGGATTGTTTTTATTTTAAAACGCCGGTTGCACACAGACCAGACAATCATGAGCCAATCACTGAACACTTAAAGCCACACAGCATTTGAGCACTGGATATACATAAGTGTTTTGTCAACATTGCAACATCAGCTCCTGACGAACACACTAATTATTATTTGAATCATCACTCATTTAACCTTGCATTACTGTCTTTGTGAGGCTTTTGTTTTTCAAACACATTAAAATGTACAAATTTACATAATTTCATATTTACAAGCAATGCAGGATTTGCCATACTATATTTACATTAAGTAAGCCCTTACATTTTAAGATAGTAAGTTAAGTCCGCAATAAAATTAAGTCAATATTAGTAATAATAAATAATAATAAAAAAAGAAGTTCACTGTTCTCTGATTTTGGTTAATGGTCATGCAGGTAAACAAATGTATGTTTTAATATTTTTTAGTAAAAGCTCTGTTTTGATTGTTTATATTTTAAAATCATTTATTTTAATTTTTATGATTTAATTAGCTTTTCATTAAACTCATAAACCTCAGTCTGGGAATTTAATGCACTTCATGTTGTTGATAACAAAGGATGTAATATATTTTCGTTGTATTTTTATATCAATATGGTGCAAGATTATATTCAAATCAATGTGATAAACAAGTTAGGCCAAAAGTAATCTAAAAAGTAATCTGAATGTTATCTAAAATTAGTAATCTAGATTACATTACCAACTACATTTTTGTCTTGTAATTTGGAATCAGTAACTGACTACAATTAAGTAATCTACCCAGCACTGTCTGCCACAAAACGTCACCTAAACAGCAAACTGTGGTTGGTGACTGATCACTCATGGTCTAAGTGGGCCGTGTTTGTCCAGAATAAGTTGCAGTTTTGAACAGACTTTATGCTGGTTAGTCAAGTCTATAGGGTGTTTTTCGGACCATAAAAACCATACAAATTATAGAGCCTAATATTGGGAAATGTACAAATAAGGAGAACTTAAAATACAGAGATGTAGGTCATGTCCCAAGACTCAACTTTCTCTTAAAGAATGCAAGAACCAGAGCAAATCTGCAGCTGTATTGAGAAGAACACTTGAACTTATGCAGATCAAATCAAAAGAATAAAACTCATTTACTTCTCCAAATGATGTTCCTGACATTGAGTCAGTTCCCCTCCCAAATCTAGTAACCTGGACCATATTTGGCCAATGAGGCCTGGGGAGCTCTTTGATGGTGTAATGCCACATACAGGTTAAAAGACTTTCTTCTTAATCCAGACCACCGTCGACACTCCAGAGATCAATGGGGGTGGAGCCTGATCAATAGAATTACATACAAATCTCTGTCACTTTCCTGCAAACAGTGCTGGCACACAATCTGTCTTTCTGTGAGTTGTCTTGCTCCTGTTCTTCCTCACTGTATAGTCGAATAAAAAAAATCAAATAAGAACCAAAATGCAGTAAAGTGTGTGTCTTAATGAAGCAGTGGATCTGATGCATTCACTGCAGCAAAACAGAAAGAAGTTACAGCCTTATAATTATTACACATTATTACACAAGACATCGGAGCATTGAATTAGACTGGATGGTATGACAGTATATATATATATATATATATATATATATATATAACAGCCATAATCGTACTTTATTAACACATGAGAATCACAAAAAAACTTAGAGTAATGTGAAAATACGTGTCCGAAACCCGTTAAGATGAAGAAAAACATGTTTTTAGGCAAAATGCAAAGACTTAATTTAATATTACTAAGAAATTTTTAGTTAGTTACAGCTGCTGAGCAATATTTGCAAGTTTCTATCTTAATTTAACTCGTGCAATCACTTGAGTGTGAATATCAGCTGTTTTACTGCTTTAGTTATTTTGTTTTTAACTCAGTTGTAACCAATGTGAAGCTGTTTTTCATTTGTTCTGAACAATTTTATATTTTGGTTTGCGTGATACATACAGTACCGTGATATACACCATACCACCCACACCTAGTTTCTGTAAAAGCCCTTTGCCAGTTTGTGTCTGCTGTCTTTAACAAGTCCGCTCGGCCTGAAAGGTTAATGAGGTGTGTGTATCACAGCAAGAGAAGTGGGTGGAGACCTCTACAAATTAGGGCCTATAACTTTAACAATAACTATTTTCCAACAAATAGTCAGTTAAAGCAAAAACCGGCTGCCCACTGCTCCAGGAGTGTGTTCACAGTGTGTGTGTGTGTATGTGTGTGTGTGTGTATTCACTACTCACAACTGTGTGTGCACTTGGATGGGTGAAATGCAGAGTACAAATTCCGAGTATGGGACACCATACTTAGCCACACGTCACATCACTTTCACTTAAAGAAAGGGATTCACAAAACTGCTAAAATCAAACCAAAATAATATTGGTATTTTTGGTAACAATATTTTTTTATTTGAAAAATTATTAAAAATTATATATATATATATATATATATATATATATCCCACACACACACAAAAATCTATTGAATGAATGATTCAATGATAAACACATTTTTTAACAGTCACTTGTCGCCACCTACTGGTGTAATGATGTAATCGATACAATTGTTATTTGGAGTGCTAAGTTACTTTCAAAAGTATTGATTTGCTCTATTTTGCTTCTGTTTTTCCTATAGTATTACTGCTTTCCTTGAGTTAGCGGCACCACAAACGCAAATCCAAACGTTCCGGTGTGATTTTGTCAAAGCTTTAATAGACATGGCAAAATAATTGTCATTTAGGAATGAGATCGTGTAGGTGTTTGAATCGAGATCGCAATTTTTTTAACAATTAATCGCGCAGCTCTATTTGATACAGTCAAAAGGCCAATAGCTCTGAGGTGCGCAAGGCCTTAATCACAGGTAGCAAGTGTTTTAAACTAGGTTAACTAACATATCTAATAGTTCACACAACAACAACAATGACAAAAATGTACACTGTAAAAAAGAACTGTTGGTTTAACTTAAAAAAGTAAGTTGCTGTAAAATTCTGAGTTCATTGAAATTAAAAATTTGAGTTAATACAATGATATTGTCAAAATATTGTCATCTGAACCATGTTAATTATCATTACGTTGATTTGACAAAAAAATAAAATGTTTTTTACAGTGAAAATTTTTTTTTACAGTGTATTTATGCTTTTTTCTCTTTCTTAAAGTCATGGGACACTAAAGTATTCATGTAATGTCCCTTTTATTGGTAATGGCTAGCTCCTGGCAACAAGACTAGGTTGTTACTCTTTTTGCTGCCTGTATTTTCATTACATATTAAAACCAATCCCTGGGGAAATTAAGCTGCAGGTACAACAGAAATTAAGAACAGATCTTTGTCACGAGGTAGCCAGTTGTAGATGATGAACAGGAAGATGTTTGCGACAGTTTATCTCCATTATCTCCCAGCCCCGCAGCAAACACATACACTCGCTTGAACAGGGGTGCGACTAGGCAGGGGTTAAACCCATTGCACCATAAAACCAGAGCTGTTCATAAAACGGGGGAATAAGACGGAGAAATAATATTTCAAGTGTGATTAGTTCATCCGCAGGGCACCTTGTGCGATTGAGGATGGGGATACGTGGGGGGGATGGGAGTGTTGTGCACAAAGAGCAGTAAATTATATCTAGCCTTTGAATGATTCTTGCAGATCCTATTACAACAGTGAGCGTGAGAGAGCGAGAGAGAGGAAGGGAGAGAGAAAGAGTTGCAGCAGAACAAATCGGATGAATTCTGTTTCCAGCTGTCTGAATGATGGGGGGGAGGGGGGGTTGCTGAATGCTAAGTGCAGCGAACTGGGCTTAAGGGAAAGGGGAGGCAATAAAAAATGCATTTGTCTCAATTCATTATGCTGTCATTGTTACACGCAGGTACCAGCTGCTAAAACTCAGCGCATACTGTAAATTCTCTTTGTTATTCACTTCTGCCAGCCTTGTGCCCTCTTCTCTGTGATTGGTCGGCATCTCTTCCTCCAGCCTATAAAAACAAAAACTAAAGTGTAACTATCTTCTTTCTCATCTGAGCTTGTACCTGCTGGCCCACTGGAATATCTGAGATGCTCTTGTCCCCCATTTGTCACCTCGAGTGATGATAAAGTAGCTGACACTGGCTATTGCATTAGCGCTTCGGTGAAGATTGCCTCCTCGCGAAAAAACGTAAGACAGGCAAAATTTACTCGCCCCGCTCTTCTGTCTGCCGTGTTTGTGTGCAGTCACCCAAATATTGTGCCTGATCAGAGTTTTCCCCAGCTCAGCTGAATTAAAAACACATACAAGTGATGAATAATTTCCACATTTGTCATTGTGCCTGTGGGTATCTCTTAAAGCTGAAGTGTGTCATTTTTTTGTGCTATAATATTCGATATACTATCGCTATAAGTCATTAGTAGGATGAATTCCTCATAAATGTATATTAAATATAAATATATAAATGTCTTTGTGGCACTATCAATACATTGATTGAAACACTGGCTCAACCAATAGCATGATGTTGGGGCGGGACTATCTACTTGACTGACCATTGGCAGATTGGGGAGTGTTTGGGAGAAGGTCATCACTTCAGCAATTTTATTTTGTGATGCTAGTGGTGCAGAAAATATTCAACACAGCTACAGACAGAATGGGACTTCTTTGGGTAATCCGACTTCAAAAAAAAAAGTCATGTGTAGATTTGTCACTGATTTATAGTGTTACTAGACAGAAATAGTTCTAGAATAATAGTAAGTGTGTGTGACGAGCAGGGCGGGCGAGAGCCGTGAGGGAACGGTGCGAGGCCGGTGATGCGAGTGATAATGAGCGTCAGCTGCGTGCTGCACCGGTCTCGTATCTCTCACGGAGGAGCTCCGGAAGCATAAAAGAGGAGCGACAACAGTGAAGGACGAGAGAGGACCAGGCCTGGACTTTATTTTGTGTTGTATTATGTTTTACTTCCGTTTTATTGTTTGTTTATTTATTTGATTAAAAGTTATGTTTAACCCGCCTCCTTCTTCCCGTTCTTACGAACAGTGTTACAATGTGATATTATAAAACAACATACTGTTTAAAAAATAAATCATTAGCTTTTATATTGTCATTACTAAAAACCAAAGAAATTATTTTTAAAATATTATCTCTAAAGTTAGAAGTAAAAGAAACACATTTTCAGTTAATATGAATTTGTATAGTGCTTCTCATGATATTGTTCCAAAGCAGCTTTACTTATTATATTGCCTCACAAGAAGGAACACTCTGGAAAGTTACAACAAGAGTAAAAACCTTTGAAATCATATACATTTTAAGGAACACACTGAAAAACACATTTAATCAAACTCATAATATCCGACCAGTCTTTAAAAAATCATTCTATAAATTCTGTCAAAATTAACTTCTTTACTTTTACTTTTTCAAAGCTGCATCCTTTGAATTGCATACAATGACGAAATTATATTATTTAGCTAGGACACAAAATAATCTGTGCTCACATTCATATTCTTGATTTACGCTGCCTTTGCGTGCTCACGCTTATCGAGTTTCCGAGGTAAAAATGGCACATGAACGCCCTCTTATGTCCAAACTTGAATGCGATAAACTCACAACTTCAGTAATGTGAGTTATTAAATCACCACGTGAAGGCAGCATTATCCCGATTGAGGTGTCGGGTCTGATTTCGCGGGAAAATACCTAGCTCGCGTCATTCGTGAGTGTTTGCGTCATACAGAAAACAACTTGTAGATATAAAAAGTGCAGTTGCGTAGAATTGAATTAGTGAATAAACTAGTATTTTGTGCAATTCAAAGAGGGAATTAAGTCAGAGCCTGTGACTAAACACAATTTGAAACACAGCGGCAGATATTTTTGATATATAAGTTTTGTTGAAAATTGTTCTTGCTGTCAGCGAGGCTTAAGCATAGATCCAGCGAAATGGCGATCGCAGGAAACCACAGCGAATCCACAAACCATCCAATTCATCCACACAGCATTGCAGAAGCACAACTAACGTTAAGAGCAACTCCAAGTACATGCAACTTTATTTTCAACCACAGATGGCGGTAGAAATGTCAAAGTTCCGTAGTGCAGATGTCTTGCAAAATTTCTCCTAAATTATCAGTGAACCCTTTAGCGCTGCATATGGACCGCCATTTTGAAATATCCCGAGTGCTTTGTTTTTGCACAGCAAATTCAGATTTGTGTTCAGATTTACTGGCTATTAATAGGTAACATAATACCATGTGACTGTATATGAAATATATTAGGTTTAAAGAAATGATGTGGACTTTTTCACCCAGAAATTGTATCCTCACCTCGTTCCAAAGCTTCCAACATTTTCATCTTATATGTCTTGTATTATATAATCTTATATAATACATATTTTTTTAGAACAGAAAAGTCCAGCCTGAACCTTTATCTAACATCTCTTTTGTGTTCCATGGGGAAAAAACAAAAGAAAACAAAAAAAATACCGCTTTTGATCAGCATGAGGTTTTTTAGGTGAAGTATTGCTTGAAAGTAATAGAGTGTTGTGTTCATCAGCACCACTGACATGAGTGAAGTAACAGCAAATAAAAATAAACTTGACCCTTTCAAACGGCCAAATGAGCGTCTCTCTCTATATGTGGAATTTATAGACACAAGTGTTGCCACCCGCCAGCATACTGAGTGCTCAACATTCTGCAGAGGATGAGAAATGAAAACAGGTGAGACTCTGACAAAGACACACTCCTCATCTCATCTGATTGCGTTGTATTACAACCCGCCGTGGCATGTGCCCCGACCGCAGAAATCCCTCCTGCTGACCACAATCCCTCTCACACGTTCAGCACCAAAGAGATTCCACTGGGGTCAGAGATCAAGCGCCCTTTGGTACAACATTTGTCTCGACAGAAAATTCAAACTGCAGACTGGAGAGATAAGAGCAGACTAATCATAATATAACCAGAAGCTAAATTAATGTCTTTGTGCTGGACTTGTGGGTTAGTTAAAGCTGCTCAGTCCCTGTTCTGCTGAAAATGTTGTACTTACGCATCAGAATATTAATCAAGTCTTATTTTCCCTCCAAACATAGGGAGGTAGACATAAACGTAATAGGGTGGCCGGACATGTAATGCAGAGCATTATTAATAAAGTGGGGGGTTGGGGGTGATTGGAGAGGGAAAATTAAAACGAGTGAATCTTGCACCCTACCTCCTTCTTTAATTGCAAATTTAAATTCCCCATAATGGATTCTGACATCTCAAGTCACCAAAATCCATCATTCTGAAGGGTATTATTCTTCAATTAACCCGTCACCCCACAGCGTTTCTCCTCTTTATGCCCAGGTCCACACAAAAGAAATGAAGAATTCTAATCACCTTCAAATGTAAAGCAGATTGATAATTCACTTTCCCCCACCTCTTCCTGTCTCCCTCTCTGCTTATTTTCATCTGACTTCTCTCAGATCAGAGAAGCACCTGCCAAGAGTTGCTGCCTCCCAATTTCCATCCACACACAGTTCTGTCAGATGGTGTTTATTGCATTTTTTCCCTACTATTTAAAAGAAAATTCATCTTGTTGTCATAAATACTAATCATGGAAGACCGTAACTGAGACCGTAGCTGCCATTTTGGTTTAGAAATGGTCCACCCCTTCGGCGTGATCACGCGTTTTGGGCGCGATATGTTAATGGCCCCTAAATCTTTACAACTAAAGATGTGAACTTGCGTAATGCACATGCCCCCAAAGACTTCTGAATACGATTGAGAAAGTAGTCGGATGCAAGCGTTTGCGTGGTCATTTTTTGCTGTTGGATCGGATTAGAAAAGGAAAAAACAACCCCTTCCACACCGCTCGAAATTTCATTCGGATCGCGCTCAATCGGATTATTAATTTTATTGAACAAAAATAAAATTGTATTTTGTCTGTGTGTCAGATCATCTATATTTCTGCAATATTTCAAACTTTTAAAAGCTTTTTAGGGCATGCTACTGGAGAAAGCCATAAAACTTGATCATTTAAAAGCACAATATGTAAATTTTTATAGTAAAATATCCAGAGAAATTCACAATTTTAAATAGTGCCCGCCCCTCCCATGTCACTTGTCGCCTGTCAATGACGTAATAGCTGTTATCCCTGACTTCCGCTTGTATTGCTTAGTAACCATGGACAGCTGCGTAACATCTAGCGGCGTGCTATTGTTGTTTCGTTTAAGAAACAGGAGAAATTAAACGAGGCTCAATATCGCCGTTGCTGTCTCTCATTAGCAATCTCGCCCTCGATTCTCGGCCACGCCCTGCTAAATGTTAAAAACATGCATCACTCATCCATAAACATTGTTTCCCAATAAACATGATTAGATCCATCGGCAAGATGACAAATTCTGTGATTCACTGCATCATCAAGCTACGCCTTTGTTTTGAAGAGTTTAGCGACCCCTAGTGGCGAAAAATACATATTGTGCCTTTAAAACCATTTATTATTGGGACTCTCAAATGCAAAAAGCAGTGACTGTGTTAAAAGTGAAAAAGGAATCTTTTATTATTTAATTTGGATTGATTTGATATCAATTTTGGCTCTCGATTTCCTCATTCAAAGAACAGATCATAATAGCCGATTTCACGCAAACCTCAATTACGAAGATGTCGTGTTTTATGCACAGCAGTATATATGAATGTCACCAGCCTGAGTGTGTACTTCTGATTTAATGTTCATGTTCTCCCTTTTGCCAACACATAAAGCTTCTGAATACAATATATGAGCAGGTCTCTATATCAGCTTTTCAGACATGAGACTATTCAATGCGCTTTTCAAAGTAAAATTCATTTATGTTTTCACTTAGGTTGCATGCACAAATGATTTTAGGCAGCGGTTGCTTTTATTGTACTTATTCACTTTCCATTTAGAAGATGCTTTTCATCCAGAGCCACTTACAGTAGACTAACTGACAGTCTTCCAGGGGTAACCTAGGGTGAAGTGCCTTGTTTAAGAGCACAATGGTGAGAGAACAGGACTGTGATGGTCAGCTGCTCTTGAATATGTAGCCCAATCCATTTTAGGAAACTCCCAGCCCATTTTCCTTTTTAATTTCCCCCTTTTTAAATGTTTCAATAGAAGGAGAGAAATATTAAACTTTTTCTCACTAATGTTTTTTTAAGCGCAATTCAAAGGAATTGAAGAAAAATAAAGGGGGAGCGCCATTAAGACGGAACCTTGACCTTAAAACATGATTCTGAATGTTTTCTTAAGTTTCAGCAATCTTTCAATGAGACAAATGACGGGCTTTACGAAACGAGGGCTGAGAGAATGTATTTACTTTTTGCTGTGGGACATGAAATAATAATAAAAAAGATTCACTTTGACAAAATCCTGCTTAACTTCTCAGTTCTCGGTGGATGAGCTGTTTCTCTAAACAGTGACATTCACAAAGCCGTCTGTTTTTTTCGGTGTCTGTCTAAGCTATTCACCACAGTCAATCACTTTCATGTCCTTTCATGTATGTGGAATAAGATATAACACAAAGAGAGTGAAAGCACTCAAAAAATGGACATTTTTTTTTTTTTACAGCTATTCTGTCACCACAATGTCATAGAAAATTGCATTGTCTTGATTGTAAAAGAGAACATTAACTATTGGTATGCGGCTAACCAGCATTCAGAGTTAATGGGACAGATTCGAGCACTAAGCTGAGGAATTTTTAAATCAATAAAACAGCCCTGAAAGACTTTAAAGGATGGGTGTAGTCGGTTTGATGTAATGCACTGTTCCATTAAATCATTTATTCCCAGATCCATCTATGTAGCAGAAATAAATGAGCCACACGCAGACAACTGAGTGGACTGGAGGAAAAACTGGAGGACGGATGGACAGACTTACGAGATTTCGATGGTCAAGGGGGACGACGGGCATGAGAATGAGCTGTAAGCATGCAGGGACAGTTGAACGGCATGCAGGGACAAGGCACCTGCCTGCTGGCACAATGTCAGACTAGCCAGCAGTTAGATAGCTGTTGATTTTTCTTTATTTTTCATAAGATTCAAATTTAATTAAGGGGTTGGGAGAAAAATGGCCTAAGCTGATGGTATAATGAGTTGCTGGGGGACATCTTTTTAATAATCTCAGTTTGTAACAAAGACATTGCCAAGTCTTAGTGTGCTCATGAGTCACAGGCTTCGGTGGCCATGTACTTTCATTGCCCAGATAAATCTCACAGAGCCTAAGGAATGCTTTTGTTTGCACGTAATCTCCTGATTAAACTGATGACTTCATTTCACCTTCAGCTTTAACCTATAACTGACAATAGAGAAAAGCTAGCATTATACATCACATTCACTGTGTACTTTTCCTCAGTAAACCTCTAACAAAGCTTTTGCTGTTACAATTTGAGTTGTGGTCTTTAAGGATGTGTTGACACTTGTAGTTCCATTCTCTTGGTTCTTTTGATGCATTTAGTCTTGGTTCACTCAGCGTTCACACTGTCATTTTTGAAAAAACTGATTTTATGACATATTTTGTGATGGAACTTCACATCCAGAACAATGCTGTGCTGGGCTAAATGCTACGGTGGCCGAGAGAGCTCAACGCGCTGCAAATAAGAAAACGCATGCAAATAAAAAAAACACATGCAAATAGAAACAAAACGTGATCATCAGTTTGACAACACATGTGCTGCAAATCCTCACAACACAAGCAAACACAAAAACGCGCTGCAAATACACAAACCACAACGGAAATGTTTCAAGGGGGACCCCAAAAAGTGACGGACCCTACTAGGACTTGCTTATTAGCTGTGTCCAAAACCAGTTTAACTCACCCGTTCACTTATTCACTAATCCCTATTTAGTGTACGGCATTTGAGTGCACAATATGTTCACAATCATTAAATACTATAAAAACTGCAAACAAAAATACTCTATGTCATTATTTTTAATAAAGTGTTTTGTAGTTTGCTAGAAGCTCACGCTCACTGATGACGCGGTCGTCGCGCGCCCTCAGGCGGCCGTTATGATGACGTCACATTAGTATGCTACAGATGAGTAACGAATATTTTTAAATCATCCACTAAATTATCATCTCTTAAAGTTTTATGAGTTAACAACAATGCCACATATTAAAACACTTTTCTGTTAGTGAAACACATTACATTGAGTTAATGCCTACATAATATATTTAATATTTTTTAGTTGGTGCTGTTGTTAAGTAGGGTACGTCACTTTTTGGGGTCCCCCTTGAAACATTTCCGTTGTGGTTTGTGCTATTTGCAGCCCGTTTTTGTGTTTGCTTGTGTTGTGAGGATTTGTAGCACATGTGTTGTCAAACTGATGATCACGTTTTGTTTTTATTTGCATGCATTTTTTTTTATTTGCATGCGTTTTCTTATTTGCAGCACGTTGAGCTCTCTCAGCCACCGTAAAATGCACTCATTGTGTGTGCGTACTAGGGGTGTAACGGTCCATGTATTTGTCCCGAACTGTATGGTATGGACGTCACGGTTCGGTTCATGCATTTAGATGATGAATATAGTGATCCACACTCCAATCCAGAAGGGGGCGCACTTAGCAACACAACGAAGTTTGCTAACCTCCACAACAGGAAAAATTACAAAAGAGGTAAGCGCATACGCAAATGACTTGACCACTTGAAAACAAAGTCCACTAGATAGAGCACACACGTTGAATGCATAATTCTGTGCTCACGGATAAAGTAGAATACTCGTGCTCGTGCACTCAACTGCGCGAAACGGAGCTGAACTTGGAAAATTAAGTATAGGAGGGTGTGCGACGCTACAAGTCAGCTGATTTGACGACGCGGAAAGATCGGTGTATCCAAAATGAGTAGAGGGCAAACGAGGAGGTGAAGTACCTCATCAATATTTGGTCCGACGAGTGGTCCGTGCCGTTTTGAATGTTTTGAACATTTTATGAGCTCTTCGTGAGTTCTCAGCTGGTAAAAATAAAGCATATGTACACGCATAAAATGATGGCGTTTAATCCAGAACACAGCATTGTTTTGAATGTTCGGTAAGCGAGCTCCGTCGCGAAATATACGTCATAAAATTCGACCAATCAGGTTGTGACCGTATCCCTATGCCTTTGGTTCGGTAACTTGTTAAAAATGTCAGTGTGAACGCTAAGCGGACCAGGACTAAATCCTTCGTTTTTGTTTTTTGGTCCGGACCAAACGAACCGAACGAACCGAACTACAAGTGTGAACTTAGTCATACCATGAGGCAGGGTCTTATTAATATTTACACAATCTTTAAATCTGTTCACAGAACATTAAAAAAAAAAACAACAACAACATTGTTTTTTAGTAATTCACACAAATTTATGGACGATAATCATGCTATGACAAAACATGAAAAAAAAATATAACTGACTCTAGCTCCTTCACTGACTTAGAAGTGAAAATAAAACTGTATGCAACATAAAACAGGATCCAAAGAGGCAAAACTAATCACACGAAACAACTATTTTCAACAAAACAACATCAATAATACTAAAATGAGCTAACACCTCTGAATTCTTAAAAACAGTTATTTAAAGGCTCATGACTAAGCAAGCTTAAGTAATTAAACGAATCAAAACGAGCTAAGTCTATATAACACCCTCGGTTTTGTACTTGGACATTTTGAGTTATTAACACTTAAAATCTTACATAACTAATTAGCCTTTTTATCGAACCCTAGATGTGGTATTTGAGTTATGATTTCATGATGTTTAATTGGGACACACTTTAACATTAAGCTTGACTCTAATTGCTCTAATTAATGTAATTTAATTGCATTGCAATCATAATATTGCATTGACTTTGTATTAAGCGGAACATACAGTCGTTTGAATGAGGGCCATTTTTTTTTAGATCTCCATGTGCTAAAGTTCACTAGCGTCATATTGGTTATATTACTGATTGAAATAAAACCTACACAAAATCTCATGTTTATAAAACGCGGCTACAGGTTACCAAGACACTTTTGCCTCGCGCTGGATCCTCAAACGACATTTTCTCTTAATGTTTACCATGTTCCCATGGAGACCAGCACCTCTCTAGGAGAGTTCCGCCCACCTGGCCGCAGCTCTGTCTCCGATTGGTCGTAAAGTCAGTCTGACAGGCGAGTTCTGAATGATCATTGGCTCGCTGCGCTGTTTGTCAATCTGTGAGCAGGATGTGTACGGGTGGGTGAAGCTGGAGAGATGGGCTGTTTAGAAATGATGAAGTAACAGCGCAGAGATTTCAGTCTTTATATTGACTGTTGTGACTGAATATACTGGGAAGTCAAACGTCTACAGCATGAAGAAGATGAAATCCGCGAGAAACAGTCGTCAAAGCACGAGACACGGGTGAAATGAAGCACTGCCTGTGTAACTGTTCAACAGGTAGATGAACTGAACACACTTTTTTAGGTCAAAGTTTATTCAGAATAATTTACAGCACCTTTTAAAAAGCTTAAAACATGTTTTCCCTCTAAGTATAATCAGAATAATTTGTAACAGTTTTAAAAAAAGCAACGCTAATTGCTTGTTTATTCAATGTGTGGTGTAATTGCAATTATTGCATTCAACAAGAGCTGCAAAGGAAACACAGAGTTTATTTTATTACATTTTCTGTTTCCATTAGCTGTAGATTTTCTTCTGTAATACTGAATTACTGCTAATCAGGTTGCTGGAGTTTGTTAATGCAATTGGTGTCAGATTTACAATCTTCTCACTAACTTATTAAGCAGATAAATGTTATTGATATCTAATATTGAATGAATTTCCCTCTTGATATTGTTGGTTTGCCGGATGGCGTCTACCTTAAATTTCCAGTCCTGAAATGAACATGATGCAAATAGAAAGTAGCACTTTACAATATGTTAACATAATAGTTAACATGAATTCACTAAACTAATATCAGCAATAAAAAAAGAGTATGCTTATAAACTAAAATGAACAAAGTTTAACCTTGTGAAATGTTACAGAATAAACATATGGGGTGGTGAATGTAAAATAAAGGGTGTTCATAAAGGGTTAAAAATCATCAAGTACATAACAAAGTACATAACCAGCTAGTGTTCAAAGCTATCTCCTTACCTTAGTCCAATTCAGAACGGTAAACTTGTAATAATGTTTTCTTTTTTGATAACTGGCCCTTCGCAAAGACCCGCCCCCTTTAGTTACTGTTGCTATGTCCGACAAGCCATGCGCTCTCATGCCACACATCATGTTCTCACGAAGTGAAAATAAAGGTGGACACTGACAACGCGTCGACAGACATATGAAACATTTTCATATTTAATATATTGTAATTTTTTAAAGAAGTTTAAACAATAAATAGCGTCTAGTGTCTCTTTAATGTGTCGTGACAGATCGCTGTAGCTCCTCGTGAACCGATCATCTCTTCATACTAGTTCATTTATAGCATCAAATAAACATGAATGAACATCAGAAGGAATGTTGTTTCAAGCACGGAAAGATGTGAGTACACACAATTTCTCAAGTTCAAGTTCACCAACGTTAATCTACTAACTCCTCTGACCGCTTTGTCGGACAAAATGACGGATTCGGCGTTATGATTGGTCAGATCGCCTATCAATTAGGCTTGGGCGGTATCCAAATTTTGATACCGTCAAACATCCTCCCTATTTTACCTCGGTATACGGTATTACCGTGAATAATTAAAAAATGTTGACGTAAGGCTCAGACAGCGTCACCAAACTGTTGGCTTGTGTCTAAATCGTTCAGAAACTGAATACCAAACACTAATAATGAAACGATAACAAAATAACATACACAACAATATTAACAAGTTTTATTAGCAACAAATAGCAGTTTATAAAAAAGTGCAAAAACAACCGTCAAACAATTAAATTAACATAAACATCCAGAGCAGTTTTCGCGCAGAGACGCGCACACAAATCAATTAAATTAAATCACACCGCCCGAACAACTTATAATAACAAAGAGCAGCTTATAAAAAAGTGCAAATGGACCCACAACAGTCAACCAGAGTTGAATTAACATAAACATCCATATTATAAAAATTATTGCAAAGCAAATAGGCCTAAATAAAAACTTTTTTTTTCCAGTCTTCTTTCCAATATTGTTTTTAACGAAAACCAAATAAAAATACCTGAATCATTTAAATAAATAAAAATAAACAGTGCGAATAGGAACGAATGGCAAGTGGCATCAAATCTAGTCAAGATTTTTCGCTAGAAAAACCAGCATGTTTACTTTGTCCGGCTTTAACAGGGCACGTTGTGGACCTAGATGTTGTTGGTCCTGCATCGGGAGGCGTTGAGTGAACTCAGGTCCATCCTCCACCTTAGGTTCAAGGTATTTCCATGTCTCGTGTTAACCTTTTGGTTGCACAATTCGCAAATTGCCTCGTCCGCATTTACCGCCTCTCCTTTCTCGTTCGGTCGAAACCCGAAATACTGCCAAACTGCAGAAGTTGTGTTCTTTTTCGAGACCAGGTCACTCGGTCCGCGACTCGCCATCTTTCTCCTCCACGCTTTCACGTGATGACAACCACGCATACGCATTTTTAGGCATTAAATAAATTATATTTAATACGGTAATGAAACTTATACCGTTGCTATTTTTAGATCCCGCGGTATACCATATTACCGTATTACCGCCCAAGCCTACTATCAATCAAACTGTTTGCGAAGGGTCAGTTACGCAAATAACTGCAATTGCAGGTTTCAAACAGAGGTTGCGACGAAGAGGGAAAACTTACGGACTGCAGCTTTAAATGTTTTCGAAGTGTGATTTTTATATTTTATATTTATATTCAATAGCCATAAATGTACCAAAAAATACATCTGAGACCATATTTACTTCAGGCTAGATCAGGTAAATCTGACAAGCTGGACAGCTTTTTTTTATTTTAATTATTTAAATTATGTACGTATGCGACTTTGCTACATATGACAAACTTGGGCCATTTTATTTACATGCCATATTTTATTTCGCCATCCCATATAAATGAAGCACATCCTGTCTGATTCCACAAAGATATGAGTGTTACACCGTATTTTGATGATCAGTCACGGTTCATCTGGTGTAGATGTTCTCCGTGCCATTTGTTTTCTCTTCAATGATTTGGGTTTTTGGTGCATTTCTTTACTAATACGAACCAGGTTGCATCAGCACAGACAGAGATCAGGCTTTTTGTCACAGATGATGAGAACTCCAAGGTCTATCCGGCAGACTTTAAGCTACATATTCTCTCTATGATGTTCTTTTTTTTCTCTAAATCTTCCTTTTTTCATGAAAGAGTTGCCTGGTTTTCTCATTAATTACAGCTGTGGTAGAAGATACAACTAGCTATTGTGATCAGAGGCAGCCAGACCTCGGTAAGTTTTGCAGCACATTGCCTAATTAGAACTGGTTACATGTGGAAAACAAAGGCAAAGTACACTTGGGGATTGTGATATGTTATTAAAACCGTTTATTGCGGGGGCGGCTGGCTTTTAGGACAATGAGGGGGCCTATTGGAGATCTGAGGAGCTTTAGCTGTCAGCTGAGGCTGTGGTTCACTTTCTTTTCTTTACTGCTGCTCGAGGGAATTTTTAGTTTGTGTGCCACAGAGCTTTGTACTTCTGACCTTCATGTTGAATTTGTCTGTGCGCAGATGACCAGCCCCATTAAGGAGACAATGGATAATCCAGACCAGAGGAATGGTATTCTATAATGCATGTACATTTGAAGGAGACTATCTGCTCCCGGCGTATTTTATGTACCGCAACTGTCAAGGCGAGATTTGCGAAAATAGGCCCTTTTGAAATTGCTGTTGTTAAGTACTCAGTTTTAATGACTGAGAAAGTGTGATTCAAGGGGCTCAAAGATGGGGATGGGAACGTTATGCCGGGTTCAGACTACACAATATCAGTGGTGTCGTGGTGATTCGTAAACCGCATTGGGATGCAAGAATCGAAACGTTTTATCTCATATAGTGCATCAATAGCTGTGTTTCCATTACCCTTCAAATTGAAGTTGCGAATTGAAAATACGCCCAGCGGAAACACGTCAATTTTGCGAAAACTCCCATATTAACCCTAAAAAGTTTTTTACACTTGCATGAGGTGGTTTTTCAGGCAATTCGGAAAAGGAATATTTCGCAAAACTGCAACGGAAAAGGTTTTTTCACATTCACACAGGTGACCTGGCTTGCGTAAAAGACGATCATTCTTTAAAGAAGGCGCACATGGTGTTTGGCAACACGGTCTCATCCCTATTCGTCACATGCTGCCGTTTGGTCATTTCCCCTTCACGTCAACACTCCGATGTCGAGGGTACCCCCTATTCGTCAATAAACCGACGTTTAGGGTCTTTCGATAGATTTGAATGCAGATCCCTCATCGTCGGATTTTGACGAAAGGGGTTTAGGCATCCAGCCGTTTTCCTGCGCTGGAAAGTATTGCTTCAGGCGATTGATTTTGTGCTGCAAATGTGTATTCGTCGCATGGACGAATTATTATATTAATTATATATAATTATTATATTCGTGCGTCGTCGCATGGACTGTTGGTGCGGTCACCATACATTTTCGTGGGGCAGAAACCCTTGTCTGAATCGCTACCACGACTTTTATATATAATTTCATATATATAATATATATCATTTTGGCCTACATTAAAATGGCATAATTACAGGACTTCATATTTGCTGTAGGCTTAAACGTGTCTTAATTTAGGTGAGATATTTTATATCTCATTGTGATTCAACAAACAATTTCATTTGATTTGATATACTTTATTAATCCCACACTGGGGAAATTTCTGTGTTACAGGAGCTCAAAAATAAAATATGATACATAAAATAAATATAATGTCACTCTATTTGACTGTTGTAGGCTTCCGCTGATATAAGCCTACAGCAAATATGCAGTCCTGTAAGTCCTGTAATTATGCCATTTTAATGTAGGCCAAAATGATATATATTATATATATGAAATTATATATAAAAGTCGTGGTAGCGATTCAGACAAGGGTTTCTGCCCCACGAAAATGTATGGTGACCGCACCAACAGTCCATGCGACGACGCACGAATATAATAATTATATATAATTAATATAATAATTCGTCCATGCGACGAATACACATTTGCAGCACAAAATCAATCGCCTGAAGCAATACTTTCCAGCGCAGGAAAACAGCTGGATGCCTAAACCCCTTTCGTCAAAATCCGACGATGAGGGATCTGCATTCAAATCTATCGAAAGACCTTAAACAACGACTTATTGACGAATAGGGGGTACCCTCGACGTCGGAGTGTTGACGTGAAGGGGAAATGACCAAACGGCAGCATGTGACGAACAGGGATGAGACCGTGTTGTGTTTGGACATGAAAACGAGACAGAGTTCTTTATTAAACTCATAAAAGACAAAAGAATCAAATTCTAAACAACAAAGAAATGCCACAATTTATCAAGACATCGAAGCAAATAGGAAATGCTGAGTGCGCAACGTTTTTTACCAGTCACAGGGAGTTGAAGAATGTTCAACTTTGGATAAAACGCTGCGCTCATCACTGTCACTCGTTACCCAGCCGTCCAATCAGAGTGGAGGAAGGGCGGGACAACACCGACCAACTGCCACATTCTGCTTGTACATCGTCAACAGATGACAACAACCGAACTAAATCATTTAAAACAAGACCCAGAGCAAATATTTGACATTGTATCACCATTTCTATATAGAAACAAAGCAGAAACAAACTATCTGTGAAATGAGATGCTAGAAACACTTCCGCTGATATTCCGTATCATAGCAAGCAAAGTGTCTCAACTTGTAACGATCGTCAGCTGTAGTGCCCGCTTTAACCAGTAGAGTCACCATGGACTCAGCACTACACACTCACTCACTCACTCACTCATGCAGACTACACTTCCCAGAAGCCCCGTAACTAATCACTGATCACATCACCAGCTGCAACTTATCATATTGACTATTTAAGCTCCCTGCACACACACACCTTTGCAACGTCTTGTTATTTCCTAGTGATTTAAATTTCTGAGTGTTTCATTTGTGTCTAGTCTGTCCATTTTGATCCTGCCTGTTTCCACTGTTTTCGATGTTTATCTGCCTGCCCTTGGACCTATTGCCTTGTATTTTTTGGACTGTATTAACTTGCTGCCTGCACCGATTTATCTGCCTTCTTCGTTTACGACTCTGCCTATTCTGTGACATTGCTGTTTGCTGATATCTGACCATTGCCGGTTTGACCATACCTTCTATTAATAACAGCCTGTATTTGGATTTCACTCCGCTGATTCGTCATTACGCAACTGAAAAATAAATGCTGTGCTGCCAAAATACTTTTTAAGCACCACACCTATGTCTCCTTCTATTAAAAATAATGGCTGGTGCGGTGTCTGCGATATACGTAAACCTACTAACATCCAATGCCATGAATTTTGGAATGACTTGTCGCAAGAGGAAAAAATTACGTTTAATTCGCATAACATCAGTTAAAGGAAACACTGTCATTTCGTTGTAGTTTTTTATTGACATTTAGAAAATATCGCAAAAGTTTTGCGCAAATTTATAATGGATGGCAACCCAGGCTGCGTCTACGACACTTCGTGATGCCATGACAGAAAGACTAGCATGTTTCATTTTTTTTGGTCCTCCACGACGGGTTCCATCACATCTGTGGCGTTGACCAATAAGAGCACAGAAGAGTGACATTTATTGTTTGTTTACGATCTTGTTTCCGGAAGTCAGTCACTAGTTTCGCCTTCTCGATGAAATTATGCATATTGTTAAAGATTGGCAAGCAATGATTGGTCGGGAAGCGACGTGTTGTCTGACATGTTTCTTGTCCACGAAACAAGAAGAATTTAGGAGTCAAAATCACACAATCTGACACAGGGACTATCGTAACAGACAACAATATTATGGCATTAAATGACCGTGGCATTAAATTATCTACCAGGCCACATCTCTGACCTATATGCTCTCTTTTTTTGGCTAGATAGGGTCATGCTAATCGTTACATTGTTTATGTTGGCTAAATGACTTTTAAGGCCACAGTGTAAAAATGGCTTTAAGTCATTGTTCCGTTCATGTCTGAAGACTGAGTCTGAAATGAATGAACAGGAAATCTGATATTTGGAGGTACTTTGAAACTTTATTACCACAGTGCATGACTGCTAAAAGGTATTGTACCATAATGAAAGCCTGACAGTTTGATCTGCATCTTTAACAGAATTAGTTTCTTTACATCAAAAAGCTTTTTGGGTTATATTTTCGTACTTTTCCATTAAGTAGCCTCGCACTTTCAGATGCCCTTTTTCACCGGCGCATACCAGTCAGGAAAAGAGTATTTGCCATGACATGAAGAGAGTAATTTCCTTACCTGCACTTGCTCTCAGCTCATGTAAATGTATTACTAATTCATCGGGTTCCTCCTCAGCATTTAAAAAGGAGCTGTTTTTTAGATGATTCTGGCCGCTGATGACTGATGAAAGCGGGTGGTGTCATGTCACAGGTTCAGGGCTGCTGCTAAGGATTGTGGGAGAGGATAATGCGCACCTAGCTTTGATGAAAGATGATGAAAATTTCAGAGAGTAAAGGGCCCCAAAGTGTCTTCCAGCTTCAGGAAATAATAAATGTCATCTCCATGCTTTAAGGAGCACTGGAGGTTTGAGCAAGACTTTATTTTAAGAATGCAGATTTGAGCTGTTTTCTTGGAAGTGTCAGAGAATATTTTTAACAAGAATGAAAGAGGTGCGCGATTTTGACATCCTAATTGTCGAGTATTTCTCTTGATATTGTCTTTGTGATAATAGATTTCAATTATCAGAATTTACATTAGAAAACTTATTTTATGTTTTATTTTAATGATCCCATCCCATTATAATCAAATGAAGCTATAATATTTTCATTTTTCAACATCAACTAGATGGCTAGTTGCCTAAATGATTAGAAGACAAATTGGTCTCAAAAATATTGTTCACCCAAAAAGGAAAATTTTGTCATTATTTTTTATGTGCTCAACATTTGCTTCTGACCATCTACTGTGTAGTGACCGTTTTTAATATGATTACTACAAATAATGGGGACAAGTACTTTCAAGCATCTATAAAGATGAATATCATAAAAGTCTTGCATTCCAAAAACAAAAAATACATCACATCACCGCTTATACAGTAGGCTATATATTATTGATTGAATAAAAATTTCATATAATGCTTAATTGCTGAAAAAAAACAAGACAAAACAAAAACAAACAAACATAAATAGAACTTTTTGTAGTTCAGGAGGAGACATGAATGGAATGCTAGAGCACACACTTTTTTCTTTATATTACTAATAGCTATTGTACAAAACTTTTTACAAAAACGTGTTTGTTTTACACTATGAAAAATAATACTGTTGAAAATTAGGATTTCAGTTTCTGGTTGTCAAATATTTGAGCACGTTCATAGTTAATGAATCACATCTGTGGTTACCCTGCTAAGTATGGAATCTTTTTTCCGCCACTAAATAAAAAAAATTAAAAAAGTGATCGGGACTTTTTATCTCACTATTTGGGCTTTTTTATTGTAATTGCGAGTTTGCATCTCACAATTCTGACTTTTTTTTCTCAGAATTGCGAGTTATAAAGTCAGAATTGCGTGTTATAAACTCACAATTTTTTTTCTCAGAGTTGCGAGATATAACATTTTTCTCAGAACTGCAAGTTTATATCTCGCAATTCTGACTATAACATGCAATTGCGAGATATAAAGTCAGAATTTTTCCCTCACAACTACAACATTATGTGACATTATAACATGCAATTGTGAGTTTATATATCACAATTCTGACTTTATAACTCGCATTTTTGACTTTATAACTCGCATTTCTGACTTTATATCACACAGTTCTGACTTTATAATTTGCAATTCTGACTTTATAACTCGCATTTCTGACTTTATATCACACAATTCTGACCTATAACTCACAATTCTGACCTATAACTCACAATTCTGACTTTCTATCGCACAGTTCTGACCTATAACTCACAATTCTGACTTTATATCGCACAGTTCTGACCTATAACTCACAATTCTGACTTTATATCACAAAATTCTGACCTATAACTCACAATTCTGACTTTATATCACAAAATTCTGACCTATAACTCACAATTCTGACTTTATATCACAAAATTCTGACCTATAACTCATAATTCTGACTTTATATCACAAAATTCTGACCTATAACTCACAATTCTGACTTTATATCACACAATTCTGACCTATAACTCACAATTCTGACTTTATATCACACAATTCTGACCTATAACTCACAATTCTGACTTTATATCACAAAATTCTGACCTATAACTCACAATTCTGACTTTATATCACACAATTCTGACCTATAACTCACAATTCTGAGAAAAAAAGTCATGAGATATAAACTTGCAATTGCAAGGAAATTCAGAATTGTCGCAATTACCTTTTTTATTTTTATTTCATGGCAGAAACAAGCTTCCATAGCTAAGACACCTATGTAAACTTGAGAAAATCTGTCATATGCTTGCAGATGCTACTTTTATTCTAATATTCGATTGTAATATTTTAAGTCAAAAACATTGACATTTAGACGTTTCTAACTATTGATGAAAATTTTGAGGGCCACTGTTTTTTTAAAACTTTCTCACACCAAGTTTGCAGCTTACAATGAAATGTTGTTTTGACAGCTAGTCTGTAGTTTCACTGTACACAAAGGACTGCGGCTAAAAGAGGATCATTTGCGATCCATTTTCTCTGTACATCTCAAGTTCAACGTGGTCAGAATAAATGCACATTTTCTCTGAACTCTACGTCTGCCCTTCCCGAACCTCTGTGGCATCTGTCCTGTTGTGAAGAGAACCCACCATGACCCAGCCAGTCACATTAAATGGCATTCTGCTGTTTACAAGTAGCAGTTTACTTGCTATTACGCTTGTGTAAACAAGAGTGAGTGCGGATCATTGTAAAAACAGGGTCTGAGTGGCTGGGCTTTTATAGGGCATATTCTCTTACCCTCTCTGACACTGAGAAAGCTTTATATAGACTTGTCCGATAAATAGTGTTTGTCCTCCCTGGTGGATTGTGGGAAGACAGGGGCGGGCGAGTGTATGGAATCTCTGATACGTCAAAGGACAGGTCGGATGATTTAGTAGACGTGTAGGAACCCGCACGGACAAATGAGCCTATAGCCACAATTTACAGAGACAGGTCGGGCTTTGTCTTTGAAATGTGCAAGTGCTGTTGTGATGGTCTAAGAAGCAATTCATCTATTTTGAAAGGATGCTCCCTGAAGTAGGCCTATGGCTTAATACCTTGACAAGCGCTTTAAAGACGTGCCTCTTTGTCAGTCTCCACAAACGCCTCTCCGTTCGCGCTTGCGTGCAGTGCACTATGGGAGCTGTGGGGGTATTAGGAGCAGGGAAAGATGAAGAGATGTCTGTCTGTGGTCTGTTTGACGTTACAGACCGCATGCGCTCGCTGATACTTGATCTGATGTTAATGTGCCGCTCTGTGAGAGGGAGAGAGCGAGTAACGGAGGGGGAGATGGGCAGATAATCCCGTCTGCCTGATGAGATTGAAGGCTCGGATTGATTGATCGCCTAATCATAGGAGGAAATGGGCCTGAAAATGAATGGGACTCTGCCCTTGGCTTGCCGGGGAGCCGGGCGGCTGGATCGCAGGGGATGTTAGCTGCAACTCTACATGGCCTTAATGTGCACGGGACCTGATTTCATTTGCGTCTGATATACAGTTATACGATCCCCACTAAATGATCAAATATAAAAAGCTAGAGGGGGAGCCAGGCAAAGGGTGTAAATCAAGCTTTATTGCTGGAATATTACTTTTTCATGCCATCTGAAATTGATGCTCGCAGAAAGGTGAACGAATGAAAATCCAATACGAATTAGCACGAGTGGAAGTGGCAAAGAGAGAAAGGAAGCTGAAAAAGAGATGACGAGGATATGAAATACTAGTTAAGGGTGCCAGCGGATTATATTTTTTCCTCCTGATTAGGTTCGCATTATCAGGCCGGTTCCTCGCAGATTTGTTTTGAGAAATTTCAGGGGGCAGGATTACGAGAAGATCCTGTGCCGCCGTGAGATAACGGGTGGGCCTCGCTCACTTCCAAAGCTACCTGAGATTTCAGCTGCATCTGAGTATGTTACCCAGAGCTATTCTTTACCTTACTGAGGTAAACTTCATCTCAGAGGGATCTCTGCTGGTGGGCTCTGCTTTGCATGGAACCCAGCCCTCGGTGGCGTCTGTAAATGAGACAGGCCCGTCACATCCACTCGGCCTGCGAATCCTTCTGGTGGAGATGCACGTTGGATGTGAGTAGCTTCTACTTGCGCCGTGCATTTATCTCTATTTCCACCTGAAGCCCGACAGACCGGCAATAATACTGGCGTGTCCGTCCATAGCAAATCGTAATCTTCAGCCCAAAAGACAGCAGCCCTTTTGTGATTGGAGCACAAGCGTAACGAGGGTAAATTTAGCTCTTAGCTGCCATTTGTAAGTGGAGGTGCCATGGCAGATCAGGGGCGGTATGTGACTAATGAGATGATGTGTGTTATCACCAGCAGTCTCGTAAACAGGGAGGTCATTTGGTGTGCCAGCCCGCGTTGTGGATATGTGAATCTTATTTGACAGAACGATGACCCAAACCGCCCCTCCTGGCTTGTCCCATTGGATCAGTGGCAGCGGCTGTCACAAAGCTGAAGATGAGTTCTACTTGCTGGATACACTCGGAGCCGACAGAAAAGGCTTCAATTAAGCTCTTTCTTTTCATGCCACCCGTTTTTCACCGAATGCTGTCAGTGACTAAGAAAATATCGTGGTTAAAGTGTATTTTGCCATGCTCAGACATATCAGGGTTGTTTTTCCTTGATTTGTTTTTATTGATTAAGCCTTTTTGCACTTGTATTAGAGAGGATAGACAGACTCCAGGGATGTGACATAAGCCAGCCTTCGACCTGCAATCTCACGAGCACGTTGGCTTTTATATGTTCAAGGCTATATTCAACACCGAGGGAGATGCTGTACTCCCAGTATTCTGATTTGGTTAATCAATTGGTTTTTTACTGACCAATTCAGAACTTTTACATTTGTTCCCACCCATGACTCAGACACCTTACTATCATTTAGTATGTCACTTCTAAAACCTCACTTCTGACAGATGACTCCATGGTAGATGGTGGTTGATTCTCCTCTCTGTCTCCTCCTAGAGGAAGGTGTCTCGGCTGCAGATCTGGGCAGGTTTCCAGTCTGCCTGTGCTCTGGAGTCAGCAGAGGGCGAGATGGAGACTTTGCGAGGGCTCAGCATGCCTGCTGAAGGAGAGGGAACTCGCTGATCGATAGAATTGATCATGAAGTCAATACCCCAGTTTATATCCCTCTCTGTTTACTCCCACCCGGCTGTTGGCGTGTTAAACCGAGCGTGCTCTAAGCAGTCACCCTTGGGACCCACCATTGATTGACGCGCAACAAGCAGCATGAAGTGTCGACAGTGCGGTGGCCAGATTCTGTTTCCAAATTCCAGCGGAAGATCAAGACGAGAAGGCTTCGCATATCCCAGCAGCTTCACAAGTAGCGATTTCAACAAGCATTCGCACATCCTAGTGGTGCTGAGTTTCTGATTAGCCTGGCTCAAAGGCTCAAAGAGTCTCCAAATGCAGCATTTAATCAATTTTGGGATTGATTTCTTTCAAGGCTAGGAATGGATGACCTCACGCTCACTCAAAATGATTTCTCTTACATTTTCCTGGCCATTATTAACAAAAATCTCAAGTGTTCTGTACATCTTTCATCCAGAAAAATAGCTTTGTTCATTTTTTTGTGAAAACTCATTTTTACGAGCACAAATGTCATGTGTTCGGTTTTGAAAATATTTGGCAGAAGTATTTTTAATGATATAGTCTACATAGTTTCACTCTGCCAGCTAATATCACCCTCTTTGTATGCCGACCTTGGGCTTTGCTCATTCAATCAGGGGTGGGTGATATGACCAAAATCTCTTTTGACAATATGAGAAATTGTATTTCACGATAACAATATATATCACAATATAGTTATTTTTGCTATGAATATAAGGTTTTTGTATCATCAAAATACAATTGAAATTTCATAATTCTTGTCACCAATTTCAATTTCACAAAAAAACTAATACTAGTTAAAAAAAAAACTTCAAGTTTACTTAAGAAAAGTAAACAGTCAGTAATAAATAAGAACAAAGAAACTAATTACAAGCAATAGGACAACAAACTACAATAAAACAAAGAAATAGTCCTACCTGAAAAACTTCAAGCACTATAAATAAGAAATACTAGCCTACATAATTTGTATAAAGTAATCAAAGGTAAAAAAAAACTGCATACCTTCACTGTGTAGATTAAATATACATTTATTCTTATTGAAGTGAGAAAAATGTGATTCAATGAAATAGATTTCAGCAGTTTTATTAGGATGCTTTCACTTTAAGACAGAATGCACAGATCCAATATACTTTCACACATGCGTTTTTTTTGCAACTGTTTAAATTTTGTTTTAAATTTAAGAAATTCGAATGATAAATACCATTTTTTTGACTCTTTAATGTGTCGTGACAGATCGCTGTAGCTCCTCGTGAACCGATCATCTCTTCATACTAGTTCATTTATAGCATCAAATAAACATGAATGAACATCAGAAGGAATCTGAAATTCTGAATCTCAAATTTCTGCTTTGTCGGATAAAACGGCGGATTTGGCATTATGATTGTTTAGATCGCCTGTCAATATACTCCTGGCGACCGGTGAATTAGGGGCCGTTCACATATCATGTCTTTTGCATGCTCAAATTCGTTATTTCAAATGTAGGTCGCGGTTTTCCATGAAATGAAAAGGATTAAAAATGTTCAACTTTTCAGAATGCTGCAAGCACACCGCAGGTCGTGTGACAAGAACCAACCAATCAGCTTTGGCCTTTCCGTAACAAATCATCAAAGCTCAGCCGAACAGCCGATCACAGCTGTACAGGGTGGTTTTTATTTCTCATCTCCATAAATATATCTAGTAGTAAAGCTAATGCAAGGGCAAGAAATCAATTTATCCTTTGCTGAAACTTCCTTGTCGTCGCGGAGAGCGCAGTTCATGGTTACATTGCAACGAAACACGCCACGGGAGCGCAAGCGCTTTGGAAAGAAAGAGTAAGGCCGCAAAAAGAACTTGGTTCAGTACTCATGAGCAGCGGCTTTATGTGCGCGCGTCTCTCAGACAGAGCACATATAGCGAAATGAGTTCTCTTTCGCTGCTTACTGCGTTTCAACAGTTTAAAATCACTCGTTTTTTAAACCACATTGATTAAAAAGGCATTCAAACGATAAGTTTTTGTGACCACGCAGCACAGCTACGTCACATGAACGTAACCGCGATATAGATTATAGTCCAAAATCTCTACCAGTTCACAAATTTCTACTAGTTAATCGTGTCTACGGGCAATATAATGAGAAAGATAATTGAGTTATCAAAACATTGTGTTTGGAGAGTCTATTCACTTCAAATTTCCATTAGCACAAGCTCTGCTCTGTAAAGTGAGCTGACAGTAATCATGAAACAGTGAATTATAACTATGACACTTGACAGAAAAGTTAAATGACTGTTTTTGTGCCGGATTGTTCCAATAAGACCAGAGTTCTCTTGAGAGTGACTGCTTTTCTCTCTCTCTTGCTATTAGAACAAGTTTTCTCTCCCTCCCGTCCCTTTCCCACTCCTCCCTTTCCAAAAACACTGACTCTGAAGACCCTGCAGTGATTTAATCTTCACTTGATTTGAATAAGTTTGACCTGTTACAGACAACATTAATTAAAAAAACAAATCAGCCTTTTAATGCAGTCCTGCACATATTTGTGAATATTCGCCACTTTGACACAGTGCAGAGCTGCTTCTGTGATAAAAGCTTGGCTGATGTCTAGCTCACCCTATTTGCCTGTAGGGGAAAGGCTTTCTAGGGCCAGAGTTTAATTGGTGCCAGGTTGTCTTTGGCATTTCGGAGTGCAGTTGTACATAACAACGAGTCAACATTGCCCCTCAGTGTCTGTTTGCTTGCTCAAGATGTGGTCATTTGGGATGGGAATCAAGACGAATTTAATGATTACAGTTCAGATTCCTCTTAATGATTGTCGTTCCTAAACGGTTCTATTAGTGATTCTTTTAGTAGAAATAAGTATTTGGAAAGAAAGACACGATATTCCATTTCAAATGACTTACTTTTTTACAGTTTAGAGTTGGTATACTTTCAATAATTGGCCGTAATAATACTTTTATTCATTTATTTTCATAAAACAGTGCTGACAAAATGTGTATCTTATCCTATATGTTATCAAACCAGTCAGTAACCATTAACAGAACCGAACCTTTCTTGGTTTTGGCATTTTATTTTTTATTTTCTATTTTTTTTAAATGGAAAATTCTCGGTTCCCAAAACCTAGCGTTTAAATGTGTGGCCAACAACCACTTTTGAGAGACCGACAGTTGTGTGAAGCCAACATGCATTACCTAACCCAACCCAGCCTCTTTAAACCTACCAGCCATCCTGTTTTCTGTTTAATGCATCATTTACTGCCCGTAAACAGTTTGTGTAAAGGTGTTTATAGATGATTCGTGAGCACCCCTCACCCCACCCGTCCTCCAAAAGTGCTGGCCTGAGTTACACAACTTTGATAAGGGCTCAGTAGGGGTAAGACGGGCTAGACTGTAGTGGTGGAGGTGGTTTTGGGGTCTGAACACATAAAAGCTTCACGCTCAGCTGGGGCCATCTGCCTTCCAGCTTCTGAATTACTCCACACAGCATGGCACCGACTGCAAACGAGAGTGCGAGTTCATTATGGTATGCCGCATGTGTTTTTCTGCACACTTTTTTTGGTCGGGCATCAGATAAAAGTCATCCTGCACTGGGTGGAAGAACAGAAGCTGTGGAATGCTCTTCTGTAAAATTGACTTTAATCTTTTTGCCTTTTCCATGTCACCTCCAAACATAGTCTGATATGATAATAATGTGAACCTGTCCTGGGTATTAGAGTTAAGCTGGCTGATTAGGCCACACATCGATTAGTCCATCACTCAGTACTGACCGCACAGGTTGAGCAGTGCAATGCCGCTCTGAAGGACGAGGGCTCACACACACATACATACTTTATATGCATTTCAGAGGGGGCATGGGTATTTATCAGACAGACCTTCCATTCATTCTCATTTCTGTTTAGCCCATTACTCTACTGGTGTGGGTGTTTACGCTTGCAAAGCAGAGAAACATTTTTTGGGGGGCCTTGGGAAATAAAAACCAAGGGTTGTTTTTGTCCAGAGGATAATTGAATTAAAGGAAAAGTTCACCTGAAAATGAAAATACTGTCATCATGTATTCACCCTCACGTCATTCACAATCATATATATATATATGTAATCTTTAACATTTTTATTGGTAAAAAAAGAGACAACTCTGTGCTGTGTGTCTTTCAGTGACCTTTAAGGTGATAGATCACATTTAGGGAGTCTTTTGAGGCTAGGGAATTTTTCTGGTCGCATTTTTCCCCATGTACATTGACCTTACTGTGTGCGGAGAGAGAGAGAGAGAGAAAGTAAAGTAGTAAAGGTTATAACCCACCTCTTGTCTGAACAGTCTGAGGCCTTTAATCCAGAAACAAAGTAATTAAAGTCCACCTTGGCAGAAAAGGCCAATTAAAGTGGACCGCACGTCTCAGAAATGTGGGCATTTGCTGTAGAAAGTGAGCCCTTTTATCAGAGCAGTGGGAACCTTCACCCTGCTTCTCATGCTACTCTTGAGAGCACACCAAAACTGTGCACGTTAGGGTCGGTTCACACAGAACGTGTTTTTGCTGTTAAATACGCGAGATGCAGGTCAGTGGAACGGAAAAGAGCGCAAGGTCTAGAGACGTGTTTTAAAAGTTGAACTTCTTTTAGCTTGACTGCCACGTTTTTCGTGTCTAGGGTTGGTTATCGTTTGAATTTTAATAATTCTGATCCTGCTTATCGATTCCGATACTTTTTGATTCCTAATTTTGATTCGAATAAGGTAAATAAAAACAAACTTATATATCATTCACATTCATTAAGTCTTATTGCAAAACAATTCTTTGTAGCTGCATACCGTGAACAAAAATCAAGAGGCTAAAGCTTAACGCTTAAACAAGCATCTAAAAATACCATAGAAAAAACAACTAGCCTAATATAAATTTCAAGCATTATTAAAGACAAGTAAACACTCAGTAATTAAAAAAAGAAATACAACTAAACAAAGATATAATTAAATAATCAGTGTTTTAAGATTTTCAGGTATATTCAGGTACAGAAACTGTAATCAAATGTAATATAACACTGCACTTTATGAATAAAATATAGGATACATTATAAATATGACTTGTGAGTTGAATCTCTTTGTGTGGTCAGTCACTTTACATGAGTGATATTAGCTTGATGCTAGTTGCTACTTAAATTTCAGTCACCATCAGTGACTGTTGAAGTTCTTTTTAGTTAGGGTGCTGCCTATGTAAACCGTAGATAGTAGTGCAACTTATGAGATTTTGGAACAGAGCAAGATTTTATTTTGTTTCCTAAAAGGATAGTTCACCCAAAATTCATTAAAGGGGACATATTATGCCCCTTTTCACAAAATGTAATATAATTCTCTAGTGTCCAGAATGTGTCTGTGAAGTTTCAGCACAAAATACCCCACAGATCATTTATTATAGCTTGTCAAATTTGCCCCTATTTGGGTGTGATAAAAAACACACAATTTTTTGTGTCTCTTTAAATGCAAATGAGCTGACGCTCATGGCCTATTTTTCCATAAGAGGGCAGAGCTTGAACAGCTTATGCTTTGGTTGCTCAACAACAACAAAGCTGGAGAATCTCACGCAGCCAAAATGAGTGGTTAGTGGATAAATTTATGTAGTTGTTGTGGAGTTGATTCAATTCATCGATTAGCAACGTCATGTTCATCTTTTGTGCAAATCCAGCGTTGAATTGACCCTCGTTTGTGAAGCAGTCTGGCGTAAAATGACGGCATGGACACAACACTCTACTACGCAACTCTTCCTCTTCTCTAAAGCGGCCCAACATGGCCTTGCCCCCTTTGTCACATGTTCCCGGAGGGCGGGGTTTATGTAAATTTTGGGGTTTGTGATGTCATAAACCCAGGAAGATTTGTTGTAGTCCTTAAAAAGCGATTTCTGCAATCTCCCTTTGCATTGAACTTTGAGTGTCGTAACTTCCCAGATGTTGTTTATGCTCAGACATCAACATTACACACTAGCCTAAATAAAATTAAAAAAGTGAAATCATAATCGAAGACCCATTTAATTAATTCATTCAATCATTTACTTACCCTCATGTTGTTCCAAAACCTGTGTATGATTTTCTTTCTTTTGTGGAAAAGAAAAAAAAAATGATAATTACATTTTTTTCTTCCTGTGTTTTATTGTCCATACAATGATAGTTATGTTATTTTAGACCCCACTTACATTCATTGTATGGACAAAAACAAATACAGCACTCTTTCAAAATAAGAACGTCATACAGGTTTTCAGTGGCAAAGCATTTCATAGATGTCACTGGTAAAGTTTGATTGAGTGTAGTATGTTCAGGGTGGATGATATCAGCATTGCTACTGTGTTATTAGATAAGACATAGCTTAGGTTAGACAAACAGGCCTGACTTAAGACCCTAATGTGGAATATTTTAGCAGAGAGTATGATGTTGGTTGCTGTGCCAGGCCCCTGTCCTTAAATCCTTCTCCAAATATTAAGAGCACTGGGGTTGAGAGGCGTTACAGTGATGAAAGAGCCAGCAAAGCAAAGCGAACAGCCTTAAATGCAGCCAGAGTTCTATCAGATTATGTTTACTTAACCTCTGAGCATCTATTAATCTGTTCCCAAACTCTCTGGTTACAGTGAGCGATGGGCACCCCTGCCATCGGTCTCCAGTACAACTGGCCCCAGCTGCTCGCCAGCTGTGCTCTTTGGGTTTTGGCCCGCTAAAGGAACCCCATCCAACATCCCGGCCTCGTTCACATCAGCCCATCAAATCTGTGCATACATCTGTAGCGCATTCACCTCACAAAGCTACATTAAAGGGTCCTGCGTTTACCCAGAAGTCACCTCGACACATGATGCACGCACATGTCTCTGCCTTTCAGAGGCTAACTCATTCGCTGGGGAGTTCTGAAGGATGATGGATAAGTTGTTTGAGCTATTGGGCTGATTGTCAGTTTAATATGTGTGTATTGAGTGCTGCTTTGCTTTAATTTGTTTTGGCTAAAACTCGGGAGGGATGTGAGTTGAAGTCTGGTGCATGTTTGAATCGTGTATGTGTGTAAGACAGATTAGGAGCACTGCAGGCCTGCTGAATGGAGGGATGAATGCTGTTTGCGCTGTCAGGCCCAGCAGTCCTCCTCGTGTGAGCTCTGCAGCAGCATTCAGCAGGTTGCCACTGTCAAACACTAAATCCACGGCAGGGACGCTCTCTTCGCCTCTGTCCTTTCTCCCTGTAGATGGTCTCTTAGTCCTGCTACAGATCCTTACACACACACACACACACACCCACGTACACCAGTCTAAAGAGGGCACATCACACCTTGAACTCCCTACTTCCTTTGACAGGCTCAAACAGAGCCACTGGTGGTCTTGCTCTACTCAGCATCAGCCTTCTTCACACACAGAAGTTAATCGATACTGTTCTGGCAAAAGGCCTATTAATATTCATAGAAATTTTGGATGATAGCTTGACCAAAGCTGTTAGATCAAGCGGGAAGATTTTCACAGCACTAGGGTCAGAAGTCTTCATTAAGTTTAAAATCTTTATAAAAGACAAGATATGCAGAGATTGAGTTTAGATTAAAGCGTCTTCTTGGACTTTAGAAAAAAAAAAATGTCTTGGGGTTTAGATCAAAATGATTCTGTGTGGTACAAAATTTTAAACAAAGCATGTTAAAAAAAGTCAGGTTTGCCAACAATTTAATTTAGCAAACAAGCTACTGTAAATAAAAAAGTGGAGTTTTCAAATATCTGACTGAACTAGTGCTGTCAAATGATTAATAGCAATGAATCACATCCAAAATAAAAGTTTGTTTTTAATATAAGTGTGTACTGTGAATAAATATGTTATTTAATATAATATAATATTTACATATTTAAATAAATGATTTATATATAAATAATAAACATATAACAAATTGTTTTTAAATGCATGTGTTTGTATTTATAAATATATAATAATTCTACACAGTACACACACATATTATGTAAAAACGAACGCATATTTTGGATGCGATTAATTGCGATTAATCATTTGACAGCACGAAATTTAACATTTAAAAAAAAACTGTATAGAGATATTTTAAATATGAAATATTTACAAATCTTAAACATAAAGATAAATCTGCATTGTGTAATTTCTGTGCAATTGGACTCACTCAACAAAACTGCAAAAATAACTCTATTCTTCAACATTCTCCCATCTGCTGTTGGCTGGACAAACAGATTTCTTTTTTTCTGAATTTCTTTCTTCTGTGGAACACACACACATAAAATATATGATGAGGGATATTTCAACTGATTTTGCCCATTGTGGCTTAAAGGGTTAGTTCACTGAAAAACAAAATTTTTGTCATTAATTACACACCCTCATGTTCTTCCAAACCCGTAAGACCTTCATTCATCTTTGGAACTCAAATAAAGATATTTTTTATGAAATCCGAGAAATCCGACAGCAATGTCATAACCACTTTCAAGGCCCAGAAAGGTAGTAAAAGCATTGTTAAAATAGTCCATGTGACTACAGTGGTCGAGAATACAAAAGGAACGAGAATACTTTTTGTGCGCAAATAAAAATTATGTTTTTTTTTTTTTAATTTTCTTCTTTTCCTGTTATTCTTCTACTGTTTACGTTGTAAACACAGCGCAGCACGTCCGTGTTCTACGTCAGAATGCCGGCTTAGTATTTGCCGACGATGTACACATGCGCAGGTTGTGTAACAGCGTTGATCTGAAATTCCAGCTTTGTCCCCGTTATAGTTGAATCACAGGACCGGATACCAAGTTGCCTTGCCAAGAAAAACTCTTTATTGTCATATGCAAATCAGGCATAGGAGAGAAGCTTGTTCTATTGTCTTCAGGCCATCTTCACGTGCTTCTCTGGGGCAGTGCGTTTACATCGAGCGTTATATACCATGACTAGAGATTTTGCAATTCTTTACAAGGGAGAGAAACATGTTGGTTTCTTTAAAATAGAGCGTACTACATGCTTACACATGTCACAATCTACTCTCCTTAGGGAATACTGTACATCAGTTGTTTACATCATCGAACCCCTGCATCAGCGGAAAACATATGCAACATGTAACACACATTTCTGTGAAGCCACAATTATCTCTCCCTGTGTATGCCATGACACTACATGTTCATACAGACTTGGCTCTACATTATACATTTGATTGTGAATATAAATAATATTAAAGCAATGAAATTTTAATCTTCAACAGTATTTTGGGTCTGTGCATAAACTCTTAAAGTGACAGCAGTCCAATATTCCTGCTGCTGTCTGTCACGTTAATCAAAGAACAAAAGAAAATCACTCTCTGCTCTTTGCTTTTGAAGTTTTATAACTTCAAGATTAATCTGTATTTAAGTTTTACAATGAAGACAGTGGTAACACTTTACAATGAGGTTAAACATTAGTTAATGTATTAACTAACATGAACTAACCATGAGCAACACATTTGTTACTGTATTTACTAATCTTAGTTAACGTTAGTTAATGAAAATACAGTCGTTCATTGTTTGTTCATGTTAGTTCACAGTGCATTAACTAATGTTAACAAGATTTTAATAATGTATTAGTAAATGTTGAAATTAATATAAACAAAGATTAATAAATGCTGTAGAAGTGCATTATTAGGTCATGTTAACTAATAAACCTTCTTGTAAAGTGTTATTTGACATGATTACCTGAATAATAACCTACTTTTACTTTTATTTCATAGCTCTTTATTCTATTGCATTTAATTATGCTCTTGTTTGCAACATGTTTATTTGTTCTTATTTTATTACCGACTTTTTACTTGTGTTTTTTAACTAAAAATTAAACTGTGTTAAAGAAAAGCAGATTTTTGTTTGTATGTGCTGTCAATTATAGTTCTTAGAAAGAAAATCGGAATCGGTGAAAAATCGGCCAAGAAAATTGCAATCGGTGCATCTCTAGTTCTGACGTAGAACACGGAAGCACTGCACTGTGTTTACAGCGGAAACAGCGTAGAAGAAGAAAGACAGGGAAGATAACAAATTGTTGAATATTTTATTTCTGAGTTATTTTTGTTTTGTTTTTGTCCGCAAAAAGTAGTCTCGTCGCTTCATAACATTAAGTTTGAACCTCTGTAGTCATGGGGATTACTTTAACAATGTCTCTACTTCCTTTTTGGGCCTAAAAATTGGTTATGATGTTGCTGCCTATGAAGGGACAGGAAAGCTCTCGGATTTCATCCAAAATATCTTAATATGTGTTCCAAAGATGAACGAAGGTCTTACGGATTTGGAACGACATGAAGGTGAGTAATTAATGACAAATTTCATTTTTGGGTGAACTAACCCTTTAAGCTTCACAGAGTGTTCATGATGGAAACAATCATCGCTCTGCAGACCATTAAATCACTCATAGTCCCTATGTTCACTTTCATCAGAAAGTACATGAGCATTACTGTAATGTTGTTTATACACATATTCTGTATATTCTAGAAGTTTCCATTACCACACTGTGTGCAAGTGTGTGTATGGAAGGGCATAAATGAAGACAGCATGAAACTGACTTTCAGAGGATAGAGACTAGAGGTGGATGAGGTAAATGGTCAAACAGGAGAGAAACCTGTAGATTGTTATTAATAATGAATGAAACAGTCTTTACAGACTTTATGTCATAAGAGCAGCTCTTTAGTTGCTGCTTTACATGTTCAGCAGGATTACATGCAGTGGGCTGCTGGGAGAAAGCCCTCACTGGGACCCTCCGTCAAGATTCATAGTATAGTTTCTTGTAACATGTGGAAACTCAAGCTGTGTTATCCAGTAAATGAGGCTTCCTGCAAAATCTGTTCAGTAAGCAGGCTGGGAGGCCATTTTCAAGGCTGCTGCAGTATCTTGTTAAAGGGATAGTTCACTTAAAAATCAAAATGCTGCTTTAATTTCCTTCACATGGTTGCAAACCTGCACGATTTGCTTTCATTTGTGGGAGACAAACCTAAATACAGTGAAAGTGAATGACTAGTTTCCAAGTCAGTTTGACTATGTACACACCAGGCATAGGATAGCTTTGTGTGAAGGTAAGTTGTTATTCACAAAAAAATCGCTTTTATTGTGTTTATGGCTAGTTAAAACTTCAGTTTTGTTTCCATTGTACTTTTTTGTCCATACCATGGAAGTTATTGGGGACCAACACTATGTGGCTACCGACATTCTTCAAAATATTTTATTTATGTTCCACAAAAGAAAGAAGGTCATAAATGTTTGGAATGACATGAGGGTGACTAAATGATTATTTTTATTCCTATTGTGTTCAACAGAAGAAAGAAAGCCATCAAAAATCACGAGGATGAGTAAATCTTGATAGTACTTTTATGTTTTGGTGAATGTGCCTGTACAAAGTCAAGATTAATTTTAGTTAACATTCACCTGCATTGAGATTTATTACATACGACTGGAACAAATAATTGTCGTTCATTTTTTAACGCGTTCAAACAACATTGCTACAGTCAAAAAAAAATACCATCCCAATAAAATTTCCACCATACTTGCCACTATTGTCTCATATACTTGTTTTATTTATACCACACTAACTTTTAACTTGCTGTTTTGCGTATTATTAAGTTCTCATTTTTTCCTGCCTGTCTCCCTGTCTCCCCCCTCAGTCGGCAGTGAACTGATACATCTTTTTGAAAGGGTATTGATGCTGGTTTGTAGAGATGTGCGCAGTGCAATGCAATGGCCCTGCTTTTTATTGCCTGCCGAATACTAATCCCAGAGCTGGGGGTGTAAAATGACACCTGCAGGGTGCAGTGTGTACGTGTGTGTGTGTGTGTGTGTATGTGAGAGAGAGCGCAACACACCCACATGAAAGTACTGCCATTAAAAATGATCAAAGAAATTACTGCACTCTGCTTCACAAGCCTGTTCTCATGCCTAGCTCGGTGTAGGATACATCTTTGTACTCGCACAATCACACACACACACACACACACATTTACTCATACCTCTGCATACATCAATTAGCATCTGTTAATAGATTCCTGGAGATTCACAGTGTATATATTTCCACATAAACTAGCCTAAGGCCTTTTACAGACACACGTATGCTTTGAGGAAGAGGAAATGTTGCTCATAGTTGGGTTTTAAATTGCGGTCTGTTTTTTTTTTTTACGCCAAATGCTTCTAAATTATGCATGGATCACTCATACTTTGTTAGTGTTCTGCAAACCCATAATGAAATATTTATATAATATTAAGTTAAGAAATTATTATGTGGTACAGTTTCATCATCAGTGGTGTTGATTGACTGAGGCAAGCATCACTATTGCGCACACTTAAATCGGGCCAATTTATCACCGAATTACCCCTCCTGTGAAAAAGTCTTGGTCACTTACGATGTCCGGCCTAAAATATCTTTTAATGTGAGGAATTAGATCAAAGCTTAAACCTCCTGATCTGCTCGTAGACACATTGGGGTCGCTCTGATAATTCCATATGTGTTTGATATTTAGGGTTTTAAATCGAGATGATTGATTACGTCAGTATTTTCACAATAGCCAATGAAAGACAAGCCAATAAGGAGATGGAGGTGAATGAGAAACGTTTTGAACCACGACCAGAAAACAAGCTGCTGTAAGGGCCCGTTGGACATCTGAGATGGAGGAAATGTGGCGACAACATGACTGCCTGAACGATAATGTATCTTTGAAAAAATGAACCACAATCGCCAAAGTTTTAAACGTACCAAGTGCACCATGATTTTCTAAATTGCATGTTTGAGATTTGAGAGAAGATTCTGCTAATGTGTGTAATGCAACCAGACGGTTATCGATAATCGATGATAATCGATATGATAATCGATTAAGCTTTAAAAACTCCTGTAGTTTGAGCCTGGGAGTTGTTTGAAACCCCTCACTTTTAAACTTTGGCATGTTTTTTATCCCACACCGCTCGTGCACTTTTAATAATTTAATATAATAGAATTATAGAATAATAGAATAATTAGAATATATATAGAATAGAATAATAGAATTAATAGAATAGTTTCTATTCCAGTTTGTTGTTGAAATATAATCATGTGACCAGTGTCTGTAATAAAAACTTGCTTTCATGACAGATTTATTCAAACATTAAATAATTACAACAGCACTAACAGGCTAGCTAAAAATATAACTTTGTAATATAGTGGGTATTTAGCAAAAGTTCTTTTTTTAAGCTAACTAATGAGCTGTGGACATTGAATGGCTTTCCTCAGGTAAATGTAACGTAACGTGACATTGTTTAAAGCTGTTTTATTGACGTATTTCCGTAGTTATAATTACATAAGACATATCTCAATGATTTTGGTCTTACAAAACTATTTTGAATGAAACTATGAAGTAATTTTTATCTCTTTCCACCAAATAAATCCAGTTGCCGGAAGTACATCACTGATTTTGATTTTGGCATTTAACATTTAAATTTGCTAATAATAACCATGTTAACTTTTTTTTTTGTGGTTATTTTCTTTCCTGTTCAATTTGGGTGAATGATTTTCCTGGCCGCAGTTTGTTTTTTTTCAGTTCAATTTATCTTCAAGTATTTTAAATTTGGAATGTCGTCTTTCTTGCGTCATTCTTTCTTAAAGCATCCACCACTTGTCCATTTTGTTTGGCTTCATTGTAAACAAAGCGGCCATTTTTATTCGTCTTTATTCAGAGACAAAATTTCAGCAACGGTTACCTACTGACAACAGACCCACATCACGATTAAGCGCAATTTCATTCCCTACCGAGCTCAGAATAAAGTGCTCGCTCATGTTAAATGGCCAGTCTGGAATAACAAGCGCTTCCTAATATGCAGCGGAATCAACATGCGCAGGAAAGCAGCCATACACAGGAAGCAGATCATTGCGAGGGCGGTCAAGGAGAAGGATGGTGAGGTACTAGAGGAAACCACATTGTGTTCTAATTATTTTCAGAAATGTCATCATCACTATTCTTTTATTTCTCTCCACGTCGGCGGCGAAAGGCATGGAGAGATGGTTATCTCAGGGAGCCATTTTAGTGAAGGAATACTCCTTCAGCCCCTTCCCCTCCCTCAGCGGTCCATTTTAAATGTGAGTGGCTGGCTATGTGGTGGGCTTGGTAATTTTGCTGGCTTTTCATGTGTTGGAGGGTGATGAGTCCTTCTCCATTAGGTAGCGCCGGCCTGTGATGTATGATGTATGCGCGGCAAGGCATTCTGATGTTTATTCATGATTTTCAAGGCAATGTCTCAGTGAAACCCTCTGATTTCCTTTTAAGGAACAAACTTTGTGAGATTGAGATTTCAGTTTAAAGGCGCAGAGCCCTATATCCTGCAGCGATTCAGCCCTGCTTCTTTTCCTCCCTCTCTCTTTTTAATCTTCGTCTCTCCTCTGATATTACCTCTGTCAGATTTCATTTACTTGACCACCCCAAGTAAAAAGATCACATACAATTATAATTCTGCAAGCTAGTTTTCCTTCCATGCCCTCTCCTCTCTGAAGGACTTTGTTAAACATTTTAAATGTAACATGTTCATATCTAAAATTTCCACACAAGCTACTGCACTTTTATATTCATGAGCTTTAATGTTATTTTGTGTTTATTGTAAAAGACAGCTGAGATTGGACCAGAAAGTGGTGTAACATGGCGTGACTGGGTTCAAACCATTCTTACCTTGAGCGTACAGCTTTTATGTCATCAACGTGTTTACTATTACTCTATGCCTACAGCTGAACAGCTGTTTCAGTTTTGAAAGCCTTAAATTAAGGTAATTTTAATAATACTATTAAGGATTAATAGGTTTTGGACTAGTGTGTCAAAGGAATGCTTGTCATTCAGTACAAGTTCATTAGTTAAACATTAGTTAATGTATTAACTAACATGAACTAACCATGAGCAATACATTTGTATTTACTAATCTTCGTTAACGTTAGTTGATGAAAATACAGTTGTTCATTGTTTGTTCATGTTAGTTCACAGAGCATTAACTAATGTTAACAAGATTTTAATAATGTATTAGTACATGTTGTAATTAACATTAACAAGGATTAATAAATGCTGTAGAAGTGCAGTTCACTATCAGTTCATGTTAACTAATGTAGTTAGTTACGAACCATATTGTAAAGTGTTACCCAAGTGTTTTTTTTTTCTTCAACAGCATCTGTCATGGTATTTACAACAAAAACAACACAAATGGTCATAAGCATCTCAGGAACACAAAACTTCTTGATCACTGAAAGTAAGGAAGACTGGCAGTTCCTTAAGTTAGCCAGATGTTAATTATGTAATCATTCGGATGGATTCAGTTCATTCAATAAGGGCTGACTCGAGTTCTTTAATCCTTTCAAAATGTTTTTTAAAAGATCCAGCTCATGCGAGCGAATCAAACTACGCTAGACAACCCAACGACCATGTAAAGCTAGTAAACCTGGTAACCTCGACTTGATACAGGGTTGACGGTTTTGTGTTGTTTTTTTGCAAATTGATAAGAGATTTAAAATTATTTTCTATTGCAATCGACAGCATGCCACTCAATAGATCATAATTCATCTTGTAACCTGGTGCCAGTCAAGAGCCAACATAAACTCGCTTGTTTACAGAGAAGCAAACAAGAATCCGCTTTAGCAACTGTAATGTGCAAAGATGGTCCCTATTTGTCTTGTAAATGACTTTTTAATGATAATTAAGCCACATCCATCCATCACATAGTGCATGACTCCTCCTATATGAAAAGAGGGACATATTTTCCAATAACCGACCTGCAACGCAACAAATGCCTCATAATGTAGCAACACTGGGCAGGAGAAACATTAAAGATGTACGCAGAGCTAGACAAAGCCAGACGTTGTTGCATTGTTCAATGTGAATAAAAGTGGCGAGGCTACAGCGCCACCTGTCTCCAGAAAAAGCCTGTAATAAGGTTCCACACTTAGTGGGAGAGCCTCATTGTCCACATATACACGCTCTCACTCACACACACGTGCGTGACAAATGGCCTCATGCCGCCAAGCCACTTCATGCTAATGCATGTTTGGTGTGTGTGTGTGTGTGTGTGTGTTTGGCCGAGTGCCTCTATTTGCATACGCAGAGCAGTGAGTGTCCCGGCACCTCGCTGCGTCCTCCTCTCTACCCTCCCTGCTATGTTTGGTGTCAGAGCCTCTGGGATATTAATAAGAGCCCTGTTTTATTTTCAGGGGCTGAAAGCGGTGCAGTGAAGCGTTAGTAAAGGGAATCCGTCTCCTTGTGCTTAACATATGTAATGCCACACTAATCAGCGTCAGCTCTGCCGCACAGCGGCCCCATATTCACACTGATATGATAAATAATGCAAATGTGGCCAACCACCGCAAATGCCAGAGTGAGCCAGGGAGCAGAGAAAGCGTGCCGAAGACCGAGAGCCGGCGGAACAGAATGATTGTTGTGCTGTCAAATTGATTTGCATGATAAAGGGCAGCCTAATTGCAACACTTAGCTGTGGCGTCCTGATAATACGCTACAGGATTATTAAAGGACGCGTGGCGGCTCTCCTTTGACTTGACTGATATACCCTGGACTTTTTGGGAGGCACCGACTTGGAGCTGTTTGCTGCCACCACAAGCCTAGTAGTTGCTGTAAACCACACACTTGAATTGAAGAAAAAGGCTATATTTCATTCCTTCTTTGCCTTTTTCTACTTTATTTCTATCTTTCCTACACTCTAAAGGCCAATTCACACCGCACAGACAAACGACAACAAACAAGTTGCCCGTTGGATTTAGGATTTTATGAAAAATAACTGTCATGTTCACATTGCCCCAACAGGCAAACACTGATTGAACATGTTCACTCTGGTGAAAACAAACCCTGACCAACACCAACAGATGCCGACAGGAGTAACACACTGGTCCAGCAAAACCCAACAAACGTGTTTGTTGGCGTCTGTCTGTGTGGTGTGAATTGGACTTAAAAGGTTAATAGTAGTAACTTAAGGGTAAATACTGTAAGGCAGAGGTCCGGGTCATTTGGTACCGGGCCGCACAGAAAGAATAAATAACTTATTTAAAAAAAAACAAAAAAAAACTGACTTATGTAATTAGTATGAAATGTGCATGTGTGTATGAAATGTGCATTTCTCTCTGGCGCGTTCACTACTGCGAAAATCGCGAGTCAGCATCTCAACTTCAAATTCTCTCCGTTACATCCGTCTATGACTCACTCTTGGCGCATGATACGTTACCGCTAAAAATAAACACACAAGCTAGCAAAATGAGTAAAAAAACAAACGTCTCTGGAAAGCTTCTTTGCGAAGGGGAAACGGCCCAGTGAGGAGACAGAAGAAGAGCCTACGATTTCCAAGAAAAAGAAAGCTGCATTTAACAGACAATACCAGGAGTCCTACTTGAAATATGGATTTATCGCAACAGGTGATTTACACGCACCAAGCCCGCCAGAGAGCGTTAGGGGGCAGAGAGGATGATACTCATGTTATGTTGTTGGCGCGATGTTACGAGGACGCTGCTAATAAAGTTGCGAGTAAGCCTACATATTGGATTCACGTTTATTATAATATTTAAAAAATACCCCAGTTTTTATGCTGGTCGTATCATTTTATTTTGTTGTTTTTATCCGCCACACCTTAAAGGCCGGTCCGTGAAAATATTGTCTGATATTAAACCGGTCCGTGGCGCAAAAAAGGTTGGGGACCGCTGCTGTAAGGCACTAATATGCACCTTTAAGGCGTAGATAAGTTGACAAGCTGTTGCATCGCTAAAGGTATGTGTGAGTGTGTGGACATAAAGAAATAAATGAAGGATATTTCCTTCTTCCCTTCCTTTTTACTTTCCTTCCTTTCTTTAATAATAAATGATGGATGTTTCAAATTAGAAAACACTGTAGAAAATCCAATTTAGTCTCAAGCATTGGAGGAACGAAAAAAAAGGAGTGGAGTTCTGTATCACTGAGCCAATCTTTAGCTTTAATGCTCACAAAGGGGCCAGCACTCTATGATTTAATGTGGCTTGTGAAAATGGCCGCCATTATGTACACTATTAACAAATCAAGTGCTGTGCTATCCCAGAGTGAATCTGTGGCACTTATGCCTTCCACTTATGATTTATGGACCCTTTATAATCAAAAGCAATTGTAAAACACTGGAAGTTAGAGATTAGTATTCCAGTTTCTGCTATTTTTAATCAAAGAAAGAACCAAACTCCTAGTCAGCCTCAGCTCCACCATCTGGTAGTCCAGCAGATCAACCATCTTGACCAGCAAATGACCAACTTGGATCAGCAAGAGTCTAGCAGGGACTCTTTGATGATGTAGTCTTCCCACTTCTTCCTTATGTGCTCCGTCTTCCTTCTTGTCCTGATATTCCAACTCTGACTCCTGCTCTCTCACTCTGCTGGAATCCTAATGAAGCCAGCATGACCAGCGAGCTTCAGCCAGGAGGAAGTCTGGCTTTTCACTCTTGCTACAGATTGGTTAATATCCCTGTGCACCACATTAAAAAAAATAAAAGGAAAAAATGGGCATTCCTATTTAATGAACCATTTCCTCAGAACAGGGACACAAAAGCCAAACCAATAAATTGCAGAGAGAGCAAGGAATAAAAGCAGTGTATGCTATAAAAGACACATTTCCTCTTTTTGTTCTCGCTGTGATAGCAGTAATGCTCGGCGATCGCATTGAAAACACTGTTAATTCTTTTGGCCTAAGCGCAGAAGGAAAAGTTTGCTCAACTCCCAAATGTGCTCAGCAATGTCCATATGTCCATAATCTTGAAAGCCTTAAAATACTTATTTTTTTTCAACCCTACTTTTACGCCTCCCGAAGGAACTTCAACAGAGTCTGGATTTAAGGCAGAATTATCTGCTTATATTACATACCCACTACAAAATGTCGAGCCAAGGTAGGAGACACGGATCTAACAAAACATTACTACGTATCAATACTCATAAAAGCATGTACTGACATAGTCCTCAGCATCAGGTGACATATTAACACTCTTACAACCGTCTCCTCCTGAGAAGCGAAGCGTAAAGCCCTCTGTAGATCTGACACCCACAGTCAACAAACACTCACACTCTCAGCTCACACATAAACAGGTACAGCTGCTCTAAAACAACAACCCGTCTTTCATACACTTCATCATAGCATGCAGATGTTTTTCCAAGTCTTTTCACACGTTAGAAATGGCTTCTACATCCAAGGCCACAGCTGTGTGGATCTAATGTCCCCCCCCCCCCCCCCTCCTCTGCGTTAGTGAATGACTCTCAATTGTGAACTATGTCAGCTCTATAAAGATTTGGCTTGGAAAGGGGACAGCTCTGCAGAGTACATGTTAGTTTTATTTACGTTGAGGTTTTACTCGCGATTCGAGCTGGGTTTAAGTGGGTCTCCTGCGTATTGTATTTAAGCAGCTACAGATGCTGGCCCGTACGTCTCGGGGTTCCCATGTTGAAATTGGCTACCACATTTGAGAGGTACCTCTGACAGGAATCCCCGAAGTTGCCAAAAAAGCTGCAAGATGCATTTTCTCTGATCCAATTAAGTCTGTCATTGCCCTTTAAGTGAACATGTGGACATAGCAGGAACATTTTTGCAGCAGTGAGAGGTCATATAGCAGAACCTCCACTCATCCGTTTGGAAAGAGTCATCTTGGCCTTTCTCTTGTCAGGCGTGCAGCCCGATCTAATTTGGTGGGGTCCGAGTCTTGGATGCCGATCTCCTGACAGAACACGTAATTTGGAGGGGTGACAGGCGCTGGGCTAGGACTGAGTGATTCAGCAGGACACTTCGGCTTTATTAGATCAGTCCCGCGATTACCCATCACCCCACGCGCACTGGCTGCGTACGTGGGAGCCTGGACGCAGGTGTCAGGGTAAAAACGCACAAGTCAAACGCGATAGAGAAGGCAAAGCGGATTCCAGGCTGAGCGTTTTTTGGCAGTTGTAGCTGTATGAAAGATTAGCCTGCTTATTCTCATGTTGTGTCTGTAACATAGAACTGTCATGACACAAGCTGTGTTCCGAAACCAAGCTGCCTTTCTATCAACTGCCTAATTGAGCAGTTGCCTTTTAAGCGAACAACTTATTTGAAATGCTCTGTATAAATGTACGCCACTCAAATAGCACTAAATGTGAAAAAGCACAAGAGACTGAACTCACAAAAACTTTACCAAGACACTGCACTCAAATTTCTATGAATGGGAGTCTCAATATGCCGGAATTTGTTCCGCCTTCTAAATAAAAGAGCCAATTACCAATTGGTAAAGTCATTGATTCACTGCAACTGGTGTTAGAAACTCTGGCTCCCAAAAAAAGAGTCAGTGTTCAGTGACACGCGCCTAGTACTGCACATGTGCATTGGCTATTTTATCATGAAACAACATTTATGGGACAGTTCATGCCAGATTTTGATGCTGATTTTATATATTTATATATTTCAATGCGAGTATGACAAGCAAACCTGCTAAAAAATCCAGCATCGCTGGACACCGGCATAAGTTATGTTTATCACACCTCTGTTTTGCTTGAGAACAGCATGACTTTGCTGGTTCACCAACTAGACCAGCATTATACTAGCTCTTACCAGCATGAACCAGCCTGGTCCAACATAAAATTTAGGTTTATGCTGGTTTTATATGGTTTGTTCTGGATTCAGGATTACAGGATGCCTGAAATAGCTTACATAACAAAATAAAAATAGCCTGTTACAGACTTGCCTCGAAAGGGACTTTGGTTTGATGTTGGCATGTTGCTAACAAGCTAACAACCTGATAGACTAATAATCTTAAAAACTCAAATATTTGGGAAGAGTCTATTTTTATTTCAACATAGTTTAATCCTACCCAACATGTGTGTATCATTGCTACAGTATCATGTTAGCCTAGCAACATGCTAACGTCAAACTGTTTTCCCCCCAATAAACGTGAATGTTTTATATTTTTACATTTCAAAATTTATTGAAAATGGTGTAATCTTCACACCATGATCTTGAAGTCACGTTTCATTCTGGGATTGTCTAGATTTACATATGCAATGTTGCTGTATATGGCGAAAACAAGGCATCTTAATGTTTCCTATCTTTCATAACAGGAAATTCACTAGGTTTTGGAGCAGAGCTGCAGGTAAATACAACACCATGTAGTGTAGAGCTCAGAGGTAGCAGGAGTTTGAGTGTTCAAGATCGCACCCTGGACCAGATTATATTCTGGTAAGTGCTGTCCTTTGCCTTCTCTGCAGCAAAGTGAGGACACTATGTTCAGTAGGTTGAGTCCTTTGATTTACTCTCAGCTTATGGTGACTACAGTCTACCGTGAACCAAGCCAGGCTACCCAATCATACCACATGTCCCATGGAAAAGAAAGGATTTGAGCTGTGTTTGGGGAAAAGGAAGATGTCTGCCAGCATGAGGAGTAGGGCCCTGGTGGAGAGAGAGAGAGAGAGAGATAGAGATAGAGAGAGAGAGAGAGTGGACTACAGGCATCCTCCTGCTGTAATGAGAGCATGAGCTGTCAGAGGTGCGTATGTAATGACTCCCCTGCCAGCTGCTCAGTTCAGGCCCTGCGGGACGACATGCAAACCTGCAGATGCGAAGACATACACTCTGACATGCACACTACACCCACTCATGCACATTACAGACAAACTTCTGCCCTCCCCTCGTCTTGATGAGAGTCGCAGCTTGATGTTTCCGCACACACACTTACACTGTTCTACTCAGACTTACATAGTTTACACATATGTTTAACATTTGTTTTAAATAAGATCATAAATTGCATTCTGGTTTTATAGTTAACAAGACTCGACGATCACAAAAGGCTGTAGGTAGTTGGCCAACATATAATATAGAAAAATTAAATTAAACAGATTGTTTTGTGTTAATTGAGTTAAGTTGATATTTTAATTCTGTGCGAGTTTTTTGTTATACAGCTTGTTCAGAAGCAGGGCAGTAGGCTATGGAATATAAAATATATATATACTTATATTTATTAGGGGTGGCACGGTTCACAAAACCCACGGTTCGGTTCGTATCACGGTTTTGGGGTCACGGTTTTCGGTTCTGTACGATTCTTGTTGTTATTTTTTCTTTTAATCTTTAACACTCCAGAAATTTCCTTCAGCATATGATATATAGCTTATTAGCTTAATTATCCACAATTTAGGATACAGTATTAACATTTTTGTAATGTTATCATGCACTAACTGAATTTGACTTGACTTTAAGCACATTATTGGGACCATCTCTGAGTAAAAGCTGGGTGAGATTTTGATACAGCAAGAGAGAAGACATTGATGATGACATGCTTTTCGTTTGTTTGGCATAAAAAAGAGCATGTGTATTGTTATCTCTAGAGGAACTTGTGCATTTTAGCACACAAAGATTGAAATTAACTTGCATTTATCAAACTGCCAACTTCAGTGTAGCTCTTACAAAAAAAAAAAAAATTTTAAAAGACAAAGAGAGGAACTCTTAAAGCTCTGTCTTTTAAACAAGTCAAAATACTTTAAACATAAGTATATAATATAATGTAATAACATAAACAACCCCAATGCTTTAGTTATCACTGAGAGGTTGCTTTGGTTATTTCCTAACCGGCTCTCTCCTGTTTGTGCTTATCGACACATTGCCGTGATGTCTTCTCAAATGAACTGTCATATTAGAAGTGTTTCCATTAGCATACTGAATGCATTTTGCACAATGCTTGCACACAGTCGCAGTTCTATCTACTGTTTTATTTCCGTTGTCATCGTAAGTAACATGAAATCAAAATGTTCCCACACACCGGATTTGAACGACACAGGCGCATCCGCCAACTCCGGGCAGCCTTCATTAGGGGCCGTTCACATATCGCGCCTAAAAAAACGTGGAAAGCGTGGGCGCGTTGCTTCCATTTTGAGTGTGCTTGCCCGCGCCTACATAGGAAATAATGAATATGCGCGTGCAAAAGACGCGATATGTGAACGGCCCCTTACTCCACTTTTACTGTCTATATGTATGTTCACGCGAAACTGTCTGAACACGGGGCTACATTGCGCATGCGTCGAACCGTGCGACGCACACACGAACCGAACCGAGACAAGCGAACCGAACGGTTTTTCATGTACCGTGCCACCCCTAATATTTATACAAATTCTCTCGCTAAAAGAAAAAACTGTGTAAATATTGAGTCTTGCTGGTTAAGCTATTGAGGACACTGGTACACTCCAAAACACAACATATGCTGGTCTTTTATTGGATTTTGGATCTTGTCTGAGTGGTCGTGGGTGTTGCACGAAGCTATGATGGTGTGTTTTCAATCTTAATGCACCTGTGACAGCTCTGCCAAGCCTCAGCCAAAAAGCTCCTAACAGCACCTGCTTAGCAATGTCAATTTGACTAATTCATCAAGACACTTCTCACATACCAAAATGAATGTCCAAGGCATTGATTATTCAGGCTTCAAAATGAACAGCTCGCTCATGTGGGAGCTGCAATTTTATAGATAATGCTGCACAGACGACTTATTTTTCTGACTTGCGTTTTTAGCATTCTTACAGCCATCATATTTAAATTTCACAGCTGGGTTCCTAAACCTAATAAGCAGCCTTTCTAGATAACATTTTAAGGTATGCTGTAACATTATGCTGTCTTCTATGATGCCTCATTTTGGCTAAACTGTGGAGACAGCATATGACAGACGAGGCAATATCAGAATTCATCACAATTGGCTCAGTGAAAAGAATAAATCCAAAATGGCAGACAGAAGCAAAAGGTTAACTATACACTATGCAGTAATTTATACCCATTTTTAGGTAACGCTTCATAATAAATCATTAACTAACATTATATAATAACACTTTTATCCAAAGCGACTTACAAGTGAGGAATCCAAACAAGCGATTCTTCATGAATAGGCAACTAGACACAGGATCAGATCATTAGTTAATATATATTCACGTCGCTAGAAATATTATGAGCCAATGAATAATGTGTTAACATGAGAAGTGCTTAAAATGACTATGAAAACTTTTTTCCATAACATTTGTAAATGTAAAAAAAGTGCGTTAGGTAATGTATGAACTGAAGTTCGATGACATTTGTTAGCATTTCTATGTACATTAACAAATAAGCTTTTATAGCATTGTTAAAATCCTTTATAGATTAAGAAGCACATGATCACTTTATATCATATTTGTAGTTATTTGAATATATATTAACTAATGATCCATTAAGCATTATATAATGTTTGTTAATGATTTATAAATGAAAGTGATTATAAAGTGTAACCCCTATTTTTTATTTAATACCAAAAGTATCACTAAGCCAGTATTTGTTTCTGATATGCATTTGTTGAGTACGTTCTTACGTTAACTATTTGAGCAAATGTTCTACAGGGTGTTTCAAAAAGATGGACCCAATTTCTATCTTTCTATCTATCTATCTATATATATATATATATATATATAGAGAGAGAGAGAGAGAGATAGATAGATATATATATATAGAGAGAGAGAGATAGATAGATAGATAGATAGATAGATAGATATAAACTCTATGCACGCCCTTTTAAGTAGTGAGAGTTTCATTCATGGGCGGTTCGTGGTTGCAGCGATTTCAAATCGGCTGTATCTTTTTGAAACATGCTGTATTTAAGCTACTGTAATAATAATAATAATACATTTTATTTGTACTGCACTTTACATTTGAAACAAATCTCAAAGTGCTACAATTAAGATCATTAAAAAGTATAAAATACAACTGGATTTAATAGTTAAAAGTCATAAATTCTCCTAAAAAGAATTGTTTTCAGTCCTTTTTTAAAGTTCTCAATAGTTTGAGGTGCTCTCAGATGATCGGGGAGGACATTCCAGATTCGAGGAGCGAATACTGTGTATTTAGAGTGTTCCAAATCAGTCACTTTTGTTAGAATGTTGCCTTAGAAAGTAACTACATATGTAGGCACAGTTTCCATCAATCCTCTAAATCAGTTCTACGACTGCCAATAACATCCCTTGGTCTTTTTATCATATAAGGCTTATTATCATATTGTGTGGAATGATTGACAGTTAACCTTCACTTGAGTTCATGCTGTACAGTTAGTGCAGGTGACCTCTGCGGCCCTAGCAACGGTGCATTAATACTAATCTGATAGAATTTCCGGGAACCAATTAATGCGCAGACTGGTGCCCGGGCAGCAGTTAAAGAGATAAGTGTTTCTGCACTGCTGGTGCTGCAGAAGGTCTGCGGATTTCAGCGGCAGGAAGTGCCATCCTTGCAGCCTCCGTCTGGAAATGTGAGAGGCCAGGAGGTGAAAGCATCAGCATCCAGGAAGCTTGTAGGTTGGCTTACAGTGTCCCTGCTCGGTCTGACTCAAACCTCCCCACTCAGCTCCCTCATTAACTGTGTTGAGGAGAAGGGGGAGAGGACGTTGAAAAGGGCAGTGTTTTAAGGTCACTTAAGAAAAATACAGCCACAGTTATGTGGCGAGAGGAAAGCATTGATCAAACTGCACATGCTTTACTCTCGTTTTTTTCCTTCAGATCATTTTAGGAGAAAAGCCACTCCTCTTTAATACGACTAGCTGTCTGTATTTTTAGGCTGCTCGATGATGTTGTTCATTATGGCATTTTAACATTAACGCAGGCTGTGTGTGCTCTCTTAATAGTGTCGGCAAGCAGAGGTTGGCGACACAAAACCATCGATTGGCTGTATTTTTGGACAGCAGGATTTAAGTGGAATTGGGCCCTGGATTTAGCAGAAGTGCCTCTGAATGTAACAATATATGCCTGTGCCTGCCTACTTATATCATGTGACCAGACAGCTTTTGATATCTTCATTAACCCTTAAAAATGTTCTGGATTAAAAACAACTTAAGTTTAAGAACGCGTTGACAGTCGCATGCTTAAAATGGAAGTGTATGGGGCAAAAGTACTATTCTATATATTATTTATTATATCGATTTATTATTTATATATTAACTATATTATTTTTTCTGAAATTGAGAAATGAGTTGAAATTATTCATAATCAGATTATTCATGTTTTAAGTGTTTAACCAAGAATACTTTCAAAATATCATGCTTTCAAGTCCACAAAACCTAAAATAACACATATTAAGCTTGTAGTGCTCTATGGAATAGAATAGATACTCCAACCTATTATGATAACGATCCCAGGCAGATACAAGTTCAGCTCAGTGGCGAAAGATTTAACTAGAGTGGGATCATGTATTATTTCTTTAACTTAAGTCACTGAAAATGATTTTTTCAGGCTAGTCCAGTTAAAGAATGCGTGACATGATGAAGAACTCGTGAATTACATTCTAGGGTAAACAAACAGCAATACTTCATTGAAAAAGCCTCTTTTAACTGAAAGATCTTGCCATATTGATTTCTCCCATTCATATTTCTACAGGTGGTACGTCTCCTCAACTTTCCTATTTGTGAGAGCAATGTCTATAAGCAATAATCTTAAAAAAATCTATTCATTAAAAGTTCAATCTAATACCCCAACAGTAAGCAAACACCATGACAGTGCTGAGTTCAGATGACTTTTGAGTTCACGCTTTTGACTGATGCAACATGTTGCTTATATTGGTGTTGCCAGCACAACAAGTAGTTGATTCCAAGCCCCTTTGAAATCAGAAATTGCCAGAATTTTGTATATTAGTCTGGTTTAGCCTCACAGGGAATGATAAATGGTCTCTTGCTGAGAGATCTGTCAGCTCTGTAGATAAGGAGAACATAGCATTACTGTACCTGACAAGGTCAAGAGCTTCCGAAAGGGCAGAGTGAGCCAGAGGCAGGATTGCTGGGAGCAGGTAACTGGGGTTTGCCATTGGTTGGTGGCAAAACCCAGTTACCTGCTCCCAGCAATCCTGCCTTTGGCTCACTCTGCCATTTCGGAAGCTCTTGAGTTAGTTAGCATGACCCTTTAGCATTGGTTCAGTCTCAAAGGGATGGAAACCTGACCATGGCCTGCTTTACTGATGGGCCCGACCCAATGAGATGAGCAATAGAGTTTGCAAAGTGGCACCCCCCCACCCCAACGCCAACTCTGCACTGTTTTATTGCCTAATTTATTAAACTGTCCCAAGAATCTTCTAAAGAGGTTTTCCTCTAATTTGATGCTATTTTTCAGGATCCACATCTAAAACTGATATGACACTGCTTGAGATGGTTGGTGTGCCACCCTGCTTTTACTAACTGTCATAATATAGTGGCACTTTGAATCGGAGACGTCTGGTGCATAAACAGTCAATCATCTTCCTGCTTGCACTTGAATTTCTTGCGTTTCCTTTTTTAATCAGAGCAGCCGATAATTAAACATTTTGAAAGTGGGTAGAGAGTAAAAAAATGGGAGTCTGTTTGCTCAGAAAGATAACATTCGGCTACTGTAACAAGAGCATAGCCGCAGCTCCAAACAATATTGCTTTAGTGCAGGTCTGCATAATAAAGAGGCTGCTTATGCATATTAATGAGGGCACTTTGCATAATGTCTGCTCCATGTGACACGCACAGCAGAATACAGACACTCTGTCGGTTGTTCTTTACTTAGGTGGTGCATGAATAATGTTATTTTCGTCCACATTGCTTCATACAAAGATCTCTAGTTTAACTTCCCCCTCACCCCATCTTAACTTCACTTGCCCCCACGGCCATGCCTATACCCCAATTCCGACACATATGCACGTCCCTAAAAACATATGGTAGAGGGGTGCATGTGATTCCAAACGAGGTCCTCGTTACACCCCCCCCCCACCCCCATCGTTCGTGCGAGCTTTTAGAAGAACTACAGCGACATCTGCATGTATCATGGCTCAAAAGCGCCAGGCAAATACCCGCTGCGAGCGGGCTCTTTCTGCCAGGCTGCCACCCCTTTGCCCTACAGCTCTCATTACAGCTTTCATAAACATGGCTAATTGCGCCGTTCTGCGTTCTCTCAGCATTTGCATATGCTAAGAACCACCCAAGGGCACTTAGTAGGTGAGACGTGGGCAGGACGGACGCCTTTTTGCCATTTGCGATTACATAAGCTAGTTTAGCGAAAACAGAATGGAATGCAATCTAAATATGAATGTAAATATTTATTTAATATACTTTTTTTTTGTATCCTGCACTGTTTGTTCCACATGAAAATATACTTTATATATTTAAATTTTTATATAAATCTTATAATAATGGATTCAAATAATTTTCAAAGTTTAAAAATGTATTTACTCTTTATATTACATCTTATATATATATATATTTATATACTTATATATAATTTTTAAAAAAAAATTTTTATAAAGTGCCTACAAAGGTTCCATGCCGAATCAGGCTTCCGTTTTCTTGCATTATCAGCCTCTTCCTCTTAATTATGTGTTTGTTTACATTCACGTGTTTGTGTAAATGTGCATATGTATGAAGTAGCTTTTTCATCTATTATTTCCACAGGATATTGTGCCAGACATAATGACATCGAGCACATTTTACCAGAAACAAAGGATCAATTTTGCCAAGTGATTTAATACAGGCAATCATAGGCTCGGCAAGCATACTAATTATGCGCATAGTTTGTTTGATGGGTGGTTGGCAGAGGGGGCAGATGTGAGCAAGTGTTGGATTTGTTTCATACAAGGCGAAAGCTTGTGACAGAATGCCCCCAGCAATTCCCACGCTTTCCTCCCAACCCCGAGTTGCCAGTCCCCTGCCTCCTGATCTCGTTGGCGCCCGGTGCCAACTTCTCACATCCCCACTTCTGTATCAAGCATATTTAATGTTTCACAATAGCAACAAAATGCCCTTGGGTTCCTTAATAAACATGATATTTAAAAGTGTGCCTTTAAAAAGCAATGTACAAGATAACATTACACATTAGAAGTGTACAAATATACATTTCCTTTCTGTGTAAAAGTGGCATGTTTTGGCCTTCTTTCGTTAAAAAAAAACAAAAAACAAAAAAAAATCCGGTGATTACGAACAGACGTATCCGCATTCACCAAGCACATAAACAGTACTCTTGTTCCTTGGAAGACGCTCAATTAATCCGCATATGACAGGCTGAGCGAGCCCCTCCTTCTTTTTTTTTTTTAATTAACGTTGAATTAAAATGAATTGGCAGGATGCCGGAAAGCAGGGACACAGCTTTGAAGATTGCCATCGCATAATGAGTCGCTTTCTTTTTTTTAACACTTTGTGCTCCTCATTTCCCCACTCCCTGTTCTCCGCTGCCAGTTGCCAGTGTGCCTTAGCGATTTAATGATATGCAAATGAAATATGCATAAAACCATTCTGCTGTACGATGATTAAGCGCTGAGGACATTAGCAGGTGCCCTGCCATAGGCTCTCTTGTTGTCTCCTCTCCATTTCGCTTCGCCCGCAAACGCCACCTCTATAACAAAGCTCAACACTAATAACAGCAGAAAACTAACCATTTTAATAATGACGGTAATATCCAATCGGCAGAAATTTAATCCCGTGTAGCGTATTTCTCGCCCATGTTTTGTAATATCCACATCCAGGGAAAGCAGAGGTCCTTGGCATTTGAAGGATTTGGCTGCAGTGAGCAGGGAGAGAGGAGAGACATGCTGGGTTTTCCTGGGGAGGACTTGGGAGAGACTAGCATAGCCAAGCATTGCAGTTGCTTTTCTCTGCTTGTTTGCATGTGGTATTATGTGTATGTTGGCTCACAAAGAAGGAAAATATTCTCCCTTTCTTTTCCTTCTGCCTCTCCCTCTCCCCCCCCTCTCCCTCCTTGTTTCTGCCAGCCAGTTTTTTTTCCTCCTTTTTTTTTTGTAATCCATTTGTATAATGAGGACGAGACGCAATTAACTTCCCCTGTGGAATTAAAATAAAAGACAGATCATCCAAACCTCATTAGCTCCAAACGATTATATCCACACGTGTTCCGCGGCGACAATTAAAAAAAATACACACACAACAAGAATTAGGAATTAAAACACTAATCGCGTGTGCGACAAATACTTAATCGATCGCGCTGACCATGCCCCAAAAGATGCCACCATTGCCCATCCTATCCTTCCTGGTGGCAGCCTTGATTCTGTCATCTTGGTGGTTATGCCAAGGCAGTGTAGGAAGCACAAAGATCTTATAATCCCTCCCTTTGGATGACTTCTTCAATTATTCATATTCCACAACCGTGCCCCTTTGTCCAACAAAAATCGAGAGGCATGAGAACTGGAAGTAAAAGTTTGGAGTATCCACTCGTAATTAGCGCACGCTGATGAGCCTCCTTCCCCCGCACTAATTGCCGATTTAATTTTCGCCATGCATTTTAATCAGTGAAAACGAACTTAGGCAAATCATCCGTTCCCGCCGGTTGCACCGCCGCCCGTAGTTGGCTGTGTGCCCGATGTGCCCATCGTCTTTGCGGAACCGGGGCGACGTTCCTCCTCCGAACCCTGCAGGTACCAGCTCTCAGAAAGGGCTACTACTTCTGTGGTCGATTATATATCTAAAACATAAACAAAACGAACGGGAGGAGTTTGCCCATTTCTTGATTGGGTGGCAAATAGGGGGCATGCAAAAAAAAAAAAGTGGGGGCTGCTGAAAACGTTCCCACAGCCCCCCTGTCCCATTTGGCAGAGTTACAGGCAGGCTGGTCTGGAGGTTACCGCCTCCCCAAAGAGTCTGATGGTGTGATTCTGTGCCCCCTCCATCAGGTTCCTGCTTGGCTGTTGTGGGTGGCACCCCCCTTGTCTCTTGTCTCCTATACGGGTTGATGGCGTAAAGAATCTACAGTCTTAGCCATTCATCTCCCTGGTGATTGCTGTGAATGTAGATAAATCGCAAAATGCCTGCCTCCTCCTTCGCTCTCTGGCATAGCCTTGCTTGCTTGCTGCTGAAGTGGAGTTTCATACTTCTTGCATTTCCTTTCCTCATTTTGCTTTTTAAAAAGTCGATCGCGAGCCACACCTGAAAAAGTCCTCAAAGCGGGGGGAAAAATTCGTCGAACGAATTAAAACGATTAGCGCGTCATTAAGAGAAAATGCATTAATTAAACCCCATCTGCTTAGTTGATTATAATTTTATGTGCTGGCTCATTAGTATGCATCCTCATGTTTGCTGATTCTCTTTCTTGCCCCTTTTTTGTGTTTAGCTTTTCTAAACAGCTGCTGTTCTGCCATTGGCACCGTCCCCCAGGTCCTCTCGTGTTGAAAGGCGATTGGCAGATTGGCAGCATCTGACGCCGCAATGCCCGTGGTAGACATTCTTCACTGCATTGGTTGGCAGGCGGTTGACAAGAAGTGGTGGTTTATGTAGAGCAAAATTTAATAGTAAAAGGGGAGCGGGGCTGGCACAAAAACACAAACGCCTCCCCTTTTCGTAGAACAGCTTGCTGCTTTAGTTTTGTTTTGTCTTGTTTTTCTTGAGTCAATTTGTTTTCATTTACAGCCGCCTCGTTGCCTTATTGAATCCGTCACGCTAATTAGCTGCGCAAACTTTTCTGTTTAATTAGTCAACAAAAGCACCAGCGTTGTCTTTGTTTGTTCTTGATTCCTTTGCCAACCGAGCCGCATCAGGTACGTACATGTTCACCTTGTCCATCTTTCCACAACAGATGCCACTGCAACGATCCTGGCATCGTGTTCAACAAAAACGCCTTGGCATCTCCAGGAAACGCATCGCCGCGGTTCTGTAAATCTTGAAATGTGCCACATGTATCCACCTGGTGTCTGCAGTATGGTTGCCAGCAAGCAAGTTGGCATGGCATATGCTGCCTGGCTGGCAGACTGCCTGCTTGGCACAGGGAGATGCGCAGTAGGAGAGAATAAAGCGAGGAAGAGAGAGGGAGGCGCTTCCTCTTGCCCCGCCTCCAATGCCTTTCGGGGTGGACAGCGCCACCATTGCCATTTTGTCCATAAAAGTGTGGATACACTTTGCACCTGTCACGTGGGGTAGTGCGGTTTTACTTGACTGCCATTGGTGTCCATTGCGATGGCATGGATTTTACGCCGCGTTGTCTCTCCCGTTCCGATGCCAGGCAGGCATTGTCGACCTCTTCCCATTCTTAAATTCCGCTCTGAACGTCACCGATGTTCCGTAATCACGAGCAGCAGATGGTATTCCCCTCCTTTTCCTGTTCGCTTTGAGTTGAGGTTTAGCCTCGTACTCAAGAACCCCCACCAGCAATCCTACTTTAATATTAGTTGTATACATGCCGCTTAAAAATGACCGTTCTCTCTTGCCAAAATGAACCAAATGGCATGGGTCTTCATGTATTTTTCTTGTGTCTACCCGCCTCCCCCCCCCACGGCGAGCGCCAGTCCGCCTTGGTGCTGCCACTGAGTGGATGGCACCGTGCCAGCTTTTTCACTGCCACAATCCGCATTCGCAGCTTGTTTCTCGCACTCGCCCATCCCCTATCCTCTTCTTGTCTTTTCGCACCCTCCCCTCCATCGCTTTCAGCTCTGCCAGCACATCCCCCCCCCCCCAACTTTGTTCCATAAGCCTGACATTAATTAACATACGGGTTAATTGATTCTAAGAGCTGATGAATTTCTCGTAACATCTGTCTTAGGCTGGCTACCCCGCTGCCCGCCCCACTGCACCATTACCCTGGCATCGCCCGCTTGTCTACTTTGCCCTTCCCTCCATGGAGGTGCTCAAAGCCCTGCAGCCCAGCATCTGAGGTGTCCTCTGTACGCTGGAAAGGATGCTCCTCATTGGACTACAGCTGATCGCAGTTGACGTTTGCCATCTGATCCCTGCGCAGAATGTTGCATGGCATTTTGTTATAAATAATCAAAGTCCTCCTCGTAACCACCTCCCACCTTTTTTTCCCCTCTCAATCATGCTTCTATACTCTCTTTTCCTGATCCACTCAAGTTTCCAGGGCGACAGGAAAGATTTTTTGTTTTTTTGGGTCTTAATTTTGTTCAAATTCAAGCTATTTTCATAAGCATCTGATCAATAACAACACTAGACGAGTGTGCCATTTATTTTAATCGCCGCTCTGAACTTTTCATCCGCGCTTAATTATCTTCTGTCTTATGTGAGCGCCACTGGAAACAATTTACAATTTACCACCGAATTAACAGTGTCATCATGTTTGATTAATCAATTATCGGAAGCGTAATTATCAAATATTATCGCACCGCTTACATCTCCTCGTTTTTTTGTGTAGCTGACGATGCTAAAAACACAAGGCTGTTTTGAATTATTTAATCATGTGATTTCCCCCGTCAGCTCGGTCTCCCCTCTGTAATTAATTAGTCTATGGCGTTACACCTCGCGTACTTGATATCACTTACTCATTAAGATGGATACGTGCATGTTAGCGCATTTTATTGTCTTCTTTTTGCAAATAATACTTGTTAGTTTTCTCAACCACATCATTTAATCAGAAAATGTAACTCCAGAAGATCAAGGTTTTGAATCTGTCGGTATTCCATGGCAAGTATTGCCTTGCATTTTTCCGTGTTTTGGGGCACTGGCACACACGTCTCGACTCCGGCAAAGCTCGATGCAACATCCTTCCCACTTTCTCGTCTTTTAGCTTTTTTCATTATTAAATAAAAAGGAGCACAAGGCTTCTGAGGCAACAAGAGGAATCCATTATGTAAATCGCCTGCTATTTGCATAATGTCTTATGCTAGGAATATGCAAATGAAGCATATAATTTATGAGTGCCTGCATCTGTCTCGGAGTGTTCCCATAAGTTACAAAGAGAAGATTTATTTTTATTTTTTATTTTTCTTTCTCTCTGTTCTTTTTTCCCAAACTGGCAAAGATGACAAGCACGGAAAACAAGCGCAAGGTGCATTCTCACAGGCTGCGTGCCGTCAAGGAGTGAGAAAACTTGGCAGCTGGTGGCTAGCAGACAGGGGAGGGGATGTGGGGATGGCAGATAACTGGGGGGAAACTGGCACAATAAATCGCGTTTGAAATGGGCGGTGGCAGAAGGCACTTTTCTAAAACAATTGATCGTGTTAGCGCGACACAAAAAGAAAGGGAAATGCAAATGTCAACAAGCCTCATTTAGGGGGAAGTTGGAAGTTCCCTGCTGTCCCCCCACACTATTGGGTGCCGTCCTGCCCACTTGGCTGGGCGTGTGCCCCTTTGAGGAGCTGCCAGCTTTGCTTCTTTCCCCACAGGAGTGTCTGCGGAGTCATTCGTGATGTTGGCTGCGTAGTGCAGCTTAGCTAGAGAGAGGGAGAGAGAGAGGGACGTAGAGAGAAGCTTCACGAGGAAATGTAAATGCATGAGTACGTAAGTATGTGAGAGCACGGGCTCCTCCAGCACCCGGGAATGCCAACGCTGCCTCGGCCAGCACAGCGGTGCCGAGAACGGGATCATCGCCGTCGTTGTCGTCGGGCATTCCCTGCCGTCTGCAATCTCGCTAATTCCATTCAATCTTACCTTTTGTGTTTGGCTCCTCGTAATCACCGGCCTGTTTTGCATACTTGATCGTGACACACTGTTGTACAATGCAGAGGGAGGGTGTGTGGTAGGAGGAAAAAAATTGTCTGTTTTTTTTTTATTATTTTGGTACAGTTGACTGGAGAAGCGATACAGTAATCGCTTTTCTGTGTTGTTCGTCGCAAGGCCTCCTTTCGAAGCGAACAAACTTCGGACGTTTTTTCTCACCTACTGTCAAGTTGGGATTCTTCAGGACAACTTCAGGATTTTTACCGAATGTCGTTTCCGGAACTATTTCCTTTGGATTGGGATGAAGTTGGCATGATGCTGTGCTCGCTTACCCGGATTACTCTTTGCCCTGGGAATGCTCTCAATCCCTTTTGTAATATTTCCACAGCCAAGTGTGTACTTAACTGCTTTCAGAGCCCATCGTACCCTACATGACTGCTAAGACTTATGATCCAGAGGTCGTGTGGCTGTCTGGCAACTGCTTGGAGCAGTGTGTGGGCATCTGGATGGGTATGAGAGGATTCTCGGAGCCTGACTGTACGGGGCTGGAACTCTTGTCCTTGGTTTCAGAGCGATCTGATGGCTGTGGCGCTCTGTCTCGGCAGGTCTCCTGCTCTGAGATTCTGAAAGCCAATGTTAATTAAAGCGAAGAGATCATTATCCGCATTCATTTCATTCGCCTGGATATTTTTGCTTTAAGATACGAGTTCGTTTGGGTCATGAATATTAGCGTGATGTAATTGGGATAATTTTTTTTTTTGGTAATAGCAATTCCTTTTCTTTACATTGCCGTTAAGCCTTCATCTTAATTATGCAGAGCAGACGTTTTCATTATTCGCTTGCATACTGATGAGATTCTTGGAGAAAATGATTTTTTTCACAGCCGTTTCTTGAATTAATGGTTTATGAGACGATGTGTATTTCTTTTACTTTTTACATTTTCCCAATTTTTTTTCTTCAAAGACCATTTGTTAAAAAAAAAACAAAAAAAAAAACACGAATGGCACTTTAATGAATACAGGACATTTCTAAACTGTAAAGCGGGGTTTATACAGAACAAAAATAGTGTGACTATTACTTTCACACAATTATCAAGCTTTCTCTTTTTTAATTGTCTTATTTATTGTCACATGAAGCTTCTGTAAGCATTTCTTGTATCATATGCTTGTATGTATCTTCATTTACTATTCCTTCAATTGTTAAACCAAAGAAAGACAAGTTTTAATGTAGTTTGGCTAAGAACGGAGATTAAAGAATTGAAATACCTCAAACGATATTTGTTCTTTTTCCTTAAAAATAAACATGACGTTTCTTAAAGTCAAGCTGAGAAAGACACAATTTTTTATGAATAAAAACGCTTGCTCATTTAACTCTTATCATGAGTCAGCAGTTCACGAGGATACTAAACTCTACCCTTAAGATGGCAACCATGGAGAGACATTGGAATAACAATTTAAGTTACATAGAGTGAAATGAAACATTGTCTGTCAATGGTGAAATGATTTGTTCTGAGAAATACTGTAAGATCTGTAATGCTGAATTTGTGGAATTACCTAATATATTTAAAAAAATCTATATTGTTTCAAAAATGTTTTTAAAAGTAAAATAATTTTGTTTTATAACATTCATAATGCCTGCAATAAAATGGAAACATGATGGATCATGATAGTGTGCCAGGTTAACATCTTTTTGAATTAATTTGTATGCACTGGTGTGCAACATAATCCTTAAACCGGACTATATGAGAACAATACACCTTCATACACAACAGCGCTATATTAGCGCTGTATAATTGTTCAGTAATTACAATTCTTTTTTTCTTTTTTTTACATTGCCGTTAAGCCATTGTCTTAATTTTGCTGAGCAGACAGTTCATTAATTACTCGCATACTAATGAACTCATGCAATCAAACCGTATCTGGCAGAAAGATTAACGTGCTTTATAAAATGGCCGCATAGTAATACTTTTGATCAAACGTGTTTTGATTAGAGTTTCATAGAAATTTTTGTCCTCTAAATAAATAAATTAATAAATAAATGACTAAACAATTGCGTGTTTTTGTTATTTTTATTTTAATCGACTCTCATTATCATTAAGATGGACTAAACCGCGAGGCCAGTGTTAATGTGTGCACTTTCAAATTCGTTCAGCTTTTAACGGAGCAGTCGAGTGTGTAGTCTTGATTGTCTTTATGTGTAAAAAGCATCTCTAATCCTTCTGCGAAGCTTGTGTACTCGACTGCTCTGATCAGAGGAAACTAATGAAGATAAATACTCAGATGAGAGGAGCCATGCCAGTGCCACTCTGTTTAATTGTGCGCCGTGTAGTTTATTATCAGTATTTTATTTTCATTTCATGTAAAGGCAGGTTCACACTGTATGATTTTGACCCCGATTTCCCTAATCTGAGACTAATTTTGAGAATCCTAACTGATTCCTCTTATCCTGGGGCAAAATTTGATCTCTAGTTTGACATGTTCGCTCAAGTTAATGCCATCCAGCCAATTAATGACCATTTTGCGATCCAGTTGTACCGCCAACGAAATCGTGGCATTGTCAGAAGTTTAGAGGAAGAAGTTTATCCTGCAGTGTGACTTCTCCTCCGAAAACTGTAGAATCAAAAACCAATAGCAGTGCAGAAACTGATGACGCAATTAGTGACACAACAACAAACCAGCATTTGCTCCACACTAGGGATGCTAACGATTAATCAACTGAGTTCTGACTTACTGTCAATTGATTGTCGATAATAATTTAATCGATAAAACTTGGTCGATTAAGCAAGGTCATCATTAGAGTGTTGTTTTGAGGTCCGCAGAACACGTGCAGTAGACAAACAAGGAAAAATGAAGCGACCGCGCCGTAGTTACATATTTGTATCAATTGATTAAGTAGACTAGCTATTTATTTTGAAACATAATTAACCAAGGGTCCAGAAAACCCTCCAAACAAGTGATTTTACTGAACATAAGAACTACTTACTTGTGTAAATGCTACAACATTTACATTTATTCGTTTAGCAGACGCTTTTATCCAAAGCGACTTACAACGGTAGCAATTAGGGGTTTGGTGTCTTGCTCAAGGGCACCTTAGTCATGGTATCGAAGGTGGAGAGAGTGATGTTCATTCACAATCCCCAATTTCGATTCCTGTCAGATTGGGAATCGAACCAGCAACCTTCAGGTTACAAGCCCGACTCCCTCACCATTAGGCCACGACTACCCCTACGACTACAACATAAGTACATGAATAAACAACAAGTAATAAGATGCTTGTTGATGAGTGATTCCAGCGCTGTTTCAGCTGTGTGCTCCTATTCGATGGTGCATGGTAAATCACGACCAGATCCAATCCAAGCGTGCGCCAGCTGTTAAACAGTGTCCGATTGATCTCTACACATCATCCCTACTCCCTAAAACATGGGCGTTTTGACACAATATGGCTGCCGTTGCATCATCCAGGTGGATGCTTCACATTGGTGGATGCTTCCATATGTAAAAGCGCTTTGAGTACCCAGAAAAGTGTTATATTAATGTAACGAAATATTATATTCTGGGTGGCCATATGGTCATATATAAGCTTCTACGCTTTAAAACAACACCCAATTCGGGTTGGTTAAGCAAGTGGTTGTTGATTAACACCCTCCCCCTCGCTTTTAACAATTAATCGATTAATTGATCATTAATTTTAGCAGCGATCACTTATGGGAATTTATGTAAACTGACGTGACGTGAAGGCCAAGTATGCTAACCGAATTTGTCCTCTGCATTTAACCCTTCCAAGTTAGCTCACAGCCAGCAGTGAGCAGTGAACACACACACACATATTGCAAACCGTAAACACACCCGGAACAGTGGGCAGCTTTTTATCATGAGTATTTAGGGTGGAAGAGAGCGCCGTTCATTCACTCCCCCGCCTACATTTTCTTGCCGCTATTGAGAATTGAACCCATGACCTTCGGGTTACGAGTCCGACTCTCTAACCATTTGTCATGACCAAAATTAACACTGGATATTGTTTTTGTTTGCTAGCCCCCATATCCCACGTGTAAGTGCAACTCACAGTCACCAAATGTGTCACAGATTAATGATGTAAAACTCTGGATGAGTCTTCTTGTTTTTAACGTGTCTTTAGTCTGACATTAATGACAGCTGAGATCCCACAGCGTGACATGGCTTACAGCGGGGATCATGATCGTATAGTCTAACACAGTAATTCTTAAAGTGTGGTCTGCGGACCACTAGTGGTCCGCCATCGCCCCCTAGTGGTCCGCGAAAAGATGACCTAAACTAGGCAAGCTCTTAACCCGCACCCGATCGTGGGCAGGGGGGTTGACGTCAGTGTGTTTTAATAACGAAAAAATGGATTGTTTCATTGCATTTGTATTTGAATAATTAGTTTTTGACTTGAAACAGTTGCTTATTAAACTTAAATTTAGTTTATCCTTCCTATTTTGTTGTTTTTGGGGGGCGTGTTAGAGTGGGATTCTGTTAGGTGGTCCTCAGAAAAAAATTGGAAGATAAAGTGGTCCTTGGGCTGAAAAAGTTTGAGAAACACTGGTCTAACAAGCAACAGTCGTAAAGGACTATTATAAATCGTATAGTGCGCACCCAGCTTAAAGGGTTAGTTCACTCAAAAATGAAACTTCTGTCATTAATTACTCTGCCTCATGTTGTTTCAAACCCGTAAGACCATCGTTCATCTTCGGAAAACGCAGGCTCAGTATTGGCCGGCTCCCGAGTTAGCATTAAATGCATGCCTCGTGCTACTCACGTGACCAGAGCCAGCCAATACCAAGCCTCCGTTCAGACATAAACACTGAAGCTCTGCAACGAAAATAGCGTAGCAGGGGGGACAGACACATTTGTTGAATAAAGTTGTTATTTTTGACATTAAGCTTGAATTTAACCATGTTTTTAATATCTTTCTGCACCTCAAAAGTTGCAGTTCTCGTTGTGTGGATCAGATACCCTCGGATTTCATCAAAAATATTTTGTGTTCCAAAGACAAATGAAGGTCTTAGGGGTTTGGGACAACATGAGGGTGAGTAATTAATGACAGAAATTTCATTTTTGTGTGAACAAACCCTTTAAGACAACATCTTAAAAATCATATATAAGAACGTTTGACAAAATCTTAAAGTCACTATAGTGTGATCCTATGGCCCTACACTATACTTACACCTACCTGTCACGGGAACCTAACCTTAAACCTACCCTACACCTAATGCAATTCTAACTTACGTTTTTTTGAATTGCGTTAGGTGTAGGGGTAGATTTAAGGTTAGCTTCCTGTGACAGGTAGGTTTAAGCATAGTGTAGGGAAGGACGATAATAAATTGAGTCAACATTTAGTCTCATACAAAAGATTTTGTCCTTGTGGACTACACACACACACACACACACACACAAAGTATATTTAGCATAATGTCAAAGCGGCTCTTTCCCTTGAAAGTGAAAGTGAGGAATGCTGGCCAAGATATATATAAAAAAATATTAATTCCCTGCCTTAACTCAGTGTCACAGATGTATACGTACATGCCTCAAAACTACAAGATTAAATAAATCTAAAAACCCTCGTGACACATGGAGCACCGTCCGTTTGTTTCTGTTCTTCGCAGATTTATTTGACTTCATTCATGAATCTGAAAGAACTTTTTATGAAAACCATTCAGGGTCAGTCTTACACAATTTCTTTAAAGTCATATATGTCCAGGTCTGAACTTTTAGAATGTGTTCCATTCATTACAGTTCTGCCGAGCACTTGAGATGTGCTCTATTATACCACTCAAGAGTGAATAAGACATGGTACTTGATTACAGCCCAATCCATGCGCGCTCCTTCACATTTGCTGTGCACCTTGACCCCACGCTGTATGTCACTTGGCTAGCATTTATTTCACAAGATGCTCTCCCATAAAACTGGCAATCTAGCTTCAGCTCTCTGAAGGTTTTAGCATGCTGAGTAACAGCTTCGCAGAGCACAAAGACACAAATAGGCCTAGGCTATGAATAATTGAGGTGGCTCTTGGAAAAGATGGAGATTGGCTCTCTCTGAAAGGACGTAGACTGCTCTCTGTCATGGTAATCACATAAGTGACTCAAAACACTTGAAGTAAACAATCGTCCATTCACTGGTAGATGGAGAGGAGCAGCTTGCTTTGTGTTTGATGTTTGATGGTCAGTGTAACGTTCAGCGTGCTCTTCACGTGTAGGGATGTACGCAACAACATATTTTCAGAATCAAGTTGCACACTAGTTGACGTATCCATCTGCACGTGTATGGCTGTAGCTTTAAAGAGGATACATTTAAGGACACAAGATAGTTTTACTGCACAGTTTAACACGCTACTAAAATATATTCGATCAACTAATCGATGATTCGGCTTCTGCTTGACTAGAGTTATTGGAGGAGCACCTTGGCTGTCTCTTGTAAAGCCTAATCCTAATTGCATGTGATTGATTTGTCTCAACCTAGGCTCATTGGAAACAATACAGTGTACATTTCTGTAAAACTCCAAAAATGAATTCATGATAAAACATCTCAAAGACTCACCATCGCCACTCACCAGAAATTTCATTTCCAAACTGCCGCGATAAGTACAACAATCAACACAAAACTTTTCCAGATTCATGTTCATCAGTTTCAGGTAAAACTGAATCCGCTTCTTGCGCCACTCACTGGACATTTCACTTTAAAAGCATTGTTGTTTGCTCAAATGAAGCCATAGGCACGTTTTTCCGCTTAGACTGCTTTATTCTGAAGTTAGCCTACTTCATGTGAGTTATTGCTGACATGTATTTATTTTCATTTAGCTAAACCGGAACATCTCTGTTTCCCTCTCCCCACTACTAGAGTTATGATGGAAGCCAGTCAGGATGATCAGCCCGAGGAGTTTCTGTCAGATCAAAGCACTAAAGCTAAAGTAAGTATCAAATACTGAATTTCCATAAAGCCTGAATCAGCTTTTTCTGTTGTGACAATAACTGTGCTCCAAACCGTACTGAGCTGCCTCAATGTGTATTGTCTTAAGGCCCAGGTATACTTCATTTTCCGCATTCCGCTACATCTCGTGCACAGTTGAGTGCACAAGCCTTTTAAAGTATACAGCTTTGGCCGTGACCGGAGATATGTGATCTGCAGTGGACATTGTTTACAAGCTCTCAAGTCACTCGCATTTGCATTGTTGTATGCGCACCGTCTGCACGGACACAAAAAATGGGCTGTGTGCAGACCGCGTGTGGACGTCTGCGAGCTCCGATGATGAAAATGATGTTACGGCGACTGTTGTGGAATGCGGACGACTGAAGTATACTTTGGGCTTTACATCGGTGGCTGAAACAATAGAGTGTGAACTTGATGTTGTTAAATTGTTGAACTTGCCATTTTCTGCAGTATATGTATGGTAGAAATAAAAATATATGAGCTACACACACTGGGTGAAGCTCATTTGAAAAATGTGCCTCTATCTACATTTTTGCAAAACTTTACTCTGTGAATGTAATTCACTGCAGTTTCCAGTGGAAATTAACAATAGTGACAGTAAAACATGTACTACTTTTAGATCATTTCACTATCCCTGAGCAGATTTATGATTAAAGGGTTAGTTCACCCAAAAATGAAAATTATGTCATTAATTACTCATCCTCATGTCGTTCAAGACCCGTAATCTTTGGAACACAAATTAAGATATTTTTGATGAAATCCGATAGCTCTATTGCCAGCAAGATAACACTTTCAGATGCCCAGAAAGCTACTAAAACATACTTAAAAGTTCATGTGAGTACAGTTGTTTAACCTTAATATTATAAAGCGATGAGAATAATTTTTGTGCTGCAAAAAAAAGAAAATAACGACTTTGCAACAATATCTAGTGATGGCCGATTTCAAAACACTGCTTCGAAGTTTTATGAATCATTGTTTCGAATCAGTGGTTCGGATCGCGTATCAAACTGCCAAAGTCATGTGAACTATTGAAATTGCGAAACACTTATGACGTAACGAAGCCTCGTTTACTGAAATGACGTCACTCTGATTCGAAGCAAAAGATTCATGAAGCTTCGAAGCAGTGTTTTGAAATTGGCCATCACTAGATATTGTTGAAGTCGTTATTTTGTGTTTTTGGCGCACAAAAAGTATTCTTCATTCTTTAGTATTTTTTCATTTTGGGGTAAACTAACCCTTTAATACTAGACTAATTTATATACATGTCCTTGCACAATGCTATATCATGACCTCAAAACACTTTTACAAACTTTTAAACTTTCATAACCTTCTCCATATGTATGCCTTTTCTGATGAAGTAAACTTGCTCGGTTGCTCACCTGGTACAACATTGCACTTGTGACGCGAAGCACTCGGGTACGAGTCTCGCGATAAAAGACTTAAGTTTTTATTTCACATTTGCTTTTGTTAACACTATTGTTTAGGTTTAGGGTAGGGTTTAGCATAGATGGTATGCTATTTTTAAACGAGATAGAGCATTAACCTTTTAGTACCACTCACTGAACATTTAATTTCTGAACTAATGCTATATGAACAACAACCAGCATTTTTATTTTTTTTTTTGGAAAAAATACTTTCAGCGCCATTCACTGAATATTTCATGTTGAAAGTGTTACGAAATGTACAAGCAATGTGACATAATTTCACCACAGGCATGTTTTTCTAATGAGCCTGGGTTGAGTAGTCCAGTTTTTAACTATTTTTCATCATTATTATTCAGTCATTTAGAATTGATATTTTTCTTGATTCTGTCTACTGTCTTGGGATGAACATTTTTTAAAGATTTTGTCACAATAACCTCCTGGATTGCCTTTTCCACGAGTGATACAAAAGTAAATAAGGTATCTTATAAGGCAACATAATTTTTCCACCTTCTTTTCAGTGTAGTTACAGGATTGTCAATACTGGTAAATAGATCACAAAGTATTACAACAGATCCAACATTTACATGACAACAGCCACTACTGACTGGATGCTACCGTGTGCTGTTGCATATGCAGTGCATGACCTCATTCCCGTTCCTCTGCTCTCCATCTGCTAAATGGAAAAACCCATGAGCTCCCATGTGTCTTTATTTAGTGTATTGCACCTGCCTGAGCCTACGAAGGACCTGAAACTCATAGACACCCCTGAGGGTATCTGATGCTTGGTTAGGCAGTTATGTTAACTATAGCATGCCATAAACGCCTACATAAGCAAAGGACTGAATAATTCACACTGCTTGGCAGATCTGTAATTAAGAGTATTTGGCGGGCTCCTCCATAATTCATTTATGCTGGCCATGTGTGGTAAACAGAGCTGGCACAAAATGAGTTGAGAGATTGAGGTGACATGATGCTCAGACCCAACATGTCCATGTTCCTTCATTTAGCCTGAAGGCAGGTGAGGTCCTCATGAATACCATACATACATGTAGGGGCACTTGTGTGCTAATGTTAGCATTTGGTGGTCCTCCATTATTATTGCTGTTTGCCTTTTTTTGAGTAATTGAGTAATTTTAATAGGAATCCACGTGATCTGGAAATTCACTAATGCATGGAAAATTTCCTCACGCAGATTTTGCAAAGTTTGTCACTAAGATTCGCCACGCTGACAAACAGAAATCTGCTTGGTTTGAAAGAAAATGCAACATTGTACTAATTTTAGAACAAAGCAAATAAACTTTTTCTATATGCTTTCTCAAAGCTGTTGACACAAAAGGTAGTGTTCTTCCTCAGAGCATTAAAGTCGGCATGAAGTGAAAATTCACTCTTGACCTCATAATTTTGAATCAATTTATTGTCATAGCTTATAAATAATTGCTTGCATTCATCTGCCTTTGTTTGCGAGTGAAGCATATGTCAATCAGCAATCAATGCATAGAACGTCTCAGGTTACTCATGTAACCATGGTTCCCTGAGAGGGCGAACGAGACGCTGCGTCGCTTTGCCATACTCCCTGCATGCCTGTGAGCTACTTGCTTCGACTTTTTCAGAAGCTAACAGTGTTTGGTTCCGGCGTGCTTTATAGCTTCCTGGTCATGACATCACCCTCCTATGATGTCCCGTCACACCATTGGACAGATTTCACATGTGCTTCAAGTCACAATCACGCAGAGGCGTTCCCACAATGTGTCAATTCCGAAGCAGCGTTGAGTTTCCCTTGAAAGGGAACCAAGTCTACTCTAGCTTATGGTACTGAGCAATGTATGAAACTTGTATTGTGAGCATGTCCTGTGTTATTTGCCAATTCATGAAGAATCGCTTGTTTGTTTTCCTCACTTGTAAGTCGCTTTGGATAAAAGCATCTGCTAAATGACTAAATGTAAATGTAAATGTAAGTCCCTATCCTACATTTGTTTCTTTTTTCATAATCTGTCGGATGTACGTTACAATACTGAAGGTATGATCTGGCTCTACTTCAGTTTCATCTCAACTTTAAAAGCTGTTAGCTCACTGGAATTCATGTTTTAATTTGACCCAGGTCATATCATGATCCTATCCCCCTGCTAAATGCTTAGCGAAATATAAGCTTCAAATTGCCGCTTTACATTTTTCCTCTTTCCATCATACATATTTTTTATTTTAGATTTGCACATGTAAACTTGATTACCTATTCAATGAATAACACCAATGACATTTTCACATAAAAGGTTAATTGATTTTTGAGACATATAACTTCATATGAAGATCACAGTCTAAAACGATTACACAATATGAAAAGTTGATGTTAATTTAAGTGCAAGTCCTAATTTCTTTGATAGATGCGCCCTGCTATGTGCCTGGACTCAGCGCTCACCGACGATGGTGGGGATTTAGAGCTGCTATTGATTTTGCATATTTAAACAGCTCCAAACTAAAAGAAAGGCTTAAAAAGGGCACAACTAATTAGTCAGTTGTCAATAATTGACACTAAGATGTATGGAGTACGACTAGAACTGGCTTTGATTGAAAGGCCCGCTTATCTTTTACAGATCTGAACGGGGAGGGTTTTTCCTTTCCTTCACAAGCGTTCAGTGTAGAGGGAAGTGAATTAAAAGCAAGCTCTGTTGAGTATGAATCATTAACTTAAAGCAGACCATGTCTGTTTCATCAGTCATTGAATACTTACTAATAGACTGTCAAATTGTTGCCTCTGGGTTATGCTGTGATAACCTTGGCTTCGGTCCATACATACACACATGTGAGATGTGCTCTGGCAGGGAATCGAGTGATGTCAACTGTCAGCCTTGGGGACAGCGGTTCAGTTCAGTGTCTAGCTCCTCCCCTTGAAGTCTGCCAAACACAAAGTAATTCCCAGAGCTGTTTTCTGACCTCTGATTAGTAATGGTTAGAATCCTGTCCGGCACCATTTGTGTTATAGACATGAATGATACCGCCAATCGTGTGGCTTGCTCAGGACTCGTGTGCTATTCCTTTTCTGAGCAGACTTAGAGGGTTCACCCATGAAAAATTAGGGTTAGAAGGTTACCCAAATGAAAAAATAGAAGGTTCACCCTAATGAAATTTCTGTCATTAAGTACTCACCCTCACGTCGTTCCCCAAACCCCATTTTAACTATTTCTACCAGAAAGACTCGGGAGGTAAATTAACTTGCAATGAAATTTATTAACAATCAGCAAGCAAACATAGTAAGATAAAGTTCTTTGGCGTAGGCCCCGTCCGTAGCTTAGATCCTGAGGGTTGCGGACTCTGCATTTCCTGCCTGAAGATGAAGGCAGGGGCGTAGCCGACCCTCGGGAGGTATGGACAGGGACCATCCTGGTGGTGGTGGTGGGGGGATGGAGGTTAAGTTTCACGTCAGCATCTGCGAACTCAGACATGAGTACCGATCTTATATACTACGAGTGTTGGATAACGATTGGTTAGATCTAAATTAGTAGTGACGTAACATTTGAGTCTTCCTGACAGAACTTGCGCTAGAGCTTTCATTTCCTTACTACTTTTCTGGACCTTAAAAGTGGTAATTTCGTTGCTTTTGATGGGAGATAAAAAACGTCTTGGATTTCATCAAAAAATATCTTAATGTGTGTTCCAAAGATGAATGAAGGTCTTCTGGGTTTGGAACGACATAAGGGTGAGTACTTAATGACAGAAATTTCAGTTTTGGATGAACTAACCCTTTAAGCTTCCCACCTATTAGATGACGAAACAAATAAACAAAAAAATCTCAAATATTTACATTGAAATAATAATATAATATCATATACTCTTGGGTCATATTTGACTTAGATCAGAGAGCAACCACATAAGTCAAATCAGAATTTAAGAAGAAACCTATAAATAAAAGAAAAATATAATACCAAAATTTTTGCACCACATGACCTTCAATTGGCATTTTCAAATATTAATAAATAGTGAAAACGTTTTGTTAAAATGCTATTTTTCTAAGAAATAATATTCAAAGGTAATGTTTCTCCCTCCATCTCCTAATGATGTTTGTCTGGATTATATCAGGACAACCCTAACTGTTTCTGACTCTATGCCCTTTTTCCTTAAATTAAAGAGAAGAGGTGTATTCAGGCCATTGTATTTTTATGTGTCTTTTAGCATATTAACAGACCTGTCATTGACCCTCAGATTACCCTAGCAACCACCCACATGTTCTTTATAAAATGCAAAACAGTACTTACAATATTATGAGTTTATGAAACTCATCAGTATGACGGTGTTTGTCCTTGTCCATGTCACACTAAGGGGCCATACATGGGTCATCGCTGACCTCTCCCTCTCTCTCTTTACCTCTAAATCTCATTTTCAGCGCCACGGCATTGTGTGCAGCGTGCTCTGGTGGCTAAAGGTGCTTGTTAAAAGCTATAACTTATCTCACGTTTGAAGCTAATGGGAAGAACACTGGACACAGTGAAAAATAAATTACATTTTCCCCCCTCTCCTGCGCTGCCCTTCTAACCCATCGCGTAATATAGCAGTGGTGAGAGTATGCATTACATATCCGAGGCATTAGAATTTATCTGTACTGCACAACGCTGACTGATGCATTTGAAAATAATGTACTGCAGTCCCAACATTACAGGACCCTGTAACTAATGGACAGCTCTCGCCTGAGCTCGCCTCTGTATATCATTCAACTGCTGCACCTCATCAAGCCCAGAGTCCTTTACAGAGCAGCACAGAACATCCTTTACTTTCTCTCTTGCTCTTATGGTACATGTCCACTGGATTGGAATAAATCTGCTCACTGCTGCTTTGGGTTTTGTCTCTAAAACATTCAGCAGTGTGGTTGTCGGTTTGTGTTTGCTTTAAATAGTCATCATATATGTTTTTTTTTTCTAGACTTTGGCCACTTTATTAAATCTTAAAGGATTAGTTCACTTCAGAATGAACATTTCCTGATCATTTTCTCACCCCCATGTCATCCAATATGTTTATGTCTGTCTTTCTTCAGTTGAGAAGAAATTAAGGTTTTTAAGGAAAACATTCCAGGATTTTCTTCCATATAGAGGACGGCTACCAATGGGTTGAAGGTCCAGTTTCAAAGCAGCTTCAAAGGGCTCTACACGATCCCAGTTGAGGAGTCTTATATAGCGAAACAATCAGTCATTTTCTAAAAAAAAATAAGAATTATATACTAATAACCACAAATCACGTTGGAAAGGTCACGCATGACGAAAGCGGAAATACCGAGAGAGTGTTTACGAAGCGAATGTGCAAAGACTAAAACAAACGTCCTTTACGCAAAAATAAAAGGTGGATGATTTTGAAGTTGCATTCTGAATTGAACTAATCCTTTAAGACATTTCAGCATTCAGTTTTGTCATACTTTGCAAATGCCTTTTAAGTACCAGAACCAGATTTTCAACCTTAAAGTATGAAAATCCATCATAAAAATGGTAATTATTAGATTTAAAAAATATAATAGTCAACAAAGACTAAAATAATCATAGTCTATTTCAATATTTATTATGTGGAAGGGACAGCGTCATTTTACTTTTTTATTTTTTTAATGTTTTATATTTTATATTTATTAGTTAGCGTTAATAACACAGTTCTTATGTAACGGAAGAAGGAGGCGGGAACCGGCGAACGTTCAACATAACTTTTAATATTAAAATAAACAAACAATAAAACGAAAGTAAAACATAATAAAACACAACGTCCAGGCCTGGTCCTCTCTCGTCCTTCACTGTCGTCGCTCCTCTTTATGCTTCCGGAGCTCCTCCATGAGAGATACGAGACCGGTGCAGCACGCAGCTGACGCTCATTATCACTCGCGTCACCGGCCTCGCACCGTTCCCTCACGGCTCTCGCCCGCCCTGCTCATCACAGTGTACTTGGTAATCAAGGAGACAGAAGTATCAAAGAGATTGATGCATGAAGAAAATAAAGATATATCAATATCACTTATGAACAGAATATTTTTATTGGGCAGCATTTCAACTCAAGCTGTATATTTGTCAAGTTATGCAAAAATGCATATTAGTTGTTTTTAGAAAACATCATATGCTATTTATGAATTAGAAAGACAAAGGAAATTGTTTAAAATGACACTTTTTTTAATAAACAAAAAGCATAACTTGAGATTTTATGGAAATGGCACTGTCATGTTAATGTTGTGATTTATTGAATTGATTTAATTTCCACACCACTAATAGCACCAAATAGAATTCCAAAAATAACAAGGTGAAAACGTTGTGAAAATGAATGTTTTGCATGGTTAGTAGAGCTTTCTAGACTGATATAGTAGGTTGTTCTGGGTGGCTGCAGATGTTCATGCAACTTCTAACTTTTCTTATATTGTATATTATGATCACTATTATTTATTCCATGATTAAAGGTCTGTTCTCATCAAGGAATATACTATAACTATAACTATATTTATGTCTATACCAAGGGATGGTAATGTTTTGTTTATTATAAGGGTGTGCTGCAGTAGACCATTCAAAGATTAAAAAACAAATCATATGCTAACAGCCTCAGACACACTATTGTCATGATAATAACCCGATAAACTTCATTATTATTAATAAATTAAGTTTCAAGCTGGTTCTTTATGATTATCTCTCTTGGCAATGATGTTGAATCTCTCAACACTCTACCAAGGACATCCTGCAATCGCCAGAAGTGTGAGTAAAAAGGGCTGTTCTGTTTCACATTACCTTACCTTAACTTTTTTTTTTTTTATCTAACCTTTTTTTTTATTATTCAATAAAATAAAATATATATTACGTGGACTTATTTAATAATTATTGTCAAGGTTACACCTTTTGGAAAGAAAAAAAAAACATTCAAAACCTGCATAGATATAAAATAAACATGACCAAATCAGTCACACATCCACATTCAGAAGGTAATAAGCACCTGATGAGTCTTCTTTGAAGTGAAGCTATATCCCAACTCTTTTATCCTCCATCCTCTTTCCACTGTCCATATTTCTTTAATAGTGTTTATCTGAAATAACCATGGCCAGCTGCCTGCTTAAGCCAAATCAGCCCAAAGAAGGAGAAGACGGTAAGGCCAAATGAATTCCATCCACACAGAGGTCAAAGAGACAGAAATGCAAAGCAATGCAGTTTGGTCAGCAGGCAGGAGAGAAGATGGGATGCTAATAAGATCACAGAGAGATGAGGAGCTCGGGCCCCTGGGAAAGGTATAAAAATGTGGTCTGCGCGTTACAAAAAAGGACTAGCTGAAAAAAATAATGATGCCTGCCTTAAGGTTTATTAATAATCAGAGGCAGACTTTTTTGTCCAGAGGATTGTTATGGTGTGGAACCAGCGCAAACCAAATCAGAGCATATTTGAAGAAAGAAAAAAAACAAAAAAAAACAAGAGTTGCTTTGATATGAGGCCTCTTCCTTCCAGTACCATCTAGGTGTTTGGCTCAGCACTCTCATTATCTGCACTCTCCTTTTACTCTTAATGGAATACTCAGAGGGTGCAGCAGCTCACATTTGGCATGCTTTTCCTCCCAGACAATGCCCTTCCTCTAAGAAAGGTGCACGGCAGTAGTGCTTTGTAAGAGTACCTGAACAGGGCCTGCTCGTCCCCTATGATAAAAGACCTGAAAGCTCTGTCTTGTTGCCCTCAGCCTAATTGGAAATTCATAGAATAGCTAATGAAATGAGAGACCTGGATAAAGCATGCTGTATTTTGTATCGGCCATCAGGAAAGGCCAGTGCTGCGCTGGCTTTATCATGCTGTGGATAACTTAAGTGGATCAGATCTCAGTTATGAAAGAGTAATGCGATTATAATGCAACAATGCGGAGTGCCGAACGCTTGCGAGGAGAAGACAAATATGTTCTTAAGCCCTGTGGGTGTGTGAAAGCCATAAGTCAGCAGTAACTCTGTCTAACCAGATGCACATGCTTTACTTTGAAGCTCACTTTAAGGTGTGATGTCTATGAGGGCTTCTCATTTCTTATTTGTGCATCCTTGGTTCCTTTCCTCGCATCTTAGCTCCACCCCCTTAGGATACGAGGGAAGGATATCCTCGCTCATGACTCCTCAGGAGGCTTCCTCACTCCTCGTTCCTCGCCTCTTTGTAGTGCATTTAGAGAATTGGGACGTCCTTCAAGATGGCCGAGTATGGTTCCCGGGTTACAGACCGGAGGACGTAGGAGCGAGAAAACGAGGAAGCATCAATTTGAGTGTTGAGAAGCACCCTATGTGACCTTTCTTGGTTTGTCTGCTCATCTAGATCAGGTGTTCTTGTGCTGATGAATTGTGATTAGAGAATGATCCAAAATGTACCTCCATGAATAGGGCTGGAAACCACCAACCTTGAAGACCATTTTGCCAAGTACAATTTCGATTTGTATATTAGAACAACAAGTCCAAGCAAAGTCCAAGGTTTTCCATAGTCTGCCAGATCCAGGCCAGATCCAGATGAGATGAAGGACCTGCGCCTAGACACGGCGACAACGCATCACTGAAATGTCAACTAAGCAATCCCCTGAGAAGGCCTCCTTCCCTTTCCTTTGTCTATGTATAGAGAAAAAGTTATCAAAATTATTCCAGTTCGCAGACACGACTAATTTGTATTTATTTTGTATTATGAGGACCAGACAAGTAATTTGGCGATGTCACTTTGTAAAAAAGACGTCTGTGCACATACACATTCAAATGTGAAAACCTATAGATTAAATGAATGGCAGGAATGCATTAAAGGTCTTAAGTTAAAAGACCTTAAAAGACCCCTAAGTTAAAAATGAACAATTTCTACAATGGAAGTGATTAAATGAAAAACCTACTTCAGCTTGATAATAATATTTTCTTAGAGCTGCTATAAAGCCAAACAATCTCTGTCCATTAATTTTGCTATTATCACTGTGAAGCTGCTTTGAAACAATCTGTATTGTGAAAAGCACTATATAAATGAAGATGAAGCAAATAAAAGTCCTAACATTCTTCCTAACCCCACCACTAAAGCCAGAAGAATGTTTCATGGTTTAGTTGTTACATCTTGTGGACTGTGTGAATGATGACAATTTCTTTATCACCACGGTCCGCACTGACTTGTCTTCTTCTTTGGGCTGATTTTGTTTAAACAGGCAGCTGGTCATGGTTGTTTCAGATAAACAGGGTGGTCGACAGAAGACGAAGGCATAGGTTTCCAACACAGAATGATTTTTTCAAATATACAAAGTAAAAGACAACAACACAGCACAGCACAGACAACAACAGACAATTGAATGTACAACAGGCAGGAACTTAAATACACAGATGACGATGACTAAACAAGGACAGCTGACAAGACTTAACTAATTAGACACATGATGATTAACTCAAACTAATAATGACAAGACAGAACTAAACTAAACAAGACATACACGTGACATTACGCCCCTCCTAGGAAAGGCGCGTCCTCGCGCCGTGACAGAGTCTATGGAGAAGGAAAGAAGGAGGAGGCTTCGGAGGAGGGCGTGGCGCTGGTGACAGGCAACAGACTGGAGACGTTGGCCACGGGCACCATGGTGGAGCTGACGGTGGGAGGAGCCAGGGAGAAGTCCTGACTGTAGGGCAGGGTGACGCCCTGGGGCCGATCGACGGTGGTGGAACCTCGGTGCATGGCGGAGGAACCTGCGGAACTTCCTGGCCGACGGACCTGGGCGACACCTCAGGCCCGGAAGCTTGGTGCCGAGCCGCTGGCTCACGGGACCGAGGTGTCGACGATGGCCTTGATGACCGGGGGGATGCTGTGGTGAGTGAGGATGACAGGGAAGTTGTGAGGAGGGAGGAGCTCGATGACGCCGTAGGGGTGACGGGTGAAGGCGCAGCCGCCAACCCGGAAGTCTGTGGCGGAAGGTGAGCATCAACCCATGGAGGCCGATCTGGAGGGACGAGGGAGCCTAGCGGAGCTTCTGGACTGATGGGCCGAGATGGTGATGAGGGAGGCGTGGGCCGAGGTGCGGGTGACGAGCTGACGGGTCGAGGTGGCGACACGGGCCTGGAGGCCCGAAGTGGAGCTGGGAACTCCTTCTCAAGCAGTGCTGGTGGAGGTGAAGCCCGAGGTGCTGAAGAGGAGCTGCGCGGAGTCAGCGGCGGGGGCAGAGCCGAGGAGCTTGATGACAGCAGCAGTGGCCATGGATCCAGGGGGCTGGCTGTAACCAGCGACGGGATCGGGAAGACGGGCACGAGTACTGATGGATGGCTTCCAGACGGGACCGGAAGTGCAGATGAAGAAACAAGGGTGGGGATTTGGGTTGGGAAAGGATCCGCGGCCCACAGGTCAATGAGGTGGTGGTCCGCTCCTGGCTCTACGATGCGTCAACTCCGGGGCTCTGAAGTCGTCTGCTCCAGCCCCAACCTTGGTGCGCGCCCAGCGCTTCCAGGCTGAGGCAGAGCGGGCGTTCTTCCGGAGCATCCCGACCAGGTAATCCAGGTACGGCCTGGCGTCTGGGCGAAGCAGAAACCGGGTAGCGGGTGAGTCCATCATTTCTTTCTTTCAGTCTCGTGTAGAGAGGTCTGTTGTTCTGTAACGTGCAGGGTCCCACAGAAGACGAAGACGTAGTAATTCCAAACAGACTGATTTATTCAATTACACAAAGTAACAGGGAACATGCGTGACAGTGTGCATCAGCACAGACAACAACAGACAAATGAACATACAACAGGCAGGAACTTAAATACACAGATGACGATGACTAAACGAGGACAGCTGACAAGACTTAACTAATTAGACACACGATGATTAACTCAAACTAATAACGACAAGACAGAACTAAACTAAACAAGACATACACGTGACATCTCCATGGTTGAGCTATATAGTATATTTTGTTTGGCTTTATCCAAGTTCATACAATTCGGCTGGTATCCACTGTCCTCTTAAATGAGCTTGCTTCAGATGCATGGCGACTCGAGAGTTTTAGTAATTGGGCTATGTGAAAAACTTTGCTAGGAATGGTTTGAAACCAGGAAAGCATTGAAATGCATTCTCGGTGGTTATCGGTTAGTGATGCAGCATTAAAAGGTTGACCGCACCTGATGCAAAATGGAGCCGGGGAACGACTGTCCCAATTTTTTGCAAATCCCTGCTGCCTCATTGTCTCCTGAAGTGGCCTTGCACTACTCACATTTATTAATGATCCACTAGAGGATTTATTTGATTATTGGCTTTATTTCTTTTTCTGCATGTTTTCTGTCTGGCTATCATTTATATTTTCCCCAAACTGCATCCATTGCATCAGCTTGATTTAGATGAATCCGTTGGAATCAGAGTGGGGTTTTTTTTCATGATAAATAGCTCATGTTTCAATGTCAAGGCATTAACGGTAAAATTGTGCCTGGTATATTTTCATTTGCTGACTATAACAGCCCCAGAACATAGTCATTGTGTCCTACCCCACCCCCATCCCATATTTCCCTCTCTCTATAGCTTTGATGTGTGCTATCAGTAAGCCACATCGCTAACAACCCTATGCACCCCAAACCACTCCATGTCAGCACCTTTTGATGTAGCCTATGTGCACATCCAAATAGAATTTTTAACAAGCCGCCATTATCATTTTGATTTCTGCCTGAATGAAAAGAGTGACCTCTGGCATTTGTGCGGAGAGTGAGGTGGAGGAGGCAGTGCAGCAAATATGGCTCATTGACATAAAGCCTAATGTTGTGTGCGCCGTTTCTGAGGTTGTAGCATAAGAGATGACAGACTCGCAGATAAGGCCTCTATAGTTCTGTGTTTACTCAGAGGGGCTAAGCTGACATGTAAGGAGTTTCTTTATGATTTAGCTTAGGAGGAGATTTTATGTAGAGGAATTTATTTAGAAATCGTTGGTCTTAGAACAACACTCCTATTAACCAGTCAAAGGGTTTGGTTAGGGTTCAGTTTAGGGCTGGGGTTGAGGCATCAAAATTTGATATCTAGCAAACATTTCACTCCTGATTTTTGGTAGTTTATGCTTAAATGAAGGAGTTTGGTTCCAGCAAAATATTTGATATAGAAAAGATCTTAGTAAAATTACAGTCACGCTAAAACGTACATGTGTGTTAGCTAGACTAATACATACTTACTTGTATGATTGTGGCTAAAGAGCCAGCTACCACGCCAAAGACTTTAATTGGCGATTTGACACATTATTGAAGCAAAAACTTAGCAGTTTAGGAGATTTTGGTCTTTCCACATTCAAATAAATAGCATTCTAAAAAGAAAATGGATGACGTTATCAAGAAAGTGAAACTACTTCTAAAAGGACTTTTTCTTGCTTCTATTTATATATTAACAACGTTTCTTGGATTGTACAAAATCAGTAAAAAAAAAACAATTTAACACAAGGCTTATCATAATCGCTAAACATAAATTTCATGATTCAATGGTTGGAGTATCATGTTGTGAACTTTTATTTATTATGATTTGTCCAGTCTCTCTCTACCTTGTTGGAGGTGAGATACATAGGACATAATGTAATTGATTAAAAGGAAATCCCGTGGCCCTAGACAGACAAAGTGTTTCTCTTCTTTTCTTTTTTCTTTCTCCCTCCATTTTTTTTTCCTTTTCAGCTCCTCAGACAAAGTTGCAATTAGCATGCTAATGCCGAGATCTGAACCTCAAAAGCTATAGAGTCAGTAGGAGGCTTTTCTGGGTGTCTGGAGATAACAAAGGACCTTTTACAAAAAAAAAATTACTAGATCAAACACTGCTATTTATTCTGAAAGGCCTGATTTCCTCAAGATATGGATGTTTGGCTCCTTTTAATCCCTTTTCCTCAATATGCTATTGAAGTTGTGTGCTTATGGCTTGTTGTGGTTAATTAAGTTGTATACACTTTACCATTCTCCTCTGGGCAGAAAACAGTGGATCATCCAGGGTTTTTTTTTTCTAATGCTGTTGGGTGTATTTTAGAGTCTGGAGTGGTTCATTTAGGAGTCCTACCTGGTTTGTCTTTTCAAAGAGTTGAAGGATCAAAGGATCTCCTAATGCAGAGGTGCTGGGCACCAGCTAAGACCTGTGGTTCAAAGATGGATGGTCTTAGCGTTAGGTTGGAAATAATGAAGAGTGCATAATAGCCCTATTAATGGGACCTCGGAGTCCAGACCCCAGTGTCCCTACAAGAAACAAAGAAAAGTGTACAGTGCTGTAGTTGAGAAAGAAAATAGACGTTCTCTTTGATTATGCAGTCAAAGGGAAACAAATGGTGTGAAAAATGGTCCCACTAGTATAAAATACAGGGGGCTCCTGTGATCAAAGCACTTTAGGCCTCGTCTTTCCTGAGCCCATTATTTTTTTTAATAATTCAACATCCCGTCATCAGTTATTACTCACTTATGTCATTCCGAACCTGTATGACTTGCTTTCATCTGTAGAACACAAAAGATATCTTAGTGTTTTTGGTCAGTTTATGAGCAAAAACAGCTGAAACAGTCTTTAAAATATTGCGTTCCACACATTTACTGTAAATACATTGAAGTGCAAGGATATATCATGCTTTTGAAGTAGTAGCAATAGCATTGTGCCATAAGCTTCAGTGAAATCCTTCAAAATGTATGGTTAATTTTAGCTTTCACTCATGTTTTTGTTAATATCGGTAACCTTCGCTTTATAAGCCATGGATCACAGTCTTCTTTAGATTTCATACAGCAGTCAAAAACACAATTAAATCTTGATTAGATCATTCAACAGTTTACATAACAGACCTTCGGTTTATTGCTCTCAAATGAGTTCACTCGCTTAGCAACATCAGATGTTCAATCTGATGGAAGACAGTGCCTGGAGAAATTGATTTCTTAACCCTTCTGTATCAAAATCTGTTTATCGGTGCACATTTCAGATGTTCATTAAAACATCTTTATGTGTGTTATCCAAGATTTTCCTCGCCGATGTGCCCACTTATGCTCTCTATGATATGAGATCGACCTCTTCAGTGCATAGACTCATTTAGACTTTGACCTTTTGATTTTTTTTTTTTTTTACTTCAAGTAGTTCAAGTGAGATTGTTGCTTCCGAAGTGAATTCTATTGTGTCTTCTCACTTCTGCTGCACCTCTCACTGTATCTCATATTGTGACCCACAGTTGCAGAGGCCAATTTAGCAGTAGAAAATGGATTCATATAATACCTGGGCTTTACTTATCAGCACCGCCATCAGCGCTCTCTTCATGCCAAGCAATTCCACATGATTGATATGTAACATGTCAGAGAATGGTGCCATCTCTCATACTGATACATTCTCTTCATATGTGGAGCTTTGTGAAGGTGTTGATGTCCCTTGTCGACATAGTTTTGAGAATTGTAAAGATGAACTGGGTTTTTATATCTATTCTTATGTTGGACCGTTTCTCAGTCATGTACTCTACCGGCCAAAGGTTTGGAATAATTAAGATAATTAGGATAAGTAAACATAAAAAACTTAAAAATGTGCAGGGTTTTTTTATGCTTGTGTGCAGTTTATGTTGTAGAACAAAACAACTTATCGTCAAGTTAAGTTTACCTTAGGCTTTATTTTGCTCAAATTGAAAAAGGAACCAGCGGCAAATTAGTAGAATTATTATTACAACATTACATCATGTCACATGATCCTTCTGAAATCATTCTAATCTGCTGATTTGCTCCTCATGAAACTTTTCTTATTATTATCAATGCTAAAAATGGTTTTTGTTGCTTAATATTTTTGTGGAAACCGTGATACACTACCATTCAAAAGTTTGGGGTTAAAAAAAAAGAAAGAAATGAATATGTTTATTCATCAAGGATGCATTAAACTGATCAAAAGTGACAGTAAAGACATTTATAATGAGACAAAAGATTTTTATTTCAAATAAATGCAGTTTTTTTTTTATCTCTTTCTATTATTCATCAAAGTATCCTGATTTTTTGTCATGTTTCCACGTAAATATTAAGCAGCAACAAAACTTGTTTTCAACATTGATAACAATAAGAACTTTTAATAATCGAGCACCAGTAATAATAATTGATAACAACCCAGCAACATATCCGCATATAAGAATGATTTCCGAAATCGAATACTTCCCTGCTATATAGTATGTAAAAAAAAAAAGACATAGTATTCAAAAAGCAGTATGTAAAAAGTCCCCAGATGACCTACTTATGACTTCCAGCGAAATTTTGAAATGTGCGTTCGATGGACACTTTACTATCCCATGAGGCCACGGGAGAGGAGTTGTGAATGACACTGTGACTGAAGCAATGGAACCGACACTGGTAGGTCACGTAACAGGCGGATATAGTACGTCTGAATTTCTTTCCCACTTCCCATATTCATTCTATTTACAGTAGAAAGAATGTTTTAATAGTCGCGAAGTAAGTTCAAATTCAAATGTAGTGCCTACTCACATTTTGGATGCAGCGCATGTGACACTGAATACTGGAGTAGTTGTTCCTGAAAATTCAGCTTTGCCATCACAGGAAAAAAATTCATTTTAAAATCTGATCAGATAAATCCATGAGAAATGAATGAGACTTCAAATACATTTAAAAAATCTTAATTATTCTCTCTTAATTACACATTTTAATTATATCAGTAATGAGAAAAGCCCCCAAATGACCCATTCTTACATTATTGAAGCAGATGTGTAAAATGTTTAATTGTAGTTTTTTTTGTGCTTTATTTTGTGCTTTTGTTTTAACAAAACATAAAGCTCATGGGGAGGTAGGTTCAAATCTGGTCTGTGTCCATGATTCTCCTCCTCAAGGTGCCTGTTTTTTGCAGTCTTAAGCTGTAAAATAAATAAATAAATACAAAAAAACACAAAACTTTGGCCTTTAACATAGTTGATGTTGTGATGTGTAGTTTTATGACATCTTGTCATTGTGAACATACAAAATCTGAGTTAGCTGCACTGGCAAGATTGCATGACATGGACATTGTTTGGACATTTGTTGGCTTCCCAGCTCTTATCATGTATACATGCTTGTTAGGCTGAACATGTCCCTGCAGCAGTCACTATATTGAAACCCAAACCTCAGTGTGTGATCTTACAGTGGTCGAGTGTTTGTTTTGACATTATTAATATTTAATACCATCACAAATAGCCATCCAACTCAACACATAACTATCATGGATAACAAATTTTTTGACATGGCAGCGGTCATGTGTTGTAGGTGGAGGAGCGAGAGGCTCTGATCCTGGAACTACAGGATGTCATCACTGAGCTACACCAGGATATGTCTGTGAAAGAACAGCATGAGCTCCAGCAGCTTCAACAGCTGCTTCAGCTGGAGACCAGAGTCAAAGAGCTTCAAGAGCAGGTATCGGACACACCACAGACTTTTACAGACATAGCTTGATGTCTCATGTTTTAATCCCATATACTCTGCGATATGTGCTTTCTCTACCACTCAAAAGTTTGGAATTGGTCAGATTCTTGAAAAAAGTCTTATATGTGTAACCCCTTTACCTGGGGTCACACTCAGCTCGCTCATGAGCGGGCCTCCCGGAATGAGAGTCGGATGCTCTAACAAGGAGGCTAAAGGCTGCAAACTCTAGCATCTGTCATTAGAGCATGTCTTGAGGTCCGAGGAGTGAGGTTTACTCACACAGCAACTACTAGCTGGCCTCCGTTACACTCACCCCCCTAAACCTCACTCCCATCCGGGTCACGGCACCAATGTAACCACCCTACTCAGGTCCTACTCGGCTCGCTCTGAGCGGGCCTCGAGCCCTGGTCTTCCGGCATGGGAGTCGGACGCTAGAGCATCTCTTGAGGTCAGAGGAGTGAGGTTTACTCGCACAGCAACTACTAGCTGGCCTCCGTTACATATGTTCACCATTTATTTAAAAACAGTAAAAATAGAAATATTAATATTATTTTCTATTTTAAGATATATATTACTGTGACGGCAAAACTGAATTTTCAGAAGCCATTGTCCTTAGAAATCATTTGAATATTCTGAATTGACCCTTTGCAAAGACCCGCCCTCTTTAGTTACTGTTGCTATGTCCGACATGCCATGTGCTCTCACGCCACACATCATGTTCTCACGCAGTGAAAAATACATCCTGGAGCAAAGAGGACACTGACAACACGTCGACAGACAAGACAGAGCAGGTTACTTTTGATATGAAACAGTTTCATATTTAAAATAATGTAATGTTTTAAAGAAGTTTAAACAATAAATAGCGTCTAGTGTCTCTTTAATGTGTCGTGACAGATCGCTGTAGCTCCTCGTGAACCGATCATCTCTTCATACTAGTTCATTTATATTCATATTATATTTATTTATGACTGCTTTGTCGCACAAAATGACAGGACTAAGGGTTATTCGGGCCGGCGAAGGGTCAGTTGATGCTGCTCAAGAATCATTTCTTATTATCAGTGTTGAAAACAGTGCTACTTAATATTTTTGTGGAAATCGTGATACATTTTTTCCACGGTCCTTTGATGAATAGAACGTTCAAATGAAAAGTGTTTTGAAATATACATCTTTTTTTTATTCACATTATCTTTTGTATTCACTGTCATGTTCAATCAAACGAATGTGCCCTCGCTGAACTGAAATATTTAATTTTTGACCCCTAACTTTTGAATGGTAGTGTATGTATGAACTTACTAATGAATAATGAATTCTATGCAAGCACACAGGTTTTGCACAAATACTGAATGAGACTCATTTTTCTAGTAAAAACAAATTTACAGTTGGTATGATGTAATATATATTCCATTGTGAGGTAAATGAAAGGTAGAAGAGGTAAAAATAGAGAGTGAAAATAAAGAGTAGAGTGCATGCAGGCCATCGCAATGAATGGAAAAGAGAAATGAGGTCATGTGTATATTGCAGGCTATTCAAACTCTACAACATAATTATGCTAAAAATGGTTTTGATTCCTTTTTTCAGGATTCTTTAATGAATAGAAAGTTCAAAAGAGCAGCATTTATTCAAAATATATATATTAACAATGTGAAAGTCTTTAGTGTCACTTTTGATCAATCAAATGCATCCTTGCCGAATAAAAGTACTAATTTATTTAAAAAAAAAAAAAATTCTGACCCCAAATGTTTGAACTATAGAGTGTGTATAAAATATGTATTTGTAATTGTCAGTCATTCCTGCACATATTTTAACCTCAACTTTTCTTAGCCTCATCAATGTTCTTCATATAGTCCTTTCCCCTTCCATGTGAGTGAGGGAGCATGAATTTAGTGTGCTGAGCATCTCATTGACTTTTTAGGAAGTTCAATGAGAGAACAGAAACACTGCAGGAATGAAGCTGTATAGCAAACCATTCAATCAGCTCAATGTTCCCCTTCAGCCCAGATGACTGGATGAAAGATTGGCATGTCCGGTTTTGACTGAAGAAGTCTTTCGCAGTCATAATACCAGAGCAGGCGTTCTCGAGTACTCACAGTGATGTCCAAATAAACCTGTGAAGATGGGTTTCTACCATCACTTTGACAGTATTTGCATTTTTTTGTTGTTGTTGTTAAAATGCATTCTCTTAACCTAGTTTATTGTTCATTGACTACTATTGGTATGCCATTCATGGGTTTATCTCCCCCCTAAAAGTATAAATACTGTCTCCCAAGCACCATGAAAACATTGAGAGTGTCCTCTCAGATTCGTCAATCTCTTGCCAGCTTAAACATATCCATACTTTGGGGTCATGACTACTGGAGCCAGAGGGAGTTTAGCTGGTGTGGGACCATTACAAATTTGTTACATTGGAAAAGACATTCACCTTCAGTTACGTTCAAGCCAAATTCACTGCATGTACACCTTCAAAAATGTAACAGGTCATATACATGAAAAGGAATTGCAAACTAGATGCTGCAATGGATGCTTCAATATCATGCAGCCTCTTTATGAATCTGTTCAGACAGACAAATGTATCAGTTTGTAATGTTTATTTTGATGTGTTTAGTGTAGACAGCCTCAAACTGTTGTGGTGCCTCATGTCATAAAATGGCGCCCAGTCCAGATAGGTTGAATGTGTTTATTATAAACTATCCGCTCGACTCAACTGACCCTTCGCAAAGACCCGCCCCCCTTAGGTTACTGTTGCTATGTCCGATAAGCCATGCGCTCTCACGCCACACATCATGTTCTCACGCAGAGACAGAGCAGGTACCTTTTGATATGGAACAGTTTCATATTTAAAATATTGTAATTTTTTAAAGAAGTTTAAACAATAAATAGCATATAGTGTCTCGTGTCGTGACAGATCGCTGTAGCTCCTCGTGAACTGATCATCTCTTCATACTAGTTCATTTATTGCATCAAAGAAGGAAGGAATGTTGTTTCAAGTGTGGAAAGACGTGACAAATTTTCAAATTCAAGTTTACCAACGTTAATCTATTAACTCCCCTAACTGCTTTGCCAGACAAAATGGCGGATTCGAGGTTATGATTGGTTAGATCGCCTGTCAATTAAACTGCCGGTGAAGGGTCAATTGCTTACTCATGACATATAGCAACACATCTAAAAGTATTCCTAAGGTTTTGGACCATTCATTGAAAGTAGCCTACTTTTACATGTTGAGACATGCCTTTACAAGCACCCATAAGAGCTATATTTGGGATGTTTGAGTTATTGGGCAGTTGCAAGGGGCGTTTGCAAGTTTGCTTTATTTGTGTAATTCCACTAGATACCACTAGTGTCGGAACTGCTCTCTGTTTGTTCTTTGTCCTTCAGAGGGACAAACTAAACAAAGTTTGTTTCTCCTCTGTTCAGGTACAGGGTTCAGAAGAGACTATAGCTCAGCTGAGACTAGAACTGGCTGAGAGAGCGGAGAGCAACAGCAGCATGCTGAATGTTGTAAGTACCCTCAAAAGCAAGCGCTTGTTTACCATTGTGTTCACACCTCATTCAATCTTAACCTTATGTGAGCACGGTTCCTATTACATATGAAACGTGTTGAAAAAGGTGAACATCCTAATGGTTTGAATTATTTTAAACACTAAACAAGATGATCTGTGTTCATACAGTATTAGTAATTTGCATTTTCAGCAAAGTCTTGATAAAGAGTGTTTGTGAACCCAAGCCCCTGTGAGCTCTCATGTCAACTGATTGTGCAGTCATGTATAATACAAGACAATAAACAAATTTTACGCCAAGTAATGTAGTTCATTATACTGGCTGTATAGGCAGTATAGGTGTTGTTTAGGCAGCATAATAACAACCTGGTACATTAATATAGAAGTTAATGGTACATAAGATGTATGAACAGCTTCAAATGTCCTTTAGCTTCACATTTCACTGCATTTTCAGTACAATCGTGATGAGGAGATTCTCTTTGCTCTTATGTTAACTGACTTTGCAATCATATATATTACAAGACAATATTGGATTGATCCATATGGGAGCTCTAGCTTTACGCTCTCCATCCTTTATTGACTTAGATGTGCTAGGTACAACCAGAAGCCAAGAGTTTTGTAATCTTAAAGAGTGTGATGGATTGTAGGGTGATAGAAGAGTGGTTAAATACACAGGAGATAAACCATTTAGGGCCTTATAGGTCAGTTGCAATAATTGATAATTGATACGGAACTTAGTAGGTAACCAGTGTAGAGATGATAAAATTGGTGTTATATGATAAATGACCTAGTAACAACTCTAGCAGTTGGACTATTTGTAGCTTATTTATTGAGGATGCAGGTCAACCAGCTAGTAATGCATTACAGTAATCTAGTCTAGAGGTCATGAATGCATGAACTAACTTTTCTGTGTCAAAAACATGTAAGATAACATGTTTCGTAGCTTAGCGGTGTTTCTGAAGTGGAAGGAGGCTGTTTTTGTAACATGTGAAATATGATTTTCGAAATCTGTTATCTAATATAACACCCAGGTCTTTAAATGTAGAGGATTAAGTAACAGTACATCCTTCTAAATGCAAATTGTATTCTAAGAGATTCTGTGTACAGGTTTTTGGTCCAATAAGTAATACAGTCTTATTTGAATTTAACAGAAAAAAATTGCTGATATTTTATATATTCAACACACTCTTCTAACTCTCTCTGAGTATCATCGGTATAACAGTGGAAACTAATTCTATGTTTTCTTATAATATAACCAAGTGGCAGCATAAATATTGAAAACAACAGAGGGCCTAACACAGACCCTTGCGGCACTCCATAATCTGACATTATTTTAGATTTTTCCCTGTTTAAATTGACAAAATGGTGATGGTCTGATATAATTTAAACCAATACAGCGACCAGAGCAGTTCATCTGTGTTGGTTTCAAGTGCCCATATATGAAAACCCCCAACGCCATTTAGTGATTGGAGGAGCAGCAAGAGTATGTGTCGAGCGGTTCTGATGAGTCTGAAGCAGGAGCTGAATGGAACCACTGTCCCTCCTCCGTCTACTGACATCTTCACGCATCTGGCTAAAAGCCCAGAGACACTGGGAGTCAGATAACTCTAATGAATTGTAATATTGTGCAATTTTAATCAGGCACTAATTTGGTATAATTATCTTATACTTTCTGGATAGGATTAGATGGCAATTAAATCCATGACAGAGAAATGGGAAAGAGGTCAGATGTGGAGCGAATAGATAGACAGTGACGAAGTCCTTTTTTTTTTGTCTAACACGAAAATTATTCTAAGAGGAAAAAAGTGCTTTTTCCTCAGACGGTTATTGGGTTTGGTATGGTTCGATGTGGTGATTCAGGATGTAATTATGCATGTTGTTTCATGTTATTAGGTGACGTCTGGAGATGAGAATTTTTTTTCTTTTTTTTTTCCGTCTAAGGTTTGTGACCCTCAAGTAAAATCAAATATCAAGGGTCTTAAGGTGGTTTGAGACAGTGTAGGTGATTGATTTGGCTGTTTTTAAAAGCTTGAGAGTGTCTCTTCCTGTTCATCATGGAATAGAGTGGTTTCAGGATTTGTTTGGCAGAGGTGAAATGTCAGGCTGCACACGTGTTAAAGTCAATGACAACTGAAAATCAAGAAAAATGTTCAGTTTTATTCCATGTGGTTTTAAAAAAACTTTTTTTTAGGATTTTCAAGAAAAGTTTAAATTTAATGACTAAAAATGTCACGTGGTATAACCGTCAAATAAAAAGTAGGAACATATTTCCCTCACACCTTGAACAGATTGGAGTCTTTTTAAAACATATTTTTCGATGTAAAAAAAGTATATTACATACGTAATAAATATCTTTACGTTTTTGGGAGGGCACACCACATGATGACATTTTACGTTGTGAACTAACCTTGCCTTGTCATAAGAAAGTCAAATGATCTGATATTTTAAAATACTTTTTAACTAACACAGTTATGAGAGTTTGCAGAGGTCCTGTCTGTGATCTCATTTCATGTTATATGTTTTTATGATTTGGAGGACAAAAGTTTGTCAAGTATTAATAAGCAATTTTTACTTTTACTTAAAGATTATTGTATTTTTCTTAGAAATATTAATTACTAACATTTTTTTTCCAAACTACTGAAGGATTTATTTTAAATATTCATTCTTTTAAAGATATTTTTTCCTTATTTTATGATGTCAGGACAGTCATCCTCATAAATGTGTCCTTTTTTTGTCCCATTTTGTCCTGACATTGCCATTCATATATATGAATTTTATTTTAAATGTATTTCAGACATATTAATAGGTCCGGACAAAAATTTGTCACACCATTAATCCTAATAAGACCTTAAATATGGGTAGTTTCGTAACACAAATCTATCACAGGTCACATGAAAACATGGAATATTGCTCTCAAGTTGTATAGGCTACTTCTGTGGTGCTTTAATTCATTATAAATTCAGGCTTTATGGAAAGTGCTACCGAGTGAACATTTCCTATATTTAGAAAAACGGTTTGTATAGGTTGCAGTTTTATTCCTGTGGTGCCGATGGGCAAAGTAAGTAGAAGGGGAAGGTTATCCGTGTCAAACCACTTGCTCTTACTGCCCACTCTTTGGGTATTTCCCATCTGCCCCAGGGGCTGTCAGGATCCTTACCCTTGCCTTCTATCTCCCTACTTTGCTCTTCTCCTCTCTCTTCCCCATCATTCTTGCCCTCACTGTAGCGGAAACGCATTGCAAAGGAGAGCCAAAGTCACACAACATTAGTTTGGTAGTAGCAGCAGCAAGAGAAAGCCATTACTCTTCCCTGACAGTATCAAAGAGAACACTGGAGCAGGGGTGCGGCCGGTCCCCCTCCCTCTCACTTCCTCAGCTACACGCTGCTCGCAGGAAATTGCCTCATACTTCAGTGCGCAGGAGGTGACACACTGGTGACAACCACGCATGTGTCACTTTCAGGGCCTGGGTGGGAGCAGCCTCCCAATTCTGAGACAAGTGCTGCCCTGGGAGTTGCATGAGGCCAGCGCCTTGGAGGGCTGCATCAAGCAGACCCGCGGCTTATGCGGCAGTCTCGGGTTTGAAGCTTTCTAATGCTAGCAGGGCTCTGTCGCTGGATTCCATACGAAGGTCAACACAGACGAAGAGTCAAGATTGAAGTGAAGTGCCCCTGGACTTGTTGTGCGACACTCTCTGAAGCACTCTTCTAAAGGTGAAGCTAAAGAGATGCTAACAGGCATGCTTGCCCTGAGACGCGTGAGCTGAGCCACACACTCACCAGTGAAGAGCTGTTGTGCCTTTGACCCTGTCTTTTAAAGCGCAGGGGCAGATTACATCCCGAGATAATGGTGTGGTAGACCCTTAAACGACCCTCAAATGCTTTCCGAAATATTCACGTCTACTTTGTCTGTTTACACCGGGGGTACTTAACTTCAGAGGCCACATTTCACAAATCACAATATATATTAGTGCTATCAATCGATTTAAAAAAAAAAATGAACTAATTAATCACACATTTTTCAATTAATCATGTTTTTTTTTCAGTTTCTGGGGATGGAATCAGTAATTATAGCCATTTTTAACATTTAGCAGGCTTTAAAAATTATAACAACTTTTAATTTAAGTGAACTTAAAACAACCTATTATAATAAATGTCACATTTAGCTCTACCTTTTTTTTCCCGCCACGCTGTTTTGACCTGTGTACCTTGTATTTTAATAAACAAGGAAGAGGCTGCAGAGCAATGGTTGGCACTTGGCATCCAGCTCCCCCTATCTGGACATAATGAGTGAAGTTTGAAGGTCCAGCCACACCCTAACCTTACTCTACCCCTAAACCTAATTAGGTCTAGCTCCACCCATTCAATCCACTGGATGTAATGGGAGGAGCTTGACCTAGTGTAGCTCCACCCGTTGCATCCAGGGATTGGGAGCTGGACGTCATTTGGCTCTGCAGTGAAGTACCACTTGAAATAAGGTTATGACTGTAACGTTTTTACATATCAGTGAAATTTTTTCGGTTATACTTTTTGTACCATAACAAAAACCATTAACCTAACTAATATAAAGTTCAAACATTTTTAAAGACGAGTAAAGTCAGTAATAAAATAAGAACAAATAAACAAAGTATAAAGTATACAGATAAATACAAAGATACAAATGAAATAAACAGTGCTTTAGGATTTTCAGAAGGTCTGACAGTAGTATTCAGGCAATACTACAGAAATTGAATAAAATAACACTGCATAGTCTTCATGGTATAAATTAAATGTAAATTAATCCTTATTAAAGCTACAAAAGTTATTCAGTCAAGAGCAAAGACATTTTCTCTTTTTGTTTTGTTCTTTGATTAACTTTAATGAGCAGCAGGAATATTAAGATACTGTCTCTTTAGGACCTGGCGCGCACGATGCAGATCATTCGTTCGTTCAAGCGTGAAAAGATGCAAAAGAGAACTCAGTGCGGTACTGCAACTGTCTAATGCCGGGTTCAGACCGAATTTCTGTTGGTTATGATAGTCACTGTGTCAGATTATACGATTTCGGCTCCTGAAAAGAAACACGTTCTGTGAAACACATGAGTGCTGTAGAAGGTGGGACTATCAACTGTCAGAAGGTGCCATGAGCGTAAACAAACTATTGCTAGCAGTTTTGCCATCAGAAAAGCCCCAAAGTGGACACATATCTGGATTGCGGATATCTTTCTCTAACACAGTTCGTAAGAACGGGAAGAAGGAAGTGAACGTGAAACATGACTTTTAATCAAATAAATAAACAAACAATAAAACGAAAGTAAAATGGCGGCAGATCCTCAAGGAGACTGCCGCCCACACAAACACACTACAACACAACATAAAACCCAGGCCTGGTCCTCTCTCGTCCTTCACTATCGTCGCTCCTCTTTTATGTTTCCGGAGCTCCTCCGTGAGAGATACGAGACCGGTGTAGCGCGCAGCTGACGCTCATTTGCAATCACGTCACCGGCCTTGCACCATTCCCTCACGGCTCTTGCCCACCCTGCTCGTCACACTTCCAAAGAGAACTGTGGTAACATCTTTTATTGACCTTTTTTCACGGATGTCGAGGAAACATAAACACAGCAGCATTGTTGCCGTAGCTCCACAAACCTTTCCTCCATTGTAAAATTCCACCTAGCAGGAATGATACACTTGTTTATCTTTCATTTCGGCATGTTTGAAAGCATGTCGGAATGCTCTTCTGTGCTCCTATTGGCCAGTGTCGGACATGCGACGGAACTCGTTGTGGACGAGTCCAAAAACATTAAAAGCATTGCAGTCGAAAAGCATCGCAGATGCGGCATCGGTTGTAATCCACTATGACGCTTTACACAAGCTGAAATGACCGAATCTTGTACCAATGCCCATTGTCATTTACGAATCCCCACGACACCCTGCGTCAAGCAGATAGTGGCAAAATCAGGCTAAAATCGTTTAGTCAGAAGTCTGTGTATCTTTGGAGAAACCTGTTAGAAATATGTTAGCATTTCCATTCATCTCAATGAAAGTTCGCTTTGGAGAAAATGACAAGTCATGGCAATGCTAATTGGCTATTGACATCGTAAGAATGTCGATTTACTCAACCTCATTTCATTCCAAAACTGAAAGAACTTTCTTTCTTCTACAGAACACAAAATAAGATATTTTGAAGAACGTTTAGAACTAAACAACATTGGAGCCAGTTGACTTAAAAAACCCTTGCTTTTCTCTAAATATCTTCTTTTGAGTTTCACAGAAGAACGAAAGTCAAACAGTTTTGGATCGAGATATGGGTGAATAAATTATGACAGAATTCTAATTTTTGGATGAACCATTATTGAATAAACTTTACAAAAGCTGTCCATGTTGTCGCTGCCCCCCAACTGGGCCCCACACATCCCTCCGTTCTACCACTCGACATTAAGCTTCAGACTTCAGACTGGAGGAGCAGGATGTTTATTACTATTCTGCAGCAAGCCTTTGTTACTATTGTCTGCGTTGTCCGTCCTCTTCTCCTTACACCCCCCCATCCTTTAATTTGGCGCAGGGTTGGGGGGATTGCGGCAGGGGCCAGCGCGGTGGCCGCGGCTGTGTGATTAGAGCAAGAGTGCTTCTCAGCAGGACTCTCTGTTTTATATTCATCAAAAGCGCTCGCTTTGATTTGCTCCTCCTTGACGTGTGGCGGCGCAGGCTGTCGCACCGCTGCTGAGGAAATCATGCGCTTACAATGTCCCAAACCCCTCCTTCTCCCCCAATTCCCTTTCTTAGCCAACCCCCTCAAATCCCCCTCCCACCCAAAAGACTCCTCTGCCCAGCCCTCAGGCTGCCCTACCATCTTATTAATTTCTCCATTATTACTAATATCGCCTTTTTCCCTCAGATGGGCCGACTTTCTCCAAGGTCACCGTGGAAGATTTGCTGAGCTGAAACTTAAAATACTCCCCTGCTACTCTCAAGCCCACATATATTGGATTGAATTTAGATCTGTGGCGTAGTTCGTTTCAAAGGTGATGTTTTCTTGCCTCCCTTTGTCTGTCACAGAAGAGAATGCTTCACAAAATATATATTCAGCTTGCTGATAATTTCTATTAGCTTTGTCTTTTTTAAAGCATGTTGTCATATTTTTTAATCATATTTTGCCATGTTACTAGAGAGAGAGAGATTGAATAAGTAAAAAAGGACATGGGAAGATGGGGAATGAGACCAACAATTGACACAAGCCAGGTTCAATGTATGTATCAGACTCCGTATGGCAAGCCATTTTGACTTTTATTCATTCTCAGGATGTGAATTCTTGATATCAACAAATCAATTTTCACTAGTTAAAATGCTAATTCTTGATATCAGGAATTACATTTCCACTAGTAACGGTGTTAATTCCTGATATCAACAATTCAATTCTTGATATCAATAATTAAATTCTAGATATCAAGAATTACATTTCCACGAGTAAAAACTATAATTCTTGATATCTTATTGTATTTTCACTAGTGAAATCTCGCCATAGGCTGCCATTCAAATTCAATTGTTGATATCAAGAATTGATTTCTTACTAGTTGAAATTCCAATTTCACATATCAGAAATACAATTCTTACTAGTAAAAATGCAAATGTCTGATATCAACAATTCAATTGCCACTATATTTGAAATGTCTATTCTTGATATCAACAATTGAATTGCTACTAGTAAAAATGTTCATTTCTGATATCTGAAAATGAATTCCTGATATCTAAAACGGCTTTCTTACTAGTAACAATCACATTCATGATATCAGAAATGAACATTTTTACTAGTAGCAATTCAATTGTTGATATCAAGAATAGACATTTGCACTAGTAACAATGTAATTGTTGATATCAGAAATTTGCATTTTTACTAGTAAGAATTGTATTCCTGATATGTGAAACTGGAATTTCAACTAGTAAGAAATTAATTCTTGATATCAACAATTGAATTTGAATGGCAGCCTATGGCGAGATTTCACTTGTAAAAATAGAATTGTTGATATCAAGAATTGTAGTTTATACTAGTGGAAATTGAATTCTTGATATCAAAAATTAACATTTTAACTAGAGAAAATGTAATTGTTGCTATCACAAGTTCATATCCTGAAAATTAATAAAAGTCAAAACGGCTTGCCATAGACTCCGAGCATGTATGTGAACCACTTCATCCTGGCTCCAACTGAATTTAACAGTTTATTCGAAGCCTGCAGTTTTGTGACATTTTGCGTTACAGCGCAATATTTGGCATTTGCACTATTTTTTGAATTGCCAGGGGACTCTTTAAGAGTAGAAAGGCAACACTTGGGAGACTAGAAAATGACCAACAACAATGACAAATACATGTCGGAGCAAATGCATTACCCACCAGGTCATTAAAAAATTTAAGTTTGATTGAGTTAATTATATAATAGGCTGATTAATTAATTGGATTAATTGCAAGTAAATATTGTTGATTAAAAAAAGAAAGATATAAAGAAATGGCATTGTGGCAGACAATTCTTTTCAGATTAGGCAGATAATTGATTTCACAGTGTTCCTTGCACAACACTCCCACTGTTACTCTGCACATCATTAATACAGTTTGGTATTTGCATCACATAATTTGTATGGCTATAAAATGTATGGCTTTTTTCGTGTCAGAAAAACACAAGTCACGATAAAAGCCCGCCACTCCATGGTTAATGGAAACATAAAATTGGGCTATTAATTATTTATTATTTACTTTGCATGTTCTGAGCATGTTCACTAAGCACTAAAAAACTCAGCATTTGAGTTGTTGTAACCCAGTGGTTGGGTTAAATGTTTGCCCAACATGCTGGGCAGTTTTATTTAACCCAACTATTGATTAAAAATTACTATGTGTTTAGCTTAAAATGAACCCAATATAGGTTAGAAATTAAAAATCAGAAACATAATTTACTAGGCAAAATGTGAACATTTATTAATAAGCAATTTAATAAATTTTTATTATTTAATTATTATTTACATACGTTGGGTTAATTTTAAGTGACCAATACAGTATTTTTTTAACAGTAGTTGAGTTAAATAAAACTACCCAGCAGGTTGGGCAGACTTTAATCCAGTCGTTGGGTTTGTCCATATTTTTTTGCATTTTGCATGTGTGACTGATGCCACAAAAGACCATTTTGCAAAAACAAACAAACAAATGTCACGAGGGATCATGCCCCGGGACCCCGCTAAATGGTTCACACTTCAACACGCCCAAGTTCAGACCAAAACTAAGCCTTTGGTTAAGATGGTACGTTTTTTTTTTTTTTTTTTTTAATGCTGTTTTTTTAACACGATTAACAGCATTAAAGCATTAACCTTTAAGCGCCACTCACTGGACATTTAAGTGTCACAATACCTACGTCACAATACCTACAACAACCAACATAATAAAGTATTGCAAAATTCACACTCATCTGTTCCAAATTAAACTGAACACACTTTAAAAGTGTTGCAAAGCGTGGTTGCAACGTAATTTCACTTAGCAGAAATTTCGCCACAGGCGCATTTTTCCAATGAGCCTGCGTTGGTTAAAATAATAGCCCTGTTCTTTTCACATAACAATTTGCCAACTATTATCTCATTTTTAGTATTATCTTCAAAAATAGAGCTTTCCAGAATACTGAAAATACCGGCTCTCCCACAGTAAAGCAATCTGAGGCCATACAAGTCGCCAATGACGATCAATGGTCAAAGGTTAATGAAGCAGCTGCATCTGTAGGCATTCCTCACTCGAGTGTTAGTTGTGACAAGCAATTTGTAGTGTTATTTTACCTCTTATGTGATAGTTACTGATATTGGAAGGAATAGCTTGGTTTTATCCCACACTTAATGAGCTTCCAGTCTCATCCCATCCGCAAGCGTTTACATTGGAATCTCATTACCCAGAGCAGCCGTACAGTCAATACAGCAGAGTCTGTGAAGCCTCCAGCTAAACTCACACACACTCATTTCTCTCTCCATACAGCTCATTCACCGCACAGCTCGGGGGATTTCTTGTCACACGCTTTCGTGTTTGAACTGTGCTGGTCCGAGTATGGCCAGGAAATTAACTTTGTAAATTATTAAAGCTATTTCCAACTCTGCAAACATTGTCAGAGAAAACACAGCGGCCGTAAGAATGCGTGAGTGTGCACGAATGTAAGTGTGCAGACACACGTGTGTGTGTGTGTGTGTGTGTGTGTTCGAGCTCCATGGGGAGGGATGGACCAACAGAGGGGGTTTGCTCGGTCCAGAAGTGGACGACTAACAAGGTCACACCAACCTCAAGGTCGGGAGGGAACAAGCACTCTGTAATATTTCACAAGTGTCTCAGTAGACACTCAAACAAATGTACACATACACAACACACGTCCCTTCAGTAAGTGAAAATCATCATGAAGTGTGCTATTTGCATTCAAGGAGAGCAGCCGCAAAATGAAGTGCAGGAACGGGCAGGTTTGTGTGCTCAGGCCATGCATTTCATTTCTCACTTTCAGCAGCCTGTGCCGCATCTAATTCAGCCTCCAGTGCCTCCCACATCATGTAATGTACTATATGCAGGTGAGGATATGAAGGCTTCTTTGTCAAATTCAAATAAATGTGCGCTACAGCAATGGTTGAGTCCTCTACCGGCCAATCTGTGAACTAGATCTAGCGTGGATAGGAATGGAGACTCATCTACATTATTTTGGATTTTCTCCCTTGAGCTTGCAAAGTCTCTTTTAGAATGAACACCTGGTCCTTCTGTGTGAGCTCTCCTCCAAAAACCGAGACAATATCACTGTAAACCTGAATAAATTGGCAAAACTCAAAATTTTTAAGTTAATAAATTCAAAGTTTAAGTAAGCAGTACTAGCAGATTTTGTACTCATACATTTTAAGTGATCTTAACTTGAAATATAGAACATTTAACATACCTGTACCACCATGATGGTAACCCCCCCCCAACCCCCCAAGAAACTCTTCTAAATTAGCATAGTAAATATTCAACACTACTAAATCTCCCACTTAACATGAATCTTACACAAAAAACAAACAAACAAACAACTATAACACATAATTTTAGCATTTTTTCTTCCTTTCGAGTATCATGGCAAAGTTTGCTGGTAAATAGAAGTCCCAGTCCAGTTTCAGTTAAATTTAAGTTTGTCTAAATGAAAAGAAACTAGTTCATAAAACTCTAAGCAACGAAATTATTCAGATTACTTAAAATGTGTCAGTTTTGTGAACTCAAAAGAAAAAAGAAAGTTCCATATACTCATAAAAGTTCATTTGATTGAACTAATTTGTTTCATTTAAGTTTACCGTACTCAAACCAATTAATTATTTTGAGCACTAGCACTAGTATTTTGTACTATGTAGATATCCCGATACATCCGTTTTGTAATAATTCATTGTGGTTATGAATTTCATTTTTCATTTAAGGGTTTGTCTTAGCACAGGTTGATTATGATATGAAAAATCACTGTGAAAAAATTTGATTGCATATTTTTCTATTATCCATGATCTATTATCACGCTGCCATCATAGTTTTGCATCAAAGCATAAGCACTTGTGAAAAATAAATACATTTAAAATTAACTTTAAATGTAATACTGAATAAAACACTTTTAAGTTTATAATCACAGTATGTTATTAAAGATGATATAAAATGTACTTTAAAGTAAAACTTTTAATTTGACATTATTACAAAGTGGACTGTCCATGAAAGTGTAATCTTTTTACGTACACAGGCCTTTTATTTCATTAATATTATATTGTCTGCACACAGATTTTTTTTTTAATGCATTTTTAAGACTTGAGGTACACTACAAGTGTGCATTCACTACAATTAAGCACACTTCTTTTTTCACAACGGATGTACCTTGTCATTGGCACATGTAACAAGTGAAAGTGAATGTGAAGGCCAAGTATGGTAACCCATACTAGGAATTTGTCCACTGCATTTAACCATCTAAGTAAGTGCACACACATTAGGAGTAGTGAGTAGTGAACGCACACACCCGGAGCAGTGGGCAGCCATTTTACTGTGGCGCCTCGGGGTTCAGTACCTTGCTCAAGGGCGCCTCATTCATTTCCTGCCAGTATTGAGACTCGATCTCGCAACCTTTGGGTTACCAGTCTGACTCTGTCTAACCATTAGGCCATGAAAAAAAGCCAGTTTTATCAAAGCAATGTGTATGAATAATCTGTGCATATGTTCCTGATGTGCTAGATTGAGAATCAAATAACCACATACTCCAAATGTGGTGCTTATTTGGGAATTGTAGGTTCGAATCCTGCATGTGTTTCGTCCTGATGCTCATTTCTCTCTCTCCCTAAACATTATCCCTATAAGTTTCTATAAAAGTGGCAAAAGTCTCCAAAATACAATATACTCCTCATAGCTGTGACATAGACGTCACACTCAGATTAAACTGCTGAGGCATTGTAAACTTTACTTGCTTGCTAGAGTGTGATAGTCATGGGCAAATGTGTTTGGAGTTGCTTCACTTTTGTTTATCTTTATATATGGCTTATCGCCAAGTCCTACTTAACAATCTGACTGCTTCACAGTTGTGACAGGCTGCTGGTTCGGTTTTCTGCCCCGAGTTCTGAATATAGTAGCTTTCCAAATCTGGACACAAAACCTCTAAAGTTGTGCTGTCAATCAATCAATCAATAATAATAATAATAATAATAATAATAATAATAAAAGCAAGTTAGAAATTAGTTAAGAATTAATTAACTGTTAATTACACTGCAGATTATTTAATAGTATTTTAACGCTTATGCGCTGTTGGATTTCTGTGGACACTCGTTATGGAGCGGGATTCAATACAATTCCTCAAAAATCATACTATGAAAAACAACAAAGATTCAGGTACAACTTTTAATATCAACATTTGTCAAATATTCCAAAAAATATATATCTGAAGATATCATTTAATGAAAATGTTTTTTAACCATTTTTTTGTTTTGTTTTGACAAAATTTGAAAATAAACAGTACATTTTTAAATACAATACATTTTTTTTAACTTTTTTTTTTTCTTAGAACATCATAACTGAACAATTAAATGTTGCTGTATAATGAAAATATTTACTTTTCCTAAGTTGGCCGTTTTGTAAACTCATTTCATAAAGTCAAGAAGTTTCTTCTGACATGATGAGCACACAGAACTTCACACACGCGCTGCTGGTTAAAACATTTTTCTGTATTGAAATAAGTGTGGAAAACCTCATTTTTTAGCTTCATAAGGTAGTAAAAAAAAAAAAAATAACAAAATATAACCAAGAAATGTTATTATTTTGGGTCAGTACAGTTGCCTTAGAGCGTTTAAATATGCGGGTCAAATTGCACTTATTGCACGCGAACATCACGAACGTAACAGTAAGTTTATATGTCAAAAAACACCAGCATGTTGAAACTTTGCATGCATGTTCATGATGATAAATGAGAAAAAGTCACAAAAATATCAAGAAAATAAACTTAGGTTAACCAGTATTTCCAACAACTAGAAAATCTAAACGGGTCAAATTGACCCGGAACATAACACAAGGGTTAAGCCATAATTGTAAGTATTTTTACACAGGACAGAATCTTTCTTCTTTTTTTTTTTTTAATCTGTTGTTGTTTTTAGTGGTGTCACTATCACCCGATTTTTCAGGGAAATTCCATATTATGAAGTTTAAATATGGATCAGGGGTATTATTTATTACTTTCTTTGTATTGCATTATTTTCTAATAATTAACATAATTGGCACCCAATTCTTAATAAATTGTTTATTACAAAGACAGTTTTTAGCCTCTCTTTTCTATTCATTCGTATTGCTAAACCGGTGCCTTCAGCTTACGTCTGTTTTCCTTCACTCTCTCTGTTTGACTTGTGCAGTTTTATTCAGCATCTCTGACAGCCTCCTCAGAATCAGTGCAAACATTGCAATTCAAATTACAGCAGGAATCACTGACGAGCCTTGTGCTGTTTGTTTCTGCTTATTTTGACACGTGTAATGTTTTTATTTGTAGGCTGTATGTATGATTAAGAAAAGGGTTTGTGAATCACACCAGCATCATTTGGTTTATCTGCATGAGCTCCTCGGTATCATCCTCTCATCCGTCTCTCCTCTCACCCTGTGAAGTCAGAGAGTTTGATTGTGCTGTTGACGAAGTCTGCTCTTGGCAGCCGATCCTTTTGTTCTCCATCGGCGTAAAGTGCCGGAGGTGTTTCAAAAGCAATAAAGAGTCAAGCCATTTCAAAAGATAGAAGTTCTCTCATCAGACGAAGGAAAGTACTTAAGGCAAAGCTAGACAATGTGATGGTTGTAGAAATTTAACTTTAGTGTTGGCGTTGCCACCAATATCAGCTTAGACGCTTCATCTCGCACTGATCTTTAGATAACAGGTTTCTCGCGGAGGGTTCATATCATACACTTCTTTTCCCTGAAGTCAACTTATAGTGTTTGTATCTTCATTTAATTTTTTTCACAACCATTTTACACTCTCTCTCTCTCTCTCTCTCTCTCTGACCCTATGAATTAAGTGAGCCATTTTTAGCTGCCTAATGATAACACATTAGACACATGCGAATAAGAATGCAAAATTTATATGGACACTGCAATGATTGTGATATGACATCACACTGAAATCTTAAAAAAACCATGAATTCAGTATATTCAATTCAATTCAAATTTATTTGTATAGCGCTTTTCACGACACATATCGTTTCAAAGCAGCTTTACAGAGAATGGATGTCAACATTGCAATTTAAAGAATGCAGTTAGCAAATAATATCATTTAGGTTATTAATTTACAATCAGAGTTAGCAGTTTAACTGAAGGTAGAAGCAAAGAGCCCCTGGAAAATGAATTACATTAACAATAATTAGGATATAGAATTGGGCAATGTGCATGTTGATCCAGATGATTGCGTCTTCTGAAGTCCTCGCAGGAATTGGCGCCGTCTCTTCACGGGTGATGGTCATCTGAGGTCTTCTTAAGAGGCTGGATCCGGACTGAAGCTGATGTGCTCTCTAGTCACCTCGGAGCGGGTGTCCCGAAGTAAAACAGAAAAGCGAAAGGAGAATAATTAGCGTAGCTGCTGTTCATAACTTTAAGCAAAGATAGTCATAATGAGCAGTTGATCTGATATGAGATGCTTGGCTAAAGAGATGTGTCTTTAATCTAGATTTAAGTCTGAGCCCCTAACATTGTCAGGAAGGCTATTCCAGAGTTTCGGAGCCAAATGTGAAAACGCTCTCCCTCCTTTAGTGGACTTAACTATCCTAGAAGTCCATAGTTTTGTGATCTTAAAGAACGTGACGGATTGTAGGGCATTAGAAGATCGGTTAAGTGCACAGGAGCTAAATATATAACAAGTAATAATAAGTCCAAAATGTAAAAATGTAAAATCTCTCCTTTAAACCAGCAACTTTAATGTTTGCATGCATTTAATTCAGCTAAAAGGTCACGCCGTTCTATTGGACACGTCTTCACGAATTTGCAGGTCAGTGTTCAGCAAACTTGATCTCTGGGACATGAGCATGCATTTCCGCTCTGGTCAATGGAACAATAAGTGTATATGCCCCTTTATGTCATGCTGAAATGGATGTAGCGACAGATAATTTCTTCCGTATTGTGACATCATTGCGAGTGTAACAAATAATTTAAAAAGAAAAAAACATAGGGTGGGTTCTGCTTTGGATGTTGATTGGACCGGGGTGTTGTGGGTGGTTCCCGATTAGAATCCTGTCCCGTGGGGTAAAATCTATGTTTTTTGCTGGGGTTCCCCTGGTAAAATTAGCATTCCAGAGAATAAATATCAAGTTATTGGGGTTGCTTCAATTCGCAGAAACACTGTTAAAGTAGCCCAATTGGCAACACTGAGCCTGAGCCTCCAGTGCCGGGGTTTTGACTAAGTTAAATGATTGAAGTCCTGCATACTTCATCGGAAGGTCCATTTGACATTTTGAAGGTCAAAAAAAATGCATTTTTAAAAATGAAACATATTCATGGATGAATGATTTACAATGAGATCTATAAAATGCATTTACAATATGGATAGAGTGAATTTTCATTTCATGCTGGCTTTAAGACTTCTATATAATTCACCATATTCACTTTTCTGTACTTATAACTGCCGGACCTCTAAAGTCAGCTTTAGCCACCCTTTCCTACATAGGGATCTATCGGAAGGATATGCACAATGTTTCTTGTACTGTTAATGAATAATAGTGTTTTTCCCAGGGTTGTGTGCCATTCCGAATTGAGATTGCCTTTTAAAATCCGAATTCATTTCTCCATTTGAATAAAACATGGATTAGATTTAAAATTAATTGAAATACTTTCGGATGGATGGATGGATGGATGAATGGACGGATGGATGGATAGATGGAAGGATGGACGGATGGATGGACGGATGGATGGATAGATGGATGGAAGGATGGATAGATGGATGGACGGATGGACGGATGGACGGATGGACGGATGGATGGATGGATGGACGGATGGATGGATGGATGGATGGACGGATGGATGGATGGATGGATGGATGGATGGATAGATGGATGGATGGATGGATGGACTGATGGACGGATGGATGGATGGACAGACTCTTAAAAATAAAGGTTATTTATTGACTTTAATGGTTCCATGAAGAAACTTTGACATCCATAGAAACCTTCCATTGCACAAAAGGTTCTTTAGATTTTTCTTATTCACACTAACAAGACAAAAAAAAGAAGAGTTTGTTTAAGAACTGATCACTGAAAGGTTCTTTTAGGAACCCAGAATGGTACTTCTATGACATCCCTGCAAAAGTCCCCTTTTGGAACCTTTAATTTTAAGGAATGGATTGATTTTTAATTTTAAGGGATTTCTTTGAATTGCTGACTTGATCTAAATCCAAGTTAAAGAAGTGGAATAAATCACAATATGTTGAGTGAGCTGAGCGGATGAGGCCATTGCAGGCTCTCAGCCATTGGATCAGATATGGGCTGGATTTATGCTGTTGAAGTGCTGACCATGACTGCTGCCAGCACACTTGGTCAGCTGAGGTCCTTTCTAGACCTGTAGGGCTTCATTAGAGCTACTTTACAACTACAGTTTTGCTGGTCCCTTGCAGACTTTGTAATGTTAGGTAGGTAATCATTACATCTGTCAGCAAGTGGTGTGGGTCATTACAGCATTAAATCTGATATTATTTCTCAGAATTGGTTCGTTTAGTGAGGTAAGTTAAATGAGGCTTAGATCTGAGTGTGTTTATTTGGTGCATAAGGGTGAGCGACCAAATTGTGAGTGTCTGTGTTCTGACTGAGGACGTGATTGTGTTTTGATGAGGTCTCTGTGCCGCGTCCTGCTCTTCTCTTGTTGAGATGCTCGGCACCATGCGTCCCCTTCACTTTCCCAATTTGACCGCCGATGGGATCTTATATGGAATGTTGGACAGTTTTGAATTGCCCGCAATATACATAATGACCTCATTTCTCTTTTCCATTTCTCCTCACCTCACTTTTCCTCTATTTTTACCTCTTCTACCTTTCATTTACCTTTCACTGGAATACAAAATCTCATAAAGACATTATCACGTTCTACTTGCAGATAATATAACTCCGATGAAATAAAAGGCCATTTAAGTGTCCTTAAGTGCAACTGTTAACACACTTAAGTAGTGTGTCAAATTAAAAGTTTTACTTATGTTTTAAGATTCTTTTGTCATGCTTTAAAGTACACTTATTTTAATGTGCACATCTAAAGAACTGTAGTGCGTCATTCAATATTATATGTATAGTTAAAGTGCATATTGCAGGTTAGAATCCCAGTGAGTCACCGTATAGAAAAATAATGTAGATTTTGTTTAAAAATATAGCATTGATTGTAGAATTCAAATATGTCCGAGCGTTTTGTTTTGTGGTCTGTGCCGACTCGCTTGACACTAACGCGAAATCAGACTTCATTCGCGTCGATGGAAAGCATATTTACACTGTGTGAATCGTCCCCTATATTGTACACTATGTAAACTCGAATATATTTGACGTTCATACATGAAAAGAATGGCTGAAAACATTACATTCACTTTGCACTTTTAAAGTGTATTATTTCCATACTCTTTTTATAAGTGCACTTCTTTTTCACAAAGGTAGGCTTGACAAATACATTAAAAATGTTGGTTCTACATTATGCACTCATTCAGATGTTCTCTATATCTGGTGGTAAATTATTTGAAAATATAATATTAAAAGCAATACGCTGAAGACTGTGATATAATGGTAGTGGAGCAGAAAGTACACACTTGTCACACTTCTGCTGTGGGATGATTCTGAGACACGGGCCTGAAGGCACCGGCCATACTTTCTGCTCCGTAGCTCATCACATCCCGAGCCGGAATATTCATAAACATCTACATCATCTTCAGCATCTCTCTATTTTTTATGAGATTTGTCCACGGACACTGACTATTTATGGCATTACCACAGTCTATTGTTCCCTTAATACAAACGTGTTCAGCATTTGCCTCTGTGTATTTGGATAAACTGCTTTTTTTGCCCCCTCTCCCTCTGAGCAAACCAATCCTGTTTTATTATTCATCAAGCAGACACTGTTCCAAGTCTCCCTGCAGCAAAATGGAGGTGCGGTCGTGGCAGAGGAGGAAGGCATGAGACGGATAGTCACATGGACACGGCCACTCCTCCAATTCCCATGTGAGTTGATGCTGGGTGACAATGGAATTCATTTCCTAAGAGCTGCCACGTTTGTGTGTGTATGCGCATCAGACGAGGCTGTTGTAATGAGCTCTGGCAGCAGCCTGCTTTAGTATTAAAGGCGCACATACACGTTTTTCCCCATCTTCTCCACCTTCAGTGGGCTTCAGTGAACTGTTTACAGTTAGCAAAGGAAAGGCTGCAGTCTTGCCGAATTTAGCCATGCAGATTACTGCTTCCTTCCCCTCCGTAGACCTTAGTCAGCATAGACCACTGGAGATAGCTATCCGTTAGCATTCCCATTCATCTCATTCCCAGTTGCGTTTCATAATCTACTTTTGTAAAATGTCTGTCCTCTAGAAATTTTGTATCAGCTAATCAATCAACACCAATATACCTCATAGTCTAGTTTTCATTGGTCCAAAACTAAATATGAAGTATAAGCCCATAACAGTTCACTTCTGACCCTCAGTCCTATACTTTAGGGTCACATCCCCAAGGACTTTCTCCATGCTAATAATCATTAAATGATGTTAAACATGGTCCACAGTGATGTGCCAGGACCCATAAATGGGGCGGTCAAGGATTTGGTCCACTTGTCCAATCCAGAAAAGGGCTGTAAAGGGGGCTCGCCGTGGGCAGGAGGTGTGACCGCATGTCAGAATGAAACTGTGAGGGCTGATGGAAGCTTCCTGAAAGTCATTGGTGGGACGGGGAGGTCAGTAGGAGCAAGGAGGTGTGAAAGTGGAATAATGAAGTCGTGCTGTGCTGAGTTAGAGGGTCACAGTTCGGCATAAATCACCTCGGTGGCTAAATTGGATTTATTTGCCATTCAAAGGGCCACATAATATTTCACACAAATGATCCACTTTTTGGATAGATGGAAGTTTGTGTCATCAGAGTGTGAAGGGAGTTTTTGACAGGCTGTTTTCTCTTCCTCATGCCAGGGGTAATCAGCGTGTGAGAATGGTCTTGTGGTGGAGATTCCCGGTGTCATTATGGGATGGTAGTGGCTGCCTGTTTATCCTAAGCCACCACAGCTGCTCTGCGCTGATTTCACATGCATTCTGTGGGGAATTGCTATTGCACACAATCATCACATTGGATTAAAAGTTGTTGTGATTTTTAAGTACTCAACTCCTTTGCCAAAATCAATAGAGTAAGTCAATAGCTAACCGTACTCTTGCCACTATGCGGTTTTGCTTAGCGTGGCCAACTCACTTTACTATAACACCTGAGCTACAGTTGTGTGTCAGACTAATCCTGGAAAACTCAAACACCGCTCTTTAGTGCCACATCTGTCTTTGTCCATTCAAGGTCTTTCCATTTTGACTACCTATAAGCAGACCTACCACGCAAAAGCCCAAAACACACATATATAGATATATACATACACATATTGTAACACAGTTCATAAGAACGGGAAGAAGGAGGCGGGAACCAGCGAACGTTCAACATGACTTTTAATCAAATAAATAAACAAACAACAAAACGAAAGTAAAATGGCGGCAGTTCCTCACGGCGACTGCCACCCACACAAACACACTAAAACACAACATAAAATCCAGGACTGGTCCTCTCTCGTCCTTCACTATCGTCGCACCTCTTTTATGCTTCCGGAGCTTCTGCATGTGAGAGATACGAGACCGGTGCAGCGAGCAGCTGACGCTCATTAGGAATCACATCACCGGCCTCGCGCCGTTCCCTCACGGCTCTCGCCCGCCCTGCTCGTCACACATATATATATTTTTCCTGTTGATTTTACGCACCGCCCTAGACCTACATAGGTCTTCTGACATTTCATACAGTTGATGGTGACACACATGAAGCAGGGCTGCATGATGGAGCCTATAGAAGGCAGTTAGAAATGCCCCTCAATTTCAAGATATTGGGGCAAAAAATGCCCCGTATCAGTTTTCTCTCATATTTAGGCTATATCATATGATATAGTTAAGCAATATCGCACGAGTAACTAGTGCAATATCACACGAGTGGTGCAAATGTGATACTGATTTTTATACAACAGTTTAATAATTAAGAAGTTAATATTGTTATATTTTAGGCCTAATATTGTTTGTTTTTGTCAACAAAATATTACAGCCACAGCAGAACTGTTGTGTGTCTCCGAGCAACACAACTGTGTTTCTGGATGCATTCGCGCTTTGAACAAATCGGGTGAACCAATGATTCAATGAATCGGCCATTTGAACAAATTGAATGAATGAATGAATGACTCAATGACTTACTCATTTAGAGATTTACCTCCACCTACTGGCAGTTTAGAGTATTATTTCATTAGGTATAGTTCATCCCAAAATAAAACTTCTGTCATAATTTAGTCTCCCTCATGGTCGTTGTTCCCTAAAAGTTTGTGTAGTAAATTATACGTTGAATCAAATATAATATTTCTTTCAAAAGCTATTTTTGTATATATATTTTGATGTTTTTTAATGCTCATTTAACACAATAATGACTTTAAATTATATTTTGGCGGTAATTTCTCAGCCAAATTTGATGTGACATTAATATGTGATTTAATTATATTCACTAATCACAACATCATTTAATTAATTAGATACAATTTTGTAATTGCTCGACAGCCCTAACAAAGATACATGCATAGCTTTTGCACATTGAAATAAAATTTTTTTTTTTATAAAATACAGAAAATAAAAAATAGGATATTCTATAGGGCTGCAACAACTAATTGATATAATAATCAATAATGACGTTATCCTTATCTGTAAATGTTTGAAAGAAAATTCTGTCATTAATTACTCACCCTTGTGTCGTTCTACACCCGTAAGACCTTCATTCATCTCCGGAACAGAAATTAAGGAATTGTTGATAAAATCCGATGGCTCAGTGAGTCTCTATTGCCAGAGAGATAATGAACACTTTTCAGATGCCCAGAAGGGTAGTAAAACATATTTCATGTAAGTACAGTTGTTCAAACTCAATATTATAAAGTGATGGGAATACTTTTTGTGCGGCAAAAAAAAAAAAAAAAAAAGTGACTCTTCAACAACATTTAGTGAAGGCTGATTTCAAAACACAGCTTCGAAGCTTTATGAATCTTTTGTTTTGAATCAGTGGTTTCGAAGCAAACAAAAGATAGAAAATAGAAATAATTATATATATATATTCTAGATCCAAGCAGACTTTCTTTTGTTTGTGAAACTGAGATGGGCTGAGTGCTAATGCTAATTGAGCAGCGCTAATAGCGAAGTGTCAATGTTGACATTCCCAGCTGAAGCCAGTCTACCAATGGGCTCCTGAGAATTATTTTTAGCTCATTCGATCTACACATAGACAGATGCAACTTTTTTCACTCGTTTCTGTAGGTGGCGGCAATAAAATGAATGTTTGGCCCAATGTCAGGAGTGAGAATAACCACGCAATGTGATACTCAGCAAACAGAGTTAATGGTGAGCGCTCAGTGGAGCGAGCAGAGCGAGTGGGTGGCGGGTTTACAGAGGACAGAATGGAAAACTGATTAGATGACTTTCGCTTGCATTTGTGAAGGTGAATGCCTAAAGAAATGGGCAAAGTCTCCAACTTCTGTCAAATTCTGGTGCCAGAGGAGAGGAAAGGTGGACCTATTTAAGGTTGCAGCTTTGAAAATACTGTTGCTCTCTCTTTTTCTCTGTTACTGTCTCAGCTGTTCACACACACATAGATACGCCCATGTCGGGGGATGAAATAAGCTGCTGTGTGCTGTAAGACAGGTGTCAGCGTGTCCTCTTCGGCAGCCATAAAAGTTAATTAAAGAAGAGGAAGGTTTATTGTGCTCCAGCACAGACGCAGGACCGCTGCTTAATAACAGCCTGTCCTGGATCTGCTGTCAAGACGACCAGCCCAGCTGAATAATACACTGCTTTTCAAAACCAAAAAAAAAAAATCTTAGAATGTGAGATATTATTTCTTAAATAACCTGTGACAGATATCTGTGAATAAAGTGAATTTATGTATGTATTTACTTATTTATCTTAATTTTTTTTTTTTGCTTTTTTGTTTACCAGAACATTGAGACAGGAGTCACATCTCATTTTAAATCACATCGCTATGACTCAAAAACTGTATTCCAAAAACTAGTGAGCTGCCTTAACTTTTTACAGCCTACATAGGCAGCTGTCTTCTAAGCCACCCTAACTAAAATAGACATTATGAGGTTACTGATAAACTTTTTATAGACAGCAACTCCTCATGGTGCACAAAACGCACAGGATGCATGAGTCAAAATTGATTCTCAATACAGTTTGAAGTTAATGTTGCAAAGCCAACATACTGTAACAATAGTTTACTAAGGATACAAAATACATAGGACTCACAATGGGGAAAAACAGTTTTTACTTGGTACCCTTTGATCAATTTTTTTTGAAAATTTAAATGAGATTGGCATTTCTTTTACCTCATTACAATCTTGGATGATTTTTTTCTTTGTGCTTGTGACTGTTAATTCTGGAATTGACCGTTCGCAAAGACCCGCCCCCTTTAGTTACTGTTGCTATGTCCGACAAGCCATGCGCTCTCACGCCACACATCATGTTCTCACGAAGTGAAAAATTCATTGTGGAGCAAAGAGGACACTGACAACACGTCGACAGACAGTTTCATATTTAATATATTGTAATTTTTTAAAGAAGTTTAAACAATAAATAGCGTATAGTGTCTCTTTAATGTGTCGTGACAGATCGCTGTAGCTCCTCGTGAACCGATCATCTCTTCATACTAGTTCATTTATAGCATCAAATAAACATGAATGAACATCAGAAGGAATGTTGTTTCAAGCACGGAAAGACGTGAGTACACACAATTTTTCAAGTTCGAGTTCACCAACGTTAATCTACTAACTCCTCTAACCGCTTTGTCGGACAAAATGGCAGATTCGGGGTTATGATTGGTCAGATCACCTGTCAATCAAACTGTTTGCAAAGGGTCCATTACATTTGGACTAGTTTTTGTCTGTAAAGGTCATTACAGGTAATGGTTGAATGAACATCAGAATGTTGTTTCAAGTTCAAGTTCACCAACGTTAATCTACTAACTCCCCTGACTGCTTCGTCGAACAAAGATATTGATATGGGAGCATGTTGTACTTGGTGCTTATAACTTATAATGTTTTAACTATTAGCCTGCTAAAACAACCAGCATATCGGATCTGGTAACAGTTATAACCAGTAAATGTTGTGTTTTGGTGTTAAGCGTCTTGACTTTCTGGGTCAACCGGTCTCACCAGTAAGACTATAACTGAGTTTTACTGGTTAAAAGTACTTCTGTGCTGGACCACCAAAATGACCAACAGCAAACCAGGACTAAATTATAACAAACATACCATTTTGAAATATGATGGTCTTTTTAGCTAGGTGGACTCTGACCTGAAATGTATTTTATTTTTATTTTAGATTTCAGATTATTGTAACAGTGCATCCAGAAAGTATTCACACCGCTTCACTTTTTCCACATTTTGTTATGTTACAGCCTTATTCCAAAAGGAATTAAATTCATTATTTTCCTCAAAATTCTACGTGAAAGAAGTTTGTTTGAAATCTTTGCAAATTTATTAAAAATAAAAAACGAAAAAATCACATATACAAGTATTCACAGCTTTTGCTCAAGCACTTTGTTGAAGCTCCTTTGGCACCAATCACAGCCTCAAGTCTTTTTGAATATGATGCTACAAGCTTGGCACAACTATTTTTGGGTAGTTTCTCCCATTCTTCTTTGCAGGACCTCTCAAGCTCCATCAGGTTGGATGGGGAGCGTCGGTGCACAACCATTTTCAGATCTCTCCAGAAGTCTGGGCTCTTTCTAGGCCACTCAACTGGACTGGATCTACCACTAACAACAACGAAAGATAACACTTAAAGTAACTGCATAACAAACAGATATATATTGATATATAACTGGAAAACTCAGAGTGACCCGAAGATATCTTTTTCAGCAAACGTTTAGAGAGCTCACAAAATCTCTGATTTATGTAAGAGAAAGCTGAATTAATTGCAGATTTTTAGAGGGTCTGAGATGAAGGACGGGGTGGAGGTGTTGAATGGGGCGACTAGCCGACTAAATAGGTCTATCAGCGCCTATGCATGAAACGGTGGATGTCATCACATTTTGCTTTATGTCCAGATTCAGTTTTAATTAGCAGGGCTCAGCTGCAGTGTGCTGCAGTGGATGTGAGCGAGAGAAACAAAGAAAAGAAGAGCGAGCGAGGGAGGGAGGGAGGGAGGGAGAGAGTAACAGTCCAGCAGTAAAGGATGCATTAAGCAATTAAAGTTAGGGAGCGCAAGAATGAAGTGAAGCGATGATTTCTTTTTCAGTAATTGCCTGCTGATCACAAGGGAGTCAGGCATAGGAAAGAAGGCAGCAATATACTGTGCATCAGCATTTTATATTGACAGTCTTTAATACACACATGCACACACACACACAAATACAATCCTTTTTTTCTCCCAGTCACACAGCCTTTCTTTCCATGTACACTTGTATACTAATAAGTCTTATATATCAGCCTACGTGAATGAACACACAAACATACCGTATGCATGCACTTGACATTGTCTAATTATGTATGCATAAATATTTGATGAAGAACACAGGCGTTCTCAGTTTACTGTATTACTCAGTGTGAATGGTGGGATTATATGATCAGCGCTTAGACTGGCTCATCTATGATTTATCTGGTGGCTGTGGCGGAGCTCGGCTTGCTTTCCTGCCCGCTTTCAAAGCATTTGTCTCGCCTGTCTGCGCCAGATAAGATAGAGGAAATTCTCCAGTCAGGATGCAACAAGAAGAGAGCGGAAGAATAGGAGAGATGGAGAGAAAGGGGCCAGAGGAGAAGTGTAACCTTTTGTTTGTCACTGGTATGAATAGTGCAGCAGGGCGCAGGGCTGTGATTAATGCTAATGTATGCGGTTCGGTGCGGGAAAGGCCTGCTGGCCACTGATTACCTATAGTGGAAGTGTGGAGGGGGGAGAGAGGGAGGGTGGCCTGGCTGGCCATCTTATTTCGGTTAATACATCGCAGCATGCAACACACAAAGCGTTGAAGAGGCAGGAGATAATCAAGAGCCCAGCCCATGGGGACATGCCAGATATTGGACTGCACAAGGAGCGAAGGCAAACCAAAGCCAGATGGAACACGATTTATTCCTTTTTTTTTTTTTATTTATCCCTACTGAAGTATTGAAGAAAAACATGAATTATGGGTTAAATAAGTCATTTTATCCAGTTTTACACCGAAAGAAATCTATAGTTGTGTTTAAAATGTTTAGATCACATAAGCAATAAAATGCAACTTTCAATTCAATTTTATGTTGGTTTTTCTCAATTTTCTCAGTCACTTCTGCCTGTGGAATATGTTATAAATATGGTTTTTCTTTCCATGGCAAATATTAAATTTGAGTGAAAAACAAGAGGCAGAATTTGTAAAACAGCTTGTTTGTTTATATTTATATATAAACATATATTATTTTTAATTAATTGTATATATAATAATATATATATAATAATACAATTAATAAACAAAATTTTTTTTTATTCAAATAAGAGTGCTTATGCTTATGGTTCTAACTACTTATGTCTGTAGTGTTACCACTATTTCCATCAAGGCAGACAGTAATACTGACAAATTAGCACAAACCCAGATTTTTAGGAAAAATCTTTAGGAAAATGAATAAGAATGAATTCATCATGCATCCTCTGATCAACCATTACCTGTAATGACCTTTACAGACAAAAACTAGTCCAAATGTAATGGACCCTTCGCAAACAGTTTGATTGACAGGCGATCTGACCAATCATAACCCCGAATCTGCCATTTTGTCCGGCAAAGCGGTCAGAGGAGTTAGTAGATTAACGTCGGTGAACTCGAACTTGAAAAATTGTGTGCACTCACGTCTTTCCGTGCTTGAAACAACATTCCTTCTGATGTTCATTCATGTTTATTTGATGCTATAAATGAACTAGTATGAAGAGATGATCGGTTCACGAGGAGCTACAGCGATCTGTCACGACACATTAAAGACACACTATACGCTATTTACTGTTTAAACTTCTTTAAAAAAATATGATATATTAAATATGAAACTGTTTCATGTCTGTCGACGTGTTGTCAGTGTCCTCTTTGCTCCGCGATGTATTTTTCACTGCGTGAGAACATGATGTGTGGCATGAGACCGCATGGCTTGTCGGACATAGCAACAGTAACTAAAGGGTCTTTGCGAACGGTCAATTCATTCCCCCTTTTCTTAAAGAGGCAACTTTTTTAACACCACAGACTTAAGTCCCCAGTATACTGACGGCAAAGTTCTTTTTTACTCTTGGTTTAGGGGTAAAACGAAGATTTTGATGAGATTCTGACGCCACCCACACCACTGAGAGTGGCATTTAGATGAATATGTAAATATGTGCTGCACGCTTTTCTCTCAGTAACAAAATAAAAACAACAAAAACGAGAAAACAGCAAGCGTTTTTTATAGAAAGCATTAGAAAAGCATCTCATCATAACAACACGTATGTTAGCACAAGCTCTGAAAATTAGCACTCCAGTAAAATCCCGTCATGTATATGGCTTTTTTTTTCAATAGATTGTAGCTTTATAGTATCAAACTATAAGAGTACCAATGCCTCATTTCATCAGAAGCACAACTTCATTTATTACTATAAAGCGGCTATCATTCTTCGATTTCGTCTGAAGCCTTTGAAGTTTGGGGACACAACTTTTAAGCAGTACGTTTTAAATATTGCTCACTTAATTTGTGTTAAAATGTTGCAATCCAGGATGTTTCTTTGATGTATGTTGGTAACGTGCAGATGCAAATGGTTTTCCCCAACAGAATACAAATATGCAAACATTCAAGTTTGTTTAAACTGTTCCAAAGTAAAGGAAGAAGGACTCGTATAACTGAAAACTCACTTGCTTTTTTTTCAGTATAAAGTTCAAGATCACTGTGGAGCCACTTATTTATGAAGAAAAATTAGAGCGGGTGAAAACAAATGGACATATCTAAGGAATAAATTCTTAATTCGTGCCCACAATATATATATTTGTCAACACGTCATGTGTGGGGCTTCGTAGAAAAGATCTCCAAAACTGACTTGATTTTAATGTACTAATGATATTATGATGGTTCTTTGTAAAGCTTGCGGACACAAATTTTCTTAAAATAAAGATAAATAAATGTTAATAAATGTTAAATATAGTTCATAATGTAATGTCTCCTTGATGTATGGCAGTAACATGCAGAGACAATCCTACAGAATACAAATATGCAAACATTTCATTGGTATTTCAAGTATATTTCATCTGGTGTCACAAACACCACTTGTCGCCACAATGACCCACATAACTGAAAGCTCACTCGCTTTTGCATGATACTTCCTCCATGCCAAAGGGTGTCAGTATAAAGTTCAAGATCACTGTGGAGCTTATGAAGACAAATTAGAGCTGGTGAAACACAATCATAAAAATAAACCACCAACAGCATGCTTAATACGATTTTAAAGACAAATTTTGTAGCATATTGCAACTTCACAGCAGTTAATGTGAGCAACACAACATGTCATTTAAAACAAACAAATGCAGCTTTATTCAGTTACACTGAAGGACATGGAGTCTTTACTGCGGATTATCGTTTCATGAAATCATGCTAAGAATTAGCATTGCTTTGGCTAATTTGATTAATAACTGCTCTGAGAAATGCCAGACCGCTCTGACCGTTTGAGATGATTGTCGGGGGTCAAACTGAGCCATGAGCTGGATTAAACTGCTCATCTGAAAAGTTCAGTTTGGCTGAGTTCAGTGGATTAAATAAACAGTGATGAGGTTCAGATATACCCAAAGAATGAGATCAGTATGCAAGGAAACCGGCACATTTCTTAGTGAACGAGGCCATTTTAAAGTGCTTAAAATGCCCAAAAAAGTCTAAAAATTCAGATTTTTGTATGAACATCTGCCCTGAACCTTCATATAAATATTTCACTTTATGTTTAAAGAGTTTTTTATTTTACGTTTAGGGCTCTAAATGCACAGTTGGAAATGCTGGGCTTTTTAATACAAATAATTACATAAGTGCTAATTTTAAGTAACTTGAAATCCTTAGCCAACGCAAACTTTGATGACTTTTTGGCCATTCACACAGAAGGCATTTTTTTGCATTGAAAAATGCATGACATAAACACTTTAAGATTTCTGCATTTGAATTGCATATAAAATTCCCATCCGTATGAGTAAACAGTTTAAACGTATACTAATAAGCTTAATACAACGCATATTTGTTCGTCATACTTGACGTAGATGAAATGGGTTAAGATTTCTGTAATAGTAGTAATGAACTGAATGTGTTTTAAATACAGCACAATAACCCTATTTATATATTTATCATCAATAAATCCAGTTAGTTTCATTCTCAACATTTTAACTAATTGAATATTGCTTGTTCCACAGCTTATTTTAACCAAACTTTGAACTGAATAGTAAATGCAATTGTTTTCACAATGAACAGATTAATGCTAATTCTAAACAATTATGAATAAATGCATTTTGCAAATATGCGCAAAACTCTGCTGTAAGACACGAGACGCAAGTACAACATTCAACAATGTCCATCTAACATGTTTGTATAAAAATAATGGAAATAGAGCAGTGGAATGCAAAAACTCCTTTGATTTGTTTCTGTTTTTTCATTAAACTTTGTGTAAATACAATAACTTGTTCTTATTAGGTAGAAGTAATAAACCTACTCTAACAAATCAAGCTCAGGGAGATTTAAAATCTGTTGATGTGTATAAAAGATTGGTTGGAAACTTTAATTTGTCCAGGGCTTAGAGAAGAAAACGAAAGGCCATAACGTGCCATGTTTTTGACCACATTGTGCCAATAAGGACAGAATGTAGGCTACACTGAGCATGGGATGTTGCATTCCCATCTACTGGGAAATACTAGAGGTCATAGAAAAATAAAATTCTCGTGCTGTATGCAGACGGCCTAAGCTCTCTTTGCCATCAGCCGGTGTGACCTTTCCCCTCCACAGAAGAGCTCTCAGGGTCACATTAATGCATTCATTAATGCATTTCCATGAACTTATTGCAAACCAATTGCTGAATGGTGAGCAGACTGGAGACCCACACAACCCCAGAGAGAAGGGGAAAGGGAAAGCGAGTGACAGAGATAGATTGCGCACCCCTCCCCATTTGTGAGATGAAGCAGTAAAGTGTTGTCTGGCAGACGAAGAGCTCGTTTGGTGGAGTGTGCCACTAGGGAGCGTGAGGCTGGGGCTATGAACTTAATGAAGTTTGACTAAAGTCATCAGCGTCTGAGTATCAGGATCTCATAGACAGAGAAAGCAGATGTGGAGGGAGGAAAAAGCCAAAATTTACAAAGGAAGCTGCTCACTTAGAGGTCATTACTGTTCTGCAGGGAGTCCCATGTGAATTGAGATGGGGTAACAGAAAGAGTGGGGTTGTGGGGTTGCAACCCACCTGCTTGATCCTCCTTCCCTTTTTATAAGTTTTTCTTCTTTAGTGAGGAGAAAAGTACAGAGCCCTACAAATGACATGTATATCGTGGCCACAAATTAACAGTTCGCATGACTTATTAATACATCAACATGCTTTACTGATTCGTTCCCTTGTTTTAAGTTATCCGTGTGCATGATATAATCATTTGTTCCCTCGATTTACTAAATCATGGCCACATTTTAATAATTTGTTCCATTGTTTTAGTTAAATGAAAACTGGGGAACAAATTAGTTCAATGTGGTCATAATTTATCAAGGGAGCAAATGGACATATCTTAGGAATAAATTCTTAATTCGTGCCCACAATATATATATATATTTGTCAACAAGTCATGTGCAGGGCTTCGTAGAAAAGATCTCCAAAACTGACTTGACTTTAATGTGCTAATGATATTATGATGGTTCTTTGTAATTCTTGCGGACACAAATTTTCTTAAAATAAAGCGCTATGTTAAATATACACTCACCTAAGGATTATTAGGAACAACTGTTCAATTTCTCATTAATGCAATTATCTAATCAACCAATCACATGGCAGTTGCTTCAATGCATTTAGGGTTGTGGTCCTGGTCAAGACAATCTCCTGAACTCCAGACTGAATGTCAGAATGGGAAAGAAAGGTGATTTAAGCAATTTTGAGCGTGTCATGGTTGTTGGTGCCAGACGGGCCGGTCTGAGTATTTCACAATCTGCTCAGTTACTGGGATTTTCACGGACAACCATTTCTAGGGTTTACAAAGAATGGTGTGAAAAGGGAAAAACATCCAGTATGCGGCAGTCCTGTGGGCGAAAATGCCTTGTTGATGCTAGAGGTCAGAGGAGAATGGGCCGACTGATTCAAGCTGATAGAAGAGCAACTTTGACTGAAATAACCACTCGTTACAACCGAGGTATGCAGCAAACCTTGAGACGGATGGGCTACAGAAGACCCCAATGGGTACCACTCATCTCCACTACAAATAGGAAAAAGAGGCTACAATTTGCACAAGCTCACCAAAATTGGACAGTTAAAGACTGGAAAAATGTTGCCTTCTCTGATGAGTCTCGATTTCTGTTGAGACATTCAGATGGTAGAGTCAGAATTTGGCCTAAACAGAATGAGAACATGGATCCATCATGCCTTGTTACCACGGTGCAGGCTGGTAGTGGTGGTGTAATGGTGTGGGGGTGTTTTCTTGGCACACTTTAGGCCCCTTAGTGCCAATTGGGCATCGTTTAAATGCCACAACGTACCTGAGCATTGTTTCTGACCATGTCCATCCCTTCATGACCACCATCCTCTGATGGCTACTTCCAGCAGGATAATGCACCATGTCACAAAGCTCGAATCATTTCAAATTGGTTTCTTGAACATGACAATGAGTTCACTGTACTAAAATGGCCCCCACAGTCACCAGATCTCAACCCAATAGAGCATCTTTGGGATGTGGTGGAACGGGAGCTTCGTGCCCTGGATGTGCATCCCACAAATCTCCATCAACTGCAAGATGCTATCCTATCAATATGGGCCAACATTTCTAAAGAATGCTTTCAGCACCTTGTTGAATCAATGCCAATGAATTAAGGCAGTTCTGAAGGAGAAAGGGGGTCAAACACAGTATTAGTGTGGTGTTCCTAATAATCCTTTAGGTGAGTGTAGTTCATAATGTAATGTCTCTTTGATGTATGGCAGTAACATGCAGAGACAATCCTACAGAATACAAATATGCAAACATTTTGGGATTTTATTGGTATTTCAAGTATATTTCATCTGTTGCAAAGTAGACAAACACCACTTGTCGCCACAATGACCCACATAACTGAAAGCTCACTCGCTTTTGCGTGATACTTCCTCCATGCCAAAGGGTGTCAGTATAAAGTTCAAGATCACTGTGGAGCTTATGAAGACAAATTAGAGCTGGTGAAACACAATCATAAAAATAAACCACCAACAGCATGCTTAATACGATTTTAAAGACAAACGTTGTTGCATATTGCAACTTCACAGCAGTTAATGTGAGCAACACAACATGTCATTTAAAACAAACAAATGCAGCTTTATTCAGTTACACTGAAGGACATGGAGTCTTTACTGCGGATTATTGTTTCATGAAATCATGCTAAGAATTAGCATTGCTTTGGCTAATTTGATTAATAACTGCTCTGAGAAATGCCAGACCGCTCTGACCGTTTGAGATGATTGTCGGGGGTCAAACTGAGCCATGAGCTGGATTAAACTGCTCATCTGAAAGTTCAGTTTGGCTGAGTTCAGTGGATTAAATAAACAGTGGTGAGGTTCAGATATACCCAAAGAATGAGATCAATATGCAAGGAAACCGGCACATTTCTTACTGCACAGGAGGCCATTTTAAAGTGCTTAAAATGGTTCTAAAAAGCCTAAAAGTGCTTTTTCAGGTGATTCATTCATGTCCTGTTGAAATGACCACAATGCCAAATCGACAACTCTGGGATGTTTCTTTTAGAATTATAATGGGACTCTTAAAAAATTCTTCATGAAATGGACTTGAAAATGTCGCTAAATCTACAAGCGCCCTTAAGTGCATTTTATGCCGCAGTTTTTCTTTAATGAATGTGTTATTAAGAAATTATCAATTGTACAAGAATTAGAAGTTGTAAAGCTGCTGCCATTTTGGTTGTTTCAGAGTTATCATACAGTTCTGTGTTTCCAGCTTTCACTCAAAAAATATATTTTATTCAATGCACATCAAATTTTCAAAACAATTAAAATTTATACAACAAGCATAGATCATGTTTTATTGAACAAACTAGCACTGTACAATAAAGTCCCATTAGTTAACAATTAACAATACATTTATTGCAGAATGTATTAATATTTATGACCATTAGTTAATAGAAATTTTAATTGTTAGTTAATGTTAGCTCATGTCCATTAAATAATAATATTAAAAGATACAACTTTTGAGTTTAATAATGTATTAATACATGTTTAAATGAATATTATCTAGCATTAATAAATGGTTTAGAAGTGTTTTTCATTGTTAGTTCATGTTAACTATTGTAGTTAACTAATGTTAAAGTTTAATTGTAAAGTGGATGTTAATACGTATGTTAGATATAAAAGTATTACTAAATCAAACTAGTTTTATACAGACTGTATTGAGACTAGACTAGTAGTATAATATAATGTCTATCCATAATATAAGCAGAAGTAGCACTCATATAGTACAAGAAAACAGTCATTGAAAAAAAAAAAAATGTTAAAAACCATACACATTCTTAACATAGCTGAGAACGGAAGCATATACTTAGGACCATCCATGGCCATTAAAACACAATTAATAATTCTACTCACGCAAAAGGTTGTCCTTGTGGTGGGCTGAAAAAGTGTAATTTAATATTTCAAAACCAGCTTTATTCAACCTGTCAGCTTGCATTCACTATAGCACTTCAACAAAACCAAGTGGAAATTTGGTGTAAGTCAACATTCTTACATTTTTTTAACACAGATTCTGATCTTATTGTAAATGGACAGTTGTTTGGCTTGAAAAATGTAACTTGCTACAAAAAACCCTTGAGCATTTTATTATAAAAGTCACAATAAGTTCAGTCCACAATGCTAAGTAGGCTAGTATAAGCTAGTTTACAACACAATAGGAATGGAAATAACTTTCTTTTCTGGCCGCATGGGCTATTTTATAATACTGACCAATAGAATGGTGCAAGAATGGCATATTTTTGTAAATGTACAAGAAGCATAAACTCTTGTTGGTCACAGACCTTACACTCTGAAAAACAACACTGGGTTTAAAACAACCCAATCTGGGTTGGATCTCACGTTCGGCAGGGAATCTGAAAACTTCAGACCGCTGCCTGTGTTTCACTCGTAGCCGAAAAATGCTGATAGCCTGTCCATAAATAATCAGTGTACAATTCTGAGAACATATTTTAACATCTTAAGTATTTATATTCTGTATATTTTGAAATAAAATCATGAAATTGTATGCAACACTTGCGTAAATGCGACACTTTAGGAGTTTAGGTGACTCACATTGTGCCCCTGTATGTGGTTTTGCATAAAATTAAATGATATACAGAACAATAACACATTTTTAGATAAAATAAAATGTACATAAACCTGTATTTTGCACCAATTTGACGGAGATGCACTGCTCTCTCCTGAAGAGGTCGCAAAAAGCCGGCAATAAATAACTTAATCCTTGGGTTGTTAAAACAAAAACTATCCAAACACTGGGTTATTACGTCTGACCCAGGAGCTGGGTAACACAAAAACTGGCAAAACACTGCGAAAATAACCCCCCAAAAAACACACAACTCAGGACTTGGGTAGAAAAAAATGACCCAAGATTAGTTAGTGTATTTTCTCCAATAATCCAAAAGACATTGGAAAATCTTTTTGGGTTTCCCTCACATTCGATCCAGCTCCAATTTGGTATGGAATGCCTCCTTTTCCCACACCACACAAGATGTACATCACATTATGGAAGAAAAATGGGTTTGAATGGCAATTCACATTGACTTTAACAGAGATTATTGGTGTTATTGGTAGAATAGAGTTCTTTATAGTTCTGAATACATCCAGTTAAGATTTATGGTTAATAATTAAGCCAAAGAATGCAAATAATAATAATAATAAACTATAAATAGCTGTGGCAAGAACATAAGCTGTAGATATATGAGTTATGGTTTAGAATTCATCTGGCATAGCAGAGGATAGTTCAGTGTACATTACATCCATCAGAAATAGATAAACATGTTGCACATGAGATTTTTTATTTTTTTTTTCCTCCTCAGTGTTTCATTCGGTCTCACCCAATGGTGCGTTCGCTCATACGGCTGTTTTGTTTGTGCTATATATGAATGAAGTCTTCCTGGCTTGTTTTTCTCCTTTCTCCTCTCATGTTTTCATTCCGTGATGCTGTTTTTCTCTGTCTGTCGTCCTGCTCACACCCTCCCTCCCCTCTTCCATCTCTGGTGGCAGGGGGGAACTTACAATGCATTTCACGTCCAAGAGGAAGTGTGTTGCTATGGTGGTTGCTAGGGATTTAGTCTGGAGTGACGTGAAAAGTCCGAATATTTAAGGTGTCCTTCTAACACAGGGATGTTTGAAGCCGCTCGGAATGAGCAATCACCTCTGAGGGTTGCATTTTCTCGCCTCTCTCTTTCATTATCATGTCTGCCTCTCTGGAAATATCACCATTGATTTTCAAAAACACACTGACAGAAAAACTCGGAGAGACGTCAAGCTATGCAAAAGAGCGTGGCTTTCTAGTAAATACCTGAACGTCGCTATTCTACAATAGCTCTGTGTGAATCTGCGGTAGGAGTAAACATCATTTTGATGATATGATCAGAATGTCGCAATAAAAAAAAATCAACAACACGAGGCTGCATTTCTCTTTTTTTTTTCTATCTTTCTCTGCCCGGCAATGAGAAAAGCAGGTTCCTAATGTCCTTTCCTCACCTTCCTAATGAAGTGTTTCTCTGGTGCAGATTGTGCGCTTTAAGGATGTTCTTGGCCATGGGTAGTGAGGAAATAATTGATTGTGTTGAAGTGGAGTTGGCCGAGGCCACGCTAGTCATTGTAAGCAGGATTGTAGACAATCAGTGTTAACTAACTGTTCTCCAGAGACATTATTGAGGAAAGGGTCAATACGAGCTTTGATGGAAGGATCAGGTGTCGTCATCGTCTCCTCTCACCAGCAACTCTTCTGACTTCTTTCTTGTAAAACTTTATTGCACATTTTCTGCCTTCACAACAAAGCACATCTCATGAAAGACGCGTTCTTCAATTACACATGCTCTGGGAGAATAGATGCTTTTCCCTGTCTTACTAAGATCATTCTCTTTCGTCTCTGTATCGTTAGACATGTTTATAGTTTGTCTCTTTAGTGTTATTCTAATCAGTTCTATCTTTGAAGCTTCTTCTAAAACTCCTTAGGAGAAATAAAAAAAGAAACAGATGTTGTTAATATACAGTTGGAAAATAGAGCTGTAAAATTAATGTTGGTAGCAGCTTTGGGCTTGGATGAATTTGATGTGAAAATGAATTCATAAATTAAAAACCTGACTTTACTAGTTGGTATTTTAAAATGTTTATATGTAATGGATGTACAGCGCAATTTATTTATGATGTAAGAATATCCACAAGTTGCCAAATAGTTTTGAAGTTGTCGTATTGTCATTTTGAAAATGTCATGTGTAACCATCAAGTTAAAAGTACTAACATCTTGAATACATGTGTACATTATTTAAAAATGAATAGATAATTATATTTTCAAGGTAAGAAATATATTTGACAAACATCATGAATTAATTATTCATTTAGGGAGTTGTACCACTTTCATTTTTACAACGTTAAAACTGTCAAACTATCTAACCTTTTTATTCTCAATTTACTCTCCATTTAATTACTAATACAGAGACATTACTGGTCATTTTTTCTTTCATAGTCTGCATTGTCTTACTCTTTAGGCTTCCAGTGATTTCACAGCCCTCAGAGGAACACAGCTGTTGAAGACTGAGGTACTGCCATAATGCATTCACACTGTTAAACAGAGTTTTTGACTCTCAAAATCCTCCTCAAAATCCAATCGCAAGTGGTCAACTATTGAGATTTGTTATCTGTCTCTTCTAACGTCTGACCGAATCACCTTAGATGGGTGTTAATGGAACTGGAATTTAAAAAGGCATTCTCAATTAAATTCTGAATGGCCACGACCCTGGAGGACCCTTGATTTCACATGGATGAGAACGAGTCAGTGAGGGAGAGATGTACAGTCTTTTCGATTGGTTATGCTGTTGTTTTTGGTGTTGATCGTTAAGCCGTTGAAGCTTTTTGAATGCGCCTTCTCAAATCTGGGGACCTGACCTGGAAATTACATGTGAACCTACAAGAATAGTTCATCCAAATACGAAAAATTTTCTTTCTTCAGTGGAACACAAAATGTCTTTTTTTTTTGTCCATTCAACCAAAATCAATGGGGACCCCACTGACATTCAACCAATCTTCAAAATACCTTTTATTTTTTTGTATGTTACGCAGAAGAAAGAACATCATGCAGTTTTGAAACAACATGAGGGTGAGTAAATGATGACAGAATTTTCAGTTTTGGGTGAACTGTCCATTAAAGTCTTTACAGCCTATTGAAAAGACTCTACTTCTATCCCTTACAACCTTGTTTTCATTCATCTTAAATTAAAAAGGGTGTCTACCCACAAGCACATCCATACAGCAATGCTAAAGTCTGGAATCTGGTTGGTAACCGACGATGGCACTCAAGAGTTATATCTTCCCTAGATCCCTAATGCCTGCAAAACATGGACCCTTTCCTCAGCGGTCTTGAAGACACATCTGGCTGTGTAATGTATTGACAGTTGTGTGGTCTACATTAAGTGCATACATTGAACATGCATGTCTGTCTGGGGAGGGGGGTTGTTTAGGAGGAAGATCAATAGAAGGTTAAATGACCAGGCCCTCTTCGGCACCACAGGCCCAGCGAGAGCTAGAGGGAGTAGCCCTTCCAAAGTCTCCCCCTCCTTCTCTTTTTCCCTACTGCTTCTGCAGCCATCACACATACTCAGCTTAGTTAGCCTGGGAAAAAGAACCCCAAAGCCCGATCAATAACTTTGGTCTTGTCTGCCTAATTGCTCATTGGTTGACATTGGCACCCGACTATATGTAAGTGCATGTTCCTGGAGTGATTCACTCTTCCCTTCCCTCTCTCTCCACCTCCCTCTCTTTACTCTCAAAAACACCTCACGCCCTCCGTTCCTTCCTCACCGCCACGTTTGGGATGGGAAACCCGAACCGCAGTTGTCACGTCGGGACGCGAGCATCCAAAGACTCCGGCAAGACCTGCTCATCTCTCATCAGGCCCGTGACGCCCAGAGCGTTCAGGTAAATAAGCTCCGCTAATGACCATTAGGCAGATAAGACTCGCTCTCTCGTGCGCCTGTTATGCAGATCTGCGACAGGAAATTACCTTTTTTTTTTTCTTCTTTTTCTTTCTGCTCCCACACCCCCCCCTGCGTCGATGATTACCTTCCCTTCAAGTCTTTAGTGTGGAGTGTTTGCATAGCGCTCTGATTACTCTTACAGCATCCTGCATGAATAAACAAATGCATGACGCCGCATATCACGCCACCGCCAATGCGTATGGCTACAATTTCTTTTTCTATGGAAATATCATTTAGGTTTGTTTCAGCGGGAAGGGACGATAACGTCTGAAATACGTGTTGATTACGGCAGAGCTATTTGCATTTCATTTAACGTCGAGAGCTAAAGCGACATTGCCCCTCTCTCTGGATTCAAATGCGATATTGATCAGTCGGTCTTGGGAGCTCAAAACAAAACAATGATATTGGTCCTGAGCGTCACATGCATTTTATCCTTTGTTTTTACATATAAACAAACAATTATGGTCACTATTCGATTGCATGATCCATTTTCCAACCCTCCATTTGCCACAAGAAGCGTTTTGCTATTCCTTTCAGCTTTTTTCCAGTTGTAGTGTGCTAATGTCATGATTTAAATGAAGTATTGATCAGTTTAGGAGGGGAGAATGGAGAGAGAGCGCAATTGTAAGGCAAAGAAAGAGCAGGGTTATCGGCTTGCATCACACACCGAAAAGCACAGCAAAAGGATGAGCTGGGTTTTTAGGATTAAAGGGAAACGATTCTCATTCTTCCCTCATCGTTTTAGTCCACAATCTGGCAGGAATTTGAGCGCTTGCTATGCCAACAGACGGATGGGAAGACGAGTCAAGGTTTGAAGTGCTTGTCACCAGACCACAATCAATGGGTAAGGCGAGGGGCGACTGTGTGATTTAGGTGACTTAGGCGAATATGTGGATTACTCTTGGGCCTCTAATGAGCGCGGCTGATTAATTGATCATTGCGGGAAGTCCCCGGGCCTCCATTTTGGATATGCAGCTGCTATCGTGTGACAATTTGAAATGCAGATGAGGATGCTTGATAATGTCGGACTGGACCGGAACCACAGGCTTGCCAAACCTCCTCCTCCTCTCTCTTTTTCTTGACTCCCATCTTCCCCTCCTCTCCGTTCTCTTTAGCAGGTGACCATATTGTGCTAATTACGATAATAATTATTTATTTTTGATGTAATGTAGTGGGCCTTGCTTTAATGATTTGAAAAATGACACTATTAATGAGTACTTTTTGTTGCAAAAAGTGGATAATGGATTGATGTGTCGCAATGGTACAGCAAACTGCTAGTGTATGTAACCGAAAATTGTAAAGATGTGTCTGTAGAAGTATTGCTTGTTCTCTTTCTCTTCCTGTCGAACAATGAGCTGCGATTTCGCATTTGGTTAAGAGGCATTGATTTTTGTTTCTGCATTCAGTGCAGGGCTGCCCTAGCCTGTCTAGAGTGTCAGGGTGTATGTGAAGTGTAGAGCCGCTCAAGGTGGATGTTGGGGCTGCGATGAGGGCCAGATGGACACCAGTTCCTCTTTGCCGGAGCTCTAGTCATGGCGGGTTCTCTGATATGGGCAGGCGAGCGGAGAAGGAGACTCTTTGTAGTGGATTGATTTTCTCTTCCTCTGCGCCCTGCCCTCTATTGTGGTTGGATAGCTGGACGTCCAAGAGCAGAGGCTGTGGGATCTGCAGAGAGAGCTGCAAGAAAGCCAGCAGGAGCTCCAGAGGGGACATGACCGCAACCAGCAACTGTACGGACAGCTACAAGATGCCAAGAAGCAAGATCAGGAGCTACAAGCTCAGGTAAAAGCTTCACGGCCAGGCCCAGGCTGCTCAGGCCCTCTCTCTCTCTCTCTCTCTCTCTCTCTCTCAATCTCCATGCTTTTGTTCAGGGCTCTTCTTTGTGAGATACTTTGATCTCAGACCACTGCATTTTACAGTAATTTCTGTATTTTTCTCTTCTTCTAAGAATGATAATTTCCCATAAGAAGAAGAATAGCTGTAATTATAAAAAATTGGCTTGTGATGTTACACACAAAGTTTACAAAGAAGAAATATTCAGACGGGATGATTTTGAAAATGCTTTGAGAGAGAAAAAAAAAACAACATGAAATGATCCCAATCCAACCGACCTTATTTAGCTGAAAGCTTCTGTTGTTTTTACATTACAGTGTTGTACTTGCTGTAATGGCAGCGGCTTGTGAGTTGCAATTGTTACTTTGACATGTGGACGAATGTTTTGACTTACACAGGATGGTGAAGTACTTAATATGCAGTTTTTGGGAGTCTGAAATCTGTTTTTATTATGTATCAAGTAAACTCTTTGTTTTCTTAGGTAAGACTGCTAAACTCGTTATATTCCATGTTTGCTATAGACCGTGCAGTACATGTGACTGAAGTTAGAGTTTACTTTGAGACAGGTGTTTGCCCCTCCCCTGTTGAGGTGAGGAGGATCCCAGATATTTTTCTTGCGATGCCAGGGAGCATGATCCCAGAGAAGACAAATTACTCTGGAAGGAAAAATGCAGATAGATACTTAAAACATGTCACAAAACCCTACCTAATTTGCATTTTCAAAGCGGATCTAAAGATGTTTCTTAAATTCCTTAGGAGAAATAAAAATTATACAGTTGTATTTATCTTGTGGGAATGTGATGAGAGTCTGTTATTTTCAGACTTTTTGTAAATTTGAGCACAGTGTGAGACATTTTAGAGATCTATTCTGAATCTATTTACTCTCACTGCCGTCTGATTTAGATATTGAACGTGATTTTTCTTTCTTTTAGGCTGTAAAGTGTAATACATGCATCAATTAAATGCATCTAAAACAGTTTGTTGTGTTAGACATGTTGCTACAAGCTAGTGTTTGCTGCAGTGAGACTCTCAGCCCTCCCCTCCTGGATCGGACTGCTGACCAATCAGAGCTCAGACCAGTGCTGTCCGTCACCAGTGGCTGTGTCACCTGTCGCTAGGCGTCATGGCAGACTTGTTAGAGAAGCTCCACACTGATTACTCAGAGAACAACCTCAAAGTGCCTCTGTTTACTAACACTCACAGTTAAGTTCACGGCCTTTTTACGCTCCAGACGCAGTTTGCTTGTTATCGTGTGAGGCACCTTTATTATGTCTGTGTTCACAGCTTCAAACACTTTTAAATCAGATTCATTATTTCGTGAGACTGAGTTTCATATACAATATTTTCAGTTCAAAAGACTTGAGAAAAAATCGAAGCATTTGTTTATAAGATTTAATTATTAAAGGTGCACTAAGCTTTTTTTTCTAAGTAAGTTAGTGATACTGCTTCACTTTATACTGGCACCTATTGGTATGGATCACGTTTTTGGTTACCAATGTCATTTTAAATAAGTAACGTATTCAAAGGCTTAACTGATTAAGTTATTCTGCAATAAATGCAACTATCTGGTTGTTTAGATCTGAATTGGTTCATCCAATCACTAGTGATCATCTGAGAAACATTGCTGTTTATATCTGGTAGGAACATGCGTTAGCGTTTACAACAAGACTGTAACCATGTCTTGAATGTTTGGGGGTACCAAAATATAATGGCGGGATGGTATTTCTATTGTAATAAAATAATTAAAGGATTTAAAGAATTTTAAGGGAATAAAGAAAAAGAAAACAACTAGAATTTTTTTTGTGAATTAATTCGTAAATAAACGAATAATTTGCAAATAATGCATTTATTTTAAAATATGCATACATTCACTCTTGTTTCATCACATTCAGTTATAAATTACATGATTCACATACATCGTAGCCAATGTTTAGAAACTGTGAAATTTGACAAAAAAATAAAGTCAAGTAGTTTGAATCACTGGAAATTACTGTCGTTTGCTTAACATTAAAACAGTTGTTAAATTTTAGATGTTTTGATATACTTACATCTTATCTTGCACTCTTTCACTGTTACAATTGAAGAATCACACTGGAATTAAAATTCAGTATCTGTAAACAATAAATTATTATAGGTTGGCTTGTTATGCTTTTTGTTAGCGGTGGCCCTTAATTTGCAATGCAGTGTGGTCATGTGTGTTTTTGTCCATTTCAGAATGTGGGTGAAGTAAACTAATCTTAAAACATTTAGAACCCAATTTCTATTTAGCCATGTACCATTTCAAAGTGATATCAACTAAACAGGATGTTAATAACAGGTCTAAATGAAGCCAGAGGATGTAGTACACTAATCATGCTATCCACTCTGTAGAATGAAACAGCTATAGGCCACTTGTCTTCATTTCATGTCAGTGCACATGATCTGTCAAAATTGCTTTAGTTAAAAAAAATTGAATGCTATACGAGAGCTATATGAAGTGTGATTGCTCTCTTGTAGCTCTCGGAGGTGAAAGGGAATCTGGTGAAGGTGCAGGTGGAGAATGAAGCTCTTCTGGAAATGAAATGGCACCAGGCCACTGGGGTGTCATTGTTGATGTCAAATATTCACTAAAAATTGAGTACTTATCATAATGTCATTTTATTGGAGCTTTGAAATATGGTATTGACATGTAAGCTCACCCAACAGTTTTGTAGATTTTGGTCTGTCATAATTTATTGTTTAGGTGCTATGCTTGCATGGCTAGAAAGGAGTTTGCATGTTCTCCCCATGTCAGTGTGGGTTTCCTCCGGGTACTCCGGGTTTCCCATGACAGTACAAAGACTGTAGGTTAGGTGGACTGCATATACCAAATTGGCCGAATGAGTCTTAGTGCATCAGGAAGGGCATGCGGTGTAAAACCTGTATCAAATCCAATGCGTGTGTACTGGAAAATTAGTGCTTGAGATCTTACTGAGATCTATGGAACCAAGTTGGTACTTTAATATAGTTTGTTACCATGAAATTGGTACAAAAAATTTAAAGTATAGCCCTGTATCACATTAAATACCTTGATATTAGGTGCAACTTGCATATCTCATACCTTTCATAAAGTCTGAGATCTTTCTAGCTTGTTTGTGCAGCGTTGTGCTTGTGCTCTCTCTCTCTCTCTAATTAACCTGTATGGCCGTGGATCTGAGCTCTAGCAGATGTCTCTCTCTAGGGGGCTGGGTTTTTTATTGGAGTTATACATAGCCATGGCTGAGGGGCTGCTGAGAAAAGGTCAGGCCTTAGTGAGAGAGTCTGATTATAGCTGGGAAATAAGTGTTCCACGGGGCTGATTGCAAGGAGGTCACCTCCACCAAGGGTCAGATTGAATGAGTGTGCCTGTGTGTGCCCTTGGAAAGAAGATTCTATTGCATTATGATTCTCAAGTCTGGCGCCGCCCTGTAGGTGGACAGAGTCTCTGTTGAACTTAGTTTTGTTGGGCCCACGGTGTTGCAAAAGTGGCCCAAGAAGCTTGGAAGAAATGCCTTAAAGTGGAAGACGAGCCGTCTGTTGTGCTAGCCCACCTGGGCCAATGCCATGAAGGGAAGAAGGATGCCAAAAACAGGGTGTGATTGGATAATTCACAATTTACAAATACAATTGCACTGCTAGTGACTATATGCACTTGATTAGATGTACTAGGAACGGAAATGTACTCAAAGAAGTACGATTGTTAATTAAAACTAAAACCGTAAAAAACATTTTCATTACTTGAGACAAAATAAACGTTAAGTGAAATAAAATAAAATATTAAACTTTCAGCTAGCCAGTTAAACTTCAGCTAGTTGCCAAGGCAAGATGTTGCACTTTCGTTCAGTTTAACTTGACGTACTAAAATAACAAACTAAAACTAAAAAATTAACCATATCTACATGGTATTCCAGGGTACTTCAGTGAATGCCTTTTATTACCATGTGATATGTCCACGTAACTATGGTAATACTGTAGAACTTGTTTGTATGCCACAGTTTCTGTCATTCATAAACCATCTGCTGCTTGTTCATAGTCTCTGACCTCTCTGTAATGTCACATGGTCTGGGAGTCATTACTGCAGTTAATGCTATTCTGTTCATCCAGTTGACCTCTACTCATTTTACTGACCTGTCTTAAGCAATTCTATGGACTTTTCTATGGATTTTCGGAATAGTTCCGTTCTTTACCCTGAACACACATTATACTGACAGATGTTTACGATTAGAGAAACTTGTTGAAAAAAAAAGCTAGATATATCATGGCTGAGCAGATGGGGGAGAGTAGTTACGCTTACCAGTGTACTGTCTTTTATGTTCTTGCGGATGTCAGCAAACTGCATTTTATTTTATCCATGCAAGTTTAACCCCTCCTGCTCCAAGCGGGATTCGAACAGGCATTTCCGGCATTGAGGCGGCAAGACCGCAGCCTTTATGCCTCTTGAGGCCAGAGGTTTACTTGCATAGCTCTTACTAGCTGGCCTAAACCTCACTCCCATCCAGATCACTGCACCAGTGTAACCCCTCCAGTTCTACTCGTCCCACTCCACGTGGGATTTGAACTGGCATCTCCAGCATGGGAAAGACTGCAGCCTCTAGCGTCAGTCGCTAGCCGCCTCTTAAGGCCAAAGGAGTGAGGTTTACTTGCACAGCTGCATCTCTTACTCACTGGCCTAAACCTCACACCCATCCGGGTCACGGCACCATTATAACCCCTCCAGTTCTACTTGTTCCGCTCAAAGCAGGATTTGATCTGGCGTTTCCAGCATGGGAAAGACCGTAGCCTCTAGCATCAGTCGCTAGCCCCCACTTGAAGCCAAAGCAGTGAGGTTTACTCGCTCATGTGCAGCTTTTACTAACTTGCCTCCATTAAACTCACTCCTATCCGGGTCACGGCACCAATGTAACTCCTCAGGTTCTACTCGCCCCGCTTCGAGCAGGATTTGAACCGTCGTTTCCAGCATTGGAGGAAAGGACGCTAAAGATCACAGCCTCTAGCTTCAGTTGTTAGCTCGCCTCTTTGGGCGAAGGGAGTGAGGTTTACTTGCACAGATCTTAGGGCCCCGGTATACTCACGGTAAAGTTTTTATTGTTCTTTGAAATACGTGAACAGCAGTTGAACAGCATAGATGAATATGTAAATATGTGCTGCTTGCTTCCCTTTCAATAAGATAAACACACGACAAAAATGACAGCAATCAGAAAATAGTATTTAAGCATCTATCATAGCGATGTGGATGGTTGCACCAGCTCTGCAATTTGGTACTCCAGGCATGTCATGTTTATTTATATACTACTTAATACAATAGATTGTTTTAAAGCAAGCAGCTTTACAGTATTAAACATGAAAAAACAGTTTCAGTGTGTATTTTCTACTATAAAGCAGCTTTCCAGTGTGTTTATGTTTTTACTCATAGACGTCCGACCTCAAGGGACTGAACAGAAGAAATGAACTGGAGAAGATTTCCACGTCAAATAAGGTGGAGCCTCTGGGCGCACCTACCTGTTACTTAATCACCATGGACCAATGATTGAAGGTGTTTGCCAGCCAGAGCGAACCTTTCTTTGTGTTCACTATTACTGTAATTTATGTGCTTTTGAGACATGAGGTGGTTTAACACAGTCTCTTGTGGCTCTTTTGTTTGCTCCTTGTTGTGCACATTCATATGTTTTGAAGGAGGCGTAGCTTTGGAGTCGAAGTCTGCGTGGGCTTTAAACTTTAAAACTTATTAAAGTCCTTTAAAACGAGATTGTTTGACCCGACCGGTACTGTTATAGTTTAACCCGAACCCCAATTCGCTTGGCTCATTTCATTCATATAGTTTACACTTATTCATCTGTCTCATCATACAAGATGTAAATATGCATAGCAAATGATGTACCATTTTATTTGACAGTACTCTTGACAAAGCTCTGATTTCTGAGACAAAGACGGCAGCGCGGCTATTTGATTTGTGGCTGTGCTCAATTTGCAGTCGTTCGCTTCACACACGCATTATTCCATAGTAATTTTAGAGGCTTGTGTATAATTTTGTGCTATCCCATGGCTCACCTCTTATTCAGTAGAATTCGTTGTGCAGCTTTTCCTTCATCATTTGGCACTGTAATAAGTTTTCCCTCAGTAGGCTAATCGTTTGCCTTGTTAAAGGTTTGAGTGCCGTCTGCTGCGTCGTGACCGAAAGAGTGCTCGATAGCGGGAGCACATGCCTAAATGTTTTTTTCTTAGTTACAGACCCAAACCCGACCCGAATTCGAAGCTATTCATGTAACCTAAACCCAAACCTGACCCAAAACCCACGAGTTCTTTGGGACCCGTCAGGCTCGGCTCGGGTTGGGTAGCAGACCTCTACTTTGGAGACGCTCTGAAGGGAGGGTGGATCTTATGCTTTCAAAGCTAGCTAGCTATTGCTAGCCTCTCCAAAAATGACCTGCCTCCCTTTAATATTTCCAGGCCAATTGTTAAAATATTAATATTTATTGTTCTGAACTACCTCTAGTTTCTTTCTCTCAGTTTTCAGATCTTCTTTGAGGCTGAATTTTTTGTATTAAATGGAATTGTGCAAGGCAGAAAGTTTTAGATGTCCTTATCAGAATATCAATGAGAGTTCATGTGCGCTATGTTCATGATCTCGTGCTTTAATCAAATTTCCTCTATTGAGAAGCATAGTATTTTCCTGCAAAGAATCAGACCTAAAATTGATTTGATCAATTTTACTATGAAATCTCACCGTGACTTTAGATTGTCAAGCTCGAAAAATATCTAAAAGGTACCATAGAAGTGGTCCATAAGTCCTTTACTCTATATTCCAAATCTTCTGAAGCCATATAATAGCTTAATGTGAGAGACAGATCAAAATTCCTAGTCCATCATCATACTCAAACCTCATACTTCGAAATACAGAGTAAAAGATAATGGATTTTTGATCTATTCCTCACACAATAATCACATGGACTACTTTACAGAGCATTTTGTCCTTTTTTGGAAATGTAGAAATACATTAGTGTGAGTAAATAAAAGAATTAAGCTACACTTTATTTTAAGGTGTCCTTGTTGCAGTAATTACACATTTATTTAAGTGCTGAGTAATATTAATTAACTACTTGTATTTACTATGGGGTTAGGATTACACTTTATTTTAAGGTGTCAGTATTACAGTGTAATTACACATTTAAGTTCTGAGTAATATTTAATTAACTACATGTACTGACTATAGGGTTAGTGTTAGGATGAGGGTTTTATTTAGGGTTATTGCATGTAATTATGCATAATTTATAGTTATTACTACAGTAACTATGTGTAACATGTAACAATGACACTGTAAAATAAAGTGTTAATTATGCATCATTCACTGTTAATACTATAGCAAGTACATGTAACATGTAGCAAAGACACTGTAAAATAAAGTTTTAGAAAGAACTTACATTTTTGGATGATCTATCCCTTTTAAGATCCTTATTTCACCATTGCACAATTGGACAGTTTTGCTTTTTGAAAGAACTTCACAACTGAGGTTAAAATAAGCCCCCGGCACAAGCCCCTCTTCCCACAGGTCACACACTGAACGGCCATGATTTTCACATAGAAATGAAGCTGCGTTTGGGATTGAAACTGTGGCCACATTATTACTCACCGGTGGCTGTGCAAGTGTGTACGTGTCTTTCTTGTGTGTTTTAATGACGCATACATCCTTTATCTGCAGCCTGCACTTAATCCCAGCACTGCTGGCTCAGGAACAGATTACTGACAGCAGATGTGATGAGAGAAGAGCAGGGGAACATGACACACACACACACACACACACACCTCAGCTTCTCGTTATGACAGAACAGTGCAGCCATTTTCTCATTGCTTTGTTTGTTCTGAGCTACCATCTTTGCTCTGGTTATTGTCTCCTTCTCAAAACATTTCTGTGTTTGATGGTAAACATTTGTGATGTGAATTTCATGATCTTTGTGCATGTGTGTTCGCAGGCTGAGCTCATACTGCGGCTGGAGGAGGAAGTGTCCAGGCTGAAATCTCAGCATAGTTCAGTCTGTCAGCAGGTAACTGTCTTTACTACCCTACACTCTTATTTCTGCCTTACGGCTCGTCCCACACCTCCCAGTGTTCCACGTCAACATAACTGCCACTGGTATTAAGTCAAGTCGTATGATTTTGGCAATGCCCTCAAGCAGCCATTTAGTATCTAGACGGGTTAGCTAAGTTTTCTAAGCTTATATTTCAACAGTGGTAGTACAGTTTAATCAGATTTAAGCAAATTTGTGACACTGATCATGTGAACTCTATTGTGCAGATGTTCTTGCTTTCATAGAAGCAGAAAATGCATTTTGGATCATTCTCAAGTCATGTTGGACAACAAGATCTGAGTTTTCACACAACTTGTGAAGTTTATACAGCTTGACAAAGACAAAGAGCTTCTGGTACCAGGGTTAGTTATAGTTAACTAAAACTAAAACCACATTTTTTTATTTTTATTTTTACATGAAATAAAATCAATGTGAAATAGAATTAAATATTAAATTTAATTATTTTTTTATATTGAAAAATAAAGCAAAAAATGATTAGGAGTCTCAGGCCTTTGGACCCCACTATAATATCAGCAATAATATTGCTTAAAGCAGGCAAAAAACTGTATGGTCCAGTGAATGCATAAAGAGTTTCCCAATCTGGGGTTCAAATCCCCTGGGGGTTTGTGAGGGAACTGCAGGCGGTTTGTGCATTTAATTTAAAGCACAAATAATAAAACATAATAACAAAAAATCCCATTAGATAAAAACAATCAATATGAAACACTCACTAAAACATCACCTGCATACCATGTGATGATTAACCAACATCAGAAACCTTGAACATTGGATTGTTTTGTTAAATTATTGAAATATTAACTTAAAACCTCTGGATGTGGTATAAGTAAATATTTCAGGACTGAAAAAAAAAAAAAGTTTGGGAATCCCTGCTCTAGAGCAAAAGATGGATACTTTTAGGAATGAAGTGATTGGCTCTTTTAACTCTTTTCCATATTGAGCATTGCAGTTTCTCTCTAAGACGTCAAGTGTTAGTTGGTTAGCCTTGCCCAACCTTCTGGTCCCAAGAAGTCCCAAGAATTATATATATTATATATAAGATATATATATATATATAATCATCATCCTCACAAGTATAATTTTAGTATACACTGTAAACCCAAATAAATTGGCAAAACTCAAAAAAAATGAAGTGATCAATAAAGTAAAAAAAATGAGTTAAGAAATTCAAAGTTTGAGTTAGCAGAACTGGTTGATTTTTATGTTGTACTCGTATATTTTAATTGCTCTTTACTTATTTGAGTACACTAATTCATACATTTAACTCAAGATTATCATGTAAACTTGGCTAGCTTGGTAACACAATGCTTTGATATCATAGCATAACAATTGATGAATGAACATTTAACGGTAACACTTTACTATAAGGTTCATTAGTTAACATGAACTAATAATGACCTGCTCTTACACAGCATTTATTAATCTTTGTTAATGTTAATTTCAACCTTTACTAATACATTATTAATATCTTGTTAACATTAGTTAATGCATCGTGAACAAACAATTAACAACTGTATTTTCATTAATGTTAACTAAGATTAGTAAATACAGTAACAAATGTATTGCTCATGGTTAGTTCATGTTAGTTATACATATTAGTATGTAATATGTCAGTTAGTTATCTATTGTTTTACTAATGAATCTTATTGTAAAGCGTTACCCATTTAACATATACTTGTTCTCAAACCAAACTCATGCTCCACTCGTCACCATGATACTAACCCCATAACTCTTCTAAATTAGCTTAGCAAAACATAAAACACTATTTAATCTCCCACTTAACATTAATCGTGCACAAAAACATTATATAATACCTAATTTTAGCATTTACTCTCCCTTTTGAGTGTCATGGCAAAGCATGCAGGGAAATAGAAATCCCTGCCCAATTTCAGTTAAAGTTATATTATCCTAAAAAACAAGTTCGTAAATCTCAAAACAATGAAACAATTCAGATGAATTGAACTCAAAAGAAAAAGAAAGGATACTCATAAAAGTTTACCCTACTCACACCAATTAATTATGTTGAGTGTTATGGTTTACAGCGTAGTAAAAGTTTTATCAGCGCTCAGATCTTTTTGGAGGCTCCTTAAATGTGCGAAATTATTATATATATTATTCCTTGTCTGTTTCTTGTCACAGCTCTAGGATAGTTGCTAGTGAAGTGTTTGGGACAGCGCACATTCTCGTTCTGCCAATAGCCATCATTGAAGTCATGACAACTTTCCATTCTAAATAGTGTTCGAAATTAGAATTAGTGTGTCCCAAATCATAGTATGTTGAAATGAGTATTCTAAAGGAACGCAGGTGGTCTGTTATTTCTGATGAAAATTTGAAGTGTAGATCCATACACTCTCAAATGGCTAAAATTGCCCACAATGCATTGCGCTTTGGATGAGGATTCGGCAAACACGCATAAAAAGTGTTTAAAAAAAACACTGCGAATGTGCAAGACTGACAGTTGAGTAGAGAGGTTTAGATAAAAGAGTTTGAGAGATTACCCATCATGGTTACGCTTTATTTTGATGGTCCACTCAAGGCAAGTCATCTTTATATAGTGCTTTTCACAATACAGATTGTTTCAAAGCAGCTTCACGGTGATAATAAGAAAATGAATGGACAGAGATTGTTTTGGCTTTACAGCAGCTCTAAGAAAATATTATTATCGAGCTAAAGTAGGTTTTTCATTGAATCACTTCCGTTGTAGAAATTGTCAATAGCTTAAATGACACCTTTCCAACTGAAAACCGAAGACCTTTTATGCATTCTTGCCGTTCATTTATACGTTTAATCTATAGGTTTGCTCATTTGAATGTGCATGTGCACAGATGCTTAGTCTTTTTACAAAGTGAGATTGCCAAATTACTTGTCTGGTCCACATAATACAAAAAAAATTTGTCGTGTCCGTGGATCTATGTGAACTGGAATAATTTTGATAACGTTTTATCTATACATAAGGAAAGGAAAGGGAAGGAGGACTTCTCAGGGGATAGTTTAGTTGACATTTCAGGGATGCGTTGTCGCCGTGTCTAAGTGCAGGTCCTTCATCTCATCTGGATCTGGCCTGGATCTGGCAGACTACGGGAAACAGAGAGCGACTAATATTAGCGTATAGACGCCATTCTTCTTATAACCTGTCAACTAACTCTGATTAGAGTATTAGTAGACTGTTAGGTGTCAGATTAGGTTGTTAGGGTTATTATTAGTAGAATAAGTTGACTTGTAATTGCAAAGTTACTTATAGTCAGTAGAATGTCTGTTGTAGGAGCATCAAAATAAAGTGTTAGCAGGTATTAAGCAGTTTACTAATACTCTAATGATAGTTAGTTGACACGTAGTTGCAACGTTAGTAGAATGTGAAAGTGGACCATCGAAATAGTGTTATAACTACAATCGATATTTATTTCAGATGCAAGATATAAAGAAGCTTTGATTGCAATTTTTGCAAAAACATGAGGAGACAAAGACCCTCAACTGGCAGATCAACACGCTACTTCTTTTGTCTCCAGGGCCAGGCCAATTTTACGGTGCCAAGATGCATGTATATAAGCGGTGTGTTGCAAAACGGATCTAATCTTCTACTACACACTCAAAAAGTATGTACACACATTCTTTCAGGAAAGTTTAAGTAGGTGAACTGGGATGTAGCACAATTAGAAACATTTAGAGCTCAGGTGACTGACTCAAAAAGTTCTGAATGGAAGGGTGGAAGTATTACCAGAACTGAACCTGCATGTCCCACATGAACACTATAGCCATGGTTCAAACTGCCTTGCGACTCCCATAAATTCTGTTTCTTTATTCTTATTCTTCTCTCTGTTTTTTGCGTCTCTCTGGTTGTGTCTCCGTAACCCTCCGTCCTCATGGGGAAGCTGTAGGGACGGCTGGCCGCTTGAGCCCTCGTGGAGGTTAATGGTGACTCTGGCTCCAGGTGGGAGTAATCAGCTGTGTGTGCAGTCCAGCATCTGTAGGCAGCTGGGAAGCGGGGGTCAGCGGGTATCAGCACACCATCCTGAAACCCCTCTCGCTTCCTCCCTCCCTCGCCCCCCTCCTTCCTCCGGCAGAGGAGTGTTAGGGCCCGGAGAGTGCCGAATGATTGCTAATAAAACATTTGATTGAGAGGAGAGCGGAGTGCCAACCATAAACAGGCTGGATTCTGCCCTTTAATTTCAGCATCTCCAGAGAATTGCTTTTGCTGTGCCGCAGAGTGAGGCTTATACACAAACAGTTAGTTGTCTAGCCTAGAACTGAAGATCTAATTTTGCACGCGCGAGCGTGTGTGCGTGCGCACGTTCGGGTGTTTGTCTATTTTGTGTTCCTGGGGACAAAAACTAAGGGCTTTTCATTTTAAATTCTCACTGCTGTAGATGCTGCCCTGACGCTGATAAGAAAAAAAAAAACAATCATTTCATACTGCTGAGAAAATTGGCCGTAGTGCAGCTAAGATGGCAACAGCCTTGCACAGAACACGCCAGATTCTAATTTGCTTTTTCTGTCAGGTTGAATCGTGTTTCTGAGGTGTGTGCGCGTGCATCTACGTGACTGCATCCAGGCGGCTACGGTGTATTAATATAACGTATGATTTACTAAATGCCTTTTTGCTGCACTTCCAGTATATAATCACCACGTTCCACTATAACATTCACAACAACAGAGAATTTCAGTATGGCAAGCCGTTTTGACTTTTATTCATTTTCAGGATATGAACTTGTGATATCCACAATTACATTTTCACTAGTTAAAATGTTAATTCCTGATATCAACAATTCAAATTCCACTAGTATAAACTATAATTCTTGATATCAAGAATTGTATTTTTACTAGTGAAATCTCGCCATAGGCTGCCATTCAAATTCAATTGTTGATATCAAGAATTAATTTCTTACTAGTTGAAATTCCAGTTTCGCATATCAGGAATACAATTCTTACTATTAAAAATGCAAATTTCTGATATCAACAATTACATTGTTACTAGTGCAAATGTCTATTCTTGATATCAACAATTGAATTGCTACTAGTAAAAATGTTCATTTCTGATATCTGAAAATGAATTCCTGATATCAATATAATTTCTGATATCTAAAACGGCTTTCTTACTAGTAACAATCACATTCATGATATCAGAAACATTTTTACCAGTAGCAATTCAATTGTTGATATCAAGAATAGACATTTGCACTCGTCACAATGTAATTGTTGATATCACAAGTTCATATCCTGAAAATGAATAAAAGTCAAAACGGCTTGCCATATTTCAGTGCATTTCTGCATAAAACACATGTGTGTGTGTGTGTGTGTGTGTGTTGGGCTCAGATGAAAGGTTAACGCAGGAGCATATATCAGACACTAGCGTGCAGTAATAAAGGGCCGGCTATAGAGCTGCTTCTCTCCTTCTGGGAACTGTGCGCATTTTTATAACCTCACTGACAGCAAGATAAAGTGCTCATCCAATTAGAAAAATATTTGGGCGCATACCTTCCTGCAAGAGTCCCTGGATTTTTTTCATTCTCAAACCCTTTTTATGTGGTATTTTCGTTGTTTGTTTTTTTGCTCCATGAATGCGACACGTGTGTTTTCGCCCTCGCAGCATGTTGCCGCGCGCCCCGTTTCTCGATTTAGAGGAGAATGATCGCATGCATCTAGTTTTTGTAAGGGTTACAGTTGCAGACGTTGCAATGCCTGCACTCCACAGCCTCGTGCACGCTCCCTGATTAATTCTTAACCCTTGTCCGTATTCTTTCCTCCTCCTTTTAAGAATAGATGTATTTTGGGGGGCTTTTCTTACAGAGTGCATTAAAATTAAATTCTCTCTTGTTGTTGTGAAAGAGGCGCACGTTAAAAATAATTGGATGAGGGAGAGAACAAAGGGCTGCCTCTCCCTTGTGCGGCTGCATGGCCCAGCGAGGCGTTAATGCCGCGCCCGCCGCATTGTTCGGCTGTCTGCAGCCATCTCCCCAGCCAGACACTCAGCGCTGCTCAAGTCACTTTTAATGTCTGATAATCAAGGTGAATTTTCAAAAAGCTGCCATTTTCAAATGATGGTGTATATATTATGTGGAGATGGGGTTTTTGAGGGAGGGGAGGGGGCCGGCCGTGGGCGGGAGACAGGATGAGGGCTATGCACAGTGAAAGAGAGACACCTACTGGTTGCGGGCAGAACTGTGGGGACATGACTGATGGTTGCATGACAGATGTGTGATTGGCTTGCGTGTTTGCGACGGTGGAACTTGGCACTCCGAGAATCACAGTTTCTTCATCAACCGCACTATTCATGGTAGAGCTGTATGAAAATGAATAAAACTGCGAGGGTGACCATGCACTTTTCAAAAAAGAGGAAACTGAAATGTTAGCATTAGTTCATACGTTATGCATTAGCAATTATTAAACTAGGTATAAATGTAGTATTTGTGCAACTAAAAACGTATTGGTATATGCATAAATTAACATTAATTTCTATTTTTATGTTTAGAAAAAGTATAGTTTTTTTTGTTAGTACATGTAAAGAATTATTTTCATGATTACTTTTGTCAAATCAACTTCAATAATTAATGTGGTTCAGATAACATAATATTTTGAGTTTCTGTTGATTAAACCAATCAGTTTCATTGCATTAACTCAGATTTTTAATTTCAATGAACTCAAAATTTAAGGTAACTTGCGTTTTTAAGTTAAACCAACCATTTTTTTTTTACAATGTAATGAAATAACTAATGTTAACAACTTAATACTTGTTTAATTTAGCTCACAATCCTGGCTAATGATTTGTGTTTTGCTGGACTTTTTTCTTTATTTTTTTTTTTTCTTTATTTTTTTTTGCCACTGAGATGCACCTTGATGGACACACAGGAATTCTTGTGTACATTTACAATTTCGTTTGGGCAGTGTAGATGGAGACAGCCATTCGCTACTCTACCTGAACCTGTCACGCTTTTTACACCAGTTTCACACATACAGCTTGATAGAGGCGTTGTCTTTTCAGTGAACTGGTCAAAATTCACATGAAAGTGTGAATGCTGTAATGTTAATAAGATCGCAAAGTAGTTTGACCAATAGCATCCAGGCATTGTACCTAATCGGCCAATCGTAGTGTGCAAGAAGGCGGGATCATGTTTACACGGAATGTTTGAGGATTCTAGAGAGCACATCAATATCTAAGCAAAAACAAGATTTTAGGTAATTCAGAAATTGCTTTAAGTTCTGAAAGAAGTCACTTCCAGGAAAAAGAAGACATACGGCCACTCTAATAAAACCAATGCTTTTTTTGTTTTTAATGTATATCTATAGTCGCTCATTATGGTAAAGTCTCACTTCATTGCTGAAGTGTGTAGCAACCAAGCTCTGTCTCACTATACATCCTTTTTTTTTTCTTTCTGCAGTGCTTCTGCATTCTCATTTTTCACCCCAGCATGCACCACACTGAACGCTGCAATACATTATGGAGGTGAATGTATGCAGCACATAGAATGTAATAAGTGTGTATTTATTTCCTCCAGACTGATTTACTCTCTCCTGTCTTGGAGGAGGGAGAGGAGAACAACCATCTGCATTGGAGTCTGGAGAAATGAGCTTGATGTATCAGATCGTGCTGTTTTTTTTTTTTTTGCAGTACTATCCTTTTTTTTTACTACATTGTGACTGTTTTTGTAAGTTTTTGTGCAGGATTAAGGAGGCTAAATAGAAAAATGGGATGGAAGCCTGAAATTGCCACTGAGGTTTGTGTGGGCTGTGGCGTGACAGGGTCCAAATGCATTATCCTCTCCATAAGGCCTCGACCAACGACAGCGATGGAGAAAAAATACTTTTTCGTGTTCTTAGAAGAAAATGTGCGAGTAAAAAGCCTTTGGTCTGGTGCGTCTGTTTTTGTCATTGATTATGAGAGTGGTGGGGTTTGTTTTAAGATGCCTGTCTTCAGTGGACTGACTTAATGCACCGGCAGAGCGGGGGAATGTGAACGAGGAGGACAGGAGCCTGTGTCTTCACTTCTCTTTCATGAAGAGGCCTCTGCGGATGTGTCGTGCTTCCTGAGAAGGATCCTTTCCTTTTTGTGTTTATGGCAGCAAACGAGAACGAAAGCGCATTCACACAAACATTCATAAACAGAGAGGGGTCTTTTAATGTGTCACAAGTCAGGGTTGCCAAGGGTATTTGTGGGTTCAGTAATAGTGGGTGTAGCACTGACCTGTAGATTGACTGTGCTGCTCAGAATCATCAAAATGGTACTAATGTCATGCACTAACCAAACGCAACAGGATAGATTTCCAGCTTCCGGTTTTCCTCATTGAAAGCGAAAATGCTAATCATAGCCAATCAGAATGTATTTGGCGTTTAATATTCAGATGTGGAGAGGGATTATGGACCAATTCGAATAGGTGGAGATACCAAGCAGGATTCTGCATAAATTTAAATCAAGTGACTGACAAAACAAAACTATAGTAATACCCCTTTTCACAAGATGTAATATAAGTCTCTGGTGTCCTCAGAATGTGTCTGTGAAGTTTCAGCTCAAAATACCCCACAGAACATTTATTATAGCTTGTCAAATTTGCCCCCATTTGTGTGTGAGCAAAAAAAAAAACGGCTTTTTTGTGTGTGTTCCTTTAAATGCAAATGAGCTGCTGCTCCCAGCCGCTTTCCATAAGAGGGCGGAGCTTTAACAGCTCATACTTTGGTTTCTCAACAACAACAAAGCTGGAGAATCTCACGCAGCCAAAATGAGGATTGTCAGTAACTGAGTTCAGCCTTACATTGTTCAAACCGGAGTCGACACTGATGGAGAGACTCAGGAAGAAGTTTTAGAATGCATCTGGACATTTCTGAACAGTTAGTGGATAAATTTATATAGTTGCTGTGGAGTTGATTCAACTCATCACTAGCATGTGCCGTCATGTTAATTTTTTGTGCAAATCCAGTGTTGAATTGACCCTTGTTTGTGAAGCAGGTGTAAAATGACCACATGGTAACAAAACTCTACTACAACAACTCTTCTTCTTCTGTAAAGCAGCCCAACATGGCCTCATCCCCTTTGTTGTGTGTTGGTTTTATGTTAATTTTGGGGTTAATGATGTCACCAACCTGGGAAGAAGCTCTTTGTAGTCCCTACCAGCCATTTGATTGTCACATCTGTTTTTTTTTCCTGTGTTTATGCCTCATATTTGACCTCCTGAGCAACATATATGTTTATTTGATTGTTTTCCGCACTGTTTGTAGTCCATTCTGTTGTGTGATTAGTTGGATTTAAGCTCATTTTGATCCATTGAGGTCTACATTTAGCCATATGATAAGTTTTGATTATGTGAATGTGTTTTCAGCGAGATCTAGCATTGTGGTTTCTTCTGGTCTTCGGGAAACAATAGATAAAAATATAGCAGAGCTTAACATTGTCACAGTCTAGCAAGGATGATTAAAGGAGAGTTGAATAGAGGATCTTCAGGAAAATCAAATCAAAATGCACTCTAACAGCTTTGCTTAAACAAAGACAATAACCGACAACTCAACATAGAAACACAGGGCAATATATACTAGAGCAAACCAGCAACCAAACAAGACACAGGTGAAGAACATAATCAGTAAATAAGGAAACTCAGGCAAACTGAACACATGCAAAACAAGGAAATTCAAACTTAAAGTCCATGAGATCCAAAATGTAACAAGCAAACTACTTACACTTTTATTATAGCTGAAAGCCTGATCAAATGCTGTTTTTTTTGTTTGTTTGTTTGTTTTTTGCTGCACCGCCATGATGGACTATCATCATCAAACTTAATTGCAAAAGTAAAGATTGTTTTCAAACACTCCCTCCATATGCCATTGGTTTAGCCAATGTTGCTGTGTTGGCCTGCAAATGTGCAAGTGTTAGGATATGATCACATTAGCGAAATTTCAGCGAAGTGAAATAAAAGGTCCTTTATCTATTTTAAATACCATGAAGCACTTTCAAAACCACCAAGCAGCTTTCCGTTGATCAGTCTGGCATATTCGCATGAACATCTTGAACATGAATGAAATCCGCCCTCATGCAATTCGGAATGGTAAATGTGACCACACCTTTAAGGTTAAGTTCAGGGCTTTGTATCTTATAGTGAACTGCAGGCAATTAAATATTAATTTTTTTGGTGACATTATCATACTAGCGTTTTGTAACACAACAGTTACAGAACATCTGCATCTCTGTTGTGTAACTTCAAACTATGCAGAGTGGTTGCATGGCACACAGAGCCCAGTTTGGTGCCAATATGGGCAGCGTGCCCACGAGGAGGCAGTGTGTGGCCTGAGTCCAGCTTCACACGCACACGTTTGACCTGACCTGACAGTTATCGGTAGAAAAGTCATATATATATATATATATATATATATATATATATATATATATATAGTTCATGCAATTATTTTGGTAGTATCTTTTTCAAAAAGTAAAAATATGTTTCTTTGCATAGTGCAGAGAAATATCTTCCCCTTCCCCCTTTTCTCTTTCTCATTCCTCTTCTCTGCTCTCCTCTTTGTATCCTTAAAATATTCCGCACATCTCGCTGCAGTTCCGCATGACAGACACCCCTAATATAATCTGTGTGTCTGAATTCTAATTTATACCGTCAGGATAAAATAAATAGTCTGCAGTTAATTATAGGGAGCCAGCGCCTGCCTTTGCCCGGGTGATTTATGAAGTGCGTGCAGGCATTCTCCAACGCATTTTTCTTAATTTATTTTTAATCTGTCTTTCTATTAATTCTGCAGCAAACGTCTTAATGATGTGCGAGGTGTGCGTTAATGAGAGCAGGTGGAAGGAAAGGAGCTGGGGGTGGGGATGGGGTTCAGGGGGGTCTGGACCTACCAGGACCATGCTGAACCCCCCCCCCCCCCATTCTAACCCTCAAATGCTTTCCCTGCCTCTCTCTCTCTGTTCATGTGTTTGCTTTGTTCCAGCTGCTGTGGCCTCTGAGGCTCTGTGTGTAGTGTTGTAGTTTTTAAAATGCCAGTACAAAGAAATGGTGGTACCATGGTACATCAGACGGTAATATATGGTACTTATATGGTGATATATGTCCTTTGATTACCATATTTATTACATAGTTGTCCAAGATATTTTAAAGAATACAATGATGCATATATGATGCAAATACCATGGTATCACCACAACATGGTGCAATGGTAAGTGGAAGGCTAATATATCAGCTGATATTTGGCAATTGCTTTAAACTTTGTGCTCTGACATACACAAATCCTCAAATGGAAAGTTCAACCAAAAATGAAAATTCTGTCCTCACCCTCATGTCATTCCAAACATGCACGACTTTCTCTCTTCTGCGGAAAACACAAAAGCAGATTCTTTGAAGATCGTTGGTAACCAAACAGTTTTGGTGGTCATTGACTTCCATTGCATGGACCAAAAAACACTGAGAAAAAATATCTTCTATTATGCCCCACAAAAGAAAGAAAGTAGAATAGTTTTGAAATGACATGAGTAAATGATGACAGAATTTTCCTTTTTGAAATGAAACACAGCCTTGAAAATCAATTAACAGAAAATTCATATCCCTCTCGCTATCTTTAATATCGATACTTCTGAATCGCTTCCAACTCAGCAACTCGATATTATTAAGAATTCAAAGTTTTCAACTGGTAGACATGACATGCACATACATTTTTTTTTTTTTTTAAAAAAAGCTATATTAAAAGACTTGTCAACAATAGCCATGATTCAGCTCCTGATGAATTCAAATTAAACTTTGGAGTTATGATACTATAGCTGATGTAGTATCATGAATATGATCATGACAACCCTATTGTGCACCTTTTTTAGGCAGAAATCTTTAAGGATGTTGATGAAGACCTGTTGATCTTTTAGATGTACGGAGATGTGTCCTCTCCAAATGAAATGGGATACAAGTGCGTCGCTGTTTCAAAGACTGTCTTGCTACTTTTGAGTCTCCCGTGCACTTTGTGTACAACGTGTGGTGTCGCTGCCTATTTAGACCATTCCACATCAGTCACTTAAGAAGTTCCATTTGAGTTAGAATGCCGCCTTAGAAGGAAGCTGTCTGTGTCAGCTCACTAGGTTTGTGAACAGAGCTTACCGATAAGTGCATCTGTCTCAACGCCTTTCTCACATCCTTACCATTTTCTCCCCATCTGCCTTCCTTTCATTTCCTCCTCCCAAACAGATCCTCGTTGAAGCAGCTAAGCATGGGCGACTGCAGTGCAGCTCCTGCAGGAACAGAGGGATAATTTAATTTATCTTCCTTTTTGTCTCTCCAGTCTGCTCATTTTATTCACACACAGATCATTACACACCAAGACCCCATTTTCATTTCCTACTGCGCATACACACATACACAGGGCTTTAACTAGGCTGGCAGGCCCAGGCCTGGTGCTGCTGTCGATCGATACGCACGCTCGGATAGCAGAGATCCGCACTGCCTTAATAGGTCCTGCAGGTCCTACCATAAAACACCTCTACAGACTTGAGGACCAGAGGCTTCATAAATTTCTCTCTCTCTCTGTCTCTGCAAGATGGAGTGGGACTGAATGCAGCCGCATGGGGTTGGGGCTGAAACAGTCATGCTGGGCGGCACAAGGGCTCGTCTGAACAGGTTCGGGTGTGTTGCTTGAAAGGAAAAGATTGGGAATGTTATTTGAAGCGGACTGGTATAAATAGACTTGTTTTAAATATGTTTCGTTCTCTAGCATTGAATGCTTGTTTTCCAATCTGCCATCTTAAGCTTAACCAGCAAGACAAGTTCCGTTTTTATATAAATTCTGTAACCGAATGAATTTCATGATCTTTGGATCTGTAAGAAAATTCATTCGTCCGACAATGTATAAAATGTACTAAAAAAAAAAAAGTTTTCCCTACATTAGTATTTGGGCAGAACATACAATGTGACTGTAGCAAAGGACTCTTATGAGCTGGATTCTTCTTAGTGAATCATACAGCCAGGATTTATTGAGCTTTGTCTTTTTAGTGAATAAGAAACACTTTTGAATCATTTCGAGCAGTTTCTCATTTAGTCTGACTCACTCACTCAAATGCAAGTCTTTCATTTGTTAGGACTTACACGATTTATCAAAATAAATTCAAAATTGTGATATTGCTTAGTGCAAATATCAATCACAAAGGCTGTGATTTTAAAGGGGCTATATATAGAATTCAGAATTCATTGTTATTAGTGACACAGGTGAACTGCAGCCAGTAACTTGCACTCAGCACTCATGCCACCATCCCCACTCCGTTCCCGCGGCTCTTGGCCCCACCCTGCTTGCCACATAGCCCTATCGCCCCTCGCAGGCCAGGGCTACCCACGAGACTGCGCTCTACTCCCATCACGGTGGCCGCAGAACTTGGGGGTAAGGACAAATAAGGAGAATGAAAAGGAGACGGAAGAGACAGAGACGAGAGAGAAAATTCTAGGTCCGGGTCCCAAAACACACTGCCATCCAGTCCTCCACCAGATGAGTGAACTCCTCCGCGATGCCTAGCGGTGGCGCTGGATATTCCTCGGTGGACGGTGCTATAGCTCCTCCAACACCTCCGTGTTCAGCGACGAGGGCTTAGCGCATCACCCCTTCCTCCCGGGTTTTGGCACCAATGTAGCAAAGTTCACGTGGGGCCGGGAGCCAGCCAATGTTCAAACATACTTTAATTATAAATTAAACAAACACAAAACGAAAGTAAAGCAGGAGCCCCACAAGGCTGTGAGTTACTCGAGGAACACAGATGATGCTCATGAGAACTTGCGCCGCTGGCCTCGCTCCGTTCCCACGGCTCTTGGCCCCACCCTGCTTGCTACAGATTATAAAGTATATTTGAGACTATAGACTATTTAGATCTGACTATGGGAGATTATAGGTTAAATGAATCCCTTTTCTTTGAATGACATCTTGACATTACAGAACAGAATAGCTCTTTCAGCATTATCCTGAACATTGTATAAGCATTCGTTTCATGTGTCACAGAAGGGAAGTGAGGCTCTCTGGGGCACGCGTAAAAGTCACATACTTCTTTTTTTTCTGGTAAAAATACACATAAAAATCTGTCTACAGGATTTCATAAACCTAGGGAGTCAGGGAAGGTCTAATTTTTTAAGCACATTGGCAATGGAAAAGTTATTAATACATGAAAATTCTTACATATAGCCCCCTTTAATTAAATAATTATATGCATTGCCTTTCAGAGTGAAGTGTGGCACTGTGTACTTTTACATAATCCAGTTTTCAGAGTGGCTCGATTCGCAGTAAATGCTTAATAATAATAATAATAATAATAATAATGTTTTACAGTCATATTGATTATTTGTATATATATATATATATATATATATATATATATATATATATATATATATATATATATATAGAATTTTGGGCCAAATTGTGCAGCCTTACAAACAACCACAGAAAATTTGGAGCTTTAAAAAAAAAATAATCACAATTTTCTATCAGGAAAATAGCAATTGAATTTCCCCCCATCTCTAAAAGTTGACTTTTTTACTTCTTCCTCAAATTCAAAAGAATCATTAATGCGATAATTAGTTAAATGAGTAACGATGAGCAATTGTTAAAGTCATTATAAAATCAAAATTGAATTTAGATTTTTGTAGAATGTACTTATTATAAATTATTTATCTTTTTTGTTTTTTTTTGTAAATTTATGCGCCCCTGTAATCTTTATCCAACGATCCAATCAGTTCCCGATAGACTAAATCATGTCCCTTCCTTCATTTTTTCTTGTTCGAGAAGCCGTTTCACTCAGATATACGTCACAATACCATCAGCCGTCAACTTCCGTTTCATAGCTGTTTACATTCCTATACTTTGTTGCTGGTAGTTGTCAGGATGTCACTATATGGTTGCTAAGTTATTGCTGAGTTTTCTGTGGGATTTAAATTAGTAATAAGGGTTATTTAATGCTCATGTCTATTTTTCCTAGACACGAATGTTGCTCTTGGACCAACAAAAGATGTTGATCACATCCTACTTGGTGAAATTACACTCGCTAAAATGCGTGCCGTCTAAGCTGATCTTTTCAGCGGGGAAAGCTTGACTGTTGATGAGATGTTTGTAAGACGAAAAGCATTTCTAGCTGAAGAGGTTCTCCAAGTCCCAGCGTGAATCATTACGAGTGATTTTTACCTTCAAGACTCTTCGCAGTAAGAACACACAGTCGTGATTTGGCGCGTGAAACACAGTGGGCTGAAATGAGGCGCGCTACTCTGGAGCGCGTGAGATTGGATTAAGAGTTACATTGGCAGTAAAAGGAGATGGCCGCCCAGCATCTGTTCTCCCTCTTTCCTCCTGGCCCTCAGGCAGCGTACAAACGTTATACAATGTGTGTGCGCCCGCATTACCCAAACAGATAGCTACCAACTTTAATTGCCTCTGCATCCACTTACTCACCCCTAACGCCCTTCAACCTCATCCACCCATCCCGCTTTCCTCGCCCGCGCAAATGAAAGAGCGAGAGGCGGGGAGATGGAGGGAGAGAGAAGGCGAGCATAATTACTTATTTTAGTGGACTGCTGTAGAATGCCTCTCGCCAAATGACTCTAATTCCAAATGGTTAACAAGAGCCGAATAGAGCCGAATCCGTGTGACAGCAAATTGCTTTCCCATTTGCAGCCTTAATGGCTTTTCATACTTTGCACTTCCAATAAGCAGTAAACTCGGAAATTAATATTGCACGCTGTGTTATGATGCAAATGGGAGGGAGATAGGAGAGCTGTACCTTCATGCAGAAAGCTCTGATTAGATCTGTAATTGCTTCACTCTGATTTTTTTCCCTCTCTCGCCCTCCGTCTTTCTCGTTCGTAACTTTCCGACGTATTTATTGAGCTATTTTGAGATTTGCCATTTCACTTATGCATCAACATTGACTGCACTTTTGATTTGTGTCACGCTGTGGTTTTTGTTTTCAAATCAATGCTAATCAGAGGTAATTTGCCAGTGGCGCGGAGACGCTCGTCCTGGGGGTTTAATGTCTTTGCTGTCACCTTTAAGGTGTTTGTCACACATTCTAGTCAGAACAGGTTTTTAAAATGAAACAGAATAATAACAGGAGGCTTGTAAACGAGACACGAGCATTTATAAGGTGTCTTATTGAAATGCACGTCGCTTGCACGTATACAAGTGTTTCACGGTGAATAGACAATCGTGCGGGTTTGAAGATGTTTGCAAAACACTCGGAGGTGACGTGTTAATAGCGGTGCTAATGAAAGCCTGAACTCTAACCGCTCGCTCTTCTGCCTGATTAGCACATGCGTCTCACATTTAGCTGTGCTTGATTAAATGTAGATTGCTCTAGATGAAATGAAATTAAATCTTGATTAAATAACATCAGGGCTGGAATGAAGCATGTAAATGTGTAGATAATGTAGATAGGAAGATTTTCCTCTCTGCTGGGTAAAAGAGACATCCCACCATCAAACTTCAAGATTTACTGAAACAAGCATCACTACCGTTGCTCATTCGCAGGCTTGAAGATCTGAAGGAACTCTTAACCCTATGTTTATACTGTGGCGGGTAACTTGTCCCACACCACTAGTGCTATGGACAAGAATGATATGGCTGAGTGAAAATATTTTTATTTAATTTTTCCTCTTTATTTTGAGTTGTTCGGTGTAGTCCGATTCACAAACAAATATGAGTCTATAAATCATGCACATGATTTATAAATCGAGAGAACGAAATAGTAAATCGTGTGCACGTTTTAATAAATGAGGGAACGAAATAGTAAATCGTGTGCACGTTTTAGTAAATCGAGGGAACGAAATAGTAAATCATGGGCACGTTTTAGTGAATCGAGAGAACGAAATAGTAAATCATTGGCACGTTTTAGTGAATTGAGGGAACGAAATAGTAAATTGTCCACACGTTTTAGTAAATTGTGCACACGTTTTAGTGAATCAAGGGAACGAAATAGTAAATTGTCCACACGTTTTAGTAAATTGTGCACACGTTTTAGTAAATCATGGGCACGTTTTAGTGAATCGAGAGAACGAAATAGTAAATCATTGGCACGTTTTCGTGAATCGAGGGAACAAAATAGTAAATTGTGCACACGTTTTAGTAAATCGAGGGAACGAAATAGTAAATTGTGCACACGTTTTAGTGAATCAAGGGAACGAAATAGTAAATTGTCCACACGTTTTAGTAAATTGTGCACACGTTTTAGTAAATCATGGGCACGTTTTAGTAAATCAAGGGAACGAAATAGTAAATCATGTGCACGTTTTAGTAAATCGAGAGAACGAAATAGAAAATCATGGGCACGTTTTAGTGAATCGAGGGAACGAAATAGTAAATTCTGTGCACGTTTTAGTGAATCAAGGGAACGAAATAGTAAATTCTGTGCACGTTTTAGTGAATCAAGGGAACGAAATAGTAAATTGTCCACACGTTTTAGTAAATTGTGCACACGTTTTAGTAAATCATGGGCACGTTTTAGTAAATCAGGGGAACGAAATAGTAAATCATGTGCACGTTTTAGTAAATCGAGAGAACGAAATAGTAAATCATGGGCACGTTTTAGTGAATCGAGGGAACAAAATAGTAAATTGTGCGCACGTTTTAGTAAATCGAGAGAACGAAATAGTATATCGTGCGCACGTTTTAGTGAATCGAGAGAACGAAATAGTAAATCATGGGCACGTTTTAGTGAATCAAGAGAACGAAATAGTATATCGTGCATATGTTGTAGTGAATCGGGAGAACGAAATAGTAAATTGCTTGCACATTTTAGTAAATCGAGGGAACGAAATGGTGAATCGTGCGCATGTTTTACTAAAGCAAGGGAACGAAATAGTAAATTGTGCACACGTTTTAGTGAATCGGGGGAACGAAATAGTAAATCTTGTACACGTTTTAGTAAATCGAGGGAACGAAATAGCAAATCATGAACACGTTTTATTAAATCGAGGAAACGAAATAGTAAATTCTGTGCAAGTTTTAGTAAATCGAGAGAACAAAATGGTGATTTGTGCGCACGTTTTAGTAAAGCGAGGGAACGAAATAGTAAATCGTGCGCACATTTTAGTAAATCGAGAGAACAAAATAGTATATCGTGCGCATGTTGTAGTGAATCGGGAGAACAGAATAGTAAATTGCTTGCACGCTTTAGTGAATCAAGGGAACGAAATAGCAAATCATGAGCACGTTTTATTAAATCGAGGAAACGAAATAGTAAATCGTGCACACGTTTTAGTAAATCTAGAGAACGAAATGGTGAATCGTCTGCACGTTTTAGTAAATTGAGAGAAGGAAATGGTGAATCGTCTGCACGTTTTAGTAAATCAAGAGAGTGAAATAGTAAATCGTGCGCACGTTTTAGTGAATGAGAGAATGAAATAGTAAATCGTGCACATGTTTTAGTAAATCAAGGGAACGTAATAGTAAATCAGGCGCATTTAATTACTTGTTTAATGGCATCTTTTTATGAATGAACGACAGTATCACTGATACTAATACAGCTACTGATGTCTCGATGAAAATGATTTTTTCCCCCCAATTCTATTTTCTATTTTAAATTCGCTTTAATTTATTCTAAATTATTGCCATTCAACATTACAAGTGTAACTGGAAGCTATCATTTTTTTTTTTTTTTTTTACTTAGGAGTAAGTGAACTTAAAACTATATATATATATATATATATATATATATATAGAAATTAAAATTAGTACTGTCAAAATTAGCACGTTAACGCATGCGATTAATTGTTTCAGTTTAACGTGTTAAAAATGTTTAACCCTTCTAACGCTTCCATTTTTCCCGTCATAATTTGGCTAGCGTTACATTATATGATCACGCATCATATATCATAAGATCATTATATGATGACAATGAACAAACAATAACACACAGAATTGCCCAAAATGCTCGTTTTGTCGAGTATCATTATAAAAGCAGTCTTAAATAAGTTAAATAACGTCTTAAATGAACAAAGAGTTGTAAGAAAATGAGATGTGCGTCAGATCCGCGTCATGGTTGACAGCGGCAGCTCTTAAAGTGACAGCAGCCTAATAAACCAGTTACTGTGATGTCTGTCATTAATGTTAATCAAAGAACAAAGGGAACCGAAAACTGCAGCTTTCATAAGGATTAATCTATATTTAATTTAAAATTTATGCAGTGAAGATTATAAAGTGTTTGATAACTTTATTCAATTTCTGTTTGACAGCTTGGATGGCCACAGGTAGGCCAATTATGACAATATTATAATGGGTTTATGTGACGATTTTTTAAGTTCACTTAAATTAAAAGTTTTTTAAAGCCTAATAAATGTTGAAATTCATAGCTTTTAGTTATACTGTGACGTTGAATGTTAATAATTAATAAGAAAAAAAACAATTTCATAGAGACATCAGTACCAGTATTAGTACCAGTACTGGCTTTCATTCATAAAAAGTATATATATATATATATATATATATATATAATATATTGCTTGTACCTCCTTGCAAATGCCATCAGTTTTATCCCTTGCTATAGGTGGAAAGTGTACTGTGTGTTCTGAAGCCCCAGATGCATACAACCATCTGACCTTTGGACAAAAATAGCAATTACATTCACCCTGATTGGCTGACGATTGTAAGCAGTGATTGAGGTTAAGTGCCCTTTGGTCTGTCGTGTGCTGCCAGGCCGCTGTATGCAGTAAGGCTGGAGGTTCACCTGACCACTGCGCATGTAATCTGATTCCCTCGCATGGTTTCCATGGCAACCCTCTCTTTCTAGTGCTTCTTGTTCCCATTTCACTTGTCACTTTGGTAATTGCCTCAGAATTTCCCTGTCTCGGAGAGTATTGGGGGAAAATGATGATGATGACAAGAGTGATAAGACAATATTTATGAACTGTGCGTTAGTGGACAGCGGATGGAGAGGCGAAATTCAAAGGGAGATGATGCTGGAAAACAAATGCAGATGGTTTATGGTTTTACATGTATGGTGACGAGCTGGTGTAGATGACGGATCAGCTGAACAGAAGAGTTCGGCTACAGCACTGCCGTACTGGAAAGGTCAACATGAGGTTAAAGCGAACACAATCTAGCCTACTGTGATAGGAAATGATAGTGATACAAACTATTTACTATAGATAATGTTACAGTAACGGAAATGCTTCATCACTGTGTGTGATTGTGTGAGTTGCAAACAGACTCAAGTGAAATGGAGTAATAACGTCCCATTGGTTAATGCATTAGCTAACAATGAGCATGTAGGCATGAAAAAAATATCAAACTTTCAACAAGTTACTTTCCATATTAACTTATAGTGTGTAATTAGTTCATTTTAATAATAAGTAACAACAATATTGTGTCTTTTCACCTTGGACCAACAAACCAGTTAGCGAGTTTCAGAAACCAGCTCCATCATCTTAAGCTTACACTACCATTCAAAAGTTTTTGTTTGTTTGCTTTTATTCAGCAAGGATGCATTAAAGGGATAGTTCACCCAAAAATTAAAATTATCCCATGATTTACTCACCCTCAAGCCATCCTAGTTATATATGATCTTCTTTCAGGCGAACACAATCGGAGATACATTTAAAAATATCCTTAGTCTTCCAAAGTTTATTATGGTTGTGAATGGGAGGCCACGTTTTGAAGACAAAAATAATGCATCCATCCATAAAAACAGTAATCCATACGAATCTAGGGGGTTAATAAAGGTCTTCTGAACCGAAGCAATGCGCTTTTGTAAGAAAAAATCCATATTTAAATCTTTATAAATTCAAATAACTAGCTTCCGGTGGACGACCGTACGCAGAATGCGCAAGTCGATTTACGGCAGAAGAGTATCCTTTGACCTTTGAGGATAGAGCAAAACTAATCACAGGTCATGGATTAGAAGTCTAAAATGAAATGTCGGAAGATTTCGATATAAGAGAAGAGGAGCTTAAATTTGTTGCACAGCCCTATTTGTTTGAACCACGAAAGTGTCTAAGCTTACAATGCTCCAACATCCTGCATCATACATCGCGTCAGAGGATTACTCATTTGGCGCAGGTGGACTTGTGCATTCTGCATATGGATATTTTTTTAAATATATCTCCGATTATCTCCGTCTGAAAGAAGAGAGTCATATACACCTAGGATGGCTTGAGGGTGAGTAAATCATGGGATAATTTTAATTTTTGGGTGAACTATCCCTTTAAATTGAACAAAAGTGACAAAACACTGCACAATAAGATCCCATTAGTTAATGTTAACTAACTTTAATTAACAATGAGCAGTACATTGTTACAGTATTTATTAATCTTAAGTTAAACATTACGATAATGAAAATGCAACCGTTCATTGAAAGTTCATGCTAGCTCAGTTCTGATAAATAATATTAACAGATACATCTTTTGGTTTTTAAGATGTATTAGTTAATATTGAAATTAACATTAACAAAGATTAATAAATGCATTAGAATATTTTCATTGTTTATTCATGTTAACTAATGTTAACATTTATTGTAAAGTATTTATTCAAATAAAATGTGTTCTTTTGAACTTTTTCATCACAGATTCTTGAAAAAAATGTATCATGGTTTCCACAAAAATAAGCAGCTATTGTTTTCAACATTGATAATACTAATAATAAATGTTTCTTGAGCAGTAAATCAGCATATTAGAATGATTTCTGAGGGATCATGTGGCACTGAAGACTGGAGTACTGATGCTGAAATTCCGGCTTTTATCATAGGAATAGATTACTATTTCACAATAGATACTATTTCACAAAATTTGTATTATTTTTACTGTATTTATGATCAAGTAAATGCAGCATTGGTAAGCATATGGGGCTACTTTAAAAAAAACAATCCCAATCTTTTGAATGGTAGTGTATGACCTGAACTGGACGTCAAAACGTCTAGTCGGCGCCGATAGCCTCGTGGGCAGCACGCCGACATATACCCGAGTTCATTTCCCGATCTCCCTCTCGCTCTCACCTTACTTCCTGTCCACTCAAGACTATCCTATCACAATAAAGGCAAAAATCGCCAAAAACAAATCTTAAAAAGGGTATTTCTAGGGATTTTCCGTTCTCCTGTCACTGTTATTGTCATCCCTCAGTGTTTTCAGCCAGACTCCCCTGATTCCTTACTATGGCCATTAGCACTAGCGCTCAGAGTCTGAGGTATGTTTTACCCTTGAAGCAGTTCTGCTCAAGTCTCCAGGGATTGATAGGCCAGGCTGATGCCTTCTATCCATCATTATGTGCAGAATATCAACAGCAAGAGAATTGAGCACATGCTTTCTGATAACAGGGAGATTCAGCTAGAGCTACTTGTCTTTCTCCTGCGCTCCTGTAACCTTTTAAGAGAAAGTTTTCAAGAAAAACAAATGTGCTAGCCAGTGGAATATTTCATAAATTAGGACATAAAAGTAAGAAATGACTCACACATTTGCCCCCTCTTCCTAAAACAAAAACACGAAAGTTGCGGCCACGTGGAATTTATATTGTGTGCTTTCGGGGGGAATGTCAGTGGAATTAATTGATTTGCCCGTATTTGTCAGGAAAGAGCAAGTGCCTGACTCCAGCCTGTGTTATTAAAGCTAATACCTCAGCGCTTTACCGCCGTGAATCAAGCTCTGACGTGTCCTTATGATGTATGGATTTATTATTCAAAGTGTTGTGTGGGGCCGGGAGACCCACTCATCCTGGCCCCCGGAGACCACCTGTGTTTTCGAAGTAAAGAGCACTTAGAGAATGGCCCGGGGCGGCTGCATGTACCGCAGTGCCTCTGGACACAAGCTAGTGTCCAGACCCAAGGAAACATCTGCAGACGGACCTCACAGTGAGGACTGTTTGGATGAAATCACTGTCTCCAATGTGTTTCTGTATTTCAAAAGTGTCTGATAGACCATACAAATCTGTCAAGCATTTACATTACATTAGCTTTTATGATTTTATCCAACCAAAAGCGACAAGAAAGTGAACAGGATGTTTCAGAAGACGCTTACCTAAGCAAAGAGCACAGATCATGTTATTCACTTTTTTAAGAAAAAAATCGACTAAGCTAGACTTCAAAACAGTGTTATTGTTAACTAAAAATATTGTTTTAAAAAATGAAATAAATGTAAAATAAAATACAAATATTAGATATTATTAATATTAAATATATATATATATAATAATAAATTAAAGCTAAATAGAAATATAAAAACACTAAAATAACTAACTAAAACACTAAAATAAAAAATAAAACATAAAAAGCTAACTTAACAATTTCATAAATACCATAATAGTTTACATAGTAGTAAGATAGTGCTGTTTTTGTCATTTATATATTACTTTTTAATATATATATATATACTTATATATAATATATATATAACTTATATATAATATATAAATATATACTATAATATAATGTACAATATATATATATATATATATATATATATATATTGTAAATTATATTATAGTATATATTTATATATTATATATAAGTTTTATTTTATTTAGTTTTAGTTGATTTAGTTCTTCAATTTAAACTAAATGAAATTGAGAGTTTTTATTTCAGTTAATGTTTATTTTATTTCAAGTAATGAAAATGTGTTTTAATGTTTTAGTTTTAGTGATATGCTGAGTGTCAATAATGTCCATAGCACAAATGTGGGGAAAGTTACACAACAATTTATTATTACACTTATTACAATTTATTTATTGTTAGCAATTTATTATGTGAGAAATAATATACCATCAGCTGGTCAATATCACAAAATAAACTCAGATAGAGATCAGGACCCCAACATGAAGCATAAGGGCATCATATCATCCTATTGTGGTTTGTTTTGTGACAGTGACTGTTTAACTGAATATTTTTATCCAAAATAAATAAATGGACATGTAATATTGATTAAAGAAATGACTTTAATATGTGAAAATGAAGAGACCACAGTCACGCAGGTTGCCATGAGCAGCAGTCAAATATACAATCACAAAATATAAAACCACAGAATTCCAGAATGAAATATTCCAGAGAGCCGTGTAATGTTCAGCAAGAGCAATGATACGAATAGTGATGTTTGATTTAGCAAGCAACAGTAATAAACATCTAATGAAGTCATTACCAACGGAATATATATCCTGATCATGCACCCGAATGAGCAGAGGCAGTGAACATTGGGTGTTTTTTGTCCAAATGAGTTTTAGTTCAAATGTCATCTCTTTTTTTTTTTACAAAAGAAGTTAAACTTTCCTTATTTGTTAAGGCAGACTTTGAAATGGTGCTTTTTAACACCTCTCTCCAATCAAGGAATCTGGGTCAAAGAATGTCCTTTTTGACTCATTTCTTTCTCTCTCCCTCTGCTAGGGTGTGAGGAATGGTATCATTAAGGTAATGTTCTTGAGAGGACATTTAGCTGAACTGTGATGTCCCTCTGCTCCTCCAGCAGCTGCAGTCACAGCCCAATCTACAATGACCTTTGCAGCAGAATATATGAGCAGTGAATATGCAAACGCATCCTAAACCAAATGACTCTTCACAAAGTCAAAAAAGACCTGTTTATAACCACAGCCTCTTTCTGCGTTCTATTCATTAACATTTTTTTTTCTTAGCATGTTCTGCAAACATTTCAGCAGGGAAATTTGAATTTTTTAACTTTTTACTTGGTGCTTTTTCTTCACACTGTCAATATTTATGGTTTTCGTTAGGGCAGTACCACAAATATCGAGGCCTTATTTTAACGCATCCTCAGCGGTGACCGAGAAACCGCGCCGCAAGATGGGCAGTGTGCATTGTCCTCAAGGGTCCATAATAGTTTAATGGTTCATAAAAAAAGATTGGCACAGTAAAATTATGCTCAAAATTTGGATTTTGTTAGGGTCGTATATTTATAATGTCCTATTAACCAATTAAAAAATAGCGGTACATTAAAATGTGCTAAAAATTTGTATTTTACAAGATCAAGTCACCTTTTATTAAGCCTTTTAATGCGTCTTTACAGGTGGCTGAGAAATGGTGAATTTCTTCATTAAGTTCTAATGCTTATTGCAGCACCATAGACTCAGGAGGACTTCGGGAAGCGTTGTGTTATGTGAAGGGAAGGTTCACGCATCAATACAGTGCATCTGGAAAGTATTCACAGCGCTTCACTTTTTCCACATTTTGTTATCTTACAGCCTTATTCCAAAAGGGATATTTTATTATTTTCCTCAACATTCTACAAACAAAACCCCGTAATGACAACATGAAAGAAGTTTGTTTGAAATCTTTACAAATTTATCAAAAATATTCACAGCCTTTGTCATGACACTCAAAATGGAGCTCAACTGCGTCCTGTTTCCACTGATCATCCTTGAGATGTTTCTACAACTTGTTTGTTGTTCACCTGTGGTAAATTCAGTTGATTGGACATGATTTGGAAAAGCACACACCTGTCTATATAAGGTCCCACAGAGTACAAACAAAGTCATGAAGTCCGAGGAATTGTCTGAAGTGCTCCGAGACAGGATTGTATCGAGGCACAGATCTGGGGGAGGGTACAGAAAAATTTCTGCAGCATTGAAGTCCCGATGAGCACAGTGGCCTCCATCATCCGTAAATGGAACAAGTGTGGAACCACCAGGACTCTTCCTAGAGAGGGCCGCCTGGCCAAACTGAGCAATCGGGGGAGAAGAGTCAGAGAGATGACCGATAACCCAATGGTCACTCTGACAGAGATCCAGCGTTTCTCTGTGGAGAGAGGAGAAACTTCCAGAGGAACAACCATCTCTGCAGCACTCCACCAGTCAGGTCTGGATGGTAAAGTGGTCAGATTGAAGCCATTCCTCAGTAAAAGGCACATGACTGCCCGCCTGGAGGACTCTCACACCATGAGAAACAAAGTTCTCTGGTCTGATGAAACCAGGATTGAACTCTTTGGCCTGAATGGCAGGCGTCATGTCTGGAGGAATCGAGGCACCGCTCATCACCTGGCCAATACCATCCCAACAGTGAAGCATGGTGGTGGCAGCATCATTCTGTGGGGATGTTTTCAGCGGCAAGAACTGGGAGACTAGTCAGGATTGAGGGAAAGATGAATGCAGCAATGTACAAAGACATCCTTGAAGAAAATCTGCTGCAGAGCTCTCTGGACCTCAGACTTGGGCGAAGGTTCATCTTCCAACTGGACTACAAACCTAAGCACACAGCCAAGAGAACAGAGGAATGGCTACGGGACAACTCTGTGAATGTCATTGAGCAGCCAGAGCCCCGATTGAACATCTCTAGAAAGATCTGAAAATGGCTGTGCACCGACACTCCCCATCCAACCTGATGGAGCTTGAGAAGTCCTGTAAAGAAGAATGGGAGAAACTACCCAAAAATAGTTGTGCCAAACTTGTAGCATCATATTCAAAAAGATTTGAGGCTGTAATTGGTGCCAAAGGTGCTTCAACAAAGTATTGAGCAAAAGCTGTGAATACATATACATGTTTTTTTTTTTTTTTTATAAATTTGCAAAGATTTCAAACAAACTTTTTTCATGTTGTTTGTAGAATTTTGACGAAATAATGAATTTAATCCCTTTTGGAATAAGGCTGTAACAAAACAAAATGTGGAAAAAGTAAAGTGGTGTGAATACTTTCCGGATGCACTGTAAGTAACAAACGAATTAATAGCTGGATTCAAAATCGTACTAGACGAATCCAAATTTTGAGCACTTTTTACTGTACCAGTATTTGTTTATGAACCATTGAACTCACACTGTAGGACAATGCAAAGAGCCACATATTGCGCCATCAGCACAATTTTCTCAGCCACCACAGAGTTAAATTAGTTAAAATGGACATAAGGCCTTGAAAGTAGAATTACTGCTTTAGAGATAGCCAGATTTTGAGCACGTTTTACTGTACCAGGACTCTTGACTCTAGAATTTTTAAGGACTCTTGAACTTAGTGAATAGAAGAATGCATTCGGCCATATTGCACCATCAGCCCATTTCACAGCACAGTGTCTCAGAGTTAAATTCATTAAAGCAGACACAAGGCCTTGAAATTAGAAGTACTGGTCTACCAACAGCAAAATATTCAGCACTTTTTTACTGTATCAGTCTTTTTTATGATCCCTTGAACTTGGCAAATAGGACAATGCACACAGACGTATTACAGCATCAGCACAGTTTCTTGGCTTGCCTTAGAGTTAAATTAGTGAAAGCGGACATAAGGCCTTGAAATTAGAAGTACTGCTCTAATGAAAGACCAATTTTTGCACTTTTTACTGTATGGACCCTTGAACTTCGCAAATAGGCCAGTGCAGCACGGTTTAAATTCGTTAAAGTGGACAAAAGTACAGAAAATTAGAAGTACTGCTTCAATGAAAGCCAAATTTTGAGCACTTTTACTGTATGGCTTCTGAACTTGACAAATAGGACCATGTACACAGCCATATTGTGCAATCAGCCCATTTCACATTGCAGAATCTCGGCCTTAATATTAGAGGTACTGCCCTAACAAGAGCCCAATTTTGAGGATCTCTGTTAATCTCTATTAATTTATATCCATGTAATGGTTTTTCGTGAGCACGCAAAAGTTTCTCTTGTGCACACGGAAGCCTGTATATTTTTTGATTTTTGCCAAGGTCCCTTTAGGGGCTCCGTATCCAACAGTGGACAAACATGTTTTTAATTTTTTGTTTTGTTTTGTTTTCATGTTTCAGACATTCTCACTCATTCTCTTTGTGAAATGGGCTGATCATGACATTGTAGAAGAAGGCCTCATCTTAAGCCATGTAATACTAATTTCATTTTATGTTTCAGACATTCTCACTCATCCTCTTTGTGGAACAGTCCGATCATAACACTTAAGACGACCTCATCTTAATCCATGTAACCTGACCAAACATGGGCAAGTCAGTGAGTCCACCCTCAGTCCTGCTGGGAGGGTCAATGGCACAGTTCATACTTTTATTTCCACATTTCTCTCCATTTTATTGATTAATGTTTTCTTTTGGAGCGAGACGGTACTTTTATTGCTTTGGCTTTTGTGATATGTTTTTGTTTTGGCTGAGGAGTGCGGAGCGCGCTCATATATCATGCACTTCTGCACAGTTTGCCTTCGCTAGCCCGTGGTGTTCGTCAGTAATTAGACCAAAGTCACAGAGGTGGCCAAGTTCAACCTCTTCATTAAGGTTCCTCTCCTCACGGCAACAGCTGTAAATGGAGAGAACGCTATCATTCAGAGGTGCTGTGTGGAAATAAGACCACACTGAAATTCTGGGAATCAGAAAATAATTAGAGGTGGAAATAAACCTTATAAGATGAAAAGTTTTGAGTATTTCAAATTTTCATTAATGCTAATGAACCAATTTGAATTGCGTTTTCACAGCTCCCGACTAACACTGACCAACAGTGGACATATATGTTATTTATTTTATGAACAAAATAATTTTTGTTCATTTATTTAATTTAGTTTCTAATGTATTGTGTGTAATGGCATTCTGGGAAGGAAATGACAGTTGTGGAAATGGCATTTAAAACTTTTTTTTGTATGTTTTTGTATACTTATTATTATTATATTTGTTTATATATATATATATATATATATATATATATATATATAAAACAGCCAATCCCTTTTTCTTTCTCATCTGTCTCAAGTATGTTTGAAAACAAGGAGTCAAGTTGAAATAGTTCACTGAGAAATTGGTCATGGTGAAAATGATGCCGCAACTTTATATTTGATATTAGATCTGGGACGAGGGTAGAACTATACATAACCTTCTCTATACATAAGGTCAAGGCCATTGAAAAATAGCAAGAATAAATGTGGAAGGCCATTTTAATGTGATCTTCATACAGGAAAATAAAAGGTAAATGTGTTCATTTTAATCAAAATGACAAAAGTTAAAGAAGCACTCAATAAGTGTTTTGTTAGAATCACCACAGCGCATGATTAATACATTTGGCCAGAGGAATATGGTGATGTCACGTTGCTTCGTATGTCAGTTCGGTGTGTTGAACCAGGTTAAGTGGAGGTGTGTGTAAGACAGCTTCGGCACGGTGGCCGTCTCTCTCCCCCCTCTCAGGGACCCGGGTAGAGCTTTCCCAATAGATCTTTATTTACAGCACAGGAGTCGGAAACGGCTGGTCAATCCATTTAGCCTAAGGCCACTGATTTGTTCGTATTTACTGCAACACCCAAAGAAAAGCCGAGGTATTTTTCCCTCTCTCCTTCCTATTGATTCGGCTCTTAGAAAATCTGCTCTGCTGTCTAAACACTATTGATCCCCCTGCTCTCCTCACCAGCTCTTGCACCAGTGTATAAAGGGACTGGATGAATTGAAATTTCATTTCCGACAACTTGTTCCTTTTATTTTTTACTTTTTTTTTTTTTTTTCGACCGAGAAGCAAGACTCAGAGCGTCGCTCAGCGTGGGTCAATAGCCACGTGAAGGCTGAAGGTAGTGGTCGAGGTAGAGGTGAACTGCACTTCTGAGGGTCTTTACTGTTTGGGGAGCAATGCCATGAGGTGCGAATTTGATCAAAATGAGGCGTCATCCTTTTTTTGTGCACTAAAACATTTGTGTGACCCATAATGTGTTTGTGTGTCTAACTCCAGGAGTCATGTGGGCTCCAGAGGGCACGAGAAGAGCTGGCGGCGAGAGAGAAAGAGTGGAGGAAAGAGAGATCTTCCCTTCAGGAGCAGCTCAACAGCGTCAGAAAGGAGCTCCACAGCGCCACCATCAGGGTACTGCCACCAAATCTTTCTTCCCATTAGCCTGAGATATAATCAACCCTTTTCACAACTGAGCTCAATAAGTTTTCAAAGTTGGGTGAACTTTTGTGGTGAACGGAAACTACAACAAATATAATTTTTGCATTCTCATTTGCTCTAATGGTAAAGTAAAAAAATCTTTACAAAAGAGGAAAAAATATTGAGAGATTGATTGTAGTGGTCAGAAGAAAGAAAGATGTTACATTTGCAGTCACTCCCTCGGCTGTTGTATTAGAAACATTCACGCTGCAGCATTAAGTAGTTTTCGGTAATTTAAAGGGGTACTTGATTATGATTTCACTTTTTTAACTTCAGTTAGTGTGTGATGTTGCTGTTTGAGCATAAACAACATCTGCAAAGTTAAGTGCAAAGGGAGATATTTTCTTTTAAAGAATTCTCTTTTTAAGGACTACAAACAAACAGCTGGCAGGGACTACAACAAGCTTCTTCCTGGGTTGGTGACATCACAAACCCCACAATTTACATAAACCCCGCCCTCCGAGTGTTGCTACCATGCCATCATTTTACATAATACGGTCAATTCAACGCTGGATTTGCACAAAGATTAACATGACGACTCATGCTAGTCGATGAGTTGAATCAACTCCACGGCAACTACATAAATTTATACATTAACCATTCAGAAAAGTCCAATTGCATTCTAAAGGTTGTAACTCCTTCCTGAGTCTCTCCATCAGTATCCGACTCCGGTTTGAACAATTCAAGGCTGAACACCGTTACTAACAATCATCTTTTTGTTGTTGTTGAGCAACCGAAACACAAGCTGTTTCTCTTCTGGAAAGGGGGCCGGGAGCAGCAGTTCATTTACATGTAAATGCACACACACAAAAACGGCTTTTTTGCTCGCAACCAAATAGGGGAAAATTTGACAAGCTATAATAAATGATCTGTGGGGTATTTTGAGCTGAAACTTCACAGACACATTCTGGGGACTTATATTACATCTTGTGAAAAGGGGAATAATTGGTCCCCTTTAATACCAAGGAGAGGAAACACAAAGTATAGTGTTATAAATGTACATGTTTTAAAAAATTAAACAAAAAAACGTTGCTTGTTTTACAATGTCAATAACTGTGGATACACGTCATCAAAGTCAGTGAAAAGGGTTCATGCTGCTCAAAAGGGGGAGGCCTTGTTTTAATTATCATAAATATTCATATAACGACCATGAGCCCATCCCACGTTCCATTCCCGGCTCTTAATGTTGATGCATATTTTAATAGATTATCATTACCGCCATCGTAACTCTTATTACGATAGACGTAATTACCAGATTTACGGCGGAATATTATTTTCGTCCCCTGCAGCCGTTTTGCTCAGCAAACCTAATTTTTCCTCCGCCGTAAACAGGCTGCTTCTTACTCTGAGGCCCCCTCCCAAAACGTCGAGCCGTTGATAATGATAAACACACAAACAGGCCACGGCGGCTGCGTCCGTGCCTGTACGACACTCCATCTGAATTGCATATCCACCCTGCCGCTGAGATTGTCATAAGCCGTATTAAGAAAAATGGTCACGCGGTTTGACACAAATTGGAAAATGACATTTGGAAAGCGGCGCTGCGGTGGAAATTAGAGATATTAAAATTATAAATCAATGTCTGGGTAGAAGGAACAGATGGAGGGCGGGGGTTAAAGGTCCCCTCATGACTAGGGCTAATCTAAATCCACCGGGCTTTGATTGTTCATCCACTGTCCACTCGTGAAGAAAGGAAGGGAGGATATTGTGTCTTTTCTATGGAGTCAAGTCAGCTTATTTAGCGGCTCCCACACCACAACCTGCTAATGGATCATCTCAAAGGTGTGATATGCATTATGCAAAGGCATCCACTTGACACTTTTAACGAAGTCTCTCCTCCCTGCGCGTCTCACCTTCAGTTGCCTTTGTTCATGTGTGTGTGTAGGAAGAGGAGCATCGGCTGAAAGTGCTGCAGATTGATGAACTCCAAAGAGAGGTTGACAAGACGCTGGCACTGCTCAAAAAGGAGAGAGAGGTCAGCAAACCCCTTCTTAATAGGCTCACTTGTTCTTTTGCGCGTGCCGTGCGAAAACGTAAGGATGTATATCCGGTCGCCATGCACTTGCAGTTCATACTTCTTTCTTTTTTTTTTGTATTTTTTATTTCTTTTTCAAAGTAAAAGCGTCCCAGAAGGTTGGGCCTGCTGGGTTTCTGAAATCCTTGACACGTCCTTATTCTACTCTTGCTGTGCCCTCGTACCCTTGATAGTGCTCAAAACTCAGCGTGTTATGCACAGCGTGTTATCTATAAAATAGAACAGTTCGCCACATTGACACGCCGCTTTATTATTTGCATTTCTTCCTCAGCTCTCCTGAGCTCTGAACATCTGCTGCTCGGTTGCATTGGTATTGTCAATACGCTGGTTGAGGGGCATACTTTGTTGTCTGATTTCTCAATTTGACCTTCAAACCGAAGATTGACTGTTTCTACGCTACAAGTATTCTGAGCACAGGAACGCAATGTCATTTCAAGCACCTGTTGAGAGCTTTCACTCTCCATTTGCTTTCAGTTACAAACAAGACCATCTCAGGTCTGAAGTTGCCTTTCTCTCATAGTCAAGTTATATTGAAAGAAAAGATCAAATTTAGTAATGGTGGAAATGAGATGAAAATGATTATGATCCTTTGCATAGTGATGCAATGCATCGTTTGATCTGAAGTTTGGTCATGATTTAATTTGATTTATTTTTATTTATTATACATATATATATATATATATATATATATATATATATATATATTTATAATAAATAATTTATTTATCTATTATTATTATTATTTAAATCATGAACATATTCTGAAGACTGGAATATTGACAACACATAAAACACCAGATTTTACATGTACAACCACAACAAATGTATTTTTGTTAAGAATGCATTAGACAATTATAATTATTTATTTAATCCTGCAATTAATGTACTGAATTTTCACAGTAAGCCTGATTCATTACGGCGAACTGATACATTTTGACCTCAAATCGGGATGGTTTGCTTGTCTAAATATTTAATTGACAAAATGAATCATTGATATTTATTTATTGTTATAAAATGGTTAGTTCCTTGACTCTGATTGGTCAATAGCTGTGTTTTATTCACGATAAAACACGGCTATGACCGCTTCACCCAACGGTTCTGTGTATCACTACACAACACCCTTGGCAACCACTCTTAGCAGCGTAAAGTGTTTGTTCTCAATTGATATTGTGCATTGAAGCTCACTGTATTGTGTAGAAGAGATCGAGTGAGTGAGTTTATTACCTGCATTCAGATTTAGCATTTTTAAATGTAAAAGTCTTCACTACTGACTGACGCACTCATAAAGACAGTCTTGGCCGCCATCTAATGGTGTACTAATGTAACTTCTGTCACTGTTCACAGTCAGGGACTATTTTTTCCGGCGGAAGGAAGGCATTTACTGATTTTAATTCATGAAAGTAGCACTGATACATATTTTTGCCTTTAATATTTGTATTGTGTAGTAACCGTTTTATAAAAGCAAGAAGGTACTCGAGGCTGTGCTGTATCGTGAATAAGTCAAGACTGAAGGGGTTGCAGGTGCTTTGCGGCGTGCCTAACAACGCCCTTCAGCTGTGACTTATTCACGATACAGCACAGCCTCGAGTACCTTATTGCTTACTTGTCTATTTCAGGGCTTGTTTCTGTTTTGTTTTGTTTTGTTTTGTTTTGAGTCTGCTACGATTAACAGTTGGTCATCTACTGTTACATTTTATTGCTTCACTGTGCCTTAGTTTTCATGTTGTATCCTTAGTTATCTGCTGAAGTAATCAAGATATGCACTTCAAAGTTTTACTAAAGAAAAAAAAAGCCAGAAAATAAATGTGAATTGAGTGTTTCATCACTTGTTTAACACTCACGCCTTGCATGAGTGCACTCTGAAGGACCGTGCATATTTTCCTGTTGTTCTTATGCATTCATCCCTCAACACCTCTCTGTTCTCTTCATCTCTCCCTCTCTCTTTCTGCAGGATTGTGTAAAGGCAGAAGAGCTGGAACGACAGAGAGAAGATCAACTCAAGGACAAGGTCTCTCAACAATCCACTGCCTATTAGCTTCTAAGCAATGTCTTCCTCACCGCAGTTAAGTGCCAGTCACAACCTTGCCATAATTTGAATTAGAGCTCCAACAGCACGCGTTTTTAACACCGAGACCCCACACACTCGCCTACACAATCGCCAGTGATTGCTCTGCTCAAAACAACATCTAATATTATGACTGGTCCTAAAATAAGATCTAATATTAATGTGCTGCAGAGGCCAGATCTCAGCATCAGGAGGTACAGTTGACGGCAGTCACGCTCAACAGGCCACTATTGAACAACTGCTCTGAAAAAAACTGGCATGCAAAACTACACACTTTCTATGTTAACTAGTCCAGAGGTGGATGATGCCCTGTAACCCCAAATATAATGATGAATGAGGGACCCCCTTCCTAAAATATCAAGGAAATTATGGGCCAGTTGGCGTCAGTGAACGCTCTTTTGGGATTAAAAAATACTGTCGGGATTTACTAAAGACATGCAGTGCAAAATTAGCGCTGAAAAGGCGTGGAGTGAGTTGTTTTGCGGCTGACCTTATTGCTTATGTATTTGTAGGAGTTTTCTACGGTGGCCCAGTAGTGCAACGAAATTTAAAAAGCAAACATGAGTTCACAACACAACGAAATGAAGCCGCAACACAACGGAATCGCCACAACACAACAAAATAAAGCCACAACACAATGAAATAAAGCCACAACACAACAAAATAAAGCCTCAACACAACGGAAACAAGCCGCAACACAACGGAATCGCCACAACACAACAAAATGAAGCCGCAACACAACGGAATCGCCACAACACAACAAAATAAAGCTGCAACACAATGAAATAAAGCCACAACACCACAAAATAAAGCCGCAACACAATGAAATAAAGCCTCAACACAACGGAAACAAGTCGCAACACCACAAAATAAAGCCGCAACACAACGAAATAAAGCCACAACACAATGAAATAAAGCCTCAACACAACGGAAACAAGTCGCAACACCACAAAATAAAGCCGCAACACAACGAAATAAAGCCACAACACAACGGAATCGCCACAACACAACAAAATAAAGCCGCAACACAACGGAAACAAGCCGCAACACAACGAAATAAAGCCACAACACAACGGAAACAAGCCGCAACACAACGAAATAAAGCCACAACACAACGGAAACAAGCCGCAACACAACAAAATAAAGCCACAACACAACGGAAACAAGCCGCAACACAACGAAATAAAGCCACAACACAACGGAAACAAGCCGCAACACAACAAAATAAAGCCACAACACAACGGAAACAAGCCGCAACACAACGAAATAAAGCCACAACACAACGGAAACAAGCCGCAACACAACGAAATAAAGCCACAACACAACGAAATAAAGCCACAACACAATGGAAACATGTCTTTTTTTAAATGTTACAAGTAATTTTAATGAATACAAATTATTCGCTTTAACCACTTGGTGGAATTGGCAGACGTTCCCTTCATCATGCTCCATTGTAGCGCGTCAAATCATTCACAGGAATAAATATGAAGCTATTGTGCTCAAATGTGATTTTTAATTAATATTTCATGTCGATATACAATGTTTACATATTTGAAACTAATCATGGTAAGACTCTGGACTCTTAGAACAGTGGCAAGGAACTCTAACTTTACCGAGCACCGACAGGATTTCCGTTGTGGCTTTATTTCCGTTGTGTTGCGGCTCGTTTCCGTTGTGTTGTGGCTTTATTTCGTTGTGTTGTGAACGCATGTTTGCTTTTTAAATTTCGTTGTGTTGTGCACTACTGGGCCAGCGTAGTTTCCGTTTCAGAAGGAAAATTTATGGGAGGAGAGTATTTAAATGAATCATTTACTAATGTTTTGTGCTCGTCAATTTACTGATATATGCGCCATTATTTAACGTCCAAAAAAAAGCATGTCTCATTTTGCGGCACAGCTACAATTGTTGGTGCTATAAGCAGACACCGCAGAGAACAGAGAGCGCGTGGTAGAAGGGAGAAATTATTTTCCACTCGTATTCATTTCTTTGGAATGCCAGGGGAAGACATTATCCGAATATATCGTTTGCCAAGCCTATAACAACTTGCGCCTGTGTCGACCCGCAGCTGATCATCAGCTCTGCTTATATGCGACCCAACGCTAATTCATGCTGCTCTTAGTAGATTGCGTGGGTCATTGTGTAAATGATTTGACTGTGTCTGCGTTCTTTAATTTGCATTTGCATTTGATTGCGCGCAAAACTTGCCACTCCTATTGGCGCATTTGTGGAATTGCACTCGGACACTAATTTGCCCCGTTTAGTAAATCTGCCCTATATATTTTAATTTATACTTATACTGTATATATATATATATATATATATATATATATATATATATATATATATATACTTTTTACGCCTGTTTAATATACAAATAAAGTAAGCATGCTTAATATCTTGATTTATGACTGGTCTTTACAAAGAAGAATGAACATAATATTTTATTTTATTATTTTTTATTGATTTATTTTCATGCTATTTTTCTCCGAATTTTTTTTGGACCTCCTAACAGCCTTTACAACCTTTACTGGACACCAATTTTAGTTAATAATAATAATAATAATAATAATATTAATAATAATAATAAACATGACATGACACTCTGAGGGCCCCCGTACCCCATATTAACTCGTCGACTGATCAGGTAAGGACTAAAAACTAGCTGACCTCACTGACTGAGTGCTTTTCTGTTAGACTAGTTGTCCATTCTGATCCATCCTTCCCCTGAATGATGAAGTCCTCAGAGGAACTGTTAAGACCCAGGAAGGTTTTTGTGCACAGTTGAGCTCCCAAGCCTTTGACCTTTGACCCACTGACCTTGAGCGCAGATGGACGCGTTTGGTCCATTTAATAGACCTTTCTTTTCAAGCGCTCAATTTACTTGCACAGGTGTGCTGTTTTCCACACGCAAGTCCGTACGGACACAAAAGTTGGGCTGTGTGTGGATGGTGTGCGTGGACTGTGTATGAGACAAGGACAAGGGAAGCATACTTTTGGCATTAGGCTGGCTGGCTGGACCCGTGTAAGCACGAGGAGGGTAACCTGAGGGCGAGCGCTCAGCCGCTCTTGTTTTTACAGTCTGGCCTTCATGCGCTTTGGGACCTCAGTAAAGCAGCTGCTTCAAAGTGCGACCAACCGCCACTTACTGCCGCGCTTTCCTTGCTCCTCGGACAAGATTACTTTCCAAACAGAGCGCAGACAACTTGATTAATAGAGGGGTCCACCGAGGTGCCCGCCGCAGTATATTTTCACACTTACGCTCATTTCATTCGCATAGACTTTCATGCGCTGATCCTTTCACCGCAGGAGGCCGCCGGCTCATAAAAAACATACGGCTCTTTGAGACGGTGTCTGTGAAAACTCATTAAAGATTCTAGATGTGTTTGAGAGCTGATGGACAAGGTCACTTCTAAACTAACTTTCATCTGTGTGTGGAACGTCAATCACACAGTGATGCAACATTCATTAAAAGATTTATGTAAATATTGTAGAACGATCTTACCGAGGATTCTGTGTATTTGTAGCTGAAGCTGTGAAGTATCTGCTCTTTATGATCTGAGCTGTCTAAAACTCTTCAGCTCAGTGCATTGACCTTTCTGCTACTTTTATTTGTATGGACAGTGAAAGATAGGACGGGAAATTATGGCGAAGATGGATGATATCAGGAAATGTTGCAAGCCGGATTCAAATTTGATTTGTCCACATGAACACCGTGGATCACTGTGTCAACACACATGGACTAACCACTGGGCCAAAGCTCCAACAGAGTAGATATGCTTTGTTGTTGTTGTTGTTGTTTTGTTTTTAAAGAAATTCACTCTGTCATGGAAATGTATTGGTCAGAATTTGTGGAAACCCTGTGTAATTTAAAACCTAGCAAACTTCATTTGGCAGAATGTTTTGCTTGAAAAATATTTAACCCTGTAAATCCTGACATGAAATCATAAATCTAAAAAAAATCATAATTCTTAAATCTTAAAAAATTCCATATGTAATGTTTGTTGAGAGTGTCTCATATATTATGATATAGGACTATAGGACATATTTATGCTCGAAGAGGAAAAAACATTTAAATTTCATCCAGAGGTCCAAATTCAGCAAAAATATGAAATTCGGTGCAGTTGCTTATTATTAAATGGCCAAGTAGTAAGATAAAATTCTGATAGCTTGTAATGTAAATCAATGAGATCTTTATAAAAGTATATCAGACTACTTACTTAAAATGCAAATAAATATTACTTGTCACTGTATGTCTCCCAATAATATGTCTTAGTAAGATTACACTACAAAAATTACAAAACATATAATGCAATGCCATGCAATATAGTGATGTTTGAGAGATGAACAAATAAACGCTCCACAAAAACCTGATGGATCATATTATATTTGATTCTCAAATTTTAACACGATTTTATTAAAAAAATATGTATGGATAATCAAGTAAATTTGCATTGCTTTTGTCCAGAAAGTATTTGTTATGAAATAGCATTATAAAGGTTATTCTTACATTAACTTTATGAAAGATTTCACTGCAAAAAGACCACGTCCTGAAGAGGGACAGTTTCAGAATGATACTAAAAGGCCTTTTACTTGCTAAAAAAAGTATAAGCTATCAATCCTACACCAGAAGGCATGTAGTTGATTGTGTTTTTTTAGCAAAGTTTTGAACAAATTGATAATTTAGTCTTATCATACAGTAGGCTTCATATGGTTAAAATAATTGGTACTTGGTTTGATACTTTTGTATCTAAGCCAATGACTTTCATGCATTTTGCTACATTTTCATTATTTGGTGCCACTGTACATAAAGCTTCCTGTACATGTGTGTGTAGATCAGACATCAGGAAGAGCTGACTGCAGAGCTGCAGAGAGGATTTGACCAGAAGGAGAAAGAGCTGAAGGAATGGAAGGAGCGATGGTACTCCGTGTCAGAGAGCCTCCGGCACGCACACACACAGCTCCAGCAGGCCCAGGACAGCCGAGACCGGGCGGTCAGCAGCCTGAAACTACAGCAGGAGAAGAACTGCAGCCTGCAGGATAATGCGGACAAACTACACATAGCGGTGAGGGCAGGGATACAAAACACTAGGGGAAAAGGCAGAGAGTAGAAGGTCAAAGGTCAAAATTCAAAGGTCAAAAAAAAATCAGTCAATTCACATTTTTAACTGAAGGACTTTAGTATGCGTGGGATTAGTGTGATCAGTTTGAAATTATACAGAATGAAGCGGTTATAAAGTCAACAAATGCATTAACTCTTTCCCGCCAGAGTTTTTGAAAGAAGTTGCCAGCCAGCTCCAGCATTTTAGATCATTTTCACAAAACTTTCATGGCCCAAAGAATATTTTGTCGTATGAATATCTGAACATTATAAGAAAGAACTGTTTTTTATAGCTTGATGCGTTATTTTTTATCATCATTTAAATGTGGGCAAATTTCATAATAGAAAGCAACATTCTGAGCAAAAGATTAAGAAAAATCAAGCATTAGCGTCTGTTCTGGCCGGTAACGTCAGTCAATAGGAATACGTCTACCTATAGGAATATGGCGTCTATCACAGCATCCATATATAAGCTCCTCAGTATTATCAGCAGCTATCATATTTCTAAGAGCTAATTACCCTCCTCCATCCCCAGCTCCTCCTTTCTTCAGCATTATGATTCCCCTGAATCAGAGGGGTTATTGCTGCTCTTCCTGCTCTTATCCTTGCTAGGCTTCATGGATGCGCAGGGATTATTATTAGGAACACCTGTTCAATTTCTCATTAATGCAATTATCTAATCAGCCAATCACATGGCAGTTGCTTCAATGCATTTAGTGGTGTGGTCCTGGTCAAGTCAGAATTTGGCTTAAACAGAATGAGAACATGGATCCATCATGCCTTGTTACCACTGTGCAGGCTGGTGGTGGTGGTGTAATGGTGTGGGGATTGTTTTCTTGGCACACTATAAGCCCCTTAGTGCCAATTGGGCATCGTTTAAATGCCACGGCCTACCTGAGCATTGTTTCTGACCATGTCCATCCCTTTATGACCACCATGTACCCATCCTCTGATGGCTATTTCCAGCAGGATAATGCACCATGTCACAAAGCTCGAATCATTTCAAATTGGTTTCTTGAATATGACTATGAGTTCACTGTACTAAAATGGCCCCCACAGTCACCAGATCTCAACCCAATAGAGCATCTTTGGGATGTGGTGGAACGGGAGCTTCGTGCCCTGGATGTGCATCCCACACATCTCCATCAACTGCAAGATGCTATCCTATCAATATGGGCCAACATTTCTAAAGAATGCTCTCAGCACCTTGTTGAATCAATGCCACGTAGAATTAAGGCAGTTCTGAAGGCGAAAGGGGGTCAAACACAGTATTAGTATGGTGTTCCTAATAATCCTTTAGGTGAGTGTATGGAGAAAAATCCTGTAATATTTTCCTCAAAAATATTTCCTTTTCAAATGAAGAAAGAAAGACATAAACATCTTGGATGACATGGAGGGTGAGTAAATTATCAGGAAATGTTATTTCTGGAGCGAACTAATCCTTTAACTCTTTACAGCCTATACTCAAAATACGAAAGGAGGAAAATGTAGAAAAGGAGTGAGATTATACATTTAGAGTTAAGGATGGGGAGTTGAAGAGCAGTGATAGAAACCAGAGGAAATAAATGAGGAAGAACAGGGATGGCTAGAGGTCGACAGGTCACCTGACTGTGGCCCCGTGACCTCGCTTCATTCACACATCAGCACACCGAGGACCAATTAAGTTCAGCTCCACACCAGTGTCCAGCCGGCAAACCAGCCAAGGAAATGAGCTTTTTTCAGCTCTGCCTCTTCTGCCCACACACACATTTTAAAACATGTTTAATGCATATGAGCACAAGGTTTTTAATCATCATTTTGCCCCTACACAATAGTTTATCTCAGTTTAACAGGTAGAAGAAAACAGAAGAAAAGCAGTCTTCTTATGATGGCTAGTAAGTTACCAAAGCATGTCCATCAAAGCATTTTAGCCAGCTGAAAACGCCTAGCTGTGAGCGCTTGAGAGTGTAGCAGTTTTTTTATTATTATTATTATTCATTTGCTTGCTATGATATGAGAAAAAGACTCAGGATGGCCAGTAAGTTGTTGTTCAGTTTGCTGATAATCACAAAACAGGATGTATATAAAAAATAAAGCTGGGTTACACTTTATTTTGATGGTCTGCTTTAGACATTCTACTAACTATAAGTAACTTTGCAACTACATGTCAACTAACTCTCATTGGAGTATTAGTAGACTGGTAGTTTAGGGTTTGGTTTAGTAGAATAAGTTGACATTTACTTGGAAAGTTACTTATAGTCAGTAGAATGTCAGTAGAATTGGGGGACCATTGAAACTTAGTACTACCAAAAGCTTAAAGGCTGAAATATTCACCCAATCTATTTTCTGAATGCATGTTATTAATCTTATTGTCAACGATTCATCCATGCATGTTTATTTATTTACCATAATTTTTAATCAAAATGTAACTGGATCTTCCAGTTAAATGACAGACGTCTCTCTGCTGACCAGACTTCTCCAATCACCATGTGATCTTAAACCCCACCCCTTTCTTACAATTGGCAACAAGTTCACGTTCAGATCTGTTTCAATCCAATCAACAACTGATTAATAGAACTCTCTATGATATAATGACCATATATAATTATTTCTCAGTCTCTTTATTAGAATAAAATGCAATACATGTGTATGTAGTATTAAAAAAGGGAGAAAAGATCAGAAGAAATAGGCAAGTATTCATTGACCTCCCCTAACACTTGAGTAGGAACCGGCTCTCTTAAACCTAAATGGAACAGAAAAGGAATGGAAGGACAAGAAAACTTTCAAAATCTGATCAGAATTCTTGAATTTATTTTTTAGAAAAAATGGAAGCAGTCCAGGAGGTCAAACTAAATACCGATTTTTGCTTAAAGAAACAATTTTGTTACCCAGTACTGTATATGAAAGAAAAGATCTGTTGCTACTTCTGTTACATTATGACTTTAAACATTTTGCTGTACTTGTGTAATAGTTAAACTCAAAGAATTCACCTATTACTTAAGCTTATAACCTTCACATGACCCCAAATACCAACTCTTACAACTGACTCACCACAGATCCTTACCAAATGCTTAACCTGCTGCTTTGTGTTGTGTCTTTCTTTATGATTACTGTAGGCAATATGATTAGACGACCTATACTTGGCTTTATAGCCTGCATCCACTCACAGAAATGCACTAAAATCATATTTCATTTGAAGTTGGATCATTCTGTTTGGAATAAAGGGGGGAATGGTACTTTAGGAGGTAATTACGTGTAATCCACAATCATTTCCAATAATAACAGACAAAATGATTTGAGCCCACGTTATCCAATTTGCCGTTTAATGTGAGAAAGGCTGTTGCTCCGCTCCCTAAAAATTGGACCATTTCCTTAAATCGTCGATTTGTCCTGCATCCAGAATGCTGAAAGAATGGAACATCATATTCCAGTACAGTCCTCATATAGAAACGGAAGATGATTTTTTTTTTCTCCTTCTTTGTTTTCCTGCTGTTTTTAATTGACGGCTGTTCAGGGTCTTTTAGCCTGGTCAGCATGTGGACAAACTGGAACCTTTGAGCCAGGAAGCAGAATTCTTGAGAGAGACTATAACTCTCTTATCCTCATCGATGTTGTATTTATTTGATCCAAAACTCAATAAAAACATTAACATTGTGAAATATTATTCAAATTTAATATAGCTTTTTTATTTTAAAATATCTTAAAATCTAATGAATTCTGAACATATGTATGAATGAAATAGAATATTTTATTTGCACGCATATTCATGATGAAATGAATTATTTATATATTCCTCACTAGGCATTTCACTAATTTTCTCTCAACTAATCATCTTGGCCCATGAATATCAAATGCTTGAGAGTCATGCAGTACCTGGTTTTCTGCAAGACATTGGTAAATAGAAGCTAACCATAGCCTTTGAATTTCGGAGGCCCATTTCAAAGAAACCGTTGTAGCTCTGACAAGTTTATCCGTATCCAGCAATCTCATAACGTCGTGTTCAATTGACATCTTGGCAAGTGGGGACAGTCTTACTTGCAGACTGGTGGACCACAGGTATGATTTTATCAGCCACAAGCGTGAGATATATAATATAAAAAATGAAAATGTAATGTAATGTAAAAATGTAATGAAACTAAAACTGTCAGTAGGTGGTGGTGTAACGGGTGACTAGGGGTTGCCTTTAGCCTCCTTGTTAGAGCGTCCAACTCCCGTGCTAGAGACCCGGGTTCGAGTAGGACCTGAGTAGATGGGTTACAATGGTGCCGTGACCTGGATGGGAGTGAGGTTTAGGGGACTGAGTGTTACGGAGGCCAGCTAGTAGTTGCTGTTTAAGTAAACCTCACTCCTCTGATCTCATGAGACGATCTGGCGACAGACGTTAGAGGTTAGAGGGTCCGACTCCCATGACGGAGACCTGGGTTCGATGCCTGCACAGAGCGGGGCGAGTAGGACCTGGGTAGAGAGGTTACAGCGCTGAGTCATTCAATAATAATTAATCATTTGTTACATTTATATAGTGCTTTTCTGGGTACTCAAGCGCTTTACATATGGAAGGGGGAATCTCCTCAACCACCACCAATGTGCAGCATCCACCAGGATGATATGACGGCAGCCATATTGCGCCAGAACGCCCACCACACACCAGCTTATTGAGTGATGAAACCAATCAGTATATGGGGTTGATTAGGAGACTATGATTGACAGAGGCAAATGGGGAAAATTGGCCAGTATGTCAGGGTCACACCCCTAGTCTTTTCGAAGGACATCCTCGGATTGTTAACGACCACAGAGAGTCAAGACTTTGGTTTAACGTCTCATCCGTAAGACGGTGCTTTTTGATAGTATAGATTCACTATACTGTGCGTTAGGACCCACACAGACCACAGGATGAGCACCCCCTGCTGGCCTCACTAACACCTTTTTGAGTGCTAAAAAAACCAAAATAGTGACTTTTCAGCAATATCTAGTGATGGCCGATTTCAAAACACTGCTTCGACGCTTTATGAATCTTTTGTTTCGAATCAGTGGTTCAGAGCACCAAAGTCATGTGTTTCAGTAAACGAGGCTTCGTTACATCATAAGTGATTTGCAATTTCAATACTTCACTTGATTTATGCAGTTTGATACACGAACCGAACCACTGATTCGAAACAAAAGAGCTGTAAAGCTTCAAAAGCTGTGTTTTGAAATCAGCCATCACTAGATATTGTTGAAAAGTTGTTATTTTGTTTTTGTTTTTTGTTTCAAGTATTCTCGTGCCTTTATAATATTACGGTTGAACCATTGTACTCACATGAACTGTTATAAATATTTTTAGTACCTCTCTGGGCATCTGAATGTGTTAATTGTCTTGCTGGCAAAATATCTTAATTTGTGTTCCAAAGATGAACGAAGGTCTTACGGGTGTAGAACGACATGAGGGTGAGGAATTAATGACAGAATTTTCATTTTTGGGTGAACTAACCCTTTAATGTGTTACCACCGACACTGGATGTGACGTCTGAGGCAGCTGGTGTGGGCTGTTTTCTAAGAGAGATGATGTTTACAAGTTCTTCAGAAAATCTTCAGTACTTGTTGCCACAAACCTGCCTTTTTTACTTTTACATGTTTTACTTTGCACTAGTTTTATTGACTGTTTATCCAGGAGTCTGCTGCTCAGTTGGGATAAACAAGTGCAGTATAATATGTTTTGTAAATAAATCCACGAGCAGATCTAGATCAGAGAGAGCTTAAAACTGATCGCCATCAATACACTACCTGCTACACACTCTCCAGCCTCCATGATCTGCACATCTATAAACACATCCACTGACCGGCATGATGCAACCTCACCTATAATAAGAAAATATTGCATCTCTGTTCCTATGCACAAACAGCTGGTTGACGAGGAGTCCACTGTCTCCAGGCTGCAGCGTGAGCTACAGGAAGCAGATCAGCAGAGGAATATTCTGGCCTCCAGAATAACTGAGATGAACTTTGACATCCGGCATCAGGAGAAAGAATACAAGCGGCTCACAGAGCAACAAAGAGCAGAGCAGGACGAGGTACAACACACCACATAATTTGGTAAAACAGTGTCTGGTAAGGCTCCCGTAGAGTAAAACCTGTCTGTGTGGTAGGTGTCCAACAGAGATGAGACGGTTCTGAGACTGACGGCAGATCTACAGGCTGCTCAGGAGAGTCTGACCGCTTCACAAGAGGAGGTAAGAAAAACCTGTCAATCATTTAGTCCACTCACCTTTTGTCCGTTTTTAAAAGTATCTTTGATATACACACATAAAAAATAGTCACCTACACTATTATTCAAAAGTTTGTGGTAGGTATGATTTTTTTTGTGTGTCTTTGAAAGAATTTTCAGTCCCACTTTATATAATATATAAAAATTATACATTTAAGTACTGAGTAATAACAATCAACTACATGTACATACTATAGGGTTAGGGTGAGGGTTTGGTTTAGGGTTAATTGCATGTAATCATGCATAATTTATAGTTATTACTATAGTAAATACATGTAACATATGTAACAATGACTGTAAAATATAGTGACTGACAGACTTGAATCCTCTCTCTGACCCTGAGAATTAAATAGACTTTTCTTGATTCTGTTCCTTTAAGACTTCTTTATAAAAATAGCCTATCAGCCCAACCCTAATTCACACACTGATCAGAGAAAACTGAGCATGTGTTGATATGTATAGCACTTTAAAAAATGATGTGGGATTTACTTCGAACTACTACTTACTACTTACTCTTCAAATGGCCAATTAAATGACTATAAGACTGAAATAGTTTTTTCTTGTAAAAAGTACTCCAATAATCTTTGTTTTATTTACAACTTTAAAAAATCCACAGTGTACAGTGAGTAAACGTGGTCGATCATACTGCGTGTCGTACTGAAGTCTCCATAAAGTGTCTTTCTTTGCCAGAAACAGAAGCCAATAAGTATGAGTACTGTAAACTCATATACAGTACTCATACTTGAGTTAAATTCACTTATATTTTAGCGTTGATTTAGTCAATCATTAGAGTAAACTCAACTTAAAGATTTTAAGTTTATTTTTTTTCTTAAGGCCGCATTACATGGTTTACGTGACCCAATTTAAATTAAGTTACACAGATGGCATATGACCCATGAACGTGGAAGCAGGAATAAAGCACATGAATTATGACATTCTCAGTTTCAGGCTGTAACACAGTTCTTAAGTACGGGAAGAAGGAGGCGGGAACCGGTGAACATTCAACATAACTTTAATCAAATATATAAACCAAAAGTAAAATATACACACAAACATAATAAAACACAACATAAAGTCCAGGCCTGGTCCTCTCTCGTCCTTCACTGTTGTCGCTCCCCTTTTATGCTTCCGGAGCTCCTCCGTGAGAGATACGAGACCGGTGCAGCACGCAGCTGACGCTCATTATCACTCACGCCACTGGCCTCGCGCTATTCCCTCACGGCTCTCGCCCGCCCTGCTCGTCACACAGGCCTCATTCATATGTGGAAATAAATCTGATATGAATCGGATATGTGCTCTTGCGACTGCCATGTAAGCAGACAGATCGTATATTCCCCTGTCAATACGAGTCGTACGTGATTGAAAAAGCGACAGTGGCGAATGATGTCCACACAGTTGGACACCGTGGTCACATGACTCTTTTTTGATGACGATATGAAGGCTCAAATGTTTTACTGACCCTTAAAGCAAAAAAATATATCATTTCGTCTGCGTCCATTGCACATCCTGCAGTTTTTCGGCCTCAGCTTTTATGTGTACCTTGGGTTGTTTCGCCAAGTGTATAGTGTAAGCTCAGATATCGGATATGGGTCACTTTTAAAAGATGATGAAAACTGATCGTCAAAAAAATCAGATATAGTCAACAGACTGGAATTGGGCATCAAAACCTGCAGAATAAATGCGGCATAGGTTAGAAGGCTGCATCTGAAGGCCTCTGTGGGCCGAATGCGTCAGGATCAAGGACGCAGGCCGTCCAGTCCATCCACTCTCACTCACACACTAAAGATGGACCTGACGCCCGCTCGTCTCCCATTCCCTGTGTGCTCGGAGCCAAACTTTTGCATAACCTGTCAATTGAAGTAGAAGCCGGTGCTGGTTTATTTATACATCTCAGACTGGTCAGTTATTTGTTTGGCAGAGTGTCCTTGTACGTTATAAATGGGACAAACCTGTCACTTCAGTGCTGACTGGATGTTTTGAGTTCTTTGAGAGATTTTCTTTTTCATATTTATTAATTTATTTTGACTTTTTTCAGAGCGAGCGAGCAGTGAATAATGCATTGGATTCTGCTCCATGTACTGTTTTTATCATTAGCATTCAGCCCCAGTTATCTTCCGAACTTATGAGTGCCTGTGAAATGTTTGTGATCTTATTTATTTATGTTGCCCTCTCAATTATTCATTTGTTTATTTATTCATGGCAGAACTAACTGCAATTGGAAAATTCATTTTTGCTGAAGGGCACATCCAGCCCCCCCACCACACCTCAATCCGCTCCCCCTCTTCTTGCATGAAGGTTTGTTAGTAACTGCTTCATGTGGCATTTCCTAAGACTCAAGGGGAGATGTCATTTTAATCCAAGCAGACGGCTGAAGAGACAGACACAGAGAGAAAGAGAGAGCACTCCTTCAGAAAAAAAAAACAAAAAAAAAACTTTGCTCTATAGGGGTGATGGTGCGGGATTATAGAGAGGCATGTAATGAAAGAGGGATGAATCCGAGAGGCCGTATATATCCACGGCTCTACGTGTCTTTGTGCCACAGCCGTGCTTCATGCCGAATTCCCTTAGGCTGCTGTGCTTTCTTGTTTTTTTTGGACATATTTATTTATATAAAAAAAAATATGGCTTTATTATACTTATATCAGATGTCAATAAAGGTAATCTCAGCTCAATTTAACACAGTTTACCAGTGTATACTAATATGTACATTAACTACCGATCAAAACATTTGAATAATTATGTACTATCTTACGTTTTTGAAAGAAGTATCTTATGGTCACGAAGGCAGGGTTTATTTGATCTAAACAGTAATCTGGTAAAATATTATTACAATCTAAAATAAAGTTTTCATTGAATATATTTTAAAATGTAATGTATTCCTGTGGTCAAAGCTGAATTTTCAGCATTATTACTCCAGTCTTCAGTGTCACATGATCCTTCAGAATTCATTCTAATTATAATATAATATAATATTATATAATATAATATAATTATATAATATATAATAATGGTTCTTATTATTATGAATGTTGGAAACTGTTTAAAAATGTTTGTGGAAACCATGATACATTCATTTAGGGGTTTTTTTTGGAAATAAAAGTTCAAAACAAAAGCATTTATTTGCATTTATTTGTATATATGTATATTTTTATATAAATATATATATATATATATAATTATTTTTTTTTTTAAACTTACTTACATAAACATATAAGAATATTAGAAGGATTTTTGAAGGATCATGTGAGTAAAATTCAGCTTTGAATCACAGGTATATTATATTTTGATATATACAGGTATAATTTACATTTAAATGAGATTATTATAAATTGTAATAATATTTTTTTTTTTACTGAATTTTGGATCAAATAAAAGCAGCCTTGTTGAGCAGAAGAGACTTAATTAGTTATTATTAAGCTTAAAGCTTAATTAGTCTAAAGTTTTGACGGTGTCTTATATTTTATATAAATATAAAACATACATATATTGTGTGTATATTTAGTTTTTAAAAAATGGTTACATAATGGCTTCACTATACATTGTTATCTACTACCAGTAATGATAATATCAAAGAATCAGCTAAATTTTTCCCCAAAACCATGACCACAAAAACGCGTAAATTCATGAGTCATTTTGCTCTCTAGACACTGACTTCAAAACTCCATATCTCTTGACCATTAACATGCATTTAATATCGTCATCGTGTGGCTGTGGCGTGTGTTTAGCTCACAGAGCAGAAGCGGGAGGTCACGTCCAAGAGAGAGGAGGTTGTGGCCCTGCAGAAGGAGTTGAACAGCATTCAGGAGGTCCTGAAACAGAGAGAGGAGGTGATAGAGAAGAACAAACACAACACGACACAGCTCCAGCGAGAGACAGACTCTCTTTACAAACAGGTAAACACTCTGAAATCACAAATTGGCCAGTCTGGGTATTGAGACCTGAAAGAAAACATGGAGTAAGCATGATGTTGTTTCTGTGTGTTTAGCTGAAGGGTGTTTGTGAGGTCTCCGGTGAGCGCTCTCACGTGTAATATTTCCTGTCTGCTGTATCGACCAACCACGTATAGGCATGGAATTCCAATTAACTCCCTTTAATTAGGCCCTCACTTGCTCATGGCACAGTTTCTTCATTTATTTTAATCTTGTTTATGCACCTTGATTGTTTCACAATATAGATTTTTTTAATTAGGGAAGATTGATTAAATTGCATTGATTCTCTGTCCTTATTAAAATGAACCCCACCCCCCCACTCTACTCTCTCCAAACCAGTGTTATTTTTCATAATTAGTGCTGTGCCTTCAGCTTGGCTTTAAGTGTGTGTGTTATGAAAATAATGTTTATCATACTTTATTACAGCATCTGAAAGACTGTTGTATTGGCAACCACTGCATGAGCCAGTGGAGGTTTCATTAGAAGTTTAACTACATTAAACAAAACAATTCTGTATTTGTTTCATTTCATTACCTCCTATTTTTTATTTGATAGTATATATTATATTATATTATATTATATTATATATACAATATATTAGAGCTGCGCAATTAATCGTAAAAAGATTGCGATCTCGATTCAAGCACCGTCACAATCTTATTTTATTAATGACAACGATTCGCCCTCCTCTTTTAAACCTTTGACAAAATCATACTGGAATATTCAAACATGTGTTCGTGCTGCCAGAGCCAGTTTTGAACCACACATTAGTTATTTCTGTGTTACAAATATTCAAATTATCACAGAAGTACTGAGATATAAGTTTTAAGTTAGCATATAAGCACCAATGTCTACGATCAAAATACAGCAATATACCTTTTGAAGCGAACTTGGCACGTCAAATAATGGTTGTATCGATTACGTCTTATTCCACTAGGTGGCGACAAGTGACTGTTAAATTTATTTGTCATTGAATCATTCATTCAAAAGATTTGTTCAAAAACACCGATTCATCCAGGAATGAAACAAGCATTTATTAACAAGTCATTGAATTCATTCAAAAGCATTATTTAAATAATTCATACAAAATATTTTCCAGCAATTTATATTTTGTCAGAACCTTCTGTTATTTAGTTTGGTTGTATGATGCATTGGGTTATGTCAAGTTGTCATAACATAGACTTCTCAGACAATGTGACATAATTGTAGTCGTGGGTAGTCGTGGCCTAATGGTGAGGGAGTCGGGCTTGTAACCTGAAGGTTGCTGGTTCGATTCCCACGCCAGCAGGAATTGAAGGTGGGGATTGTGAATGAACAGCTCTCTCTCCACCTTCGATACCATGACTAAGGTGCTCTTGAGCAAGACACAAAACCTTGTAAGTCACTTTGGATAAAAAAAATAAAAAAAATAATAATTGAGCAAATGACATGTGTCATTTGTGACACATTATAATAATAATAAATATAGCAATGATCAGGGTTCAAGCACTTTAAGGCCTTTAAGCATATGCGTAAAAAGATGTTTTAATTAGCAAGCTTGTAACCATCTCGATCATAGATGGAAAAGACCGTTTACAGCCAATACAGACAATTTACCTTAGGAAATATATGGTTTATAAAGCTTTTTAAAAGTTATCGAGGTGAAACTAAAAACCTGGGACTAGTTCGCCAAAGATGGTTTTTGAAATAATCTCCAATATTAACAAACGAATCGATGGACATTAAAGCAGGCACCCCTCGGTGGCCGATTATTAAAACTTTATAGTTATCGTCCTTGATGTGAATGGTCTTTTAGTGTCTTTTTGACAAATTTTGCACAGGCAATCAACACTAATTTTCTTTACAAAGTATAAGAATGTGGTTTCATTCTCAGTGGCATTAGACTATCAAAGTAGATTGTTGTTCCAGCAAACTCTGACTGCTTGTGTAACTCTCGAGGTCCTCTAGATGATCTCAACCTGCCGTCTGCTTCACCTGATAAACACTTGATGCTGATCCGTAGAATTTTTAATCATCAAGCGAAGCTCAGCTCTTTTAATTTTGATCGATGACTTCGTTTATCCTTTACATAACACATTCCCATCTCTGCTCTACCCCTCCACCTCTCTCAGCACCCCTCCGCCTGGTATGAAAATGATATTAGAAACTAAATGAGATTTGAAATTGTGTGTTTGACAAGTGACTTGATGACAGGGTTATATTGCAGGGCCTGATCCATGGAAATTTTATGCTAATAACACTGCTGGCCAACCGATCTAGTACGAAATTAATCAGTGGCAGAAAAGAACGAGAGAGCTCCATAAAAAGTGTGTCTCCCCTCCCTCTTTCTGTCTGTCTGTCTGAGTCTCATCTGTAATAGCCATGGGCTCTTTTCTGTGTGATGAGTTTGCGACTGAAATAGGGACTTAGAAGAGTTTAGCACCGATTCATGCTGTAATGTCGCCATGCAACGCACTGCTGTCAACTCCCTCCAAGGACTTAACAAGGTGCAATTTTTGGTTTTTGTTTATGTTGCCTTGGCTCATATGTCATCTTGGGCTTATCTTGAGATGTGGATGCAGTGTAAGCTTTTAGCTAATAATGCCATTATTGTAGAAATGCATTATTCTCAGCCAGCCATGATTCTATTATTCTGCGAGAGAACACGTCCAAAATGAGGGGTTACAGAGATAAAGTGACTAGATTTGGGGTTAGATAGCTGGCCATGGGAACATGTGGGCCCACGACCTGCTCCGTGTAAAATAAAACATTTTATTCGGCTGTAACTGAGTCTTCAGCTGATTTTTCAAAAGTCCTATTATATGAGCCAACTTGAGTTTACTTCTCCAAAAGTGTCATTCAGTTGTCTCAAAAGATTTCAATGATATAGTGATACAGAAATCTGTAGTCCAGAATATAGTCTACTTTTCAATATCACTGTTAATAATAATAAAAATAGTAATAATTGTATTACATAGTAAAACATTTATTTATTTAATGTTGTTGTTGTTGTTGTTGTTATTTTTGGTAATTTTGCAGTAAAAAATTATGTGCTTGGTGTTAGGGACATAATAATAATATTTTATAGAATTTTTCCCTCCCTAATTTATTCAGTTTTTCATGGCCTTGCAAGGTTGACGGATTAAACCCTCTAGATTTCATAAAATGCAACTGAATTAAAGTTTTAGTGAAGTTCCATTGTCTCATGTTAGATTAACATTATGCTTGGAATTACGTTCAAAATGTACGTTATAAACTAACCGATCTGAACTGTGGGATAATAATAATAATAATAATAAATATAGCTGAAAGCAGCAATGATCAGGGTTCAAGCACTTTAAGGCCTTTAAGCATATGCATAAAAAGATGTTTTAATTAGCAAGCTTGTAACCATCTCAATCATAGATGGACAAGACCGTTTACAGCCAATACAGACAATTTACCTTAGGAAATATATGGTTTATAAAGCTTTTTACAAGTTATCGAGGTGAAGCTAAAAACCTGGGACTAGTTCGCCAAAGATGGTTTTTGAAATAATCTCCAATATTTAATGAACGCATTGATGGACATTAAAGCAATCACTCCTCGGTGGCCGATTTCTTTCAAATTTCTCACAGGCCTCTGGGGTCGTGAGTCAAACAGGCCCAGCATCTATCGTTCCGATCAGATTGTATTTTTACAAAAAATTTCGACAATCGAATCCGAGGCATGTACATCTTGAGTCAAGGATTCTTTAGGAGTAATGAGCCTTTTCATACTTTTGACCGCTGTAGCGCCCCCGTCAGGCCAATCAGGGTGAGCTTTGGTGACATTGTAGACGGTGTGAGTACTATCAGCCCTCCAAGATTCAACTCTCTACGACTTACGGTTTGGTCTGCCTGATCACTTTTAGTGGAGAATACTGATCCTTGGAAATTTTAACAATTACAATAGAGTTACAGCACTACTCGCTTGAACCCCTAATAATTGAGAATCAGCATTTAACCATGTTTTTTTCCTGTTTATATGCATTTACATGCCGTATCTGTTAAACAGTCCGTCAATACACCTTTTCTGTGCCACATCTGCAATCAATTTAGTTGACCAATCAGGCATCCTCAAAGGATCATCTGTCCAAATTTTTTCTTGTGGTTGTCGAACCTTTCCTCTGCTTTATCACCTTTTTCTAGCTTTCATCAACTTAAGAGACATTCGTATTCTCTCCTTTCCGCTGCTTTCTTGCTTCATTTATCCCATTCATCTGTCAGCAGTTTTCCCACGTGCATGTCCGTACGCCTCCTCCCGGCGCGACTCCAAGGAAACAGAAGCGTAGGTGAATCACTAATGGACTCATTATCAGGTTCCACTCGTTTAAAACAACACAATTAGCGCTGTATTCTTAATGATGCTTGCAAAGGGAAGTTCAGTGCACCGAGGAGACTCCATCCAGGGCCTTCACCAACCTAATAAATCACGCAAGTTAACTCGCAAAACTAATATACCGCATGTGTGTGCGCACAGGAGTCTGTGTGATTTATTATTTTCACCCTGCGAGACATCTGTTACAGTGCTCCTTATTTTTGTAATGCATCATCAGCCAGGGGAAAAAATAATATTATCCAATCTGGGATCGTCTCTCTCTGGAGTCTAATAATCTAATGTAGAGCGGCTATCAGTGAGCCACCACAGACACGCTTCAGGGAGCAAACAGGCTTCGGTGATTTCTGTCTGAGAATCTCTAGCATTCATTATATATGCCAGCGTTTGACTGTAGAAATATAGAGTTGTAATAGGATGGTTCTGACTCTAAATTATATTCAATGAGTTGCATTTGAGATGTACTAATATTGGTTAAGGAATATCACACACAAGAGTGCTGTTGTACTAAATAAAGGAACAGGTAATTGTGAGTGTGATGTTGCTTTTATAGTGTGTGCGGAGGTGTTGTGTGCGCTGTGTAGTTCTAGACTAAATGTGAACATGCATTTACTCATCTCATTTGCACAAAAACAGATTCAGTATGCCTCAAAATAAATAAAAACAGACTCAGAATAGTAGGCAAATCTGCAGTAATTAAATATGTTAAATAATACAAATGTACTTTATGTATTTAATCTCACTTTATTGACCAATGTCTTTGCTACTGACCTTCGGTGATTCAATTAAACCATATGAATGTTTTTTTTTCCAAAATTTACTTTAGATAAACATCACATTTATATTTTTTTTATTGCTGGAGAAAGAGTTTTTTTCGTACTTTCGTACTTTTCCTACATTCTATTCTTCAGCAATCTAGAATAGCAGCACAGTTGAAAGGTTTGTTTGAGCTGCGCCCTCTACTGTACAGATGTGAATTTGCATTTCCTTCAGCCTGAGGCTTATTCATTTTCAATTTACCAACAAAATATTACAAGGTTGGCTATTTATTCTTTGCTAATGAAAATAGTTCCAGAAGAAGCCAAAGCGTCAAAACTTGCATGTCAAAGGCAAGGACTCCACTAGACCCCTGAAGGTGTTCTGTGGGATTTGCACCAAGATGTTAGCAGCAAATCCTTTAAGTCCTGTAAGTTTCGAGGTGAGGCTTCCGTGGATCGGACTTGTTTGTTCAGCATATCCCACAGATGCTCGATTCGACTGAGATCTGGGGAATTTGGAGGCCAATTCAACACCTCAAACTCGTTGTTGTGCTCCTCAAACCATTCCTGAACCATTTTTGCTTTGTGGCAGGGAGCTTTATCCTGCTGAAAGAGGCCACAGCCACCAGGGAATACCGTTTTCATTAAAGGATGTACATGCAACAATGCTTAGGTAGGTGGTACGTGTCAAAGCATCATCCACATGGATGGCAGGACCCAAGGTTTCCCAGCAGAACATTGCCCAAAGCATCACACTTGCCTCCACCAGCTTGGCTTCTTCCCGTAGTGCATCCTGGTGCCATGTGTTCCTCAGGTATGCAACGCACATGCACTCAGCCATCCACGTGATGTAAAAGAAAACATTCTTGATTCATCAGACCAGGCCACCTTCTTCCACTGCCCCGTGGTCCTGTTCTGATGTTCATGTGCCAACTATTGGCGCTTTCAGCGTTGGACAGGGGTCAGCACGGGCACCCTGACTGATCTATCAAACTGATGCACTGTGTGTTCTGACGCCTTTCTATCAGAACCAGCATTAACTTCTTGAGCAATTTGAGCTATAGGAGCTCGTCTGTTGGATCGAACCACACAGGCCAGCCTTCGCTCCCCACGTGGATCAATGAGCCTCGGCCGCCCATGACCATGTCGCCAGTTCACCTCTGTTCCTTCCTCGACCACTTTTGATAGATACTGACCACTGCAGACCAGGAACACCCCACAAAAGCTGAAGTTTTGGAGATGTTCTGACCCAGTCGTCTAGCCTTCACAATTTGGTCCTTGTCAAACTCACTCAAATCCTTACTCTTGCCCATTTTTCCTGCTTCTACCATATCAGCTTTGTGGACAAAATATTAAATGCCTAATACTGTACATCCCACCCACTAACAGGTGCCGTGATGAAGAGATAATCAGTGTTATTCACTTTACCTGCCAGTGAGGTCATAATGTTATGCCTGATAGGTGTATTTAGTATTTTCATATAATTGAGATTCTCTTATTGTTTTTATTAATGTTTTGAAATAGTTTTTATATTTTATGGTTTCATTTTAATTTTAGCTAAGGTGTTTGTCATTTTTTTGTGTGTTTTTGTCATTTTATTCATTTGTCTATATAATTTTTATGTCAGTTTTAGTTAACTGTAATGACTCTGTTCGATTTTGTTGTTGGTTCTGTGTCAGTGTAAAGCCCAAAATGAAGAGCTGTGTGATCTACGTGGGGAGATGCGGCGGTGGCAGCAGGAGGCCCAGGAGCAGAAGGAGAGACGGGTGAAGGAGGTACAGGACCTTAAGAGAGAGCTGCAAAGCACACAAAGTCGCCTGCAGCTGCACAGAGATAACCTGGAGAGTTTGCACCAAGAGCTGGCCCACAGACAGCAGAGAGACACAGAGGAAGAGGTGAGACAGCACAGCCGACTTCAGTTTCACTATATCACAACTTTTGTTTCTAAATATAAGTGTTTCTTTGTGTCAGGCCTCCTGCAGGGAAGCAGCTCTCCACAGTCAGGATGCAGAGTTGATTCAGCTGAAGGCAGGTCTGCTGGAGGCTGAGAAACTGGCCACAGATGCAGAAGCCCGGCTACAGCCTCTTAGTGAATCCCTTGAGCTCTGCAAACACAAGTACCAGGCCTGCCTCAGCAAGATCGCCCAACTAGAGAACATGTTGCATAGCCGAGAGGAGGACCTGAAAGAGGCCCACAATCAGGTTGGTACTTAAATTAGTCTTAGGTACCTTTAGAATTAAGTCTGCATTGCAACTAGGTATGCACAGTATATTGATATTAATACTTATTCTTTCCAGATGAACAGAATATCCTTTTATATTTATATATATATATATATATATATTATGGGGAGCCTAACAGGAAATAATTGAATGTAAATCCGAATATATAGTTATAAATCCGAATATATAGTTATAAACCCGAATATATAGTTATAAACCCGAATATGTAAATGTAAATCTTGAATATATAGTTATAAATCCGAATATATAGTTATAAACACAAATTTATAAATGTAAATCCTGAATATATAAATGTAAATCCGAATATATAAATGTAAATCCTGAATATATTGTTATAAACCTGAATATATAAATGTAAATCTGAATATATAAATGTAAATCCTGAATATATAGTTATAAACTCGAATATATAAATGTAAATCTGAATATATAGTTATAAACCCGAATATATAAATGTAAATCCTGAATATATATAAAAATATATTCAAATCCTTTCCTTTTTCCCTTCCTACTCTAGCTTATGTTACTCTGAGCAATGTATGAAACTTGTATTGTGAGCACTTCCTGTGTCTATTTGCCTCCTCATGAATAATCGCTTGTTTGTATTCCTCACTTGTAAGTCGCTTTGGATAAAAGCGTCTGCTAAACGATTAAATGTAAATGTAAAACAGTGCAATTTCAATTTTTACTGTATTTTTGATCAAATAAATCCAGTGAACAAAAACATTTAAAAATATTTTAAAATCTAATCGATCCCAAACTTTTAACTGGTAGTACATTACCACGCAAAGAAAAACATCAAATTGCATCATCAGTCTCACTGTAAAGTACCTGAAAATGCCAGCATTACTATAAATACATGTATTATATTGGTGTCAGCAAGGACCAGAGAATTGATTTATAAAAATCTATTCCTAATAACTTTCTGCAACATTTTTGAGCCACCCTGAAACTAGAGGCTGTATATTAAATTACTGAGAGCAGACATCAGTGGTGATACTGGAATGAGGCTGATTTTGTCTCCTCAGGTTGCACAGAGGGAAGAGCAGGTCCTCCGTCTGAGAGCTCAGGTTGTAGCTCTGCAGAGGGATTTGCAGGTACACTGCACCCAGCTGGAGAGTGGAGACGATGCCCTTGCCGCACTGAGCCAGCAGCTTCGCGACACACTGGAAGAGCTGGAGCACAGCCGTAATCATGCACAAGAGAGTGAGCTGCTCATCAGCACACTCAGAGACACCGCTGCTCGCCTTCATCGCCAGGTAGCCCTACCAGAAATACCATTAACTACATCTGAGTACTAGCAGAGTACGTCTGTTTCTTTGCGGTGACCGTGATATTTCCATGTAAGATCTTGGTCATTCCTGTCAAACAAATGTAGTCCTAACCCTACCTCTAATCCTACACGTTAAAGGGTTAGTTCACACAAAAAATTTAAATTCTGTCATTAATTTCTCACCCTCTTGTTGTTCCAAACCCCGTAAGATTTTCGGGAACACCAGTGAAGATATATTTAATTGAATCTGAGAGCTCTCTGTGCAATATTAATGATCTAAGCACATGGTATGAAGTGCATGGGGGCATGTCCGAATCAACTTTTGCTAGTTTAACAACAGATAAAATGGTTGGCGTGCCAGGTGCATGGTCCAAAAAAGTTCTCTTAATGAGTCATGGGTGTGTTTTGGGTGTAACATGTAATAAACCAATCAGAGTGATCTCCCATTCCTTTTAAAAGCCAAGTGTGCTTGCTCCATGGCGGATTGCTGTTAACATGATGGAATATAGACACCCTCAAGCTGACGAGTTTGTTTAAATACATGTGTGTATTGCTACGATTGATCAAATAATTAGCCAATTTCATTTGTCATTACTGATACATGCAATAACTATCCATTATGACATGTTAAAAATCTTTCGACCAGGTTTTTGTTGGTCAATGGCGCAGTCATTTTCAGTTGCCTCGAAATAGCTACACGCCAACAATGCACCTGCACACACCTCGTTTTCAGACCAGCACGCCCATGAGCGAACAGACGGACACGAGTGCATTTGCTATTTAAACAACGCGGGCGCAGGACATGAAAATGATAACTGCGTCGGGCTGAAGCTAGCAAAAACCCTTACTTTGCGAAAATGAAAACACGCTCAAAATAGAATAGTGTTGTATATAAGACGTTGTATGTATAGCATTTTTGGTGTATTTTTGAAACAATTATTAGATCTAAACAAAACTATTAGCATCATTTCAATGACTCGGGAATGTTGCTTTAGGAATGTTGATCCAAGAAACATGTCCTAGAGAGATGCTGCAGATTTGCATGATGAATGCCCCATAATGCAACAGACTCATCTCTTCCCTAGAGTTGAATTCTGTTGGCTTGAGATTGCATATCAAGCCAAATGGAACCTAGTTACCACATGTACAGGTGGAAAGTGGCTTGTTAGTGCAGCTTGAGGTGTGAACACAATGGGGAAGGGAATCTACGCCACTCTACGGGTGCAAAAGCCAATCTGAGCCTCAGATACGTTTGAGTGTTCTGACCGGATTGTATCGATCCAGGTCAGAACCCTCACGCTTCATGCTATGTGCGGAGAGAGCATTTTCAGGTGTTTCATTTCCCACAGTGTCAGCAAGAGAGCTGTGATAGGCTCTCTTGAGGAATTCTGGGAGTTGAAGTTGTTATTGATTTGTAGTTGTTGAGTAAAGATTGCATGTGTGGCGCTTTCAGACAGCACGACTGGTGTTTAAATGGATCTGAAGTTGTTTTGATTTGCGTGTACATTCACCGGGAGGGGCGTCTGGGTGGCGTAAAGTGGAAAAGCCTGCTGAGTCTGTGGTGTCTGGTTGAAATAATGGGCATTGCTCTCAGCGGTGGAGGGACAGGCCTTGTCTACAGCCCAGCGGTGCAGTCACCTCTGTCGGATACAGTGCACACTAGGTGTGAGGACCTTCCCGCCCTACCTTCCTGCTCCTCACTGTGCCTTTTTTCTCCTCTAGCACCTCAGGCTTCTCCTCTCAGATGTCTATGATGCCCAGTATCCCATTAGCAATCCCTAAACATCACACTCATGCACGCTATATTGATCCATTTTCAGTCAGGACCTCAAAACACAGACGTCCTTCAGCCATTCACCCATGTCTCCTTTCTGTATGTGTAAGCTTCCCTTAATTGCTCCCGCTCACTCCTGTCAAACTGTTGTGCCGTATGTGCCCCGGTATCACAGCACATAACCTTCAACAGAGTGAGAGGGAAAGTTTCCTTTATCTTAAAATATCGCATCAGTTAATCACCTCACTCTGTTGGCAATAATATACTCGCCGCAAACAAAATCGAAAAATAAACTGGCGGGAGGTCATTCTAAACAAAGTCAGGCCAAAACAAAGACCCTGTTTACACCTGGTATTAAAGAGTTCGTTCACCCAAAAATGAAAATTCTTTCATTAATTACTTACCCACATGTCGTCCTAACCTTCGTTCATCAAATTAATTGAATTGCCAGTATAATATGTTCAATTTAACCTTCCTTGCTTTTTCCTAGCTCATCGCTGATTTTGTCTTCCTCAGAACAACAGCAAAAGGCAGTGTGACATAATGAAATATTATATCCATTAAGCCTGAACCCATTTGGAACGGATTTTTTATTCAGTCTTCAGTTCTGACAGTGCTGTGCTGGACTATCTTTCTCAGAAGGAAGAACTTAACAGGCATTGTGTCCTGTTAACAGACCTTACTCTGACTGAAGAAGATCAAGACCAGATCGAGACTGAGCTGCTTATGGTTTTACATGCTGTTTTACAGTTCAGAATAATGACTACCCAGTCTTTCTGTCCAGATTACTGTTTATTTCCCTGTTTTATAACACATAGTAAACCGCATGATCATGGCTCATGAATATTGATTAGATGACAGATCATTTGCTACCTAATGAATAATTAGTAGTCTTAAAGGGTTCCTTGATTATGATTTCACTTTTTGACTTTAGTTAGTGTGTAATGTTGCTGTTTGAGAGTAAACAAAATCTTTAAAGTTACGAAGCCCAAAGTTCATTGCAAAGGGAGATATTTTCTTTTACAGGACTACAACAAACAGCTGATAGTGACTACAACGAGCTTCTTGCATGGTTGGTGACATACCGTGCCTTCGAGGACACACAACAAAGTGGGCGGGGCCATGTTGGGCTGCTTTAGAGAAGAGGAAGAGCTGTTGTAGTAGAGTGTTGTTGATGCCGTCATTTTACAGCGGACTGCTTCACAAACAAGGGTCAATTCAACACTGGATTTGTACAAAAGATTAACATGACGGCACATGCTAGTCGATGAGTTGGAATCAACTCCACAGCACCTATATAAATTTATCCACTAACCGTTCAGAAACGTCCTTGTAACTTCTTCCTGAGTCTCTCCATCAGTGTCGACTCTTTTGAACAATGTAAGGCTGAACACTGTTATTGACAATCCTCATTTTGGCTGCGTGAGATTCTCCAGCTTTGTTGTTGTTGAGAAACCGAAGTGTGAGCTGTTAAAGCTCCGCCCTCTTCTGGAAAGTGTCCCGGGAGCAGCAGCTCATTTGCATTTAAAGGGACACACACACAAAAACTGCTCACACCCAAATAGGAGCAAATTCGTCAAGCTATAATAAATAATCTGTGGGGTATTTTGAGCTGAAACTTCACAGACACATTCTGGGGACTCCAGAGACGTATATTATAGGTCCCCTTTAACTATAAGGCAGAGGTAGCCTTTTGGGTATTAAAGAAATATTTTTTTTTTTTACTATATGTGTTCTCTAGGAATGAAACCCACGACAATTGTGTTTCCAGCACCATGCTTTACCCATAATTACACATTTATGACCACTCAAATTTGAATGTGTGAACAGCCTGTTGCTGTAATGTGGATTTCCAACAGAATTGTAAATCTGTAAAGCCGAGTGTGACAGATCGTGTATGTGTGTGTCGTCTAGGCTGAAGAGCAGGAAGAGACACTAGTGAAGACACAGGCTGATTTTTCCATCTACCGGGCGACTCACGTTCACTCCGACTCGGACTACAAATCCCAGCTGTCCCGCGTTCAGGAACTAGAGCACGTGAGTGAAGCACAATCAGTGTTTGTCTTTGTAGTTGAGAAAAACGCCGCACGCTACACTCACATCTGTATGGATCCATCACTGTAATCTCTGGCTGTTACAAAAATGGGCTTTAAATGGACCCACCTGCTCCCCGTGTCATACTTTACTGTATACATTGACACTGCAACTCGGGGACTATTTATCAGTCATGAGCTGAGGCTTTGATTGGATCCAGAGAGGCTTCATGCAAGTTCATGGGCACCTTTGTGACTAATTGTTTGTTATGTCAGCGTGGCAGCCAGCCATCCAGCTTTAATGGAGTGTAGTGGAGCGATCCATCAGGCTGTCAGAGAGCTCGAAAGTCAGCCGGAGTGTCAGCGGTTCGTCGCACTCTACGCGAACGGCGACGTGATTTAGTGCCCTCCTCGCGCCACTGCCCACCCGCTCCCCGTTCTCAGATTGATTACCCTCCGGTCCCGCTGACAGTGCCCGCCATCTTCTGGCAACCTTTTAGCAGTGTTTTATAGATGATTCCAGCACCTCGTTTGGCTATTTATACATCTGTAAGTGGCCATGAAATATAGATTTGTCTTGACACATGTTCTCGTTGGAGTGGCGAGTCCCAGCGCCTCGTGACACCTCGTTATTTTAATGGTGCCAAACGAAGGGCCCCCAACCTTGCCCGCGTTTGCGGATTATGCCTCTACTTTATTAGTTTCGCAATCAGATCTCGCTAAAACCTGTCCCGTTTGCATGCAGCAGACGAGAGCTTGGTACGTGTTACCCGCACCACTGTGACACAGCGCTTCACCTGTCAGCTTGACGTGCGCACACAACCCAGTTGCCAGGGTAATTAAGCGATGGCACCCCCACACACAGAGCATCCCAGAGACTTAATTGAATGGTTAGCGTGTCAAAAGCGCAGGCTGCCGGATTGGAGGTGACACCTGTCAGAGACAAGCCTTGTGTCGCAACCCGGAATGTGTTCGTGCCGCAATGAGGATGCTAAATGAAGGCCAGACGGGAGTGGAATGGAGTCGAAGAGGCGAGCGGAAGCAGCGGGCGTAGCGATAGCCTTAGGGATGGAGACAGCTTGGGGGAAGAGGGGGGATTCTCATCTGCCTTAGGTTGGCCCTTCCAGTGCCCCAGGCATCAACACGACTCCCCCAAGGCACAATCACTGAAGTTTGACAGCTATGCGACGACTTTGCGTGTTAGCGGAGGTGTGTGTGTGTTTGTCCTTAGGCGCTGTTCCATTCACTGGAGCGCTGCGGTCAGAGCGCCCAGGAGCTGCGGGTCTGCCAGCTGGAGTTGGCGCGGCACCGGGATTGCAGTCCGGCAGGTGAGTGAACTCGCTACTCACTTTCTCACTCCATTCCATCCCTGATTCCAATCAGCTGTGTGCGCTGCAGAGGTGCAGCGACTGCAGGAGCAGGTGAGGAAGCTCCAGGCGGATGCAGCAGATGAGGGCCGGAGACGAGCACAAGTTGATACTCTGCAGCAGAAGGTTGCCAATCTGGAAGGAGAACTACAGGCAGCTCAAAGGCAGTGTGACCAGGTAAACAAGTACACACACACACTCACAGGTGCAGATCAGAAACGCTTCGCCCATGGCAGATTCTCACAGCCGCTCTCTCTCAGGCTGTCCAAAAGAGAGACGCCCTACTGAGACAGTCGGAGGCTGATCTTCTGCAGGCACGGGAGAAGATCCGAAGCAGGACGGCGGAGGCAGATAAGCAGGCTTTCTCTGCTCGAGGGCTGGAAGCTGATCTGCAGAGAGCCAAGAAAGAGAAAAGGCAGAGGGAGAAAGAGTGTGCCTCACTCAAAACGCAGCTGCTTCAGCTTGGAGAACAACTGAAGGAGGTTCACGCCACCTGCAGAGACACGGGTAACACAGAGTGCAACACCTGTAGAACATTGCCATGATGTGAATAGTTATATATATATATATATGCTTTATTAATATCTTAGAAGATTCTTACCTGAAACTGTATACAGGAGCCCCAAAAAGTATTTAGACACGTAAGCCACACTTAAAATGAATGTCATTGCTTTAGAGAACACACTTATCATTCAAGCACACTTTTCATTCAAAACATTTCTCAAATTAAGTGATCGTGACACTTTCTGGTTGCCACACATTACTGGATCATATGGAAGCTTGTTTCCGCCACAAACTAAAAAGTAAAAAAGGTAATTGCGACTTTTTGTCTAGCAATTCTGACTTTTTTACTCATAATTGTGTTTATATGTCGCAATTCTGAGAAAAACATCTTTTTTCCCTCACAATTGCACATTATAACACGGAATTGCGGGTTTATATCTCAAATTCTGACTTTATAACTCGCAATTCTGTCTTTATAGCTCACAATTGTGAGTTAATATCATAATTCTGAGAAATAAAAAAAGTCAGAATTGTGAGATAAAAAGTTACAATTACCTTTTTTTATTTCATGGTGGAAACAAGCTTCCATAGGATCATGTTCATAGTTTATTTCATGAACTACATGTGATTACTCTGCTATAGGACACATCCACTGAAAACCACATTGATTAAAAACCAGCTGATTAAAAGTCATTACTAAAATGGCTCCGAGAAGTGAAGTTGGTACTGAGAAAGCTTGTTTGCAAGTGCCACTTGGTTTGAAATTTTGTATCTAATGAAATGAAATTCTTACATTTAATGCAACTTAAGTGGATAGTACTCAAAAATGAAGAGTCTGTCATCATTTAGTCACTCTCAAGACTTCTGTTAATCTTCGAAACACAAATTAAGATATGTTTAACCTTAGAGATTTCTGTCCCTGCATTAAAAAAGGTTAATAAAGACAGTAGAAGTAATCCATATGAAACGAGTGCTTTAATCCAAGTCTTCTGAAGAGAAGGGTTTGTCAGAGTATGTGTGTGCACCTGTTTGTGTTCTCCAGTAGTCTGACTCTGAGTATCCCGTCTGAAATGAAACAGTGAAACAGCCCATCAATTCTCAGCCTCCAGCCATCAGATACATACACATTTTAACACACACCACTGTGGGAATAAGCTCATTAGAAACAATATCCTCATCCCAGATGAACAGAGGCATATATATATATATATTTAACATTTGAATTATAAAGTCAGTATTGAAAAACGCCTTTTTTCCCTCACAATACTTTATAACTCACAATTCGGACTTTATATCACTCAATTCTGACTTTATATCACTCAATTTTGACATTACATCACTCAATCCTGACTTTATAACTCACAATTCTGACTTTATATCACCCAATTCTGACTTTATAACTCACAATTCTGACTTTATATCACTCAATTATGACTTTATATCACTCAATTCTGACTTTATAACTCACAATTCTGACTTTATATCACTCAATTCTTACTTTACATCACTCAATTCTGACTTTATAACTCACAATTCTGACTTTATAACTCACAATTCTGACTTTATATCACTCAGTTCTGACTTTATATCACTCAGTTCTGACTTTATAACTCACAATTCTGACTTTATATCACTCAATTCTGACTTTATAACTCACAATTCTGACTTTATATCACTCAATTCTGACTTTATAACTCACAATTCTGACTTAATATCACTCAATTCTGACTTTATATCACTCAATTCTGACTTTATAACTCACAATTCTGACTTTATATCACTCAATTCTGACTTTATAACTCACAATTCTGACTTAATATCACTCAATTCTGACTTTATATCACTCAATTCTGACTTTATAACTCAATTCTGACTTTATATCACTCAATTCTGACTTTATATCACTCAATTCTGACTTTATAACTCAATTCTGACTTTATATCACTCAATTCTGACTTTATAACTCACAATTCTGACTTTATATCACTCAATTCTGACTTTACATCAATCAATTCTGACTTTATAACTCACAATTCTGACTTTATATCACTCAATTCTGACTTTATAACTCACAATTCTGACTTTATATCACTCAATTCTGACTTTACATCAATCAATTCTGACTTTATAACTCACAATTCTGACTTTATATCACTCAATTCTGACTTTATATCACTCAATTCTTACTTTATATTAGTCAATTCTGACTTTATAACTCACAATTCTCGCAAATATCTTTTTAATTTTTTATTTCATCAAGCTTCCATAGGAAACAGTTATTTAATTTTTGTAATAATATATCTCAATATTTCTATTGCTGTTTTACTGTATTTTTGATCAAGTAAACGCAGCCTTGGTCAGCTTAAGAGACTTTCAGAAAACATACCCCAAACAGAAAACAGAAAACAACGCCAAACTTTGGAGTAGTAGTCTAAATATATTGTTATACACATCCAAAACTCTGACACTCTTGAGATGAGGTCTTCAGAGATATCACAGTTCATATGTGTGTGTGTTTCAGCCCAGGAGCTGACGCGGCAGCAGGAGAAGGTGCAGCTGTTGGAGGGAGGTCAGCGTCTGGTTCAGGAGCAGCTCTCTGAGCGTGTGGCGGAGGTGGTGCGGGCAGAGAAAGCCCAGAGGAGACTGCAGGCAGAGCTCAAGAGAATAACAGACAGTCTGGAAAACACCCAGCAGGAGCTGCAGGACTCACGGTAAGCTCAAAACCAGGGGGTCTGCTTGGCCCAGTTAGCCCCTGCTCCTAGATACCATATCTACACCGTTACATGGGGGGAAAAAACATTTCAGCCATTCAAAATTACAAAATTAACGATGTATTCATACACTCAAATTATTGTTTTAAAAAAGGCTTGATGTCCAGAATTGAGCACCCATGAGTAAAGATCAGCATGGCTTATTTTTCCAGTGTGCTCGAATGCAGTTCGAGTGATTATTTGGACTGCATAGTACAGCAGACAGATTTCCAAACTCAGTTCCTCAGGATGACACTCTCATATCACACTCATATTAAGGCTGCGAGCGAAGCTATGAGCCGATTAATCCAAATTTCTCAGCTTTATACTGACGTCAAGTCATGTCTGAATGATCGTATTTACCAGATGAGCGCACATGAACGCCACCACAATGCCAGTATTACCAGTGGGGAACTCTGGATTTACTTTGAGCCCTGACTTTCCGAGTTTGGGGCAGGTCTATTGTAGAAATATTCCAGGTTAAATACAAGCTAATCTTTATGGCCGACAGTCGATTGTCGATTACCACAGGAAATAATTTAGTAATTTAAAATGAATTTAAGAATTTGAAACTACATTTCCCATGATGCTCTATGGAAGAATGAGAATAGAGTGCAGCTGTCAGGTTCCAGAAGTAAAAATCCCATTCATTTTCTCCATAGGAGAATTGATGAACCTCTAAAGACAAACCTGTTGTGAGATCGATGGTATATGCTTTTGTTGAAGTCATCAGGGTATATTATTTCAAGTTATTTTTAAATAATCAAATAATAATTTAAATATTTGTATGCATGATATGCATTTTTTTAATAAATGTAAAATGTATTTCTACATATAATCATTATCTTTAAATCAATAGTCTTATTTTTTCCATCGTTTGTAACTAGATTGTTATTTATAATGCTTGATGGAATTGTAGTTCATTCTTTTAAAACAGCCGTTAAGAACACAGTCTAGTCTTGCACCTTTTGCACTTTTTTGCTTCAAATTAAAGTTGGTAATGTTGTAATAATGTTCACCTGTGTCTGGTTAGTTTGGTTTATGGCTTCTTTAACAAAGACTTGAATGGGAAAATCACTTCCAGAACCAATGGGTGAGTACTGTTGCACTGTGGAAATCATGATAAAATACATCAGCGTCAATTGCACTACACTAGAGTTGTCAAAAGTACTGACTTCGGTACCACAGCAGTACTGAAATTTTAACAATGTGACGCTTTGAGCGCATTCGTAAACACCACTGACTGGCCATTGTGTTCACGACTCATCAGATACGTCTGTGATTGGCTACGATGATCAATGCTTCAAACCCTGAAATGTGAAAAGGGTCTATTGTGTTCCAAACAAAATCACTTCAATGCACATTTTCATAATTACATAATTATAGTAAGTATGAGCTTCCCCAGAAGACTTTCCTGCAGCATCATTTAGAGGGAGAGAGAATGGAAATGGGATTGAGACTTAAAGGGATCGTTTACCCAAAAATTCATATCCCAAGCTTTACTCACCCTCAAGCCGTCCTAGGTGTATATGACTATCTTCTTTCAGATGAATATATATATATATATATATATATATATATAAATATCCTGGCTCTATTTTATTATGGTAGTGAACAGTGGCCCTGTTCTAAAGCCCAAAAAATACATCCATCCATCATAAATATAAACCATACGGCTCCAAGGGGTAAATAGAGGCCTTCTGAAGTGAAGCGATGGGTTTTTGTAAGAAAAATATCCATATTTAAAACTTTATTAAGTATAATAACTAACAGATGGTTGTATTTGCAGCAAAAAGAGTGACCTTTGACCAGACGCATGACATATTAACGAAAGCAGAAGCTCAGAGGATAGAGCAAAACAAAACACCGGCCACTAATAAGAAGTCTAAAACAAGACATTGTAAAGAGAAATGTCAGAGGATTTCAGTATAAAAGAAGAGGAGCTTCAGTTTGTTGCCCAGATTTGTTTAAACCGCGAGTGGCGTCTAAGCTTCCGATATACATCCGTCATCCATCGCTTCAGGGGTTTACTCGTTTGGCGCAAGTCGACTTGCACAGTATGTGTACGGTCGTCTGTCGGAAGCTAGTTATTTTAGTTTATGAAGTTTTAAGTATGGATATTTGTAAGAAAAATATATGCATCTTAGAACAGCCAGGATAGTTTTAAATGTATTTAAGAACTGTGTTCGTCTGAAAGAAGATAGTCATATACACCTAGGATGGCTTGAGGGTGCATAAATCATGGGATAATTTTCATTTTTGGGTGAACTATCCCTTTAAAGCATGTTGCCAATGAGCCAGCAGCTCTTAAGTGTCCTGAGTATGTGCACAGTCCAATGCGAGTTTTATTTAGTGAAGCTGCAATTCTCAGGACGGTTCAGAGTGTGTTTTTGCCTTCATGACCCATGACGTTCTACTTTTACCTCCCGCGCTGCCCTCCTATGAGGAGATGTGCCGCTCAATGGAGGAATCGCCATGGGTCTGGATCCGTGTGAAATCAGATGTTTAACTGGCTGGAAGAAGACGAGCAAGCGCATCTTAACTAGCACCTTGCCAAAGGTCTCTTGTTCAGTCAGCCATCCGTTGGTGCGCAGCACAACTTCCCATCTGCCAATACACATTACAGAGGATTTAGTAATTAAGTGGTAAGTTGAGGACTAAATTGGGTGTTTGTGGGCCACAGATCTACCCTGAGGTCCCTGCAGCCATGCAGATAGGGGATTCTAATTGCTAGGGATATTGATCATTCCCGGCGAGGGCGTGCTGGGGGATTTCGCGAGTGATCGATTAGCTGTTACCGTAGCCGCTTCGCCAATGGCAGAGAAAGAGGTAAGAGAGCCACGTGGGGCTTTTGCAGGATCTCCCCATGCTCTTCGCCTCCTGAAAAAGTGACACATCACCTAGTCAACAGCCTGCTTCAGTGCCCAGACACCCTCTCTTGGACCGTCCTTCACTTGTTTGGGTTTCGTCTGAAGGGTTGGGTTGGTCAACACCTCTCATTTCTACTGCAATAAGCTTTCGAATGTTTTGGGAGTGATTTGAGATGCTGTGGTGAGTCTGATTTGTTGTAGTTGGGTGTGATTTGTTGATCCACGGTGCATGAGCTCATCGTCGCCCTGCTCTCATAATTAGTTTCAGCCCCGCTCATTAAATATTCACGCTTGCCTTCTCTAATTAAATCGAAGCTCTCTCTCGTGCTCACCGTTCCTGCATATTATCATGCCTCAATTAAGATGCGTTCTGGTCTGTTTGACTGACTAGTCAAGGTGAAGATGTTTTGCTGTGGACTGAAGTGTCCCATTCTCTCATGCCCATACACAATTTTTTTCTGTAAATAAAAATCATGCCCTGCAAAAAAGACCAACCTCGGCCTTGGCCTCAGACAGCCCAATAATCATCGGATGCATCATATTGCACACGAGAATGGTTGGCTGTTAAACAACCCTTTGTGAAAAAGAAGGACACTCTTGCGTACTTTTAAAAAGAGAAATTATTTCAGAAATAATATACTGTAAAAATATATATATATATTTAGGTGTGAATGTAATGTTTTCAGACACTTAAATGTCTTTGAAAATTGAAATATGGTTGAATTGTATTGCTGAATGTACTGCTATATATATGATAAACTAAAATCTGTCCTTGTTACATGTAGTTACTATAGTAATAACTATGAATTATGAATAATTGCATACATCTAACCCTGACCCAAACCCAAATCCTAACCTTTTTTTGAAGGAGTATAAATTCCAGTCTGGTTTAAGCTCCGAGTATACTTCTTTTTTTCATGCGTTCGCTAGTGTATTAGTGTACTGTTCTGTTTATGGAGTTTTTCTTTGACTACCTTGTGAATCGACGCCCCCAGGTCACGGTTGCCACCTTGTGGATAAACTAATTAATGCAAAAAAAATTACGACTTGTGCGCTCGGTCACAAATGTCCACTGGTATGCATACAGTTCACACGTACTCTTCTGATGATGAAATTCGCGTCACTCACACTGTACGCTGACCCTCGCATACGCGTAAAAAGTGAAATATACTTTGGGCTTTATACTGGTTAGCGCTGGTCAGGGTTGGAGAGTAACGAAATACAAGTAACTTAGTAACGTATTTAAAATAAAAAATTTGAGTAACTGTATTTCATTACAGTTACATTTTAAATGGGTGGTAATCAGATTACAGTTACATCTGAAAAGTATTTTAGATTACCAAAGTGATTACTTTGAATTTTAATGTCATTTAAAACATTACGTTTCATGTTTTCGACTGTTTTCATGTTTTGTGAAAGTTGTTTGTGAGTCATTATATAATTGTAAAAAAGGTCACTGCATCTTTTTCTCACAATTTGTTTTTTCCCCTCACAATTGTGAGTTTGCATTTCATAATTCTGACGTCTTTTTCTCAGAATTGCGAGATTTAAACTCAAAATTGCAAGTTGTAAAGTTAGAATTGGGAGATATAAACTTGCAATACTAACTTTTTTCTTTCAATTGTGAATTTAGTATGTGAGTTTTATATGTCATAATTCTGACTTCTCAATATTGTGAGTTTTTCATCATTTTGACTTTTCTCAATATTGCGAGTTTATATCTCATAATTCTGACTTTATAACTCACAATTGCAACTTCATATCAAGCAATTTTGAGGGAAAAAGTCAGAATTGTGAGATAAAAACTTGCAATGACCTTTTTTGTGTTTGTTCCACAATTATTAGTATTCCAAAGTATTCTAAAGTATTTATATTAAGTTACTAAACTTGAGTAATGTAACGAAATACGTTACAAATTACTTTTTAAAGCATGTATTTTGTAATCTGTAGTGAAATACATTTTAAAAGTAACCTACCCAGCGCTGGCGCTGGTTTGGTATGATCCTACTTCCTTTTGGTCGTCCCTAGTGACCTACATGAAAAACACACCATAAAGTGGTGACCATCAGGATGGTGTGGTGATTTCATCCTTACACCTGTTGCTGCACTCATGTCAGGACTGATGGAGAAGGGAGTTTGGTGAAAATGACTCATGTGCTCCTCTGCAGGAGGCTGGTAGAGCGCTTGAAAGCAGAGCTCAGCAGCAGCAGACAGGATGTGCTCAACGCTCAACAGGAAGCTGTGAGACTCCAGCAGGACAAACGGCAGATCCAGGAAGAGCTGGACATCAGCAGAGAGACCCTCTCTGCCCTGCAGACTAAGGTGAGAGCCATTTCACACACATCCTGCACTGATTCAGGGCTTTAAACGGCAGGATTATTAAACAAAAGTGCTTCACAAAGCCCTTTGTAAGGTCATGATCCCCTGTATTGATCTGTATTGACGACCGTGTGCCTGGGGAACGGCGCAAGCTTGCTTCTGTGTATGCAATGGATGCATTCTCATGTGTGTATTTGGCTTTGTGGAAGAGCACAAGCTTCAGACGTTTGTGTAAAACATGATGATCGTGATGTCCAGCGTGATTTGAGAATAATCCATCTTGTGCTTCAATGGAGGAAAACATCTGATAGTCAGAAGTTCATATGGTCAATGTCACACATTTGCGTAATGTTTCTTTCTTTTAAATCCCTTAAATTCTAAAACTTAATTTGTTAGGTTGATTATGATTTTACTTTTTTACTAACTTTAGTTAGTATGTAATGTTGCTGTTTGAGTATAAATAACCGCTGAAAAGTTACAACACTCAAAGTTCAATGCAAAGAGACTACAACAAACGACTGGCAGGGACTACAAAGAGCTTCTTCCCGGGTTGGTGACATCACAAACCCCAATATTTGCATAAACCCCGCCCCCGAGAACACACAACAAAGGAGGTGAGGCCATGTTGGGCTGCTTTAGAGACGAGGAAGAGTTGTTGTAGTAGAGTGTTGTTGATGCCGTCATTTTACGGCGGACTGCTTCACAAACGAAGGTCAATTCAACACTGGATTTACACAAAAGATTAACATGACGACACATGCTAGTCAATGAGTTGAATCAACTCCGCAGCAACTACATAAATGTATACATTAATCATTCATGTCCAAATGTCCAGTTTGCATTCTGAAAGTAACTTCCATCAGTGTCGTCTCCGGTTTGAACAATGTAAGGCTGAACACCGTTACCTACAGTTGTCACTTTGGCTGTGTGAGATTTTACAGCTTTGTTTTTGTTGAGTATCCAAAGCTGTTAAAGCTCCGCCCTCTTATGGAAAGCGGTTGGGAGCAGCAGCTCATTTGCATTTAAAGGGACACACACAAATGGCGTGTTTTTGCTCTCACCCAAATAGGGGCAAATTTGACAAGCTATAATAAATGATCTGTGGGGTATTTTGAGCTGAAACTTCACAGACACATTCTGGACACCAGAGACTTATATTACATCTTGTGAAAGGGACGTTATAGATCCCCTATAAATTAGACTTTGAATTCCTAATTTTCATTGTGGCCTCAGACTTGGTACATGAACATGGTAGACATGTTTTCAAAATTTGTTTGTCAAAAAAAGAGTACCAACCAAATAATTTTGTTTTCAACAGAAAATTAATTTAGTTCCCAGAATATAGTTTAAACGATATAAACGTGTACAAATCAAGAGGAAATATGATTTTATTGCTCCTCTCGGTGATGAATAGGTGTTAGTCTGAAGCAAAGCTATTCACTCTGTTCAACTGGTTGTAAATTTACTTTTCTATCTTTAGAAACTTTCATAGATCTTATGCAAAAGTGTCTTGCTCAGTAACAGTTTTAAATTAATCTCCCTAATCCCAGTTTAATATCTGTCATGCAGGAGTATATCTCTAATTTAGCCAGCCATCTGAGCGAACAAGTCAGCCGTGGAGCTCCTTTCCAGTTTATCTGCGATGCTCTGCACTATTACTGTAGGGGGTCATATCATGAAGATTAAAATTTGCCTTGATCTTTAGAAAATTAAAAAGTGTTTAATCCACTAATGTAGCCACAATGGGGCCTATTTCTGATTGTTTAAAATAAAATAATAAAAAAAATGTTTGATTGACCATTCAAAATGATCTGTGATAAAATGCAATGGCTGTTTTCTGTTTTTTTGTTGAGAGTCTGGTCCGCTGGTCCGCAAAGGATACTTGTTTTTGATATGCCTGCATTGGCGCCGTTGTATGTGAACTGAGCTGAGCCGGACGGTTACATCACTGTTTTCTCCAGTGCTGATATATATAAATTAACTAGACTAATAACTATTGATCTTTCAATAGTGTGGAATGAATCAATAAAAATATATAGAATAAGCTGGACAATGACACCTTTTTCTTTGGGAAAAAATGATTTGCCAATTATAACTGTAAAGCTGCTTTGCCACAATTTGCTATATAAGTAAAGGTGACTTGATACCGAAGAGGAAGTTTTAGAGTAAATAGTAGCATTAGCTTTTAATTCAACAATATAATGGAAAGAAACAATCAACAGCGTGTACTGAAACATGTTCAGAACTAGACAATGAGTGAAGAGGTGAAGAAATTAAATACACAGGCAAACAAACTCAATACAAAACAGGTGTGCTCGAATTAGTAACATAACGAGTAACCATGACAACTAATGGCGGGAAGATATGAACAAAGAGGAGCGAACTAAACATTCATAATGATAATGAAAGTGAAACAAAGGCAAAACATGACAAGCGCAACCAACGCTGTCATCTTCTAGGATGCACAAATTTCCATATTACGCTTTTTCAGTAAATCAAGAAAGCCTACTTCACTTTTCAGGACGATATCAATACGGATCAATGCGTGCAGTAGCTGTGTGTTTGTCTCGTGTTCTGAATTGTTTTTTTCTGTCTTTTTTTCAAGTCAAGGATGCCATGTGAACACTGATGTTTCATTTGAAGAAGCAAAACAGCTTTCTTTTAATGTCTGCACAGGAAAAGAAGATGCTCATTCTTTCTCTTTCCTTAATAGAAGTTTTGGACACCTGATGCTTTCCCAAACTGTAAAAGATAATAGTCACACTGCCTATGACTGAAAGACTTTTGTCAAGAGTCAAATCAGCTTTGAGATCATCCATGGCAATTTTTTATATATTAATGTATTTTATATTAGTACTGTCAATCGATTTTAAAAAGTTAATTAATTAATCACACATTTTTTACCGTAATTAATTGCGATTAATTGCACCTAACGTATATATTTTATATTGTAATAATTGCACATTTAATCTCCAAATTAATGTAGAAACAACATAAAGACAGTATATTTAATATATTTGATCTGACAGGTAGGAAATATACAGAAATTGAATAAAGTTATCCAACACTTCACAGTCTTCACTGCATAAATTATAAATTAAATTAATCTTTATTAAAGCTACAAAAGTTATTTAGTCAAGAGCAGTGAGTGAATGACAGACAGCAGCAGGTTTATTAGGCTACTGTCACTTTAAGCTCTGACGCACATGACAGATCTGATAGACTCTTAATGGTCATTTAAGATTTTATTTAACTCACTTAAGACTGTGATTACGAGGATGCTTGACAAAGTGCGCATTTTGGCCATATTTTGTTTGTTTTTATCCATTCAAGCGCGAAAGAGAAACTGAAGTGGCTTTCTGTGCGCATGATTCGCGTGTTTTTGTCACAGACAGGAGATTCACAGATTTAAGTTCTTTTTCATCTTATCACGCTTGAATGGTTTAATAGCTCTTGAATGAATGATAGCGTGATCATATAACGTAATGCTAGCTAAAGGATTATGAGAGAAAACGGATGCTGTGTTAATTGTGTTAAATATTTTAATGCGTTAAAGTGAAAAAAATGTATTGCATGTGTTAACGCATTAATTTTGACAGCCTTATTATATATATATATATATATATATATATATATATATGTGTGTATATGTTTCTAAAAATGGGAAGAACTAAAAATGGAACAAAACAAATCCTAAAAATGTACTACACATTGAACAGTTCTGGAAAAATTGGGATTTTCTTTTTTTTCCCTCACAAATCGTAAGATTTTTTCACAGTGGCAATAAAACAGTAATAGTAAAACAAAGAAAATAAAAATAGTAAAAATTAAAGTTAAAACTGAATCTAGATATAGATGATGAATATCATTTAAGCATGTGATTGTCAGCTGGTCTTCTCTTTGTGTAGCTGTGTGAACAGGAGAAGCTTATAAACACACACCAGGATCATGTTTCTGAGCTGCAGCTCGTCACACACAGACTGCAGGAGGAAGAGCTGAACTGCCAGACTCAGCTGCAGCTGTGCAGGAGAACACTGCAGACCAGAGATGACCAAGAGCAAAAACACCACCAAGAGGTATTATGGAAGCACCACATATTAATATGCTAGCCTAAACTGCTGCTGGTTGAACATGGTTTCTATCCCGTCCGAAGCTACTCATAAGCTGCCGCTACAAACTGGTGGTTGATCAAAATTGGTTAACCTGGGAGAAGAAAATTGTGTCTTGTGATATTTTATGATGTTGGTGGTTGATTATGATTTCACTTTTTTAACAGTTAGTGAGTAATGTTGCTGTTTGAGTATAAACAACATCTGCAAAGTTACGACGCTCAAAGTTCAATGCAAAGGGAGATATTTTCTTTTAAAGAATTCTGTTTATGGACTACAACGGCCGACATTCTTCTCGGGTTAGTGACATCACAAACCCTAAAATTTACATAAACCCCACCCCCGAGAACTCACAACAAAGGGGGCGAGGCCATGTTGGTTGTTGTAGTAGAGTGTTGTTGCCATGATGCCATTTTATACCAGACTGCTTCAAAAACGAGGGTCAATTCAACAAATTCAAGATTAACATGATAGCAAATGCAAGTCAATGAGTTGAATCAACTCCACAGCAGCTACATAAATGTATCCACTAACCGTTCAGAAACTTCCAGTTACATTCTAAAATATGTAACTTCTTCCTGAGTCTCTCCATCAGTGTCCGACTCTTTTGAACAATGTAAGTCTGAACACCGTTACTGACAATCCTCATTTTGGCTGTGTGAGATTCTCCAGCTTTGTTGTTGAGAAACTCCGCCCTCTTCTTGAAAGGGGGCCGGGAGCAGCAGGTCATTTTCATTTAAAGGGACAAACAAAAAAATGTCATGTTTTTGCTCACACCCAAATTTAACAAGCTAGAATAAATGATCTGTGCGGTATTTTGAGCTGAAACTTCACAGACACATTCTGGGAACACCAGAGACTTACATTACATCTTGTAAAATGGGCATTATAGGTTATAGTATAGATTTCTTAATATTTTTAAAAGAAGGCTCTTATGCTCACCAAGTCTGCATTTATTTGAGCAAAAATATTTAAAAAAAAACAGTAAAATTGTGAAATATTATTACAATCTAAAATAACTGCTTTCTATTTTAATATATTTTAAAATGTAATTTATTCCTCTGATGACAAAGCTGAATTTTCAGCATCATTACTCTAGTCTTCGGTGTCACATGATCCTTCAGAAAGAGGGATGAAAGTTTCATTCTTTGATGAAAGTATAAAAAGTAAATAAATAAATAACAGAATTTATTTGAAATCTTTCTTTATAATACTTTACAATAAATTTTAATTTGTTAACATTAGTTACCTACATTAATTTAACATTTACTAATACATTATTAAAATCAAAAGTTGTACAGTATCTGTTAGTAATATTTATTGGACCTGAGCTAACATGAACGAACAATGAACGGTGTAATTTTCATTAACTAAGATTAACAAATACTGTAAGTACTATAGAAATCTTTTTGAACTTTATTATCAGTGTTGCGTTGTGTTGATTAATATTTTTGTGGAAACCGTAATACTTTTAGCATTCTTTGATGAATAGAAAGAATAGGATTTATTTGAAAAAGAAATGATAAATGTCAAATTACTGTCACTATTGATCAATTAATTCCATCCTTACTGTATAAAAAGTCTAACTGACCCCAGATTTCTGAACAGTAGTGTATGATAAATGTTGCATTATTTGCTCTTTGGCTCAGATCAGCAGTCTGCAGGCTACAGTGTCCAAGCTGAAGCTGGATCTGGAGCAGGAGCGGGAGAAGTGGCGGCAGGGGGTACGAGAGGCAGCCAAGGCCGATCAGAGAGGGAGAGAGCTGAGACTGGAGCTCAGCGCAGCACAGGCCTCTCATAAAGAGCATATGGAGATGGTACGCTCTCTTCCACCGCCACAGACGACGTGAACCATGCCTGTCACGCTGGAGACAAAAATACACGTCCGTTCTATGTGTTCTAGCTGACCGAGTACAGTCGAGAAGTGGCGGCGCAGAGGAGTGAGCAGGCCCGTCAGCAGCAGTGCCTGATCCAGCTGACAGAGGAGAGGGCGGCTCAGGAGGAGCGGGTCAGACAGATGAGTGCAGATCTACAGAGAGCGCACAGTGAGAGCAGGTGCTCTCAGGAGGAGGTAAGCCTGATGCAGAGCGCAGTCGTTTGGGATACACTGTTCAGTCTGTGATTTACAAACATTTACATGTTACATTATGCGTTTAGCAGACGTTTTTATCCAAAGGAATTTACATTGCATTCAACATTGTATGCATTTGTTTTTATTATTATTATTATTATTAGTTTAAGCTTTCCCTGGGAATCGAGGGCATTGCTATACTTTATATATCAGCCACTCGTTTAACTGATGTTTTTTGCAGCTTTGTACTGTAGATGTATATGTATAGTATAATTCAATTGGAAATTAAATATGCAAAACGCTTGTGTAATATGTTAAGTGGCTTGCGTTTCAATTGACATTGTCATTTTGCACCAAATGTGATGAAAACATTTTCCATTACCTTTAATAATATGAACTTTTCATTCATTAAATTCATTAAATTTAAAATTAATGCATTATAATTAGCGAAATTCAAATTGAAACATATTCGATGAAATGGTTGAATATTTTAATTTTTAAATGAAGTTAGTATTGAATACAAATAGATATGAAATAAATAGATATAAAAATTTAAAATTGTAATTTTTTGGTTTAAAAAGTTAATTTCCTTGACACGTAATTAAGTCACCTGAAATTGCTTGTTATAGTGTTAATTATACAATTAAATACTGAATAATATTAATTAATATGTATTTACTATAGGGTTAGGATTAGTAGGTTTTGGTTTAGAGTTGGTTGATTGTAATTATGTATTGTATATGTACTGTTATTACTGTAATGAAACACTGTAAAATAAAGTGTTACCTGCTTTTATTTTTTTATTTATTCACAGGCCATATTCATTTTCATTATGTACCATGAATGTACCTAAATTTAGTGTGGATTTGGAAATCCATTCCAAGAAGACAATTAAAAGGATAGTTCACCCAAATCCGAATATTCTGTCATCGTTTACTCCAATTCCAAACCCATAAGACTTTAATCATGTTCATCTTCTAAACGCAAATGAAGAATTTCTGTCCCTCCTTTGAAGACCCGCACAACTGAAAACGTTTATAAAGACATAAAATAATCCATAAGAGTCAAATCCAAGACTTAAGAAGACTCACGATTGCTTTATATGACTTTTATCCACGCAAATTTGCACATTTGAGTGTCCTTGTTTACCACAAATGTTAGTTTCACTCAAACCAACCTTGTTCACATTACTTAAAAACTCATGTAATTGCATGAACTTAATTTAACTGAGTTGTTTCTACTAAAAACGAGTATTGTGAGCTTTAATTAATAAGTGTTCAGTCAACTTAACATTGCAACACACAAAATAATGGCAACGAACTGGGCAGTGGATCCTTAGTTCCCAGCATGCTTTGCCAGGGACTGCATTAGGAGAGTAAATTTAGGCTAAGTAAGTGTTATTTTGTGTTTTTCATTTTTAGTGTTTCATGTTCAGTTGTATTGGACATTTAGAACAGTTTCTGTAATGTTTTTGAATTTTGTGGTTAGCATTATGCAGAAGAGTGGCGGCTGTGTTTAGGCGGTGAGCGCTCATATATGCATGTTTATAGGATGGAATTAAATTGAGGTTGTTCAATGAGTTATTTTCTGAGTGCATTTTGTAAAGCAAATAAGGTAAATTAAGTCAATAAATGTGTTCATCTTATGTAATAAATGTTCTAAATGTAACATAACATTATTATATAAACTGCACGCATAAATATTATGTAACAGTGACAAATTCAAATGATTTGTATTTCCTCAAAGATATTTTGTCAGCTTTACTTGAATTTCTTTTGTTCACACAACTCAATATAGTTGTGCGGAACCACTTGACACTGTTTTTTTAAGTAAATCCAACAATTCATTTTTTTTTGTGCGATCATTGTTTAGATGTAAATAATAGCTTATATTAAATGTGTTCATCATATCTCATCACAAGATTTGGATCAAACCACTAGTTTCATATGGATTTGTTTTACGATGCCTTTATGACCTTTTCGGATCTTCAAAGTTTGGTTAGCTGGACTTTCAAGAAGCCTCTCAGCTCTTAATTTGGGTTTCGAAACTGAATAAGTAAATGAAATGAGTAAACGTTGACAGAATTTTCATTTTTGGTTGAACTAACCCTTTAAGTACCTTTTAAATTCAGAGGGAAATGGTTGGCTAATAATAATAATGTCATTGAAGCCACAAACCCAAAGCTAATCCGAAAATCTGATCAGTCGACAATGTTGTTCCAGAACCGGCAAAGATGTTTGAAAGCAGGCAGTTCTCTGACTTTGGCAAACCCCTCCGTGACACCTTGTCCTGAAGTCCCTGAAATATGTGCAAAACTGCAGTGCTCCTTCAGACAGTAGGGCCAGTGTAGTTATTTAAACCACTCGCTCTCATTCTTTAAGTGCTGTCAGTGTTGTAGGGTAACTCTAATTGGTTTTGGATAACCATCCTCGTCATTTTATGGTCAGCAAACTCTGCAGGATAACAATAAAACTGAAAAATAAAAAATAAAGTGTCTCCACACTGTCCAGGCCCTAATGTATACATGCACACACAAACATACACACGCTGTGCCACCGGTCGGACCGCAGAAATAATGATTATGCGTGTGTTGTGCATCGGTTGTCTGTTTTCAGCTCTGGCTTTTAAAAATAATTGCTGTTGGTGCTGCAGCCGTATCAGAGGAAGGCCAGTAATGATTCTCGCCAGTCGTGTGGAACGCAGCATGCGGGGAAGCGGGGGGGAGACAGACGCGAGAATAAAGGCGGCTATCATTTCTGTGTGTGTGTTTGTCTGCCTGGCACATAATTATGGTTGCATAAGGTTGTGTATTCATAAGGTGTGTGTGTGTGTTTGCAAATATACTTCAGCCCCCGTCTATAAATCAGGTGTGAATTGAAGAAACTGATGAGTCGAGAATCTCATTTGAGTGTGTGTGTGGGATCACAGAGGGATTAGAGTTGGATATAAAGCTGCACAGGTGACTACATCATAACCCGCTTACACACACACACACACACACACACACACAGCATTTTAATTGTCTTTCTCCTTTTCTTTACCGCCTTTTATTGGCTCTCCTCTACTGTGTGTGCGCTCTGGGTAAAGGTCACTGCGCTCCACCATCTTACACGCTGACAGCGTTACTAGCCATGAAACTAGTCTGCTTTTTAATTTAAGCTGAATTCTCATATGCTAAAAACCTGAGATCTCATATGAGGTAAAATTGTGTGAGCTGCTATAGATTTGCCACTTCATACAAGTGTAATAGTGATTTGTTCAGGGATAGAGATTTTAGCAGCTGAAGATCAACGCTTATATATTGTGTCATTTGCCTGCAGAGGAATATCATCAACGTGTGTGTGTGTGTGTGTGTGTGTGTGGTTCTGGTAAGCCCTACATTATGGGGACACAAAGATGATAATATTCGATAGTATTTTTTGGACCCCATAAGGAAAACAGCTTACAAATCATACTAAGTGATGTTTTTTGAAAATGTAAACATTCAGAAAGTTTGCTGTGATGGGAAGATTTAAGGTTTGGGGATAGAATATGCAGTTTGTACAGTATAATAATCATTATGTCTATAGAGTCCCCATAAAACATGAAAACCCAACGTGGGTGTGTGTGTGTGTACACAACTTGTACACACACACTTAATTATGATTTTTGTTTAGTGTTTTTAAAAGAAGTCTTTTATGCTCACCAAATCTGTATTTATTTGATATATACATAAGTTTCTTTGATCAAAAAATACAGTAAAAAGCAGTAATTTTGCGAAATATTATTGCTATTTAAAATAACCGTCTTGTATCTGAATATATTTTAAAATATAATTTATTCCTGTGATGAATTCTCATCATTATTACTCCCGTCTTCAGTGTCACATGATCCTTCATAATTAATCTAATATGCTTATTTGCAGCTCAAAACACATTTCTTGTTATTATCAATGTTGAAAACAGTTGTTCTGCTTAATATTCAGGATTATTTGATGCATAGAAAGTTAAAAAAGAACAGTATTCATTTAAAATAGAAATCTTTTGCAACATTGTGAATGTCTTGATTGTCATTTTTGATCAATTTAATGCATCCTTGATGAATATAAGTATTAATTTCTTTTGAAAAACAACAAAATAAAAACAAAGCAGTGTTTTGAAACTAACACGGAGCCTTGCTGTTTGGTAAAGTCAACAAATAAATGGCTAATTTTAACATCAGAATTACACACTTCACCTTTAATAAGGTCCAATTTGTCTCTCCGTCTGTCTCTTCAGGCCAGGGTGTGTGAGGGGCGACTGGCGGAGCTGCACACCCAGCTCTCACGCTCACAGCAGTGGGCACAGCAGCACATGACAGCCCTGCAGGCCAGAGAGGAGGAAGTGCTGCTGCTGAAGATGGAGATGGCCGCTCTCAGAGAGAACTACAATGCTAAAGTATCTCAGGTCAGCCACAATATCCTAAAACCATTTATAATATTTTGCCGTGTTTTTCTGTTAATGCATCTCTTCATGTGCAGGTTGAGGCTTTGCACTCACAGATGGACACTGTTGATCAGAAATATAACGCAGCTGTGTGTGAGGTGGATGTTTTGCGCCAGTGCTTAGGAGACGCACGGAGTGACAGCTCGCGACTTCACAGGGAAAGTGAACTAGTCGTGACCAATGTGAACCAGTGGGTGAAGGAGCAAAAGTAAGACACGCAATCATTCAGTATCACAATATTACCATCTGGCGTTACCACAGTACATTTTTTAAGTCTAAAAAGCTAAACACAGCTCTCTGGAATATTTGATTCTGATTGGTTGACTCTACAATTATTCTACAAGCAACTTAACTAACTTAACTAACTGAAACTATTAGGAATAATTTTCTGCAATGAATGAAGCGATTTAGTATAGAAGTAATATATATATATATATATATATATATATAATTTTAGTATATATAGTAGTACTAAAATTACATAAATATAATTTTAGTACTTCATCAACATTGTTAAGGCATATATATGTGTGTATATATATACGACGAATAAGGTTTTAAAAGTGTAAAAAAACAAAATGAAGATAATTAGTTTTAAAGTTTTATTAAGTGTTAATGAGATTGTGGTTTTAAAAAAATCAATTAACACTGGTTTTGTCATTTTTTACAAGATGAACAAAAAAGTAATTCAGTTTAATCAAAATTTCGGTTTTACCGAATGACTCTTTTGGTTATACCGAATGACGATATTTTCAAACAGTGCTAACAGGCTGATATGTAGCTAGCTAGTTAAATTTTATATTTCGTACAAGTTTTTAAAATACTGCAATATTTTCCATGTTTTATAGCAGTTGTACCAAATGACCTGATGTTTCGGGACATTCGTATGAGCAAATGAAAACATGAATTTTTCAAATAATTAAGAGAGAGTTACTTTGCTTCATGACCATGCGGTCTTTTCCAGGTGTTTGAATGATGTCATATCCTGTCACATGACTTCATCCGAATGGCATCAATGAAATTCATTTTTCCAGACTTTCTTTCTCATAACAATGCAATGACTTCTACACATAATTTTAATTCCATTTTGCACTATGCTGATACATGATGTAATAAAATCATGCCAGAATAAAAAATATATAGATTCATAACATTTTAAGAAATTTTAATCACAAATGAAACGGCTGTATTGGCCTTTGGACGGTTAACCCGAATGACCTTTTGACACTTCAAAATCTTTAAATTAACTTTATATGTAGCAAAATATTATTAAAACCTTTTGGATTCAATAAAAGAGATCTAGTTTTACTACCTTACATTCTTTGTATGTCATATCTTTGTTTTTTATTATTATTAAGGCCTTTGGACAAAAAAAAAATGACCCGTCACGTCATTGATCTATATATATATATATATATATGCCTTAACAATTCATGGAATTATGTTGATGATTATGATGAAGTAGAAAAATAAATAAAATTAAAAATATTAAAATTGACTAAAAATGACAAAAGCACATAACAAAATTACGAAAACATAAAATAAAATAAAAAATAAGCTAAAAATAGAAATAAAAGCTAATTCAGAACTTTAATAAAGGCTATAATAGTATGTAATAGTTCTATGTTTTATGTTTTACTTAAAAAAATTCTCTCAAAAATCACTCACAAATAATTACACATTAATAGTATTTTAGCTATTAGCTTAATGTCTCTGGTATCCCTCCATCTTCTCACAAGCTAATTAATATTAACTCAATTCAATTGTTTGTATTTATAATTTGTATATATTGCATGAATTAACAGCATTTAGTGCAGTCAGACAGTCATTACTGTCAAATAAACCCCGTCATACCTAACTGATCATCCTTTTGGTGTTTATTTCACAATAATGACCCAGCTGCGTGTTTTCCCTTTGTAACATCAAATGTGGCTTCTTACTGCATCACATGTCACCGATTCTATCACATGTTACAGTGTATGTTTTGTGTTGGAACCAATATATAAATTTACGGAGTATAGAAAGTGTCTGTGGCGCATCAGAACTTTTGCATCCAGAGAGAGGCTGTGTTATAATGGCTGTATCATTATCATTCAGCATCATGGTTCATTGTGACAGCAGCTCGCAGCTTCCTCACTGCAGCCCATTATCTCTGCCCCTGCTCCACTCCAGGCACACTAATGAGAAACTGGCACTCAAGATCAAAGACCAGAGCAGGAAGATCATCCACCTGACAGCCGAGAGAGAGTAAGCCCCGCTCACCCTGTCCAAAGCTGTTTCCGCTCCTCTTAGCTTGGAGTGTGTACAAACATGGATTTTAGGTCCAAGTAGCAGGGAATGTGCATGCAAACATATGGAGAGAGGGTGCACTTGTGTGAGAGGGGATTAGGCTGTAATGTTTGTCCTGTCTTCATGCAGTCACCTTCAGGAGAATGTGAAGGGTTTACAGGGGGAAATCAGGAGGCTGAAAGCAGAGAGAATGGAAGCAGAGCGACTGAAGGTAACACATACTCCAGCACACATGTCCATAGATTTTTTTTTAATCAGCAAGTCGGCAAGAAACGCAAGTTGTGGCTCACCTTACTACTGTATTGTGATGCATTTCCATTTTGAGCAGGAAAAAAAAGGCCAGAATTTATCTAACAGTTGCTGAAAGGTGAGCATTTCATAGAGGAACGGAGGCGGGTCTGAATGCGATTGGCTTAACTGCAGCGTGGCCTTGCGGGTGTCATAGATGTCGAGCGAATCATAATTCAGGAAGAGCAAGTTGTGACATTTTGATTAAAGAATTAAAAACATAGTTATATACATAATATATGTGAACATAAATTCAGTATTCTTTAAAATGAATAAAAACAGTGAAATGCAACCTGTCATAATTAACTATATTAAATTACGCAAATATGCTTTACTTATTTAAAGGGTTAGTTCATCCAAAAATTAAAATTCTGTCATTAATTCCTCACCCTCGTTTCGTTCTACACCCGTAAGACCTTCGTTCATCTTCAGAACACAAATTAAGATATTTTTGATGAAATCCGATGGTTCAGTGAGTCTCTATTGACAGCAACAAAACACTTTCAGATGCCCAGAAAGATACTGAAACATATTTAAAACAGTTCATGTGAGTACAGTGGTGTAACCTTAATATTATAACGTGACTAAAATACATGTTGTGCGCCAAAAAAAGAAAATAACGATTTCAAAACATGACGTAACGGAGCCTCGTTTACTGAAATCACGTGACTTTCACGCTCCGAACCACTGATTCGAAACAAAAGATTCGTAAAGCTTCAAAGCTTCATGAAGCAGTGTTTTAAAATCGTCCATCACAAGATATTGTTGAATAAAGTTGTTTTTTGGTGCTCAAAAAGTATTTTCGTCACTTTATAATATTAAGGTTGCACCACTGTACTCACATGAACTGTTTTAAATATGTTTTAGTGTCTTTCTGTTCATCTGAAAGTGTTTTGTTGCTGTCAATAGAGACTCACTGAACCATCGGATTTCATCAAAAATATCTTAATTTGTGTTCTGAAGATGAACGAAGATCTTACGGGTGTAGAACGACATGAAGGTCGGAATTTTGGGGTGAACTAATCCTTTAATCTCACTTTATGTCTTTGCTGCTGACCTTCAATGATCTAATTCAAGCATACTAATAAGCAAAAACTATTTAAGATGAGATTTAGAAACAAGAGTGTTGAACTTTCTTCTCCTGTATCCTGTTCTTCTTAAATCCAGAATGGCAGCACAGCTGAAAGGTTTGTTTGAGCTGCGCCCTCTACTGTACAGGTGTAAATATGCATTTCCTTCAGCCTGAGGCTTATTCGTTTCACTTTTGCTGTGAAAGGGCCTTAACATTTGCCAAAAATTACAACTTTTTTGTTGTTATTAAAAGATAAACAAGCAAGCCCTAGCCCAGGTGAGAAAAGTAGCACAAAATTATTGCAACACGTTCTTTTTCATAAAAAGTCACAAAGTAACTCAATTAGTTACTTTTTTAGGGAGTAATGCAATATTGTAATTAAAAGTAACTTTCCCTAACACTGCTTAAATCAATCACAGCTTTCAGCTCTGCCATAACAAGAATTAATTACCTTTTAAAATATATTGCAATATTACCATTTTCACTGTATTTTTATCGATTTAAAGCAGCCTTACCAAAAATCTTACAGACTTTTGGTATTACATAAATACATAGCATCAACTTTGATTTCATGCCGACATTACTTTTTTTTATATTAATATGTAAGGGAAAGTGTACGTCTCAGATCCTGAACTATTTTTAGTCATATTTTTGTATTTTAATTTTAAATGGTCATGCTGTGTGTTTTGTGTGTGTGATGAATCCATGTAGCCTTCCAATAAAAGCTGCAAGCACAATTATATTTTAAAAAACAAATAAAATTGAAATACTTTCAGAAGGAGTATAGCATGTCGCACTGCTAAAATATCGAATATTCAAAAATATTTTATGCCTGTAGCATCCATATTTCTCTGTATTCTTTCTCTATATTTTAATAATATTCATATTATTTTTTGATCAAATCTATGTCATTGTAACCGCAGCACCTCATAGTTCCAGTCGTCACTGAGCGAACATTAACATTCAGCTTTGTGGCCGTACCACATTCTGCCCCCAATCTTCCATAACAGGGTCTTATATGCAGGTTTTGCCTCGGATCACCTGTCCAGTTTGATCTTTCTTCTCCTCCTCTTGTAATTCCTGAATGACCCAATGCTGGCCATTTCCTATTACACCTCTCCCTTTCATTATTTTTTCTCTCTTCCTCCATTCTCTGTTATCCCGTACTCATGCATGGCATCAGCGAGACCGTCTTTGTTATGATTAGGTTGGTATTTCTATCAGATGCAGAGAAAAGGTGTCCTATAACCACAGTTGAAGGTCCATGTCACCATTAGCCGTCTCATTCTGGAGTGCCTGTCCTCTCGCTGGTGAATGATCCGGCTCTGTAGGTACAGGCTTATCCCCTGTAATAGGTTCTGATCTGATTCACACTTGTGAAATTGGAAAGGAAAAGTTTAGAGATGATTGGAGAACTTTTGGCATAGTAGAAGTGGAGGGCTGGAGCTGCCGCTCTGAACCCAATCATTCAGGCATTGTTGACCGTGCTGATGAGCCCGTCCTGCAGGGTTGAATCCATTCTGCTCCCTGTTTGTTCTGAAGGTCCAGAACCTGCTCCACATGCCACCTTATTCCATTATTGATGATAGAGAGAGCAGGAGAGTCAGAGAGCTGCTCAGGGCCTGACTTTAAAGAGTTATAGTACTTCAGAAGTTTAAGAGCCAATGAAGCATCTGGTATTGCATATGTTTTCCCATATTGATTTTTTTTCTCTCATGTTGTTCCAAACTTCTAAGACTTTATTTCTTCCTAGGAACACAAAAGGCTAGTCACGTCAGGTTTGATGCCAGTGATATTTGGTCATGAGACGCTTGAGAATGAGTTAAGTATGGCATTAAGTGAAATGCCACCAATGCACCATTTTTATAGTGCTTATGTCTTTTGTCGTCCATTGGAGATCTTTGGTGGACATAAAGATTGTCAGTGAATAACAACTTATGGCTTCAGAAGATTTGGAATATATCTCCATAATATACTAACAAAACTACTTCACTACTTAGTAAAACCATGTGGTCATGTGGTCCAACCAACAGGCAGAAAAAAATAGAACAGGAAATGATATCATAGGACCCCTGCAAGCCGTCATGACTGTTAATTGACTTAAAATATCAGATAATTTGACCATTTTGTTTCAATTTCAAGGTTAGTCCAGTTAAAATGTCATGCGGTGCGACTACCAAATACTTCTTTTCATGTGTATTTAAGGTGTAAGGAATATTGTTTTATGTTTTAATCTTTTCGTGTGGTGGTCACACCACATGACATCAGTACAAAATTTATATTAACAAAACTGCTAAAAATGTGGTCATGTGGTCCAACCAACATGCATAAAAAACACACCACATGACATCAATACAAAATATTTTGTTATTTTATATATTATTATAGTATATATTAATATTTTGAATTGGCCTTTATTTTTATATATGTTTTAATTTTAAAGGTTTACTAATTTGTATGTTCTTTTGTCATTTTTGTCATCAGTTCTTGGCTTTTTTTAATACTTCTATTTAGCTTTAAATCATTTTTATTTCAGTTTTAGTCATTTTAGAGACTGAATTTCAGTTAGTTAGGCAACATTTCTCATTTTGGTTAAGTTTTTCATTTAATATATTCATATTTTATTTCAAATAACAACCAATGTTTAAGTTTTCAATAATATCTCTGATTTATGAGAACTTGGCACATGTGTTTTAAGCTAAAAAGTTAAAAGATTATCTTTATAAACAGTTTTATGGTGCTTGTTTTTTTCATATTTATTCACATTATTTATATATTATATATTGTTTTATCATATTATATACACATTATTTTTTGTGTTTCACAGAAAAAAAGAAAGATTTGTAACAACATACGGGTAAATAATGATATAATTTTACGGGTGAACTATCCCTTTAAGTGTGCATGTACATTCCTGTTGATAGACATGAAACCACTAGTAAGGACAAACAACAAGCACACTGGATTCAAAGTGAAGCTCAACTATAATGTTCTTCTAGGACATCCCAAGTACCTTCTGGACTCTAAGATGGACAGAGTAAATACAAATAAATAGATAGGAGAGGAAATGGCTTGTGGGCTTGTGGTTTATTTATGACATGCCAGGCTCCTTCTGCATGCATGGATTCCCAGCTTTCATTAAGTGTCATTACTAGAGCTCTTAGACCAGGTGTGGCCTTACAAATCTGCTGAGACCTGACATACACCTCGGCACAGGACAACATGTATATGGATGGACTCTTCCAAGAACGGAAGAGGGGCTTGATCCTTTGGATCAGCTGTTAGTAAATACAGAACAGTATCACTGCTTGATTTGAAGGGATAAATAACTTATAATAGCTTCAGTCCCTCCATCAGAAAGGGATGGCCGTGTTTACACCGCAGTGGAGGAGGGCATATATGGACGTGTTTAATGGCAGGCCTTGATCAAGATCATCGGGAGGGATGTTTATCACCGCGCTCTGAGCTTCTTCTTTTTTTTTTACTAATGTATACATTTTTGAAGAGAACTAAAACAGACGCTTTTACAAGACACGCTCCCCCCCAAAACCTTGATATTCATTAGCAATTTCCACTTTCCAGTTCACTTCTTGCAGCGTCCCCTGATTGATGGAAAGCCTGCCATGTTTATTTGGATATCAGGGAATGAAATATTCATATTGTACGCTTTTCCAAGCAGAAGTTATCTGGGTGCAGCGTAAATGGTACTTGGGATTAGATTTTCACAGCAGATTGCAGTTATTAAAGAGCAAAAAAGGAGGGGGATACAGGGAAGCTGCCATCTTCCGGGGAGGCAATCTATTTCTTTTCACGCAGACTTGGAGCGGCTGCATAGCCTCTTAATGCACTGGAGCAAAAGTGCTTTGGTCCGCAACCTTTCACGCCTTCCTCTCTCTTTTATATGATTGAATACTTAATAACTTTGACTTTGCTTTGAAAGCCTGCGCCATGGGGCCTGTTCGGTTGCCTCGTGGTGAGGCCGGTGTACCTGAGTGTTTGTCTGCTGCTAACTGCCCTTATTACCGGCTGTCTGTCAGCCATTTGCCCACAGCTCATCCGCCGTCATTTGTGTCTTCTGCACGTCATCTCTCACTCTCCATCTTAACATCGGTCTGGCTTTTAGGCTGTTTTCAAACGGAAGCTGCTTTTTTTTTGTCTCATGATTGTTGCTTGTCACATTGTACAATGTGACCCCAATGAGATCTTGGGTAAAAGCCTAAGCAGACTGTGCTTTTCAGCAAGTCTGGTCACAATTGACAGAGTTTGTTGGTGATCAGTCACGTCGTGTTCTGACACCCTTTTTGACATTAGGGCTGTAATGGTACATGTATTCGTATCGAACATTTGAAGCACAACACAGAGTTTGAAATTATGTTCCGCACACAGAGAAGTTCCGTTTAACATTATTTGAGTAAGTACAATGAAACTACGTCAGTGGTTACAAGGTGTCAGTGTAATTATACATTTAAGTACTGAGTAATGACAATTAACTACATGTACTTACTATACGGTCAGGATGAGGTTTGGTTTAGGGTTAATTGCATGTTATGCAGGGTTGAGTAGTAACGAAATACAAGTAACTTAGTTACGTATTTAAAATACAAAATTTGAGTAACTGTATTTCATTACAGTTACATTTTAAATGGGTGGTAATCAGATTACAGTTACATCTGAAAAGTATTTTAGATCACCAAAGTGATTACTTTGAATTTTAATGTCATTTAAACAGCAATTGGTGATTCTCTGACTCTGACAGTCTGAAAAAGTGGAGTTAAGTTTCATCAACATTTTAATACTTTTAAGAGGATCATAAAAATATTGTTATTTTTATTTAGTACTGTCCTGAACAAGACAAAATGACTGAATTTATAAAAAAAAATTGCCCAACTGTCAACTTAACTGTCCTGTCATGACCTGATGATCCACGACTGTTTTCATGTTTTCTGAGAGTTGTTTGTGAGTCATTTTATAATTCACTCGTCACTGCAACTTTTTCTCACAATTTGTTTTCTTTTCCCCCACAATTGTGAGTTTGCATTTGCAATTGGGAGATATAAACTTGCAATACTGACTTTTTTTCTTGCAATTGTGAATTTAGTATGTGAGTTTATATCTCATAATTATGACTTTTCTCAACATTGTGATTTTATCATAATTTTGACTTTTCTCAATATTGTCAGTTTATATCTCATAATTCTTACTTTATAACTCACAATTGCAACTTTATATCACGCAATTCTGAGGGAAAAAGTCAGAATTGTGAGATAAAAACTTGCAATGACCTTTTTAGTGTTTGTTCCACACTTATTAGTATTCCCAAAGTATTCTAAAGTATTTAGATTAAGTTACTTAACTTGAGTAATGTAACGAAATACGTTACAACTTACTTTTTAAAGCATGTATTTTGTAATCTGTAGTGAAATACATTTTAAAAGTAACCAAACCAGCCCTGTCAACTACTAATGCAAGTGCTGTGATGAATCTAAAGTGACAAAAACATGAATAAAAATGGAAAAATGTGACAGTGGTAAAATAAGGGCTTCAGTACTCCCGTTGATGACGCCGACATACTAGGGGTTCGGATTCAAAAGTAAAATGTGAAAAGAGACTAGTTGGGCCAGGTTTGGATCAAGATATTAAAGAAAAGCTCAGTGTAAAGTGTGCAATTTTGGCCACATTTGTTGTGCTTGAGACAAACTTCAGGATTTGTAAAGGATTTCTTTTGTTGTAAGACAGCTTTTGATCACTTAAGACCAAAGTATTCTTCAGTTTTGATGAGAAGGCTCAGCATGAAGAACACAGTCAGACATTGGAACGTTTCAGGTTTGTCCAGTGTCTGCGCCAAGTTATGAGCGATAAATTTTGTAATATAAAGTTGCAATTGCAAGTTATAAAGTCAGAATTATGAGATATAAACTCGCAATATTGAGAAGTCAAAAATATGAGATATAATTCTGACTTTTCTCAATATTGTGAGTTTATATCTCATAATTCTGACTTTTCTCAATATTTTCTCGCAATGTTGAGAAAAGTCAGAATTATGAGATATAAACTCGCAATACTGACAAAAGTCAAAAATATGAGATATAAACTCACAATATTGAGAAAAGTCAGAAATATGAGATATAAACTCACATACTAAATTCACAATTGCAAGACAAAAAGTCAGTATTGCAAGTTTATATCTCCCAATTGCAAATGCAAACTCACAATTGTGAGGGAAAAGAAAACAAATTGAGAGAAAAAGTTGCAGTGACGAGTGAATTATAAAATGACTCAAACAACTATCACAAAACATGAAAACAGTCGTGGATCATCAGGTCATGACAGGACAGTTAAGTTGACAGTTGGGCAATTTTTTTTTATAAATTCAGTCATTTTGTCTTGTTCAGGACAGTACTAAATAAAAATAACAACATTTTTATGATCCCTCTTAAAAGTATTAAAATGTTGATGAAACTTAACTCCGCTTTTTCAGACTGTCAGAGTCAGAGAATCACCAATTGCTGTTTAAATGACATTAAAATTCAAAGTAATCACTTTGGTAATCTAAAATACTTTTCAGATGTAACTGTAATCTGATTACCACCCATTTAAAATGTAACTGTAATGAAATACAGTTACTGAAATTTTGTATTTTAAATACGTAACTAAGTACTTGTATTTCGTTACGCCCCAACCCTGGTAGTTGAGTTACTCAGTTCTTCTTTATAACCAAACAAACCCAACTCTGATGTCAAATCGACTTCGGTTCGCACCAAAAGCTTTGGTGTGAAAGTGTCCTTAATGAAGCGCTATCTATACCACGGTAAGTGCTCTGGTTTTAGGCTCTTTATTCAGGCGGAAACTGTCTCTCTCTCTATCTCTCTCTCTCCATCCCCCTTTCCCTGACACGCACAGAGCTCATTAGCACATGGAGTGCTTGCAGCCCTCGCTGAATGTGACCCTGCCTAATTGTGCAGCAGGTTCATTTGCTCGCCCTGCGTGATGCAGTGATTGCTTATTTGTTCTCCTCAGGGCTTCTCTCGCACATTAAAATGATTGACTCATTTCATTCAGGGTACATTTACCGAGCTTTATTTGATAAGCTCATGCCCAAGGTACTCACATCCATCTTATTCTCATGCTCAAAAGTTATAATGTCTACCACTGCGGATTATTATTCACACAGCTGATTGTTTCCCCGGTTAATTATCAGCGTTTGAATAATTTTGCATGCGCGAGCCTGTTTATCCTTCTGGAATTAAACAGCACAAAAGGTCTCGCATTAACCATGCCGCCGAAGTCGCCGACGAGCCCATTGCGTATGCTAAGCTGTAGACAGCGGAGAGTTCGGGGAATACGTGGAACGGTAATTTTCTCCTTAAATAAAGGGTGAAATTTACATGCAGCCACAAAAAAGAGACGCATATTTGGCTAATAAGCCGGATTTGTTTTCCACAAGAGAGACTAAAAACCTTGATGAGCTGTTTCAAGAACGAGAGTGCTCATTATATTTAGGGAACATGGCGTAGAGATCATCAATAGCCTTTGACCTTTCGTCTTCCATGCGATAGTGTTCAGACCCTCAGTGCTCTCAGAAAAGAAAAGCAGAGGAAGGAAGAAACCAAAGCCAGCCAGAGCAGAAAGGACAAGAGGCTGTTTGAATAGAATACAAGCATGAAAACTTGTGTACAATGTGTTTGGCGATGTCTTGTACACAAGTGTAATTATGATAGACATAATGGTTGTCTAGTTAATTGGAGAAGCCCATTGAATCACTAATGACCTTGTTTATGAGGTGGCTATAAATAAAATTGCATGTTGTTTGCTTCTTACAGTGAAGAAAGAGGCTGAGGAAGAAGAAAGCACTTCCTGACCAGCGCTTGTGTCTGGATGGACCTGGATGGCTACAGAACTGTCTCTTGGATCCTTTCTTTATCACTGACCTCAATGAGTTTACAGTTCGGGGAAAACATGATTTTCAAATAATGCCTGACAATTGACCTTATGACGGGTAAATGACTGATAGCATAAATAGCCAATCAAATTGCTGTGCTGACTTTCGTTCACCAAACTTACTTAACAATCTCCCAACATTATGGTAAAAAGGTGTTATGGTACATGTAATTGAGATTCTAGGTATGCAGATAGGCTAGCAAATAGAGTTTCAGTCGTTCTGTTTGGAAACCAGCCAGTAATCTTACAAGTGCTGGATCAGACTCCTGGAGCTGGGCGTCTTTTCAGCCATGCGCTCTCACGCCACACATCATGTTCTCACGCAGTGAAAAATACATCGCGGAGCAAAGAGGACACTGACAACACGTCGACAGACATATGAAACAGTTTCATATTTAATATATTGTAATTTTTTAAATAAGTTTAAACTGTAAATAGCATATAGTGTCTCTTTAATGTGTCGTGACAGATCACTGTAGCTCCTCGTGAACCGATCATCTCTTCATACTAGTTCATTTATAGCATCAAATAAACATGAATGAACATCAGAAGACGCGAGTTCAAGTTCACCAACGTTAATCTACTAACTCCCCTGACTGCTTTGTCGGACAAAATGGCGGATTTGGGGTTATGATTGGTCAGATCGCCTGTCAATCAAACTGTTTGCAGGAGTAATTAGACAGATTGACGATACAGAAATGATAACCGTTAAGAGAAGAAATCAGAGAAGATTAATTAACGTCTCTCGTGTGACGTAGAAAACATCGCTTGTCGTGCCCAACCAAACACGATGCGATGTGATGAAGTCAATCAAAAAATCACAGCCAATCAGAAGAGCGTTTGGGATGAATGAGAACTACACAATCAAATTCATGAATATTACACCATTTTAACATGATTAAAAATACATACCGAATCACTGAAACTATTTTTGTTATAGAATACATATTTCTGTTCACATTGAGTTGATCATTCTTGTTTCATTAATTTTGAAGATCTGAGGTAAATTGTCCATTGTTGCTTTCAGTACGGCTATAATAGACACACACAATGATATTCAAACTCACATTGGACGCTTTTAACATTAAAGAAAGCACATAAACAGTAGCTGAAATGATCATTTCCAGACGTTGTGTTGTTGTTCCAGCCTCGACGTCGCAGAAAAATAGAAACCATTTCCAATAGAATCATCGCGAGTCGCCACGTCTCGTCCAGTTAAGACGTGGCGACAGAAATGCGTTGAAAAAACGAGACACCGGCATTGAAATGGGGAAAAAGCAAAGTTATTAAAGGCGATTGAACTTTTTTTTTTTTTTACTTGAGCGCACCGTGTTTAGAAATCCGTTTCATGGGTGAGAGTGCAACAGCCAAACACGTCCGCCAAACATAAAAACAATAGGAAATGTAGCGCAATGAATGCGAAACCTGTTACGAACTACTGCTGTATGTTTTGATATTTCATGTTTGCATGATGGTGGCAGGCTGAAAGGTTATTTCTGTTTTTAAAAAGCATTTGCTGTTAATAATATCCTATTACTGGTGTTATTTATGTTACTTCTTAGCTAATTTATTATTTCTGAGTGTATGTTTAAGATAAGTTTGCCTTGTCTGCAAAGATATTTAACAAATAAGTTTTACATTTACAACATGTTGATCACTAGGTGTGGTGCACTAGTGGAATAGAACTTTAACTAGATTGTTAATAAAGAGAATGCTACTTGAATCATATTGTATTAAGGTTTTTAAGTTGACTAGTTAAAAATTCAAAAAATTCGAAATCGTGAATCGGTCAATCGCTCTGGAAAAAAAAAAATCGAGATTTAATTTTTTTGCCAAATCGCCCAGCCCTACCTCATGAATTACTAAACTTGCAAGTTTAAACTACATTTGCACGAAGGAAAGGAATGGTAGAATACAGAAAGGGGAATGATTTATTTCAATTTGACCCGCAACAATTTTTTGAGTTGTTGAAAACACTGGTTAACCTAGGATGTGTTGGAGAACATGCGTATCTACTACCGTTGTGTTGTCAATTTGACCCACAAATTTCATGGTTAATGGCATATTGGTTCATTTCCTTCACTTTAGACTTCAATGATTTGTTTGCTCCATTAAATACACAGACTACATGCATACAGCCAAAGTTACCTACATTTTAAGAAAAAGACATTTTAATGTAAAAATTTCACGTCGACTGTCCAACTTCTCACTCGGGTAGATTTCCCCTTGGAACTTCTCATCTTTATATTTAGTGCTTCAGTATAACCTCATATAATACCTTGTGCTTACTGTTGTTGGTTCTCTTGTTTTTTGCACAATGATCAACTGTATTCGAGGTAATTTATTCCAGTCAGGTACATCAGCAACTGAGCCGACTCAGAGTAAAAGAGATGAGCGAGGTTAAGTAACTACTGTCGGAGGGTCAATTGGGTCACTATACCTTGCTGACACCAGTTTTGAGATGGTTTACTGGTCTAAGATGGTTTAGGATGACCTCCTTCAGTCTGACCAGTGTAAAAATACCTAAAACCACACTGGAAGACCAGTCTTGAGATGGTTTACTGGTCTAAGCTGGTTTAGGATGACCTCCTTCAGTCTGACCAGTGTAAAAATACCTAAAACCACACTGGAAGTCCAGTCTTGAGATGGTTTACTGGTGTAAGCTGGTTTAGGATGACCTCTTTCAGTCTGACCAGTCTAAAAATACCTAAAACCACACTGGAAGACCAGTCTTGAGATGGTTTACTGGTCTAAGCTGGTTTAGGATGACCTCCTTCAGTCTGATAAGTCTAAAAATACCTAAAACCACACTGGAAGACCAGTTAAGAACCAGCAAACCATCTTACACTGCTTAAAGTTTTTTCCCTGGTCGCTTAACTGCCTTAAACTTTCTTGGTCAACCGGCTTCACCAGCATCTGAGCAACACAAACCAACCTGGACCATCATTGGAGTCCACGTACTCGTCTTCAACATCTATGTTGATAAAACTTGATTCATTTCTGAATAGCTCTGCACCTAGCATCCGATTCCTCTAGTTATTCATTTATATACTGACATCAGCTGCTGATTTATTTTTGCCTTTCATATTAAATTTGTTGACATACAATACTTCATATTTAATGAACATTCTACTGTGAATTTTCTTCCTAATTACCTTTATAGTTTACAGAGATGAACGAGAGTGTAACATCTAATGGCAGGTAAAGTTTCAATGCAGCTTCTGTCATAGTTTGTGGTTTGGCAAAGTTAAAGGTAATACTCGTATTTGTACATTAATCAATCATATAATAATGCCTCATATGAATGATGATCTAATATAGAATCTTTTAATGGATTTCACATTGAAGAGGCAATGAAAAGATTTCGGGGATGTGTCATATCAGTCAGCCAGAGACATTAATAGCGTTTTTAAATTATTAAATAATGTCATGCCTTATTCGCTATGTCATCATGCATTTCCTATAAGCACAAATCAGTCAATAAAAGTGATACATGTTTTTATTTGGCTGCTTTTCTAACTAGCAAGGATTAAATGAAAGCATTTCAGCGGATGACTGGAAGACAGCAGCAAACGATCTATTTTCCTTACATGTCAAGCACATTCTTTCATTTTCTATTTCAGATCGTGAAGCTATTTAGAATAATATCTTCTGCTTGTACCAGTTGTACTGATACTCGTGTCAGTGAATGAGAGGGCTTGTTTGAAGTGTTCGGAGTCAATGGCAGTTGAACCCAAAGTGACAAGCAGCGAAATCAATAGGCAACAGTCAATATCCAACACTAAAGGTGCCTGTAGGAACTAATGGACACCAATAATTGTTATTAATACTCAGAATTTCCCTGTGAACTGTGTTTAAGGCCAATTCTAGAGAAACAGACTTCACAAACGGTGCCCTGAAGCTACACAACCATAATCACATGCAAAACAAGGTTGTGATTATGTCGTGAATAATGAAGAAGGACTGTGAACAATAGCATAAATAATATGTGGGTCATATGCATTTGTGTAGCGCTGTTGATCTTCGCACATCTCATTTTCAAGCTCATCCGAGTGGGCTGTGTTCCAAAAAAAAATTATTTGAACTAGGTAACAAGGTACATTCTTAAAATAAGTGCTGAAGTTACTTAAACTTTAAAAATAACATCTTGATTACGCAAGATTTTATCTAATATATTATTCAATAGGCCTCAGATTTTATTTGGACTTTTCACTGTTTGAATTACTTTGCTTGCACATACACTGTAAAAAAAATATGATATTTGGAATTGGTAAACAAATATTATTGGAGCATATTGTCTTACAAGAAAATGCTATGTCAGGCTCTCTACTTAAACATTTATTTCAGTGTGTTACTTGTCATTTCTTTGTAATTATTGGTGAAATTTACTAGCAATTTCAGAGTGCAAATTGTTTTAAAGTGAATAGAAACATGTTTTTCCAGTGTGTACAGTATTCATTCAGGCATACTGCATCCGAATATGCGTATTTTCCTACTATATAGTGTAGGCAATAACAGTAGCCTATATGAAAAGATTATCAAAGACATACATATATATATATATATATATATATATATATATATATATATATATATATATATATATATACATACATACATACATACACTCACCTAAAGGATTATTAGGAACACCTGTTCAATTTCTCATTAATGCAATTATCTAATCAACCAATCACATGGCAGTTGCTTCAATGCATTTAGGGGTGTGGTCCTGGTCAAGACAATCTCCTGAACTCCAAACTGAATGTCAGAATGGGAAACATCCAGTATGCGGCAGTCCTGTGGGCGAAAACGCCTTGTTGATGCTAGAGGTCAGAGGAGAATGGGCCGACTGATTCAAGCTGATAGAAGAGCAACTTTGACTGAAATAACCACTCGTAACAACCGAGGTGTGCAGCAAAACATTTGTGAAGCCACAACACGGTTTACCACTCATCTCCACTACAAATAGGAAAAAGAGGCTACAATTTGCACGAGCTCACCAAAATTGGACAGTTGAAGACTGGAAAAATGTTGCCTGGTCTGATGAGTCTCGATTTCTTTTGAGACATTCAGATGGTAGAGTCAGAATTTGGTGTAAACAGAATGAGAACATGGATCCATCATGCCTTGTTTCCACTGTGCAGGCTGGTGGTGGTGGTGTAATGGTGTGGGGGTTGTTTTCTTGGCACACTTTAGGCCTTGAGCATTGTTTCTGACCATGTCCATCCCTTCATGACCACTATGTACCCATCCTCTGATGGCTACTTCCAGCAGGATAATGCACCATGTCACAAAGCTTGAATCATTTCAAATTGGTTTCTTGAACATGACAATGAGTTCACTGTACTAAAATGGCCCCCACAGTCACCAGATCTCAACCCAATAGAGCATCTTTAGGATGTGGTGGAACGGGAGGTTTGTGCCCTGGATGTGCATCCCACAAATCTCCATCAACTGCAAGATGCTATCCTATCAATATGGGCCAACATTTCTAAAGAATGCTTTCAGCACCTTGTTGAATCAATGCCACGTAGAATTAAGGCAGTTCTGAAGGCAAAAGGGGTCAAACACAGTATTAGTATGGTGTTCCTAATAATCCTTTAGGTGAGTGTATATAGTAGTCAAAAAACAGTAGGCGAAAATTACCCGGATGGATTATTCCAAATATACAATGGACACTTTACTATCCCATGAGGCCACGGGAGAGGACGTAGTACGTCCGGATTTCATTCATACCATATATATCATATAAAGAACCAATGGTCGTGAAGTCAATTTAAATTCAAATGTAGTTCCTACTTAGTACTTGATTTCGGCCCAGCTGGAGGCATTGTAAATATGGCCGCCGGGTGAACAGACTTTACTTGAAAGGGACTTTTGTATTCTGTCCAAATTCTCAGTAGCCTATTGATAAAATAGTTGACGTAAAGTACCAGAATTACCTACTTCTTCCGGTATCCGGTATCTTCCAGAATCTAAAGTGTGCATCCAATGAGGCCATTTTTTATTGACAGTGAAACGCAATTTGATGCTGGTAAGTCAATGACGAATGCTTTAATAGAAACATTTTCACATTCACACAACAGACATTCATACTATATAGAACATATAACTGTCATAAGGTAAGAACTTGTTCAAAAGTACCTACTCAAAGTGTGTCAGAGTTTTTCAGCAAGTTACATCATTAGGCCAGTAGGTGGCGACAAATAGTTGAATCATCCGACTCGTTCAATATTCGTTCAGGAATACCGAGCGTTGCTGGAAGACGCGGTTTAATTTGAAACTGCCTGACTGTTGGTTTTTAGAAGTTACGCTTTCCCATTGAAAGCAAAGTCTCACTCTTTATTGCTTTTCTCTTTGTTGACAAATACACGACATGATCCTTCACTCGTCAGTCACCTTAAATCTCAAAGCAGAATGAAGGGAATCTGGTCTAAACCCCTTTGTAAAAAGAACAGGCTTCAAGGCCCAAAGCATCTTGGGATTCCAGAGCTCATCTGTGAGGTAAGGTTTTACACTTAAGCCACTGGCTCCTATTCACACTGACACCAAGGCCATTATAATTCACTCCATCATCACAAAGACCTTCAGCGGAAATCTCTTGTAAAGATGACTGCTGGCACTGCCATTCAGGAAGAGGATTTTAAAATGTCAGCCAATATCAGAGATTTGCCTCATTAAAGAGGGTGAGGGGAGCTTCTCCCGAAGACCATTATGAGAGGGGGGGATATAGTGGTCTGTCTATTATTTCATATTGCTAAAAGCTCCACAAATGGGGTACACATTTTAACTTAACGGATATCATCAGTTGATTACAGTTTTACAATCGCTGGGACACATTTCTCTCTACTTAGGTGACTTTTTCAAAACTCTTCAAACTCTAGTTCTCATAACCAACTTTCAGTAAATTTTACGTTCAAAATCCACTAAAACACGTTTCTAATTCCATAAAACGCTCAGAAAATAATAACCTAAAACACAAACAACAGGTAGCGTTCAACAATGATTCATTTTGTAAAATTTCTTAACAAAACAAGAACAAGCAATGGTTTTGTCTGTGGTGTCTTCATGCCTTAAAGCAAACTTTATAATCTAGAGCCCACAATCAGTTAATATCTTGTGTTGTTCATGATAATGCCTTGCAAAATGAATAAAACAAACACTCCGAATCGAAGGACATTTTCTCACACTGGGTCATCAATCATAATTATAATCAGAGTGTATTACCTCACCTCTGCCTGATGGACATCTGATTAAATGTCCCCCGGCTGTGGTGAATAATTGAATTCTGGGATGTCTGTCTGGTGAGATCACACTAATAGTGTTACAGAGTTGATCTTTCGGCTTCTCTTTGAGCTCACCAGGTATTTTACCGCACTCTGGAATATTAGCTGTAATTGGCAAGGGAAAAAAACACCAATTAACGGGAAAATAACTCGCCTATGACACCTAAAATGAATTTTTGATCAAAGGATAGCAGCAAATCTTATGAAACCCTGTTTATGAGGTTACAGAGAGCTCTGTTAACGGCTCCAATGGAGAATGAGCTCAGTTCAGTCCGCTGCTGTTTCCAGATAAGCCCTGGAGGTGGCGGTGTTTTTAGTAAAAGGAGCCTGAAGACAGCTTGACTGCCCTGGGAGAGTTATGAGCTGTTCCTTCCTGCTCACTTTATTTTGCAGCAAAGCTCATCTGCAGGTAATAAAAGGGAATCTGAAAAATGAGTATACAATTTGAGGGTTATTGTTGTTTATCACTGACCTTGCATCCTAAAGTGAAAGGATATCATCAGGCCATAACTGTAACAATATGAACTGAACATTTTAATTAATAACAAATACATACAGATACTATATATACACCGATCAGGCATAACATTATGACGGTTGAAGTGAATAACACTGATTATCTCTTCATCACGGCACGGGTGGGATGTACAGTATCAGGCAGCATGTGAATATTTTTGTCCACAAAGCTGATATGGTAGAAGCAGGAAAAATGGGCAAGAGTAAGGATTTGAGTGAGTTTGACAAGAGCCAAATTGTGAAGGCTAGACGACTGGGTCAGAACATCTCCAAAACTGCAGCCCTTGTGGGATGTTCCTGGTCTGCAGTGGTCAGTATCTATCAAAAGTGGTCGAGGAAGGAACAGAGGTGAACTGGCGACATGGTCATGGGCGGCCGAGGCTCACTGATCCACGTGGGGAGCGAAGGCTGGCCCGTGTGGTTCGATCCAACAGACGAGCTCCTATAGCTCACATTGCTCAAGAAGTTAATGCTGGTTCTGATAGAAAGGCGTCAGAACACACAGTGCATCAGTTTGCTGTGTCAAAAGTGGGCATGTGAGCATCAGAACTGAACCACGGAGCAGTGGAAGAAGGTGGCCTGGTCTGATGAATCACATTTCCTTTTATATTACATGTGTGTGTTGCCTACCTGAGGAACACATGGCACCGGGATGCATTATGGGAAGAAGGCAAGCTGGTGAAGCCAGAATGTTCTGCTGAGAAACCTTGGGTCCTGCCATCAATGTGGATGATACTTTGACACGTACCACCTACCTAAGCATTGTTGCAGACCATGTGCACCTGGTGTTCCTGGTGGCTGTGGCTCTTTCAGCTAGCATGTGTCGTCATGTTAACCTTTTGTGCAAATCCAGTGTTGAATTGACCCTCGTTTGTGAAGCAGTCCGGCATAAAATGACGGCATCAACAACACTCTACTACAACAACTCCTCTTCTCTAAAGCAGCCCAACATGGCCCCGCCCCCTTTATTGTGTGTTCTCCAGGGCGGGGTTTATGTAAATTTTAGGGTTAGTGATGTCACTATCGTTGTTGTAGTCCCTACCAGACATTTGTTGTAGTCCTTAAATTATTCTTTAAAAGGAAATATCTCCCTTTGCATTGAACTTTGAGTGTCGTAACTTTGCAGACGTTGTTTATGCTCAAACAGAATAAAATACCAACAATAAAAAGAACTAGCTAGGTTAGCCGATTACCTTAATTCTTTCCCCGCCAGCATTTCTTTTCTTTTTTTCTTTTAAGTTGCTTGCCACACCAGCATTTTTGATCATTTTACAAAATTTACATCCCCCAGGAATATTTTAATAATAAATATTTTTTTTACATTTTGCTCTTTTCTTGCCACTCAAAGCAGTTTACATTTGGAAGGGGGTGATCTTATATGGAACCACCGCCCATGTGCAGCATCCACCTGGATGATGCAACGGCAGCCATACTGTTCCAGAATCAGCTTATTAAGGGAGAGGAGACAAAATGATGAAGCCAATCTGTAGCTATATATATATATATATATATATATATATATATATATGGGGATGATTAGGAGGCTATGATGACGGGTAGAGGACACATGGGCAAATTTGGTCAGGACGGCGGGGTTAAACCACTACTGTTTTTTCCGAAGGATTTTTAATGACCACAAAATCGGCTCAATATTGTGTTGTCCGAACATGCAATATATCAAAAGAAAGAGCAACAAAGCCTCTTCTTTAAAACAAACAACGCCGGGGAAAGTGTCCACAGATATCACCGTTAACACTTCCTCAGTCAAGCTGTTGCGCAGAGACCCGTTTTCCTTTTTGTTTTTAGCGTTACAAAAATAGGGTAACATTAACAAAGTGTTGCTGTGTTCACTTCTTTAATATTGAAGATAAAACCATAAAATTGAATCACAGAATGAATTTTACATTTTCAAAAATATGGTTATTCCTATTTTCCTGCGAAAACATAACTTGAGTCTAAACATGTTTTGACTTCTGCATATCTAAATCATACAAAAAAGAAAAACACAATATACAGATATACTGTACACAACAGTTAATGAAGACGACAGGTTCAACAGACCCCTATTTCAAAGCTCCCGAAAACACAGAGCAGCAGAGCTCTGAAAATCAGTGGAAAGCGGTTGATCATGTTGCGTTTTTTGTGTATTCGCAGCGGTCGAGGCCTGTCATCTCTGACGGCACACGGCAGATCCGTTCAACGACTTGCAGCCCAATTGCATCAAAGACGACACCGGATTTGACCGCCGCCTGGTCAGTGTTGATTCCAGCAGAATGATGAAATATTCTAGCAATGTTTTTTGTCAGAATAACAAAGGCGTGCTTCATCCACAGGGGATTAACCTATCAAAGTACAGGAAGTTAATATTCATGGATGCTCTGTGTTCTCTGAAAGAATGATACGAATGCTGCATTTCACAAGCTGAAATATGAGAGGATACGAATTATAATCCCAGGGTAAAGTGAATATTACAGAAGCACATGAATAAATTTAGTTGCTCTGGTTTCAAACATAAAAAGCCCTGTTGTTGGGCAAAGTATACCTATAATGTCAAATAAAGATTTTTTTTTTTACTTCAAATGCGTTCAAAACAGAATGAAAGCGTTTGTTTTTTAATTTAAGCATCGATTCGGTGTCAGATCAGGTGCTCGACTAGCATCCACTTTTTTTGTCGGTGAAATTTGTGCTTCTTTTGGACTGCCTGGACTTTGTCTGAGGGGAAGACATGATGAGTGGAAATTTTCTCCTTATACAATTGCTCCTACTGCTGGCCAAACCCAGAAGCTGCATGCGACAAACACTATGATGACCATATTTTAAGAAAACAGCACTGACAGAAGCAACTGTACTGAACGACATCACATTTGCAATATTATGTGGGTGAAATAAGCACTATAAGCCAAATCGGGCCGGTGTTCGTTTTGGCGTCATAGGCGTTTCTTCTTTCCTTCCTGGGGTGCAGATCTTGATTGACCTGTTTGAAAATGATGAAAAGACATTTTTATTACGAGACGTTCATTTAAATAGAACGGTTGTGCGTGTGACTGCAATGTGCCATGTATCAGAAGTTTCTCGAAGGTTAAATGAGAAGAATAGACAGAGAGGAAAGGACAGTTTGTCTCTGCGGGGACCTGCGGGACAAGGGTCTGATGTAGCTGACGGGGCGATCTATCATCTTTAATTACAGCACTGCACAGCGCTCCCCTCCTCACACCGCCAGCAATTACATCCATCAGGCTGTGACCCTCCTGCTTCTCCGGCAGACTCGGCTCACACCTCCATCACTTCACTTCTGCTGCCTCCCTGCCGTCCTCCCCTTTCAACTTTTAGCCAGTTATATACCTTTTTTCAACCAAACATTCCAATTAACTAGATTTTTTACATTCTCTGAAGAAAATGTGACTTGCAAAACTGCAAAAATTCACTTTAGACGTCATTATCGCACGAGTTAGAGATTTGAGTTTGAATGCGTCATATTTCTAAGGTCTCTAAATGATCGACAAAACTTTGCGGAAAAAGTTGGACACAATCTATCTCCCTTTTGTTGTCGGATTCACCGTTTATGCTTTTTTTAGCAAGTAAAAGACCTTTTAGTATCCTTCTGAAAAACTTCCCCTTCAGCTCATGGTTTGTCTTTTTGCTGTGAAATCTTTCATTATTTTTTATAAAGTAAAATGTAAGAACAACTTTTATAGTAATAGTTAGTAATATTTCAAGATGAACACTTACTGGACGATAAAAAAATACACTATTGCTATCCACTATTTTGTAGCATTATAAACATCTTTGGGCTTGTTGTTTGGACTTGGACCTTGTAAACCCACTTTACTTGGACTTTCTTGGACTTCGTCACTTTATTGGACTTCATGGATTATGAATAAAGTGGGCATTTGCTGGTCACAAAATTTTGGTCTTATTTCAGTTTATTTTGGGTGAAATACTCATTTAAATGACTGAACTGTGCATGTAAACACAGAACAGGATTAAGCATTAAAAATAGGGCTGCGACAATAAATTTGTGGATCGATTTTGGGATTTCCCGAATGTGTTGCAATTCTCTCTCGAATCAATTTTAAGCTTAGTTTTTAACAGATGGCGCTTCTAGGCTAGTTTTTAATCGCGTGTTCAAATGCTCATGAAGAAGAGCGCTCGTGCTTTCGGCTGAGTTTCAGAATGCTTTTATGTCGGAAGCAGTTCGCCCACAGCAAACACCCTTGTAGTTCCTATTAAAAACTTTTCTAACTTATGAATGATTATTTTATAGAAAGTTTAAGTGGTGTGTTTAAGGAATAGGAAGCAAGCAGAGTACGGTTGTTTATAAAGCACGAAGTGCTATCTGCTTTTAAAAACTAAGCGCAGAATCAATTCGAGAGAGCATTCGGAAAATCAATCCAGAATGATTTCTTGATTTGAGACGCATCGATTTATTGTCCCAGCCCTAACTAAAAGGCGAAGCGACAACCGAATTTAGCTGCAGTGTGTACATGACTCTTGCTTTGGGCCAGTAAACAACCACCCAGTTCACTACAACTCGGCAGAACACCACATAGCAACACCCTGGCAACCAAGCACAACTTCCTTGCACTATCCACTTTATTTTTCAAGAGCGGTGCGGCCATTTGTAAATTTGTCATTCGGTTCCAGTTATTTTTAGTTGTACAAATCGTATGCTGCTTGATATTGCAAATTTACCATATTACTTTAAAGTATTGTGTAAATTATAAACACACTAGTTTGTATCACAGAGTTTTACTACACTTTTTTTATTCGTCTCGTTATTTTCCTATAGTGACTAATGAATCGGAAGTCTCGCACAGTCACAAAGTCACTAGCTTACTTCCGCAATGAAAAATAAGGTAAGGATATGGCAAGTATTTTCAAAGCATTTTCTTCAGAAGAAATGTAAAATGTCCTCTAAGTGACCTGTGTGTTCTGCGGGATTCAGGTGAGGTGAGATGAGATGAGCTGTGATCTCATCTTAGATCAGACAGCGTCTTCCTATCAGCTTATTTAAAACCCCATAAAGGCATCGGAACCCAAGAGGGAGGCCGGCACCTTAATTATCCATCTCCCCATCATGCAAATCAAAAGTCTAATCCCCACTTTTAATGTGATTATTGTCAGGACGTCCATCACGCGGACAATCAGCCGAAGGCTTTGATACAGAGATAAAAGTCCTGATTAATTAATGAAGTGTTATTTTACAGGACACATTTCCCGCTTTTGTGGAGCTGACAGGTGTGTGTAAAATTAATTTCCAGGATTAGTCTGAAAATTAGCGTCTGTCTCTCTCCTTCCCGTCCGAGGCGCTACAATTTAAATTGCTACAGTAATGGGGGTCAGCCAGGAGTCAATATTATTTCTTTTTCTATCCTGTGGAGACAGGAGGTGAGAAAAGCTCATCATGGAGAAGACAAGGAGACGTTAGGTGAGGAAAGAGATGAGGAGGGTGTGAGGGGGATAATAGTCTTCCCAAAAATTGCGACATTAGTATTTCAGCACGGCAGTCATTTGATGGCTTCCTTCTAAATAGGATGATTCAGATTTCAAAAGAGTGCGAGCAGTCGTTCTAAAGAGCAGGAAGTGACTCTAAACCCTGAGTGACAGGAGTATTTGTGATGGCTGAAGTACCTGACGGTGCCCAGGTTGTTCTTCCTGTCCTGCTCCTCTTTCCGTGCAAGGATCTGTTGTTGTGCAAGGGACATCTCCTCCTCCATGTTGGAGATCTCCTCCTTGGCTCTTCTTCGGTTCTCCTGGAAGAGGGAGCAAAGTGAGCGAGACCAAAACAGAGACAGATATGTACTGCAAGTGTTGAATCTGTGATATTCAGGAAGGATGCTTCTCACCTGTCTGCTCTTGTTTGCATGTTTGATACTGTAGAACATGGGCCCGAGCTCAGCCAGCCACTCGCCGTCCACTGCCGTCACACACTGCATGTACTCCTGAAACACAAACACACGTGCGTGTCATCAAACTGTTCACCAGGGCTCTGGGATATACACTGCCCAAAGGATCATGTGACACTGAGGACGCTGAAAATTCATGACAGGAATAAATAAATACAGTAACACTTTATTGTTACATGGTACATGTAGTTACTCTCCTGTGAGTATGAATTATTCATAATTGCATGCAACTAACCCTAAACCAAACCCTAATCTAACCCTAACCCTATAGTATGTACATGTTTTAATTAATATTAGTCCATACTTGTACCATAAAGTGTAAGCATTAATAAAAATAGTTTATAAATTGTGTTGCCAACTGGATTCAAACGTGAATCATCCATATAAGCACCATGTCTCAAATTAACTTACGTCACTTCACGTTTAAGGACTGAGGAGGAAGAAGTACCTTTGTGGTCATGACCAGTTCGTGGTAGATGATGTAGTCAGGGGTGTAGCCCATCCCGAACAGAGCGCTGGTGGGGTGCAGATGGCAGGGCATCCCAGTTCTCACATTCACATACTCCCCTATTCCCTAAACACATAGACACAAGGCATGAAGACAGGTATTGCTTGATGAAATTGAATCCAACACTACATTTTTGCTAAGTAGCTGTGAACCTTTAGTTTAGCAGCCTGGTGAAAGTACGCAGCACAGATGCACTTCCTGATCACATCCCAGTCAGAGCCGCTGGAGATCAGGTTCATTTTCTGCTGCACCATGATGTCTTTGAGCTGAGATCGAACTTCACGCACCTGTGACACACACACACACACACACACAGTTATTTGGTGTAAACTCTAATAAAAGAAAAAGCATGCTTAAATTTGCACTAAAACTTCCAAAGAAAATGTACAATTAAGCCTGGTCATAAATATTTAAAAAGCCAACAAATAACATCTATGAATATTCTTCAGAAGGGCCTCAACATTAGAAAAGTTCCTTATCATTTCAATCTGATCTTAAGATTGGCATTTAAAAATTTAAAACATTTGGTTGTTGATCTGTTTTGTTTTGGCTCCGTTGCTGCGTTTAGTGCACCGCCATGATGGATCACCCGTAGTCTCGCGGGATTGTCACTCATGTCACATGTATCATAATTTCCACTTAGTGTGCCATTTGGTTGTCAAATCAAAATTGTGAACAAATTATATTTATGTATATATGTATAATATAATATGTATAATTTATGTTTCTCTATGTATGTGCAATACATTTATGTATTAAGTATTGAAATCTTACTTGAATCTGCACAAGGACTAAATGTGGCTATATCTGGCATATTTTGCATTAATTATATGTATTATTAATGTGTATTGTCCTTGATTAAATAAATAATGAATGTAAGAAAGCTAAAATTTCAAGATGGGACAGAGCCAACTTATACATACATACATATATTTATAAAACAGTCAGTTCCTGTCCTTGATTCTGATTGGTCAATAGTTGTGCATTATTCAAGATAAAACACGGCTATGACCGCTTCACCCAACGGTTCTGTGTATCACTACACAACACCCTTAGCAACCACTCTTAGCAGCGTAAACTGTTTGTTCTCAATTGATATTGTGCATTGAAGCTTACTGTATTGTGTAGAAGAGATCGAGTGAGTTTATTACCTGCATTCAGATTTAGCATTTCCCTTCAGCTCAGTCTAATAAAAAATCTGTTTAAAAGTCCAGTGTATTATCTTGTCCTTTTTAACGGTTAAGGGGTTTCCCGTGACTGACAGCTCTCGTCAAAGCATTTGTCAGTTGCGTCTTGTTCCGTGTTCAGTCTTTCAATGTAAAAGTCCTCGCTACTGACTGACACACTCATAAAGACAGTTTTTGCCGCCATCTAATGGGGTTATAAAGCAACTTCTGTTGCTGTTCACGGTCATGGACTATTTTTTCTGGCGGAAGGAAGGCTTTAAAGTCTAGAAGTTTACTTCATCCGCTTTGCGTCGTGCCAAACAACGCCCTTCAGCCATGACTTATTCACGATCCAGCACAGCCTCTCGTACCTTATTGCTTACTTAAATGCTACTCATTTCTCACGCGAAAGTAATGAGCATTCATAGAAGTCTTAAAGGTACAGCAGCAAAGAATATGCACATTAGCTGTAATGGTCAAAGACTTTGAACATTTTTCATGCAAATCCATTTTGACTACTGCAATTAGACTTTAGGGAAAATTTTCAATAACATTATGGAATGATATTGCCCCTTTAAAAAATGAATTTGATTGGTTGAGAGTGATGCCTGAGGTTGACGTACCTTGCGCATGGCTTTGGTGTGGATGAAGTGATCGTTACACCAGATGCTGGAGTAATTGTTGTTCTTCCACTGCAGATAAACGTTGAGGTAGGTCAGGTGATCACTCTCAGGCACTGAGAACTTCTCTCTCACCTGGTCACTTTCCTCCTCTCGACCCTAGACAAGTAACGGTAGTTTTTAGCACTTCAAAAACAGAACCCGCATGTAAAGCACATTTGCAGGTCAGTAGGTTCTAGTAACGTACCTTTGGTCTGTAGAAAATGGATGGCACTGACAACATGGAGACGATGATAAGTATGTCAGCACTGCAGGCCATGTCACATGACACAATCAGCATTTTCGACAGAGCCGGATCCAGAGGAAACTCCACCATGAGCCGCCCGGTGGGCGTCAGAGCGCCTGAGACACAGACGAGAAGAAAGCATCCTCAAATACAGGCAAAAGTCAAAAGGGATTAGAAAGCACCTCTTTCAGAAGTGCTGATGGTGGGAAAATGATTCCACTTTGAGATTCTCATCAAACTTTTCAGAGGCTCAGATTTCAAAGATTACATGACAGACTAAGAAGATTAGTGAGAGAGCGTTGTGAAAAGCAGAGAAGATATTTGGGCAGGTAAGCCTTAATCAGAAATAATCTGCTGTTAACACGAGACGAGAGCTGGAGGGAAAACTCCTCCACATAGTCAAATCCCCACAAACCCCTGAGAGATATGCAGGAAATGAGATTGAGATCCCTCTCTGGTCACATAGACAGTTTTACTTCAGTTGCTTCAGCTGAACTTTGAGTAAGACCTTAATACTTTACTGCAGCACTTCACAAGCTTAAATCTACTCAACTAGAATGCAAGTTACACTCAAGAGATTTCCCCCCCCGAAAAAATAATGTCACTACCATCAGTTATCTTTAAATATTGACATATCCAAACACTGGCGAGTGAACGTTCCTTTTCAGGATACTGTATTTTAAAGGGGACCTATAATGCCCCTTTCACAAGATGTAATATAAGTCTCTGGAGTCCCCAGAATGTGTCTGTGAAGTTTCAGCTCAAAATACCCCACAGATCAAATTTGACCCTATTTGGGTGTGAGAAAAAACACACCATTTTTTGTGTGTCCCTTTAAATGCAAATGAGCTGCTGCTCCCGGACCCCTTTCCAGAAGAGGGCGGAGCTTTAACAGCTCACACTTCGGTTGATCAACAACAACAAAGCTGGAGAATCTCACGCAGCCAAAATTAGGATTGTCAGTAACAGTGTTCAGACTTACATTGTTCAAACCGGAGTCGACACTGATGGAGAGACTCAGGAAGAAGTTACAACTTTTAGGATGCAATTGGACGTTTCTGAACGGTTAGTGGAAACATTTATGTAGTTGCTGTAGAGTTGATTCAACTCATCACTAGCATGTGCAGTCATGTTAATTTTTTGTGCAAATCCAGTGTTGATTTGATGTTTGGAAACAAGACTCTACAACAACATCTCCCTCTTCTCTAAAGCAGCCCAACATGGCCTCACCCCCTTTGTTGTGTGTTCTCGGGGGCTGGGTTTATGTAAAATTTGGGGTTTGGGATATCACCAACCCAGGATGAAGCTTGTTGTTGTCCCTACCAACCATTTTTTGAAGTGCTTAAAAAGCGATTTCTGTAAAATAAAATATCTCCCTTTACATTGAACGTTGAGCTTCGTAACTTTTCAGATGCTGTTTATGCTCAAACAGCAACATAACAGACTAACTAAAATTACAAAAGTGAAATCATAATCATTAAGGTCACAGTTACAATAACTTGGGATACCACAGAGACTCTGAAAAACCACAAAAGATGACCAGGGTCCCGGATCACATCTGATCGTCCTTGCAGTGCCAAACCAGATACTGAATCAGGTCAACACGTTTTTCTCAGGCATTCTTTACTTCAAACTGCGTCTGACACATGAGTCAACAGCTTTCATGCGCGTCTTTCAAAATAAAAGTTTCACATGAGAATAAAACTTAGAAGTTTGTTGTTGTTTATTTGACCGTGACCCACTCAAAACGGTTTTGCCACCCACTTTTGAAGAACTGCTTTACACAGCATCAAAAATAAAAGTTTTTTTTTTATATCATGTGCATTACAATTAAACAAATTTATCAAAAAATATTATTTCGCTTGCTCATTTTCTGTTATTATTATTAATTAGCTCCCCTCTTTAAAGCATTACTTTGATTCTAAATCAAACCTCACCATCAAGCATTTTCCTGGTTTCCCGTTATCAATGTGGCCTTCTATAGTATCCTGAAGACTTTTTGACTTGAAATAAATTACGACACTCTTAATCCTGACATTACTTGATCATTCCTGCCATTATCTAATTACACAGTAGTTATTGTCTCTGAAGACCCGATTCACTCTCTACTGTTCCTTAAGATAAAAACTGGCAAAAGTGACAAAAAAAATAAAAAGAGAGATTTAATGTGGTCTGATTCAGTGTCTGGGGCTGAGTGGTCTCACCTGTGTTGTCAAGAGCTCCCAAGATCCACAGCTGGTACATGGAGTTCAGCATGTTGTCTTCAGGTGGTGGATCCATGAAGTGGAAGAGCAGAAGGTCTTGCACTCCCAGTGACTTGAGCAGCAGCACAACATTAGCCAGGTTAGTGCGCTGGATCTCTGGGATAGTGGTGGTGAGCATTTCATTCTTGTAGGCACTCTGAGTGTATAACCTGAAGAATACAAATAAAGATCCATTCATCTTCTGTAAACATTATAACATATCCTACCCTGACACAATGTGATACAGTGGCGAGTGAAAAATCCAGTGTATTCCTTATTATTCCAATGTTATCCACATTATATTTCATCTGCAACAGCATTGTGAACTTCTATAAATATACATTTGGTCATTAACTTTTAAATGCATCATTATGCAAACACATGAGGAGAGTTCTCTGCATGAAAGACCCACGACTGGCAGATCAATGTGCTATGAAGGATTAAATTGAATGTGAAGGATTTTCACTGTGATGAGATGATTGACAGGCCGGTTTAAATGGTGACAGGGTGCACGTAACCAACCGACAGAGCGGCCCGTTAAAGACACAAATGACCCTTCGATCTGACCAATCCAATCATAACTGATAAATCAGTGAGGGGAGTTAGTAGATTAACGTTGGTGAACTTGAACTCGCGTCTTTCCGCGCTTGAAACAACATTCCTTCTGATGTTCATTCATGTTTATTTGATGCTATAAATGAACTAGTATGAAGAGATGATCGGTTCACGAGGAGCTACAGCGATCTGTCACGACACATTAAAGAGACACTATATGCTATTTATTGTTTAAACTTCTGTAAAAAATTACAAAGCGTTACCAACTGTATTTACGCATTAAATATGTTCTGACTGGCAGTGATTTGCTTCAAAAGGTCCAAATAAAGACATACCTGACATATGCATACATGTAACATACCATTGAAAAAGTTTGGTAACTTCAGAAGAGCTAGAGGGAAGCCCTTAACAATGAGCCATTTCCAAACTACCTCAGAGCATCTTAAAATATCACAGCTCTCCTTGCCGCTCCATAGACACAGATATGAGAGAACAGCAGATTTCTGCAGCTATTCAACAAAATGGATAATCCCTCAGAAGATGGCGTGAAAAAGGAACTCAGGGAAGCTCTGTAGTACAGAGTATGTACTTATGCATATCAGTCCTTCTGGCTCTTGTGAAAGTGCCGCAATCACAGCCAGAGCTTTTGAGTTACGCATTCACACACACACACACACAGCTCTTGGCCACATTACAAAGCTTCTGGCTGAACAGAATTGATTCTTGATGCACAGATGGTGGTAAAGGACACACGCAACTAATCCGGCATGTGCCACACACTTTCACGAGCAACCAGAAACACTCACAGGGAGGCAAAACATTCACTTGCGTGACTATAAAACAGCAAGACAAGGTGTCATCGCATCTTTGGGGCTGTGCAGATTTGAAAAAGGTCACAGTCAAAAAGTCCACGGGAGCCTTTGTCTCAAATCCTCAGAGGTGTAAACAAAAAATTAAACTGTGTGAAATCCTCTCAAGATTACCGTGCCGTTCTCCTCCTGCAGTCGCCCTGCCTCACTGATAGAGGTTTCAGAAAAGAGTGAGCAAAAAGAAGAATAAAGCTCATGGACACACTGTTCGTCCATCTGTATTCGCAAAGAGAGGCTTTGTCTGTATTTACACCACAGAGACACCTGAACGACTCGCTTCGTTTGGATGATTCGTTTTAATGTACCGGATCAAAAAACTGATTCATCTCTGTGTTTCATTACTCAGGTCTGTCTCACCTAAAGTCAGAAATAAATCTGTGCATGTGTGCTTTTTTTTACCTTGTAATTTTTAATCAAAATATGTTAATTTGATCTTCTGGTGAAATGACAGAGTTATCTCTGGTGAATCATGCAGGACTTCTCCAATCATTTATTGAGCTTAAACCCCGCTTACAAGCTCACGTTCATCAGCCTCCACTTTCAAATGCCCACGTCTCAAATTCCAATCAACAACCACTGCATAGAACCAAGACATTTTTCTGTTTCAATAATCTGTTACACTCAGATGTACGTCACAATATGGAAGAAAAGATCTGTCGCTACTTCCATTTCCTGCCTTTTGAAATAACAAAAAGGCACTGTACAGCATTTTATATTTCATTTCTGTAGTAAATTACACTATCGGTCAAAACTTTGGAATAATAACAATTATTAATATATTTTATGCATTTATTTGATCAATAAGAGTAAAAATTAATATTATGAAATACTAATACCATTCAAAACAGACGTTTTCTAAATGAATATATTTTAAAAATGTAATTTAATTCATCCTTGTGATCAAAGCTGAATTTTCAGCATCATTACTCCAGTCTTCAGAGTCACATGATCATTCAGGAATCATTCTAATATGCTGATTTGCGGCTCAGGAAACATTTCTAGAACGGTTGTCTAGCTTAATATTTTTGTGCAAAATGTAACAGACAGATAGTAAAGACATTCATAATGTTACAAAACAGCAAAATATTAATCACAGTTTCCACAAAAATATTAAACAGCAAAACTCATCCATAAAAAGCAGAACATACAATGACAAAATCATGATGAAATCATCGAAATGAGAAAGTCATTGCCATAAACTTTTTTGCCCACAAGGACGGACAACTTTCGAGCAAGTGACACATTGTCTCTAAATATGGATAAACAAATATATGAAATATGTTTTTGGATCACTAGACTTCTTTTATCAACCCTCTATGGACACACTGAAGCTAAAGTTGCCATTGGCTAGTAAATTTTTGTTCTGCATGGAAAGCAAGAACAATGTAAATAAAAAAATTACACATAAATATAATATAAAATATAAATTTCAATAACTATTAAAGTCAAGTAAACAGTCTGTTGTTTAACATTAAAAACAGGCAGGAGCAGGAAAATTAGACTGCTGTCACTTTAAGAGCTAATGCACTAATCCAATATACTGTTACACATGCGTATTACTAGCATACTCGGCAAGACGGCCATTTTGACATAATTTTACGTGAAATTGTCAGTTCACATGCAAGAGGACGTTAAAGAGAACTCAATTTGGTACTCACGTGCTGTCAAATGTGGCTTTCTGGCTGCGCAGAAGTTATCTTTCGCATCTTGCGCTCGAATGTTTGAATCGGCAAGGCTTAAAAACTCGTGCAAATGATAAACTTTCATGATGATGCATGAAATCGTCAAGGAGCCCTGCAAGTGCTCTTTCTTTCTCTCAATGTTACTGTGCTTTCGATGGTGCGTAAAGGTCAGCAGGAAATGAAATTATATCTGCGCTAAACTTTTTTTGCCTCTTACTCAATTACAGGCAAGGGTTAAGGTGAGGGTTAACCATTGGCTACTTAAATACTTTTTTTTAGTCCGCTCACGTGAAATTTACTCGCATTATAGAGGGATGTTTATGGTCTTGATGTTCGGCACTGAAGCTTTGAGGGAGGAACTGACTGATCTTACCTGTAACACTGTCCTGGGCCTGTTCTGCCTGCTCTGCCCGCCCGCTGGTTTGCATTGGCTTGACTGATGGGGTACACCTGCAGCGCATCCATGCCAATGCGAGGGTTGAACACCTAAACAACACAAAATAATACTTCTGTTAGCATCATATGTGCAATTATTCTATTAAAGACTGGTCATTCATAGCAGTTCCTTTTTACCTTCAGTTTGCAGTAACCAGAATCCACCACAAACATGATGCCGTCCACTGTCAGAGATGTCTCAGCGATGTTTGTAGCAACAATACACTTCCTCACTCCATCAGGAGCCTGTCAGTAAGCACACAGGTTTAGTTCACAAACGTCTCATGATCAGGATCTTCCAGTGTCCAATAGAGACAGATGTTTACCTTCTGGAAGATCTTGGCCTGCAGGTCTGAAGGCAGCTGGGAGTAGATAGGCAGCACTGCCAGGGCTGGAGCATTCTCTAGATCCTCCAATCGCTCCACAATCTGATCTGATGTCACCTGCAGGAGCACAGACATCATTTGTGTTATACGATGTGCACCTAACCCTAACCCTTAGACAACACAAACTTAAAAATTATTTACATCATTTACATTTACCCGTAAATCTTTGTTCATCTTCAGAACACAAATTAAGGTATTTTTGATGAAATCTGAGAGGTATATGACTCGTCCATAGACCGCAATTTAACCACCACTTTCAAGGTCCAGAAAGGTACTAAAGACATAAATAGTCAACGTGACTGCAGTGGTTCAAACTTAATTTTACAAAACGATGAGAATACTTTTTGTGTGCAAAAACAAAACAAAAATAATGACTTTACTCAACAACCTCTTCTCTTCTAACGTCAAGCTCTTCCAGGTTCTACGTCACATCGCCGACTCATTATTGGCCAACTTCTGCGTCAGCATTACACGCATGTGCCGTGCTGCTCATGTGTGCAGCTTTGGCCAATACTCGCCAAAACAGTGTATGAGTCATTATTTTTGTTTTTACGCACAAAAAGTATTCTCGTCGCTTCGTAAAATTAAGGTTGAACCACTGCAGTCACATTTGACAGTTTTAACAATGCTTTTAATACCTTTCTGAGCCTTAAAAATGATGGTTAAATTGCCATCTATGGAGGAGTCATATACCTCTCGGATTTCATCAAAAATACCATAATTTGTGTTCCGGAGATGAACAAAAGTCTTACGGGTTTGGAATGACACGAGGGTGTGTAAATGATGACACAATTTTCATTTTTGGGTGATCTAACCCTTTAACAATGACCATATTTCAAACTAACCTTATACATACTCTTATAATCCAAGAAATTTGACTTGTGAATAAGTGTCTTTTTTTAAGCCTATTTAGCCTATTCACTAAGGCTGCAGTAATACTGTGAAATTTTGCTGAAGGATCATGTAATAAAATTGAGTTTTGACATCTCATAAGATGCACTTTAAAATATATTCAAATATAAAACGGTTATTTGAAATGTTAATAATATATCCAATAAAATCACCCTTGGTGAGACTTCATACAAAAACATTAAAAAAAATCTTACCAACCCCAAATATTTGAAAAGCAGTGTGTATATAAAATCAACAGTGATTCCATTCATAAGATCTTCAGCAGAATCTCCTCACCTCAATGTCCTCCTGACCAGGCATGAAGATGAGGATGTCACCCGACATCCCACTGAGATGAATCTGCAAGGCCTGTTTCACAGCCGCCTCCACATAGTCCTCCTGAGGAGTCTGAATCACACCAGCACTCAGGGTCAGTCTATAGCACACCAAACAGCTTTAACTAAAGACGCTATTAACACCTCACCTTGCTGAACAAGATATCCACCGGGAACGTCCTGCCGGGAATGTGGAAAATAGGAACATTGCCGAAGAATGCTGCAAATTTGTCCGAGTCCATGGTGGCAGACGTGACAATGAGCTTCAAGTCTGAGCGTCTAGACACCACCTAAGTGATCCAAAACAAAAAAGGAAGATGGGAGAAAATGACTCATCAGTATCAAAATCTCCTTAAATGTTACCCGACAGAAAAAAACGGTGTACTTAAATGGTGTTCCAAAAAAAATTTCTCAGGTGAAAATAGTATGCAACACAATCCTCCAACATTCATGTGAAAGTGTCTGAGCAGGACAGACAGCTGGAGACGTGGCTCACCTCTCGGAGCAGACCGAAGAGCACGTCAGTGTTGAGGGAGCGCTCATGGGCCTCGTCCATGATTACAGCGCTATAGTGGTCCAAGTCTGACTCCCGCAGAGATTCCCTCAGAAGAATCCCATCCGTCATGTATTTTATTACGGTCTTCTCTGATGTACAGTCTTCAAAACGGATGGCATAACCAACCTGGTATACACATTAAAGCAATAAAACTATATCATTTTAAAAAATACATACTGTACATAATATAACAATTATATACTTTTTCATTTTTATGTCAGTTTAGTTATTTTAGTACTTCAACTTAAATTAATGTTGCCTAATTTTAAGGTTTTTTTATATTTTATTTCAGTTAACATTTATTCAATATTTGTTAATAACAAAATTTATTTTTTGTGGTTTTAGTTTAGTTTTTGTTAACGATAATAACCCTGATTGACATTATTCCAATGTATCATCCTCTCATTAGGGTAAAACACACAACATACAAGTCACCTCAAATCCACCAGGTGGCAGTATATCCCCTAAAATCAGTGAATGTTAATGGACAGAAAATTAGTCCAGGCACACAAGGGGGTGAAGACTAGAAGGAATACAGCTAAGGCAACAGGGCATGCGCACATCAATACTGCGTCATTTAATGTTTATTTATTTAATTTAATAACTGTATTTGCAGTATTGTAAGGGTAGGTTTAGATGTTAAAACCCATTTTGATAAGTAGCACATTTAATTTACTGTTATTTATCCTGAGGTTTTGCCTCGCTTCCGGCCGTAGCTGTATCCCTTCTAGACACAACCACACAAGGGCTGTGTTTACACAGCGAGTCTCAATACACAGATCCGATCTTTTGACCGTATCCGATTTTTTGGCCCGCCTGTTTACATTTACTTAAGATACGACCGGTATCCGATATCTGTGTTTACATTAATTCCAGCTCAAAATGATTATCGGTGATCGCTTTACTTTTGAATGGCCGTGCTATTAAAATTATTTATATATTCCTGACCCTAACCCTAATCCTAATAATTATTTGCCAACATGGATAAGTTAATAGCCGTCATGGATGTTTTGCAGCATGAAATCTGACTGAACGGAAAAAAGTCATTTTCGTTTGTTATTTTATCTATGACTCATTAGACAATTCTGAAGTGAAATTACGTAAGATTACATTTATTTGAATTCATTTGAATATGAATGATAACGAGAGAAAGAGCAACGGAGAGAGCGTGCGAAGTATGACGCTGGAAAATTATCACCTCATTGCTGAGAAATATGTTTTTATTTCAGTAGTGAAGCTTATTTATAGAATTCACCAGGAAGAGGTTGAAATCCAGCTGCTGATTGGGTATGCGCACGTAGGAAAAGATATCTAGATATGTAGACAAAGTTCCCATACACCTCAATAAAAAAAAGCTCAGAGTTTTAGTGTGAGCGCATACATCATCTCTGCATCATAATACAACATTAAAATAATATCTTTTTATAGGGAAACGTCACCCTCGCCTTGGAATTTCAAGGGGAATCGGATATGCCTGTTTAGACGTAGGTCAGATGTCCAGATATCAGATATGTATTAAAACCACATTTGTCAGTGGCTCAGATCGGAAGTGAAAAGATCTGATTCTGGTGCAGATTTTTGTGTTTACACGTGTGCAACAAATTCCGATCTGTGTCAGATGTGAGCAAAAAATCAGATTTTTTCAGCCAATGTAAATGCAGGTAAGATGTTGGGCACCAACCTCTTCTCCCAGGTTACTGTTAATTTCTTCGCTGACTCTCTTGGCCACGCTCATGGCTGCCACTCTGCGAGGCTGTGTGCAGCCCACCATGCCATAGCCGGTGTAACCGTCCTCGTGAAGATACTGCGTCAGCTGAGTCGTCTTACCACTGCCCGTTTCTCCGACCACGATCACAATATTGTTATCCCTGCCAGAGAAGATACACAACAAGAAAACATCAGCATACCAGGTGGGCAGACACATGAGCTCACAAATTTAGAGGCAGATTTTGTACGCAATCTGATGTAAGTGAACTGATTTGAGTGTGACCAGGACCTGATGATGTTGAGCAGCTGCTGGCGAACAGCAAAGATGGGCAGATACTGTCTCTGCTCTAACAGAGTCTTCTTCTTAGAAAACTCACTGCTCGCTTCATTCTTCTCCTTCATGTGATCAGCAAACTTCTGCTCCGCTCTGAAAAAAAGGAAGATAAGGAAGATGAGACGGCCCAGGAAGAATCTACATACCTTTTTTCACAAGTTCTGAGCAGATTTTGGTAGGGACTGTAATATTTGGTGGAAAGAATTTAAACATGTGCCTAGAGGAGCCAGGAATACTACATGTCAGATATATATAAAAAAGTTAAAATATCTACAATACTCTTTAAAAGATTTTATATTTTGAGATGAGTCTCTTGCTCACGAAGGCTACATTTATTTGATTAAAAATACACTTAAAACAGTAATACTGTGAAATATTATTGCAATTTAGAATAACTGTTTTTTTTATCTGAATATATTTTGAAATGTAATTTATTCTGATAACAAAGCTGAATTTTCAGCATTATTACTCCAGTCTTCAGTGTCACATGATCCTTCAGAAATCATTAACATGCTGATTTGTTGTTCAAGAAACATTTTCTTTTATCAGTGAAAACTATGGAAGCTTGTTTTATAAGGCAATTACGACTTTTTATGTCACAATTGCTAGTTTACATGCAATAACTTTGACTCTTTTCTATTCTGAGAATTGTGAGGAAAAAGTCAGAATTGCAAGATATAAACTCATAACTGTGAGAAAAAAAAGTCATAATTGTGAGATATAAACACGCAATTGCAAGAAAAAAGTCAATTGTCAATTCTGACTTTATAATTCGAGTTTATAACTTGCAATTGTAAGAAAAAAGTACAATTTGTGATATAAAAAGTCTATATATATATATATATATATATATATATATATATATATATATATATATATACACACACACACACACAATTTCTACCTGTAATCCACATTTCCATCTTCCCCAACAGCTTTTCCAGCTGATCCCTCCTCCTCTGTTTTCTTGATTCCCATGATGTCACCCAGTTTGGTGCCAGCGAGCTCCCAGTGTTTGTGTTGTGCCTGCAACGTGGAAAAACCAAACACAACAATTACATCTGCACTGCTGCCGTGGAGTGAGAGTCCAAATGAAAAGAAAAAAAAACAGATGTGCACCTTCTTTCTCTCTTTCTGCTCTCTGTGTCGTCGGACCAGCTGACTTCCCTTGCGGGAGATGATGGCCATGTCCGAGGTGGCGTCTTTCACTGGAATGACCGGCTCAGGCTGGAATAACGGGACAAACGTAAAATCATCAATTAAAGACTCACAAGTTTGGTGACTCACCAATAAGCACATCCATGCATAGAGACATCTGTACCTGCTTAGTGAAGACAATCCTCCCGTCCAGGAAGGGTGGCACGAGGTTATGGACAAGTAGGTGGACTCGGGTCGCATTGTCTTCCTCAAAGTCCTCGTCCACCTCCAAGCGCTGAACCACTCCACTGGTAAGCATGCGGTTGGTCTCCCAGCGTTCGTTATCCTGGAGTGAAACACACATGTGAGTAAACAGTGGGGTGTGCACACTAGATGTGTATAATATCAAGTTCAAAAGATCAGCGTTGTACTGTGCGGTTGATGATATGTACCTCATTGATTTGCCGCTTCTGCGCGGAGATGCGTTTCTGGGTCTGCTTCTGAAGGATCTGCTCCCTCTTCTTCACATACTCTTCTGAGCTGGACGTCAATGGGTTATGAAACTCATCATAACCTTCATCCATCATGTACCAGTCTCGATCAGCTTGCTGTTTGGACACGACACAGTTAGTTAGTACTCACCAAAATACCAACATATACATGAAATGGCATCCGCAGCCCTTTTTACTTCCATACTTTGATGGATTTCACACTTTGTTTTAGGTCAAGTCAAGGTAAATCATTTTTTACAGCTTCGCTTCAAAGCAGCTTCACAATAAATCATGATGTTAATGTTTAGAATAACTTCATATTTTCGTGTGTTATGGTCACATTTAACAGAAAAGCACTAGTCGAGATACTACAGTTTACATTTTGCAAGCAATCAAGCAGTTGAAATATGCACGAGTATACTAAATGTAGGTGGAAAGAGCTGAAAATACTAAGACAACTTCATATAAGAGATAATATTGTTATATTTTGCGACAAAATAAAGCGAGATTTGCTTATATAGTACATATTAAGTATACTGTATGTATACAGGTAAAGTAGGACGTACTATATTTCAAACTTAATAATCAATATATCGCCAACCAATAATACATTTTCGATGCTATAACAATTTGATATAGTTTATACAGTGCTATATATTTTAAAGTGGCCTTTTTATACGTTACATAAACCTTCTACAGTAATAACAGTAAATAATATATAATTACAAGCACTATCTTACAAACATGTTAATTAATATTACTCAGTACCTTAAAATGAAATGTAACTCAATATTCAATCAGAAAAACAATGTAAAGCAGGAACTGATTGGATCATGAGTTGTTTGAATTACGAACAATGGGCATACCAGAATGTAGTCAGAGTGAGTTTGCTAAAACAATAATTTAATAGATATCTGGCTATTGCTTATTATTTTCCAATAGGCCATATGGCCTACATGACATCATTGGAAAAGGAAAATCAATTCAGAGATGGATCTAATCACTACATTTTGATGACATTAAAATACCAAGTACACATACATTAATCTGAATCTGAAGAATGTAATCATATGGTCAATTTGGATTTCATGTTGACTTTAAAAGAGCACTCACCCTCTGATCTTCCTCCCACTGTTCCTTCTCGTCTTCATTATTAAATAAGATGCCGTCCTCTCTATCCTCCCTTTTATCTCCTACAAAACAAGAAGTCATATAAATACAACAGTATAGACGCTGTACGTTCACTACTGTTCAAACATCTGGAGTTGATGCGATTTTAATGTTTTTGAAAGAAAAGTCTGTTTACCAAGGCTGCATTGATTTGATTAAAATACTGTAAAAACAGTAATATTGAAATTCCATTTAATTAACTGTTTTAATAATGTAATTTATTTCTGTGATGATAAAGCAGATTTTTCAGCATCTTTACCCCAGTCTTCAGTGTCACATGACCCTTAAAGAAAAACCATTCTAATATAGCGATTTGCTGCTCAAGAAACATTTCTTATTATTATTATTAGTTGCCAACGTGAAGTTTAATAAAGTGTGGAAAGTGTTTTTTTTTTTCTTTGATGAAAACAAAGTTCAAAAGAACAGCGTTTATTTCAAATGCAAATCTTTTGTAACATAAAATGTTAATGTCTTTACTGTAATTGTAGATCAATTGAATGCATCCTTGTGAAATAAATGTATCAATTTATTTATTTAAAAAAAAAAACATCCTAAAAGTTTGCAGATAAGTGTATATTTGTATGATACATATGGAGTTTTTGTGTTAATTATGTTAAGGTCACATATTTGCTTAATATGCGTTCTTGAAATTAAGATGACATCAGATATTAAATATTAGCAATACTCTGGGTAAAAAATAATGAAAAATTTTATAAAATAAATAATAATATAAATAGGAAAAAATTAACAGTCAAAAGGAAATAAATAAACAGTAAAACAAACAAACTAATAAATAAAAAATAATAAAATGTACATTAAAGTACATTAAATTTAGAATTTTGTGTTAAAATACATACAAATACATTCTCCACAAAAAGAACTTGTAAGGAGTGTCTTTACCTTTTCCTCTGGACAGGCGTGGTGTGGAGCCAAGATGCTTCCTGTCATTGGCCCACTCGTTATACTTATATGATGGGGTTGGTAGAGGAGTATCTGCTGGATATTGAGGTTTACTTGACCTGAATAACAAGGTAACATCTATTAATATTCCTTCTGACCAACACAAACCATGTAACAATAACAAATAACCTTCAACCAAACGTTCATCACTGAGGCTTTGAGGACGTGAGTCACACCTGTCTCTCCTTTCACTGTCGCGGACTGAACGATGGCTGCGCTCGGAGCGGTCGGACTCTCGGTGCGAGGGAGCAGGAGATGGGCTCTCCCAGTGTGAGTGGCGTGAGCTGAAATATCCACTGTCATCTTCATCCCAGCTGGAGCGTGACGGAGTGACCAACTCTGCATGGACATACGAAACACACTTAACACTTGTTCGTCCTGAAACAGCATTGCCATTTACCAATCAGATTTTAGGATTAGGTTTATAGTTGTTAGGGCTGCACGATGTGGGAGGTGAGAAAAACTGATAAAAACTGTGATAGCGATTTAAAATTTAATGAAACAAAACAAACAAATTAACTAAAAAACTAATTAAATTTTTTTTTTTTTTAAAAAAGGAGAAAAAGAAAGGAAAAAAAGTGTTGGTTTGCAGGGTTGCACAACTTTGCCAAATATATAATTATAAATCAATAAGGCTTTAAAATGATAACAACAACAATAATAACAATATTAATTTTTAAATAAAATTATTTAAAAAATACTACATAAAAACTAAATAAGATCTAATACAATTGTAATATTTCACTGTAAAAACTATTAAAAATTAAATAGTTTCATCACCGATACAATAATAATAATAACAATAATATGATATATTAATATGATATATTTGCATACATACAGTATACTCATGCAGGGCTATATATATGATAAATCTTCTCAACTGCTGGATTGCTTTTATTGCTGCAAAATGTAAACTATAGAATAATATAATAATATAATAAAACAAAACAACAAATGATGCTATTGTAATATTTCACTGTAAAAGAAAATAGTTAGTATTAAGAAACATAATATGATAATATAATTTAGTTTAAGAAAATATTATATAGTTACATAATATAAAATAATATAATATGACATATTAATTGTACAATATAATATAAACAAGAAACATTACTATTGTAATTTTTAACTGTAAAATAAAAAAAATGTGCTTAATAAGATAATAAATAATTTTGTTTAAGAAAATATGAAATGTTATATAATATAATATATATTACAGTATATTGTATTATGTTATATGTTATGTTATATTATACATGACAATTGTAATATTTCCCTGTATAATAAAACATTTAGTATTTAATAAACATAATACTAAACAAAATAGAGAATTTAAGATAAATACTTGAATTATATAATAATAATAATATTTTACATTTCAACAGTAAAAGTACAACATTTATATTAATGGATATCTTAATTATTGTTGTCAAATGTTAAACCATACTAACATTTTGAGGGGGGAAAAAAAGTGTTGCACTTCGCTTTGGGATTAGATAAATCGCACATATTTCCATATTGCAATTTCACTTTTATTTTGATTAATCGTGCAGCCCTAGTTCGGCTAAACTAGGGTCAGGTTTGGGGGATGCAACAACATTCTTCTCAACCTATCATTTTCCTTCTGGTTCTTGTTACGGTAAGGAATGCAAACATAATTCACAAAAGGAAAAGTTCTTTTTGGGTCAATCTCTATAACAAATTACAGAGGAAAAGTAATGACAACTGACATTCAGTATTGTTAAACTGATCAGGGTAGAGCGTTCTGAGCAAACCTTTGGGTCTGTTACGGGGCGATTCGGGCTCATCGCGGCGGGTACCACGGCTCATGCGCTCTGACGAGCCGTCCCTCTGAGAGCGTTCACTCCTCACACTGCCGTCACCGCGCTCAGAGCGACTGCTGCTGGATCCATGGCTGCGGCTGCCTTCCCGTTCATCTGCACAAAGTCATAAAATATGATCAGAGCCTGAAATTCTGCGCCGAGACCTCACAGACGGAGAGCACCTGACTTACCTCTGTCTTTTCTTCTGTCTCTGTCACGGTAGCGGTCGTGGTCTCTGTCCCGGTCTCTGGATCGGTCTTTGTCTTTGCTTTTGTCCTCTTTGGAAGATGCAAAAACACCATGTTCACGTCTGTCTTTCTCCCTCTGTTGAGTTTTCCGCTTGAACTCCTCACTAACCCCTCCTGGGTTGGACGGGGTTTCTGAGCCAGTGACACGGTACTTCCTGTAGAGGCATGACACAAACAGAAAACTCAAGATTGATTGGCATTTATTTAATTGCTTGTGTCCTTAACATTTAAGATGGAATGTATTAGGAATGTTCTGGATTAAAAAAATGCATAATAAATAATATAATATAAGTAGAGCTGCACGATTAATCGTTAAAAGATCGCGATCTCGATTCAAACACCTACGCAATCTTATTCCTAAATGGCAACAATTTGCTTGTGTCTGTTAGAAAATCACAGTGGAACATTCAAATCTTATTGAAATCTAATTCAAACCATTTTTTTTTATTATTCAAATTAATTCAACATTTTTAAAGAACCTCTAGTAAATTGCATGTTATTTTGTTTAGAATCGTGATCTCAATTTTAAATAAAAACATTTTAATTCTCAATTTCTCAGAATCGCGCAGCTCTATCCATAAGGAAATATAAAAGAAAAAGAAAAGAATTGGGAAATAAATTAATATTTTAAAATTCAAGATTTTGAGGAGTAACTCACTGGGTCTCATTCGCAAATAACGCATGGAATATTTCGTTTTTGTACAGACAAGAGACAAGACACCTTCAGCAAACATATAACGCTCTCTAAAGACAAGCAGCAGATCTTAGAGAAATTACAAGTGTACCATCCTCAAAATAGCCATTTTTATTATCATTGATATACTATTATAGTTTTTGTTAATATTTTTATTTTTATACTTTCTGTTTTTATTTTAGTATTAGTTTAGGTTAATATTTTAGTGGGTTTTTATCATTTTCATTTTAAATTTCTTTTCAATCAAAATTACATAGACATATTTAAGTTTTAGTTTATTTAGTTCAAGTTATTTCAGTACTTCAAATGTTGCCTTGGCAGCTAGCTTAAATAAAACTGTAGGTCGTTTATGTATTTTATTTTATATCAGTTAATGTTTATTTTTTTAAAGTAATGTTTTTTTTAATGGCTTTAGTTTTTAGTTAACAAAAATTGCTGTTCAAAACACACTACAGGCCTCTTATTAGCCCACTGTAAATACATGCATCTGCGTTGTTATGCAGAGAAACCTCCCAGCTCGAGCTATACCTCAGCTTTTCTTACTCTTTCACTGTACATGATGAAATATATTCAATAAAAATGAATAAAATAACCAACCAGAGTACGTGATTTTTGCGTATGCGGTTTCAACTGCATTTTTCGTAAATTTATAATACATATTAGTAAGGAAGTTAAATCATGGATTGTTCGTGAAAACGATCATAAACAGATTTCACAAACAAATTCATGCGTTTACACACTTAGTTCTTTTAAAAAATGTTTATGTGGCACAAATCATTTTCAGTTACACTTTAAATGAACGTGTCTTTGTTAAGTATCTGCATGCACATACTATAGGGTTAGTTGCATGCAATTATGTATAATTTACTGTTATTACTATAAGTACATGTAACAGGGACATAAAATAAAGTGTTCCCTATTTAGGGTAGTCGTGGCCTAATGGTGAGGGAGTGGGGCTTGTAACATGAAGGTTGCTGGTTCGATTCCCATGCCGGCAGGAATTGAAGGTGGGGATTGTGAACGAACAGCACTCTCTCCACCTTCGATACCATGACTAAAGTGCTCCCCGGGTGCTGGACCAATAGCTGCCCGAGTTTCGAGTATGAGTCACCACTCCTTCTTTCTTTTTCTTCAAAATTTTCTTGAAGAACAACCCACCTTTCTTTTTTCCCATTCTTGCTCTCACCATCCTCTTCAGTTTCGTCATCAGACCCTGAATCACTTTTTCCCTCCTCCCAGTCCTTGTAAGATGACACCTTGGATTTCTTGGGTTGATCATCCAGCCTTTCCTTCCCCTCACGTTCCTTGCGTTTCTGGGCGGCCAGCAGATCGAGGCCCAGGAGCGAGGTGCGCGGAGCGGGTGCTCTGAACACATGTTGTTCTGTCGAAGCGCTCTTCTTCTTCACTATCAGCCCTCCGACCTGCACACTGGGGTCGCTCCCTTCCAGTCGATGCAGGGAGGAATCATCTTCCATCTCTTCCATCTCGTTTATCTAAAAAGCGAATGCCAAAAGTTACTCATTTGGGACAGCCTTAGTGTTAAAAGTCACATGTGATTAATATAAGTACATGATGTGACTAAATACAAGCTAAAAGTAAAAACTGGAAAATGGACAGTTACATAAATAAGTCTAAAATGTCCCTAAACATTACAACAGTAACTAGAAATTACTTTTTCTTTAGTAATTTCTAGTTACTGTTGTAATGTTTAGGGACATTTTAGACTTATTTATGTAACTGTCCATTTTCCAGTTTTTACTTTTAGCTTGTGTTTAGTAACTAGTAACAGTAACTAGAAATTACTAAAGAAAAAGTAAGTTCTAGTTACTAGTTACTACAGCTAATGTTGTTCCAATAAAAATGTACTTCTTAGCATTAGCCATGGAGGTATTATTAGCCACATCTGTCACAACAACAATAAATGATTCTTCAACTACATAGAATTATTTTGGGATCTCCTTCAAAATTATGTTTAATGTTTGGTGTGACTCTTAAAACATTACCAATACATATAGTAGATTGTTTGTTTGCTCTAAAGACTAGAAAACATAACTGAACTGATATAACATGTAAACAGTATTATAAATATGTACGTTTATTAATCAGCTACATGAAGGAATGTCACCGATGTACATTATGAATCTCTATAATTTGTAAATGTAAAGCAGCCCTGTGGCACTACTCATTTATAAGAAGACAAAAAAACGGTTTACCTTTCAAACGATAGGTTCCTCAAAATTGCTCTACACTGTGTAATAAAAGCTATGTGCTATATGATAAGATAAAAAAAACATTCAGTGAAATAGCATAGCGGTAAACGTCAACAATGTGTACAGTAGGCCGCCATTACTATCCCAGCATTCGCAGGGAAGTGACGTCTGCGACTCCCGTCCGGATCTTCAACGAATTGCATTTTTGAACCGGTTGTTTTGAACGATTCAGTCAACCTGATCCAAAAGCTTTAGTTAATCATAGTTAATAATAAATAAAAGAAGTTAGTTTAGTTAATAATAAATAAAAGAAGGAACTACAGCTTGGGAGTAAGCAGGGAGATGCTGATTGTGATTTGAGTCTTATGTTTGTTCATTGGCCCTTTCTGTGGGTTACACGTTTTGTCACCACCTTTTCAGTTCACTTCATTAACCATGTCGCACTTCATTCAGTTTGCGATTTACAAAGCTCATTGAAAACGTGGCGATAACAGTATGCTTTAAACAAACTATACAATAAAGTTGAGCGCCTCAAAACATTTTTGAGTGAACTAGTGAATTTTAACCAATTATTTGAAACAATCCGTCCGAAAGAACCGACTCCCTAATGAATCACTTTTTACCAAGCGATTTCAGAATAACAATTTCCAGCATATTTAATGCATTAGAAGCAGTAGAAACGTGTATGAACGCACAGAACAACCCAAATATTTTTATTTCTATGGAGCAAAATTTGTTTACAGATAATTTAGTGTCTCATTCGACATACTTGCTAATTTTGTAGCCACACATCTTGTATGAAAAAATATTATAGTGTTTTATGGTAAATACTATATTGTTTTGATCCATACTATAGTAAAGTACTTGAGTTAATTCGTTGTGGTAATAACAACTATAGTAAAATAAACAAATTTACTTTACCCAATAGCATAGGGTATATTATACGTTTACTGTAGTAAAAACTAAAGTATACTACAGTATTTATTACAGTTTATCAGTTCACTAGAGTTCGTACTACATAGCATTCATTAACAAAGTGTTGTAAATTATATAATATATACAGTATACTACAATTTATTACTGTATGGTTCAAAAACACTAGCAATTTTTCATGTGAGGACAAGCATGAACTATTTCTTGATTCATTTTAATCATACAGTGCCATAACCGATTTTTACAACACAAAATCTTTGAAAAATTAAATCAATTTGTTCATTTGTAAATAAAATGACATGCACCTGTTCTTCAAACCATTAAAATGCTTCGGCAGTAACACCTGCCTGCTTTAAATTTCAATTGCATGTTCTTTATATTGTATTTTAGACTAAATTAAGACAATAATCAGTACACGGATATTCTTGCATCCTTAACCATTTATTGAAACGTAGCTGAAATTTGTATAAACACATCGATGCAGTGCATCAGTTGTATTCATACTGACGTATCGTAGATATTCCTAATCAGACAGATAAATCATCATTTTTATTAAATACATCACATATATCTCAGCTATATTAAAGGCTGTGAGCTGTGATTCTTGTTGTTGTTGAACTAAAAGAGCAGATAGTGATCTAGAGACTAACACACTTGTGCCCAACTCAGGACTGAGTTTTTTTTTTCCATGACTATAATTAAATAATGCCATTATAACATGATTCAATGAAAACTTGACAATGTCGTCAACACCTACGCATATAAAATGCGCAAACATGAATCTTATATATTTATATATATATAAATGACTCACTCAATATGTTTCATTAAAAGCTACTTGAATTAAATCCACTATTTGAGAAGGAAATACAATGCAAGATTTAATAACAGAAGAACACACCAGAAGCAAACAAAATTAGACGTTTTGGTTTACTTCTGCTTTTGAAGGTGAACAGTAAAGACAGTTGAACGGTAAACACTTGCATATAATTTTTCCATGACCTGCCCTTTAAGCTAAAGCCAGTCGAGCTAGAAAATACATGCAACCAATGCTAAGAACAATTCATTAGAGAAGCATATAAGAGCAATGACTATATGAACAAGTTCAAACACCTCCCAAAAGAAATTCTTACCAACATTGAAACAAACTGTTAAAAAAAAAATGCATCATTACAAATAGACCGAGTAATGGAGTCAATTTCAAGTTTGCAGATACAGGTACCGCACTAGAACTCTTCATTGTAAGAAAAAAGCATACATGTATAACGTTAAAGCACTGTATGACTGTAACTCTATGCTACATTTCTTACACTTCAGCAATTGCACATTGTCTGATGTTGATGACAACATTCATGCACAAATGTTATGACAACAATATTTTCTTAAAGGGATAGTTCACTCAAAAATGAAAATTCACGATCATCGTTCCAAACCTGTACATACAAGAAGACATTTCAAGACCTTTTCTCTCACTCGATAAAATACAAACATTCGTCAAAAAGATCTTCTTTTGTGTTTTTCGCAGAAGAAATAAAGTCATGCAGGTTTGGATCAAAATGAGGGAGAATTTTTTCATTTTTTCCTGAATTATCCCTTTGAACAATGTTGCATTTAAAATAGAAATTTCTTTTTAGTAGAGCGACTCCATGCTCTTCTCTTGGAGATGCGATTTTCAACTCCACGTGAATCATTTGGTCAAAATCCTCAGGTAATAAACCTGACAAACATCAATTAGCAGCTATGCGAAGGACATGGACATGCGATTCGTCGAAATTAGGATCCGTCAGCAAAAGCTGGACCATACCTGATCTTTCCAACTTCACTCTAGATTAATTTAAAGGAGTTGAAATCATTTCCAAGTACATTTAAAAAAGACAGAAAAAGTGACCAAGATCAGAGATAGCATAAAGCTGCAGGTAAAGTCCTGCAGGCTAGACAGAATTGTGGATTCTGAAGTGAAGGCTGGTAGATAAACCAGTCAAAATGAGCCAATGGGCTAAGGACCATTTCCAGTCAGTTGAGTAGAAACTAAAGAAGAAAAGATGAGCAGGAGTTTAGAGAGTGATCTTATAGACTCACTCAAACAAGTCAAGGCCTCCAGACGAGAGAAATATAGCGGGGACAAAGTTCAGGACGATTTGTGTTCCAACATGTAGTAACGGTACATGACGCCCACAAGTACAGCAGCTATGGCAGGAATTAACCAGGTGGTCAATGACCTGAGCAAAAGACAAGCAATCGGTTAAAAAAGACAAGCCAAACATGAGCACTGTAGTTCAAGTAGAACTGAATCGGACTTCTTACCTGGACTCCTTGGAAGTTGTGATGTAAACATCCTAGAAACGTGATAAAGCGGGCAAATATTAACAAAGCAACTTTTACATGACAGTCTATATGTTTTTGCATCGGTCACAATGGTCAGGGAAAGGTTCTTGGAATTGTTTTTACCTTTGTTGATTCTTTCTTTCGATCATCCTAAAACAGGAAAATAGCATTGTTAACGTTTATGAATTTACTCATCCTTAAAATAATACTCGAAAATGAATTTAAAACATTAGTTGCATCCCTAAATTAGATGATTCTTTTCCGGAGAAAGTCATGTGCACGCAGCAAAAAAGCACTCAAGACTTTCTAAAATTGGTTCATCTTTAAACCAATGCATTCAACAACAAAAAATACAAGCACTACCATATGAAGTTCCCCGATGTAATACTGCTGGAGCATCTCTCTGGCATCTGTGGAATGACCCACATCCTCAAAGCTTTCTGTCGCATCTGCACCTGCTTGCTCTAGCAGAACCTCCTCACCTCCTGGATGCTAGGAAAAGAAAAGGAAACAAAAAAAAAAAAGTTTATATCCTCTATCAATGAAGAGTGCCGGTGTTTAAACTATTCTGCACATCTCATGAATTCAGACACATCTGTTGCATAACATTCAACCTCTGATCTCTTTTTACAATTTCCAGGGTTTGATGTTGCACAATGGTGGGAAAGCGTACCATCCAAAACAACTAACGTCAAGATTTCTTAGCAAGCCTTTTGTAAATAATAATAATAAAAAAAGTTTACATGTTAACTTCTAGGTTAACATATAAATATGTATATTCTATATAAAAAAATGTGTATAATTTATAATAAATAATGCAATATTCCATTAAAATACAAGAATAGTCTACTTGGATTCCATTGTTACTTCAGGTTCTTGATTTTAATGGAATATTGCATTATTTATTATAAATTATACACACTTTATATATATATATATATATAGGTTTGTTTTTTTTTTAGTTAGGCCAGAGGAAATAAATCTTTAGTGTTGAGCCCTGTTAATCAGCTCACATCCATCGATTTACCTAAAAACTTCCTGAATGAAGTTTTACTTTAAAGTCACCATGAAACAGAAGTAACAGTCTTCTCTTCCCTTTTGTGATCCATATCTGAGTGAAATGGCTTCTCAAACTAGAAAAAGAAAATGTAGGGCAGGGTTTGATTTTGTCCATGGAGAACTGGTTGGATGGCTGAAGTTTGCTATTGGTCGATCTTATGTGAGTGACAGGTTGCCCCGCCCTCGTGCCAGTAAACACATCTTCAGAGAAAAGAGACACTGCAAGAGGAAGGGGAAGATATTTTGAAATTTGAGGACACATGAATTTTTTCAAAAAACAATGTACGAACGTGGATAAATCATTTATAATAAATATAAATCGATCTTGAAAAAATAAGAATTGTCCATTTTTATTTCATGGTGACTTTAAGCTACTGACTGGTTGTTCATATTACAACATTACACAGTTTTATTGTAATTAAGATCAATGATATGAAGCACCTGTATGGACTGCAGACTCAAAGTGTGTAAACACACCTTTCTGATTTATCATCTAATCGCCTGTAACTAGATAAGATATAAAAGATGAGGGCAGTAAATGACATAAGAACTGCAATTATTTCTGTCAAATATGTATGTCTCAAACCATGGAACCTGAATCAAAAAACTCATGATTCACATGAAAGACTCGAATCTTGTTCGTTTTCAGGCACTTCTTGTAAGCAATATGGTAGTTGTGCAATACTGCAATGAAAACAAAGAAATGAAGGTTGTGTAAAACTCCAAAACGTGACACAGGATTTGAAGGACAATAAAACTTTTAGCACGTGTCGGAGATCCAGGAAGAGAGCTGGGGGGTGTTCCAGAAAGGAAGGTTAACTTACCATCACATATACCCTGAACTCTCGGTTGATTAACCCAAACCTCTCTTACTCGAGATATGCTGGTTCCAGAAACGCGACTGGGAGTAAGTTCAACCAACCCAGAGTATGTTCCCGGTTAACACACAAGACATTCTCAACCGAGCGACGAATCGATGATTCACCATGGAAACCGACGCTGAGAAATAGCACGCCATTCCACTTCCTTCTTTTGTTTAATGGCGATTTACATTACCTATTAGTGCACATCGCCACCTATCTGGTGGTTGTGTAATAATCTTTTTATTGAATAAGTAATCTATTCACTGAGAATAAGACTTGTATGGTTTGTTTGATGCTAAATATTTAATAAGATATTATATATGCATTTTATTATAGAAATTATAGAATAGAAAACGTCCTGTTATAAAAAGGAAAAAGCAGATCCATGTGTGAGATTACAATAAAATAAACACATATATTAGAATTGAATAATCATTTAAACATTATAATAGTGCTTATATCTAGATATATAAGCACTATTATATATATATTGTATATTATAATATTGTATATAGAACTGTAACTATATATGTGTGTTTGTGTGTATATATATATATAAATATATATATAATATATTTTGAAATGAGGGCACATGAATTTTTTCAAAAAATAATGTACGAACGTGGATAAATCATTTATAATAAATATAAATCTATCTTGAAAAAATAAGAATGGTCCAATGAAAGGAACGATTACTGGCGCGAGGGCGGGGCAACCTGTCACTCACATAAGATCGACCAATAGCAAACTTCAGCCATCCAATCAGTTCTAACACGCATCTGAATACCTCTTAATCAAACTAACCCTGGATCACGAGCAGGTTACGTTCAGAGAGTAAGTTGCTATGGTTCCTTACATAACCTGAAAGTTACCTCCGTTTTTGGAGCCCGAAAGTTGAGGTTATCGGCTTACTTACTCTTAAAACATACCCTGGGTATGTCACATAACCTGCTTTCTGGAATCGTTCCTTTCATTGCGAAAGCTCAACGTGACTGGGCTTGCCGGGTAGAAATATAGCTAATACCCAATCATGCAAAGCCTTTACTAGAAAGTATTTATAAAGGGTATTAGCTAGTTTAATCTTTCAAAGTGTTGTTTACTGCACTTAATCTAGTATGCTAACCTACAAACTTTACTGATTTTGACAGCAGCTTATGTTTATGTTGAGTCTAGAGCTAAATGAATAAGAGTAACTAGTGTGAAACATATATATGTGATAGAAAAGCCATGTAGAATGCAAGAATTAGAGCTGTATGGTTACACAATGTGAGTATGATGAAACTCCAACCCTCTTACCTCCTCCATGAAACCTGTGATATCGTAAACTTTATCGTGGATGATGAGCCAAGTGTCTTTGCTCATGTTATGGGCTTGAATCTCCTCGCGCGTGTAGTATTTGACACCGCTGTCCTCCGACGTCAGTGAATTTTCATCCTTCATGTTCTGATTCTCTGTGTTCACTGAGCTCTCGGTCTCTTCCCCCATCTTCACTCGCTTTCTGTCGCGGAATTCAGAGGAAATTTTTTTTGTTTTGTTTTTTAATAGGACCTATTTTTCTATTATTATTATTATTATTATAATTATTATTATTTGTATCACAGCCAACCTGTCTAGCTCAATTCCAGTCCAGCCGGCACACCATTTCACCACCAGTCACGAGAAATGACCGAATCCAATCGCTTGAACCAAACCAGCCAATCAGCGCACGGTTCACGCTGCACGTGTCCTTTAGCAGCCAATTAAAATCAAGAGAAAGGCATCACGAGACCGCCAAACGTCACACGTATGTTATACGCATAATGGCGTCACGTTACACAACCCCAAAAGTCCTTTGTACTGAAAAGTCCTAAATATTATTTTGATTGTGTTCATATCGAATGCGTTAACTGTCAATTTAGAAGTGTAAAGAATTGTACTTCATAAAAAAATAATTGTCCCTTCCTACTCTTGCTTATGTTACTCTGAGCACTTGTATTGTGAGCACTATTTCATAAAGAATCGCTTGTTTGTTTTCCTCACTTTGATTTTTGCTAAATGATTAAATGTATAAAACACAAAGAAATGGGACACTACTTCAAAAATAGAGACAAACATAACTTTTTACGTAGCTTTTGAAAGAAGATCAAGATAAAGTAGCTTTAATGCAAACTATAACTGACAATTAAAGGCTTTATGACACAACAGGTGGTAAAACCAAAGGCCATATTAAATCATATTGTCTCTGACATGAAGGAATAATCATCATGGACCTTGAATGGGTGAATGACGTGGAATTATTTGTCTGTTTAAGTGTGAAAGATGTCATTATCTGTTAAATATGTGTTTTGTACTTTAGTCTACAGAGTAAAAAAAAGTTTGATTTTTGACTTGGAAATGTAATTAAGAACAAATATCCATGCAAGCATCTGAGTAAGTGTACTATTTAGGTACTGTAATTTAAAAATAACATTTTATCTTCCCTGAATGATTTTGCTAATGAGTGCTAGGTGGAGTGCAACTCATGTGCAAATCTAATCAGCGAGTGATGAGTGCCATGTGTACTCCACTGATATCTGTTTAGTGAAAACAGATGAAACGTAATTGGTCTCATCTGTGAAATGACTCATTAAGAAAGCCCATATGTAGGCCGATTGAATCTATGCACATTTATGTTTTCACAAATTGGAATCTACAGTGTCTAGTGTGAAATTGCGTTAACGCCAGGTGAGCAAATTCAGCTAAGTTGTTTCCCAAAATATAATGTGCAAAGATTGGTGGATATTAGTATGTTGGAGAGTTTTTGAAGAGCTTTGGGGGTTTTTTTAATTGTATTTGTCAATCCAGCTCATGAAGGGAAACCATTAAGTGCACTGATCAAAGTTTTACACTTTTCAGTTAATAATTTTTTTTTTTTTTTGTTCCACAGCTCTCAAATGCCACTACTAAATAGTTGAGTTATGAGTGACTAAATTTGTGGAAAAAAAGATTATTTTAAAGGTGAAAGACCATAAAAATCAAATGGTAAACTAGTTTAATGGCTAGTTTCTTTACTCCATACAGTGATAAACTGTAGTAGGTCTAATGGGATTTTGTCATGTAAGTAAAATTGGACAAGTAATCATACAATGGGGAGGGAAAAATGTTGACATCTTCCAAAATTGTGATTGCTGTCATAAAGTTAGTTATTTTAAATGTTCACATTAAAGCGTTTATGCCATTTATGTTAGTGCGTGACACCGCACCTTTTACTTTTTACCTCCGCTTGTGGAAATCTCTTTACCACACATCCTTTTCAGGTGGTGGACCGTCTATTATAAAGTTAATTTCTTGTAAGTATACCATACTGACTTCAGCCATTCTCCTTGGAGTCATTGAATCTCTTTCTGCTCACTCATGCAGGAGCAAAATGCCAAGGTGTGCTTCTCTGACATGCAGCGTCCCGGGTCGAGCCTGCTTCGTTTGGAACTCTTCTTGTTGACGGTGCAGTAAATTGTGAAATTTAAGGTACTCCATAACTCTATGGAGTTTTCTTGACTGTTGTTTAACGTGACTTCAGTTGCGGTCGTCTACACTGGGACCCTGTACCAAGCAATGTGTAGATTTTTATGTGTGTTTGTGTATTTAGTTGAAGACTTGATTTTTGAGAGGATCTGACACGAGGCTTGAGCTGCTTCACTTCAGGATGAAAGGCATCCAGGCTGTTGGTGAAGCTGAGATGGTTGGGATGACCCCCTCCGCCTTACCTGGACCATCTACACCACCATCACAGCTAGGACATCAACACCATTTTCCTCCTTCTTATTCACTTCTGCAAGTGTTTAATGCATTGTACCAGATGGTGTTTTGGGAATTTCACACCATTTACGTTAAACCGTTTGGTTAAATTGTGTCCCACACTTGCTTGTCCTGTGAGCTTTGTAACCTTAATTGTTGGTTTGTTTTGAACCGTGCAGTGAAATGGTTTCTCTCCAGTGTGCATTTTCTTGTGTCTGTTTCCTTCTCTCTCTGAGTTGCAGAAACGATGACTCTTTTCACAGTGTGAACACTTGTTTGGTTTGACTTCAGTATGGATTTGATTGCCATCTCACTCAAACTGCAAGAGTGAATTTTTTTTCTTTTTTTCTTCCCCAGACAGTTAATTGTGTACAATAGTTTCCACGTTGAGCACATTTGAACAACTCCTCTCCAGTGCGCCCTCACTTGTATCTCTTTAATGACTTTTAGGTGATTTAACACCTTAACTTGACGTAACCTGGTTTCCTTAATTGCGTTAATTTAATACAATCTTTTTGTTTTTGTATTAATCTAATGAACTGGGAATTAAGGCAACCAGGTTACTTTCTTTAAGTTAAACCAAATCATTGTTTAAATGCCACCTGTTCACTCCTTTCACTACAATCACATTTGTATTTCACTTTTCAAAATCCTCTGCATCCTTTCACTAAATGTCACTTCACAGAATAAATGGTTCCAAAACATTCCCGTTGTCTTTAATAGCTGCTTTATTCTTCAAGTTATTCTCCTCCCCTTGTTGTACCATGACTTGTGGTCTTTACTTATCTATAATTTAGTGCAAGTTTTTCCTAAATGGTTCCAAAAGGAGCTCTACAATGATCCCATAAAACTACTTTGGGGTATCTTAAATCTTTTCAGTGACAATCTACATGTAACATGTGTATCTATTCCCCCCTTGTGTTTTAATTTAAACCGGTTTCTAGTAGAAGAACTAGTGCCGTGGAAAGCAGTCCATCTTAAAGTTTCTTAATGGAACTATAAACTGCGTTTAAATAACATTTTTAGGTATGGGTTTTTGTAAGGAACCAGATGTCATGTTGAGTACTTGGTTAAAATAGCTTGTGCATCCACATGTTCTGACATGTAACCATTAAACTAAAACTTTGCCTTCAGCTCTGAGTGGCCAGTTCACTTACACTGAGCTCTAACCAAACAACACGATGAGGTGACTTCCAGATACGAACTGACAACCTTGCACTGCATCTGGTTAGGCCCTGCCTAATATTACATGGGAGTAATAAAATGTGAACACATATTTTGTCATGGTGTTGTCATTGGCTTAAAATCTAGTCTAAAGTATTACGACTGGCCACAAGGGGGCAATAAATGCATTTAGTATGCCTTTTTACACTGACCATTTGTCATGGGAACAAACAGACATTATGTCTGCTCAGACAAGCATTTAAGACATAATAGATCTACTAACTCTCCTGCTTAAATGAACTGCACAAGTCTGTTAAACCCGATGACCGTGTTGTCCAGCGTGATTTAAGCATCATCCAAACTCCAATTTTTTTATTTGTGATAACACTTTACATTTAGGTCTCATTTGTTTACATTAATGTATTAACTACCATGAACTGTTCATTAATGTTAACATACACTTGATTTCAATGTTTTAGATGTTGAAATTAACACTATTAAGATAAATAAATGCTTTAGAATTATTGTTCGCTAACTAATGAAACCTTACTGTAAATTGTTACCAAATTGTTAACATATAAATAATTAAATTCCAATAACTGAATGTTCTTCATGGCCTTGCATGATTTTTTAGTTTGTATTTCGATTTTTTGGTAACACTTTATTTTACAGTGTCATACATGTACTGACTAGAGTAATAACAGTAAATTATGTATAATTATAAGTAACTGAACCAAAACCTAACCGTAACTCCATAGTAAGTACATGTAGTTAATTAATAGTACTCAGTTCTTATTTGAATAATTACAATGTAACTACGTCACTGTAAAATAAAGTGTTACCTGTTTTTTTTTTAAGTTGCTTTTTACTCATAGATGGATAGATAGAGAGATAGAGAGAAATAGATAGATAGATGGAGAGATTTTTTTTTTTAAATCTTTATTTAATACAAATTCTAAGAGAACCACATTCTAAACAAAATACCTGATTCGATTATTCTCAGCAAAAGACAATACACCATTTTCAACCCAACACAACAGGTCTTCTACACCCCAAAGGTCTTCAAATTTGCCCATCTCCTTCATAGATGGATAAAAAATAAACTCATGCTTTACCCTTGCTCTTACAAGCCCTTCGAAAACCTGTTCAACTTGACCATTTGTAGAGGATTTTATGCCTTCTACTAATATATATCACCATTTTTGTTGTCCTAAAATGAAATTTCACAAGTAACGTGAGTTAAGTAATCAGATTACTTTTAAAGTAACTAGTAAAGTAATGCATTTAAAATCTGAGTTACTTTAGCAAATAAGTTATGTTGAGTTATTGACTGACAGCTCTCTTGTCCGCACGTTGAGAGAAATCAGGAGGGTGCAGAGGCGTTGTGTGCGCTGTGTGGACATGATGGTTATTGACGTTCTAGACTAAATGTGAACAGGCATTTATTCATCTCATTTTCACAAAAACAGATTCAGTATTCCTCACAATTCAGAGTATTATGATTCACTTTAGATACACTAACTATGTGAGTACCTTTGCAACTACATGTCAACTAACTCTCATTAGAGCATTAGTAGACTGTTAGGTGTTTAGTGTCAGTGGAATATGTTGATATGTACTTACAAAGTTAGTCAGTAGAATGTCTGTTGGGGCATCAAAAGTGTCAGCAGATATTAAGCAGACAGTCTACTAATGCTCTAATGAGAGTTAGTTGACATGTAGATGCACTGTTACTTATAGATAGTATAATATTGTCTAGTTTTGGTTTTGTTCATGTTTCAAGTTTCATGTTCATGTTTCTAGTCATTGTCATGTGTCATGTTTGTTTATCCATGTGCTCCAGCTGTCATGTTATGTCATGTGATTCCCCTGTTTGTCATGTGATCCTGCCATGTGCTCCGTGTCATGTGATCCTGCCATGTGCTCCGTGTCATGTGATTCCCCTGTGTTGTGTCTTGTTCTGATTGGTTCTTGGGTTTAATCATTGTTCACAGGTGTTCCTTGTTTGTAATTAGTCTGTCTATTTAAACCCTCATGTTTCCTTTGTTCCTGGTCGATGTTTGTGGATTTTGTGGATTGTATCCCTGTAACCACGGTGGTGAGTAGAGGTGGGCAGAGTGAGGCTTCATGAAACACTGAAACAGATGAAACAAATGTGGCATATTGTGTCGAGGCTTCGAAACTATACCGACACCCGTCTCCACGGTGACACCTAGTGGTCAATTGCACATGTTATCTGAAACAACTTTGACAACAAGCCATTTAAAAAAATAAAAATGTTGTGTTTTTGTTAATGTGCTGAGTTTTTAACATCCTCACTATATAACTATAATAATAATAATAACTAGGTTATTTTGGTCATGAAAATTAATAAAACAAATCAATCCACAATGGTCTCATTTTTGTTTGTTTTTCACAGATTTTTTTATAAATGTCACTATATCGTAAATGCTATCTCAAAATCTTTGTCCTCGCAAAAACCCACGAGGTGAAGGTGCATTAACTCCTCTTTTAAACTTTGTGGGAGTTGAGACAGATGTGCGATTGTGTGATTTGTTCCCGCCCCTGTCAATCAAACCAGACTCGGCAAGCATGCCACCTGTCGAAACGTGCAGAAGCTTCGTTTAGCCATAGTCACGTGACAAGGGTGTTTTGAATCACAGTTCTGAGCAGTGTTTTGAAACATCTACGCTTCGGGATCTCGACACTGTGTCGAAACGTTAGTTTCGCGTCAGCCATCCCTTGTTGTTCCTGTTTGTCAAGCCAAGCCAAGCCATGCCATGTGAAGACTTCATGTTTTATGTTGGACTTTGAATAAACTGCACTTGGGTTCTCACAAACAACTTGCCTCCAGTGGATTTACTTACAAATATATAAAGTGGACCGTCGAAACGTGTCTCTTCTAAGTTCGATTAGTCTTTGTGAGCACTAACTCGCCTTTGTGTGGTTCATGGCAACACACAACCATTTGTCCTTCATTCCAGTAAATATTTGCATGTATTTCTCTGACAGAAGTAACTGCTCCGTCTTCTCCGACACTAGTAAAACCTAATGGAACGTACATAACCTCCGTAATGGCACATGGAGACAAAAACAATTAAGATGGAGACGAGCTGGACAATGGAGTTGCCGAACAGAAGAAAAGTGGTCCTTGGTCATCAATGACCTTGTTTATTTCCGTCCAAGCATTTTTTTCCTAAGGAAATGAGCGATTGGGATCTCAGATTAGCGCTACTAAACAGCTGGTAATGTTTACACAGGAAATTGGATGGTGATTTTCACTTTCTGTTCCCTCTTTTGCCATATGGAGTGATGCATTATGATAATTCCAGAGATGAATCATAAGTCAATGCCTCGATGAATTTTATCAAGATGCATAAAAATCCATTCTGTTCTGATGCAGCTATGGATGTGGTTTCACGCTATCTCGTATTAAAAACCTGTGAATCTTTATCCGAATTAGACAATAAGTCATTGTACGCCCTACGTCACGTCCAGTGCGTGGTCTTTAATGCTTTATCCTCTCCTTTTCTACCACCATCTGTGCCTTGGCAGCAGAGTGTGCAAAGATAAGATGTGAAATGTTTACAGGTTTTATTGAACCAAACTGGGAAATCTCATCTTGAAATGTGGCATGACTCTTCAGGAGACTCGATATGTCACCACAGCAACGGATCATCGTCTACACAGCCTGACGGGTCAGAGAACATCATATGAACGCAGGCCTGACAAAAACACCCAAGGTCAAAGCTCACTGCAGAGGCGTGACAGCATCGATAATTAAATCCACCCACGGTCTTTAATATACCCGAGCATCTTTTGTAGCAGAGAGCTCGATAGTGCTGTTAAACGCATCTCAGTTTTCTATGCTGTCAAGGTTTTGTTAGCTCTGCTGTAATAGAATAGTGCTATTGAATCTGACAGACCACAATGTAACAATGATGGAGGTACAAGAATAAAAAAACCTTGTGAAACTCTCCAGCGAGTTATTGAAGTTGATATAAAAAGTTAATACAACACTAAATGTTGTTGTGGTTCTTCTCATCCTATCTGAACAGAGGCCCCCACTGTCAAAGACAATATTTGAAGGACCGCAATGATATTTTTGGTACTTCTGCTTTAAAGAAAAAGCAGCTCATTTTCAATTTTTTATTATTTTTTTAGAAACATTATTTAATTAAAGAGCTAAATATTTATACAAATATTTTCAATTATAGCTATAATATTTAACTAAATAATTATAATTTTTTTTCATAATTACAGACGCAGTTTCAATAACTGAATTGACCCTTTACAAAGAGTTTGATTGACAGGTGATCTGACCAATCATAACCCTGAATCCACCATTTTGTCTGATAAAGCAGTCAGGGGAGTTAGTAGATTAACGTTGGTGAACTTGAACTTGAAAAATTGTGTGTACTCACGTATTTCCGCGCTTGAAACAACATTCCTTCTGATGTTCATTCATGTTTATTTCATGCTATAAATGAACTAGTATGAAGAGATGATCGGTTCACGAGGAGCTACAGTGATCTGTCACGACACATTAAAGAGACACTATACGCTATTTACTGTTTAAACTTCTTAAAAAAATTACGATATATTAAATATGACTCTGTTTCATATGTCTGTCGACGTGTTGTCAGTGTCCTCTTTGCTCCGGGATGTATTTTTCACTTCGTGAGAACATGATGTGTGGCATGAGAACACATGACTTGTTGGACATAGCAACAGTAACTAATAGTAATAGCAGTAGTAAGGGGTCAAATGGGGTTTACTTTTTACAATTAATAATTCTCCATGACTTTTCTAGTAATTTGATATCAATTTCTCAGCAATTTCTACCCATTAGAATATTTTAGAGCTTGACAATAACTGTCAAAAACATGACAATAACAAATGTTTATTTGTTATGGAAATGTCCATGACTTTAAAAAAAAATAAATAATTTTTTACAAATTTCCATGACTTTTCCATCTTACATTTTAGATTTTTAAAGTATATTTTGTCTTATTTTAAATCATTTTAAGCTGGCCCCTAGTGGGCCTCGAAGCCCTGGTTGAGATCCACAGGGCAATCAAGTCATTTTGCACACTGAAAAAAGTTTATATGTAAAGAAATAAATGGCACTTAAAAGAAATGTTTAAAATGATGTACAGTCACATGAGTAGCCTAATTATTTTACATGGGGCAGGTCCACTAACGGGGGCCGCCGTTTTGAGATCACATGACCAGCTGAATTCTCCTCGCGCTTTCTTATTAACCTTCCTGTTATTATGTGGCTCATGGAAAAGAATCATGTCTCTGTGAACAGCGCAATGGCATCAATTACTTTACTTTTGTGCGATATTACACTCATCCCACTAGGTGTCAGCATGACCGTTATCTGAATTCATCAGTAAAACAAACAAATATTTCATATAATTTAAAAAAAGTGAGTGAACCTTTAAATATTGGTTATGTTTTACATTTTAAAAGTAGGGATGGCTCTGGCATTTAGTCCGTCTCAAAAAAAAAAAAAGAGAAAAGAAAGCTTTTCAGTCATAAAAAAGTGAGAAGAATAGTACATAGGATGTAACAAACATTTTTAAAGTTTATCGATTGCTGGTAAATGGAGTATTTATTGTGAAGTACCCTAAAAGCATGGTTGCTGCCACTGTTGTCAGTAAAAATAATAATCATAGAATCCGAGAGTTTTAGTAGATAGAAAGAGATAAAAGACAGGGGACAGCTGAAGCCTCCCTAAATAGCCAATCAATGGCCATGTTTGAAAGAGATGTGTGATGATGAGAATGTAAAAAGAGGCTCTGAATTACTATCATTACAATCAGTATAATTAGAATCCTGCTTTAGCAGGTCCAGCTGGCACAGATGAAGCTATCAGATGTCACTACACATGGCTAAATCTTAAATAATCCTGAATTATGATGAGCTCTCGCAGCCGTTATATGCAGCGCTATTTGACTGTTCAGTGACTATCTATACATTTTTGCAAAGCTCCAAAAGCGTGCCTTATAAATACATCCCAATTCACTGATGTTTTCTGCTGAAATGAACGCTCGTGGCAGTAAGACTGGGGTTACGTTATTTTCTAATATGATAGAGCAATGCACTTTTAGCGCCACTCACTGGACATTTAATTTACGAACTGTGTGATAAAACCTTGCCAGATTCACGTTCATCCGTTTCACACACTTTTAACGCCGCTTATGGGACATTTCACTTTGAAAGTGTCGCAAAAAATAACGTAGAGTAATATCATTTTGGAGAAATGTCCTATCTACTAACTCCCGTGACTGCTTTGTCGGACAAAATGGCGGATTCGGGGTTATGATTGGTCAGATCGCCTGTCAATCAAACTGCCGGCAAAGGGCCTTCGCAGATCTGACCAATCATAACGCCGAATCCGCCATTTTGTCTGATAAAGCAGTCAGGGGAGTTAGTAGATTAACGTTGGTGAACTTGCGTATGTCCGTGGTTGAAACAACATTCCTTCTGATGTTCATTCATGTTTATTTGATGCTATAAATGAACTAGTATGAAGAGATGATCGGTTCACGAGGAGCTACAGCGATCGGTCACGACACATTAAAGAGACACTATACGCTATTTACTGTTTAAACTTCTTTAAAAAATTACGATATATTAAATATGAAACGTGAGAACATGATGTGTGGCATGAGAGCGCATGACTTGTCGGACAAAGCAACAGTAAGGGGGCGGGTCTTTGCAATTGTCATTATAAATCGCAATTTTGACTTTATAACTCGCAATTGTGAGTTTATATCTGGCAATCGTGAAGGGGAAAAAGGTCAGAATTGTGGGATAAAACGTCGCAATTACTTTTTTTATTTTTTATTTAGTGGCGGAAACTTTCATAGACTTGAGTTAGTTCAGCCAGAAATGAGAATTCTGTCATCAGTTACTCACCTTCATGTCGTTCAAATGATCTTTTATGTTATAGTTATGTTTTATGTTATTTATAGAAGAAAGTAAGTCATAAGCAGGTTTGGAATAATATGAGGGTGAGTAAATGATGACAGATTTTACATTTGTGGGTGGGCTATTACTCAAAATGTAATAACTGGAACGATTTTTCTCTTCAGCAAGACTGACTCCTCTCCTTCAGCCACCTGTCAGATACTACAAAGTCCAAAATACATTTTTTCTTGTTTAAAAACATGTTTTAATACACATTACAGAAGTAAAGTGGGTAATGAATGCTGTTCTAGTAGAATCTGATACATTTGCAACACAACAATAAATGATTCATTTCCTTCACTGTTCTTGATGATTAGGCGGTGACAGCCTTCGAGTGTTTCTAATGTGATGCTCTGCAGCCCCTCCAAATGGCATAAGGGCTTCCACGTGAACTAAAATAGTCTCCTAGACTCATCCTAATTGCATCACCATGACAACAAACAGCTACAAAGTCACTGCCCAGCTAGCAGCTGAACCACATGAGGAGGGTTTAAAAATACGTTCCACATTAGCAGCACTAGGTGTCGCTGTAGCTTCCTATACTTGTGCTGTACTATTACTAGATTTGCTTAAAGAAGCTGGTTTAGCTGCGATATGTAAGATTTTTGCTTTAAAATATCCAGAAACCACTGGGCCAGTGGTATATATTTTGTTCAGAACTTACAATATCCCAAATGTTCCCAACTATTTGCAAATCATGAGAAATTGCTATTTTTACCAAGTATCCGGGACGTGTGAGTGAGTCGCCTGTCAACGGCGTCATATCCACGTTAACCTTGTTTTCCGGTTTTATTTTGTAGAAACCATGGGACTTTTATTATGACACAGTCGCCGGCGACGCTTTTTCCAGTCATGAGTGTGAGGTGACGCAGCGCTTTAGTATATTACGTGTTTCATTAGACAAGGGAATATCTGTTTTGATACATTTATAGATTACTAATCATTGTACTAATCAACGTGTTTAGTCTTAAATCTAATTTTCTTGATTTTTGAATGCACTGAGTATTGTTATAACATAATTTTCAACACACTCAAATGTATCTAATATGATAAACAGCACTGCGTTACCTCACACTCATGACTGGAAAACTTATTATGACTGTGTCATAATAAAAGTCCCGCTGCTCTCACTCCTGCTCTGCTTCATACTACAGTAACGTTAATAATCGCATCCATGAACATGATTTCTGCCCAAGTCCCATCCCGATTCTTTTCCACCCGCTGAGTTGAAGACCACATGTCCCAAGATTCCTCGCTCAAACTTGCCGTCATCAAGCTACGCCTTTGATTACGCTCATCAAAGGCATTACATACTCCATATACAGTTTTAGCATAGGATTACAGTGGTACCTCGAGATACGAGCAGCCTAACATACGAGTTTTTTGAGATACGAGCCGGAGCTCGGGCCATATTTTCGTTCAAGATACGAGCCCAAATCCGAGATACGAGCCGTGTTTCCGGAGCGTCCCGCTAGTTGGCGCACAGGGTCGAGCATCATCCGAGAGCATCTCTCGCTCACTCGCACGTGTTACCCGCTTGAATCAAAGTGTATCTTGTGCGCTGTACTCTTTTTTGCTTGATTTTTGCGTGATTACTGAACTTTTTTTGTGTGTTATCATGGGGCCGAAGAAAGTGAGTTCTTTTATTGAAAAGAGCTGCGAGTGAAAGTACAGAAAGTGCAGCCAAGAAGGCAAAAACAAGTGATAATTAAATTTACGTAAATGTTAAGCTTAGTTTAAGTTTAAAGTTAAGTGCATTGTTTTAAGTTTTTTCTTTCATTTGAAATAAGGAAAATGTAGTTTTAGTTTTAAAGTTACGAAAATAGTTTTAAGTTCTAAAAAAGCGCCGTTTACGTACGTGTCTAGAGTGCCTACATCCCTTCCCCCCTCCCTCCTCCTTCGTTAGCCGCACTCGTCTGTCTCCAAAGTAAGACTATTATGCTAAATAACTCTTTTATTTCTTTATTTCATATTTTGTTATGTATTTGTTAATTATACATGTTTATTTGTTATTTAAAAACATATCTTTATTCATAATTTACAATGGTTTGGGGATTTTTCATAGGTCCGGAACGGATTAAATCGAATTCAGTTATTTTAAATGGGAGAAATTCATTTGAGATACGAGCCGATTGACTTACGAGCTCGGTTCTGGAACGAATAAAACTCGTATCTCGAGGTACCACTGTATTCTTATTTTAACCGTCATTTAAATCAATATTATGTAATATTCTTGTGTTAAACCCAAACAGAACTTTTCCATACAACTGAACAAAGCAGAGGTGCAAAACGATCTTTATTGACCAATGCAGATGTCTCTTAAGCTCATTGGCTGCTAAACTGGTCATCATTACATCTGATCCAACCAATATTTTGCATCGCATAAACAGCTCCATGTTAGATTTTGCTGTATTTGACTGAGCAGTCTTTTTGGGTGGCTCGCCAATGTATTTGATTTCTCTAATACATAAAATAAGTAAGCTTGACCAGAGTTCTTGTGGGGAGAAGAGTTTATTGAAGGCAGTAGTGTAGCACAATTCTTCAGCAGCGATGTCAGCCTTCAAGATAACTTAACCCAAAGTTCTGTCTGTGAGACAGAACTTTATACATGAAGACAAAAGGGCTACAAACAATAGAAAACTGTTAGGACCTCCTACAGGAGGTTGCTCTAACCTGCAATCTACTCTGAGCAAACTGTTTCTTTGTTATTCAGTTTCTGTAGGCCATTTGGTTGACACCTTTCCAGACACAGACTGTTGATTGTATCAAGGACAGAGTTGATTGTGTCTGAGGCACAGTCACAATTTAAATGCATCTAACTAAAGATGATGAAAATTCACATAATCTTTCATCCACATATAGTAAACTTGCTCAGAAACTCACCTGGTACAGCATTGCACCATTTTCTTCATTAGAGAACATTGGAGCTGAATTGATTGATCACATCCGCTGCAACTCAATGATGGTGCTGCAGCAGCTCTACAGAAGATGCTGAGCCAGCACTGAGGTTCACAACTGATGTTCCCACATCCCAAATGGAGAAAGTTTGCTCTATATGCTGCAGCTTTTATGTGGGCTGTTTACCATAGCCTTCAGGGACATGTATGGAAATTTTTTTTCATATTAGTCAAATATATGTTAAATAGACTTTCAAAGGACTTCAAACTTTTTTGACGCAAAGGACCATTAAATATGATGATCCCAATGCAATACACCCCTTTCCTAACATATGAAGGCAGCTTTATATTTTCATGCATAAGATCCAGTTATACTCGGAGAAAATTGATTTTATAAAGCGTTTGATGTTAGTGCAAATAGTGTTTAATGCTGTTTTTTTTTTTTTTTACAAAGCAATAGATGTCATTCCAACTAAATAGTTGTTAGATGCTATTTATACTTATCGCAAATAGTGGCACATACTGTTTGCACCTCAGTGTACTGTAGTACATAAAACAGTATGCAATAACAATATATTGAATCTAATGAAGGTCCAAACTGTAGTTTCAGTGCAGCTTCAAAGGGCTCTGCATGATGCGGCCGAGAAATAAGGGTCTTATCTAGTGAAAAGATAGGTAGTTTTCTAAAAAAAACTAAAAATGTATATACTTTTTAACCACAAATGCTCATCTTGTATTAGCTCTGTGATGTGCCACGCACTACGTAATCATGTTGGAAAGATTACACATAATGTAGACTTCAAAAAGGCATACCCAAGTTAAATTGCTTGCTGTTCTTGAACCATTTGGAGTATATGCATGGTTTTGGTCTTTTTTTTTTTTTTTTAAAGGTATGTATGTGTACTATTGGCCATAAATTGGAACGCTAACAGGTTAATCTCATATTTGACCAATATGTGCTTCAATTCACCCATAAAAAAAGTTATACGGTAAACAGCCCTCAAAAATTGCAGCATACTGGGTGCAGGAACATTTTCTTCAAACGTTGACACATCCCTTACATATCATGCTCCTGAGGTTTATTGTCAAAATGAACCACTATAAATGTCATCTTCATGAAGCATATGAGAGCCAAGCAGAATGGAGATCTGCTCTGTCAAAGACAGCCTCACTCCTCACGTCAAGTTACATGAGCGCTCATGTGTGGTTTTTCACACAGTAACGGGTATATTTCCTCATCTCTGTGGAACTTTTAAGATGTTGTTGAGCAGGCAAAGCACAAGCACTGCGCTCCCAGCCAATTAAAAAGATGATTAATGCCTTAAAGGTTTAGTTTTAACCCAAAAATGAAAATTCTAAGTATTCATCCACATATCGTCCCAAACCCTTAATTTGTTTTCCGATGAAGAAAGTCTTAAGATATTTGATGAAATCCGAGAGCTGTCCGACTCCTCCATAGACCATTTGATTTCCACTTTCAAGGCCCCAGAAAGGTAGTAAAGACATCGTTAAAATAGTCCTTGTGAGTACAGTGGTTCAACCTCAGTGTTATGAAGCGACGAGAATACTTTTTATTGTGCAAAAACAAAACAAAAATAACGACTTTATTGGCCGTTTACGTTGTAGACCGGTGTGCATCATTTCCAGGTTCTACGTCAGAACGGCGAATCACTATTAATCGACGCTGTTCACGAGCAGCGCGGCGCAAACGTTTGATGCTGACGCAGGAGTCGGCATTCTGACGTAGAATCTGCGTAAACAGCGTAGGAGAATGACAGGGAAGAGAAGAAATTGTTAGTCATTTTTTTGTTTTTGCGCACAAAACATATTCACAACGCTTAATAAAAGTTATGGTTGAACCACTGTATTCACATGGACTATTTTAACCCTTTCGCACGTAAGTTTAAAATATTCTGGCTGAGCCCCCAGCGTGAGTTTTTCAAGGCGACTGTTATTTAGAACGTGTCACTTTATTGTTTCCATGGTGACGCGTCATTGCTTGTCACGTGACAGACGGTAGCCACAATAGCGCTGTATGACGGATGATCTGCTTTTATTTCATTTTTCTTTTTTTATTCAAAATAGTAACAAATTTGATGACTATAGCATGAAATATCTGATATTCCGATTGTCAAATATGTGCAAGTGGATGTGTTTTGCTGTTTAAACACTTTTATAATGATCGCGTTAGTTGAGCTATACGCGCGATGGGCGCCGCCATGTTAGTTTGCCCCGCAGTACAGAGAACCGTGTCTGTTGGTTTTAAAACACGTGAATTCATCCACTTATCCCGAAATACATGAATGTAAGTGAGCCGGTGAACTGAGAGAAGAAGAGAGTAAACTTTAAAGTTACTTACACAATGTGTATCTGATATGAATAGAGCGTGTCGTCTAATTATTATGGAAATTATTGTTATTGCCGCTCCCATAGACGTCAGTGTGTATTTTACAAACCCTAAATGTATTGATTTGTTAGTACTTATGTGCATTTAAATGTCTGAAACCTAAAATAAACATTATGTGGTTGAAAACACTGCATATTTGTGATATATTGACAGCGCTGAGCGCGTCTGTCACTGGCTCAGCGCCAGAGAACGCGCGCAAGGACATTTGAATTTGGCAGTTGATCACGTGATGCGCTGAACGTTCTAATCACACCGGTGTGATCGTACGCGTCAAAGGGTTAAAGAACTCTTTACTACCTTTCTGGGCCTTGAAAGTGGTAATTAAATTGCTGCCTATGGAGAGCTCTCAGATTTCATCAAAAACATCTTAATTTGTGTTGCGAAGATGAACGAAGTTCTCAAGGGTGTAGAACGACATGAGGGTAAGCAATGACAGAAATTTCCTTTTTGGGTGAACTAACCCTTTAAACCTGATTTTTTTCCAAGTCAATCATACAACCAAAACAAACAGATGCTTTAGATAGTAAATAGGCTTTGACGCTTTATTTTACAACAATTGAAGTCTTAACATTTCACAAACACTTATAAATCATAAAAAAATATTTACACATCAAAAACTTTTGGAATCAATTTTTTTCTGGCTGTATAACACTCCCAGATCATTCACAGCTCTTTATATGTTTGCTTCATATGCACCCTCCACCACAGGACTTTTCCCCCCATTGAAATGTATCATTCTGTAACAAGTGCTTATGCTAAAACAAACTTAAAATCCAGATTTACAGTTATGCAATTACATCGCAATCAAAAAGATGCATGAAGCTTCACCGTCAGAGCGCGACCACTTCAATTCAGCATTCGCTCCAGTCCATTTATTTACAGTTCAGTATTGCTGCCCGTACAATGTTCCTCCATGCCTGACTCGGACCAAAAAGCCTACTTAGTTGAACATAAAAATTAATGTTTGTTTCAGAGATGCAATGGAAATGTCATGAAACAGAAAAGGTTAAAGCCAAAAGGCATATTTGATCTGACCTTTACATTACGTACCTGGCTAATTACTTCCCCTTCTGCATAAACTGCATAACAGAAATTTAAAGGTTAAACTTCCACAGCTGCCCGCTATTGGGTTTATGAATAGATAAGGAAATGTGTGCAGATGTTTCAAAGGCTTAACCTGAAATGGCAATCAACAATGCAAAACCGTTTCCGTTATGAAACAAGACTTCAAAGAGGTCTGAGTGAATATGAGAAGGTGCCATCAAGAAGTAAAAAGGCACAAATAGGCATTAAACTAAAAGAGCATGAAGCTATGGAGATATGAGCGTTTCCGAATGCCAACTTGAGATTTAAAAGACACTTACTGGAGGAACCTCGGTCAGAGTCGGTTAATAACATGTCAGTTACACTCATGATATCTCAATTTAACCAGAGCTTTTAAAACTTCACCAGATCACAATAAAAGGATTCTCAAGCTGGCTCTGGTTCACGCATGTTGGTCTGAGGAGGCATTAGCGTCAGTAGAGTGCAGACGGACGACACGCTAGAAAACCGCTCGTGGAGCGAGTTGTTATTGTTCCATCCAGTAACGACAGAGGATTCTAAAGAGTTGACCCAACTAGAATGACTGAAAGAACCTGGACAGAGTCCCAAACATAGTTTCTGAAGAACCAGATGGAATTTCCTTCTAAAGCTATGGTTGATCCAGAAGTAGAAGATACAATTGAGGAAGCCATTGGAGGTTGGTAACCACACAGCGATGAACTCGATCCATTCGTGGACACCGCTGCCTGAAATCGCTGTGAACAAGGGAAAGTGCTTTAGGACATATTCTTTCTTTAATATATTAGCATCATCGGCACTATATGACATTTACAAAGCAGTATTTAGACATTCAGTGTAAGAAATTACCGTCTGCAAGGTTAGATTAACGCAGACAGTTTTATTTTCCCCAAACCTCCAGGGGTGTAATTGTACATGATTACTATACTTTAGGTAGGCATGAAATGGGAACTCAACCTATTTTCTAAATGATCTTATTGTGAACAAATCATCCATGCATACATTTCATTTTTAAAATTTGTTATTAATTCGCTTATGGTAATAGGACAGACAGTTCTATGATGATGTATGCTAGACTTCTCCAATCATTTCGTATGCTGAAACCCCACCCCTTTCTTACAATCAAGCCAATCAACAAGTCCCAACCCCACCCTTTTTTGATGAACCATTTCATTCAGAAATTTGTCGCTACTTCCTTTACATCGCGAAATTATTCTTGATTTGACTGCCGTGTTCTTAAAGGGTTAGTTCACCCAAAAATGAAACTTCAGTCATTAAGTGCTCGTTTGTCTTCGGAACACAAATTAAGATATTTTTGATGAAATCCAATTGAATCTGATCCACACAACAACATTGCACCTTTTAAGGTCCAGAAAGGTATTAAAGACATCGATAAAATAGTCAACGCATATGTCGTGCCACTTACGTGACCAGAGTCGGCCAATACTGAGTCGCCGTTCGGACGTAAACAATGAAGCTCTGCAACGAAAATAATGTAGTAGTATGACAGGGGAAAATTTGTTGAATAAATTATTTTTTTTATTTTTGCACACAAAAAGTATTCTTGTCGACTATTTTATCGATGTCTTTAATACCTTTCTGGGCCTCAAAAGGTGCAATGTGTGGATCAGATACCCCTGGATTTCATCAAAAATATCTTAATTTGTGTTCTGAAGACAAACGAAGGTCTTACAGGTTTGGGACATTATGAGTGTAATTAATGACAGAAAATTCATTTTTTGGTGAACTAACCCTTTAATTGTATCTATATTGAAAAGATATCCAAATTACAACATTTCACTAAAACTCTTTCTTACTAAAAAAAAAAAAAAGTCTTAAACTATTTAACTATGGTCATAAGTATGAACACAGTAAATGATCTGTCAATAAATCATTAAAATCAACTATAAAATCAGCTTAATGTTTAATGTTAAGACAATGGGAGGCTGAGAAAACTGAACTGGTTGCCTTGCAAAGTTTGTTTCAAATCACCAATTCCTCTTATTTTCGTTCTATTTCTAAACCCAAGTAAAATATATATTTTTTTAAAATACTTGAGTACAATTAAACATGGAAATTTCACTCAAGTATGTTTTTGGCTACTTTGACTTTTAACTGAGTAAAACCGGCACACTGTTTACAATCTCTTTGCATTTCTTTACAACCCTGCAGTTATTTAGCAGAATGCTCAAGCTGCTCTATTCCACACAACCAAAGTAGACCGCAACCAAGGCCTGTCAAACAATTGCCATAAAAGTGGGCAATTTAAACACCATGTAGGAGGGCTTCAGTCTCCTTGTCTTGTCTTTCATCTCAGCTCCCCTAAATCGCAGTGATTATCTCTTCATGTTCGCTGAACATCAGCTGCAGTAAGCGAAGGTCATTGCACTCTGAATCCTTCACTTATCAGTTTTTTAACATTTATTTTGTTTCACATTTCCCTCTCTACTCAGTGATGTAACGGCCACAGGCACCATAGCCACAAATAAATTTAAATAACTTTAATAAGCAAGGCAACACTTTATAATAAGGTTCCATTTGTTTGTTAATATGAACTAACAATGAAAAATACATCTGAAGCATTTATTCATTTTAATGTTAATTTTAGCATTTACTAAAACATTATTAAAATATAACCTAATCTGTTATCTGTCAATGTTTAATGACCCTGAGCTAAAATGCACTAAAATTAAAAAGTTTCATTTTTAAGTAATTAACAAATGGATTATTAAAAGATTTATGGAAATGTATTGCTCGTTAGTCAACTAGTGGGACCTTCCTTTAAAGTCTTTAAAGCAACTAAATACAGCACTGCAAAATATTAGGGCTGTAAAAAGTTTAAAATAATGCAAATCCTTTTTTTTATTCATTTATTTATGAATGAATTCAAGTTCCTCAATGCAGTGCTTTTAATAAAATGCAGAATAATAGGAGTTACAAAATTACACCTTGCCGGTTTGGTTGGTAGGTTACTTGAGGTTTACAAAAAAATAAAATTAATTCTGTCATTAATTACTCGCCCTCATGTGGTTCCAAACTTTCGCTCATCTTCAGAACACAAATGAACATATATTTAATGAAATCCGAGAGATTTCTGCCCCTCCATTAACAGCTACACAACTCCACTTTGACGCTTCATTATGAGATATAAACTGACAATATTGAAAAGTCAGAATTATTAGATATAAATTAACAATATTGAGAAAAGTCAGAATTATGAGATATAAACTGACAATATTGAGAAAAGTCAGAATTATGAGATATAAACTGACAATATTGAGAAAAGTCAGAATTATGAGATATAAACTGACAATATTGAGAAAAGTCTGAATTATGAGATATAAACTGACAATATTGAGAAAAGTCTGAATTATGAGATAAGTTAATGTCTCCCAATTCTGACTTTATAACTTGCAATTGTGAATTTAAATCTCGCAATTCTGAGAAAAAGAAGTCATAATTGTGAGTGGAAAAAAATTAATTGTGAGAAAAAGTTGCAGTGACCTTTTTTACAATTATGAAATGACTCACAAACAACTATCACAAAACATGAAAACAGTCGTGGATCATCAGGTCATGACAGGACAGTTAAGTTGACACTTGGGCAATTTTTTTTTTATAAATTCAGTCATTTGTCTTGTTCAGGACAGTACTAAATAAAAATAAAATTATGATCCCTCTTAAAAGTATTAAAATGTTGATGAAACTTAACTCCGCTTTTTCAGACGGTCAGAGTCAGAGAATCACCAATTGCTGTTTAAATGACATTAAAATTCAAAGAAATCACTTTGGTGATCTAAAATACTTTTCAGATGTAACTGTAATCTGATTACCACCCATTTATTTCATTACAGTTACTCAAATTTCGTATTTTAAATACATAACTAAGTTACTTGTATTTTGTTACTCCCCAAAATCTGAGAGACTTCTATTAAATACCTTCATTTGGGTTCCGAAGACGAACGAAAGCCTCGCCGGTGTGGAACGACATGAGGGCGAGTAAATGATGTCAGAATTTTAATTTTTGGGTGAACTAACCCTTTAAGTCACCGAGTATTTACGACAAAAAGAACTTTACAACTTTTGATGATCGTTTACTTCCATTCTATGTAAAAAAAAAAAAAAAAAAAGAGCAGCTTGGACATTCTGCTAAACATCTGCTTTTGTGTTCGGAACAATCAAGAATTAAGATCTCACCATTGTAAAGCATGATGACCATGCAGGGCGTCCAGCAGGTGTAGTAAACGGTCATTACTGGTACCAGAACGCGTAAGGCGACTTTAGGTCTGTATCCTCCACCCCAGCTGTGTCTTCTCAACTTTGTCCTCTGTCTCTTGGCGGCTATCCACAGTCTGAGGTTACAGAAGGTCATGATGGCCGAGCACGGGAAGAAGATGAAGCACGTCAACGTTAGGGAGTAAGTGACGTTGCTGGAGTACAGGGGGTTGCACACGAGCGATGCTCTGGAGAAGTGCACCTCAATGATGCCCGCAGGGAACGAGATGGGAACGAGGAGGAGAGGAGGGAAAATCCATGCGAACGAGATCAAAAGCAGCGCTCTCCTCCTGGTCAACACGGTGGAGTATTTTAGAGGGTAAAACACTGCGATGTACCTTTCCAGACTTATGGTTGCAAGCGTGTACATGCAGGTGGAGTAAATAGTTGCGTTGAAAAATGCTACCACGTGACAGAAGGGATCCGGGCCCTCGTGATACTCCTTCATGAAACTCACGCACAGATTCAGCGGCATGATAAGCAGTGCAAACGCGGAGTCTGCGCCCGTTAACGATAAAAGAAAGTACCGAGAGTTTCTCGACCACCCCGATACAGCTGAAGCTATGACCATGACCACAGCAATGTTTCCCAAAGTTATCATCACTCCCAAAACGGATATAATTCCAATTTTAACCGGGCGGTGAGCCTCCAGTGTCCTCTGTAGATCCGTGACATTCAAGTCCACATCAGTGGAGATGTTATTTATCATCATGGCGCATTACTATTATTGACCCATGGCGATTTGAAAAATCCTTATTTTTCAAACGTTACAAATGGGGTTAACCAAGATCAACTGTAAGCGAACAAAATCTGCACGGCAGAAGCGCCAGGTAAGATGAACACCTGTGGCAAATCACGCTCAGTCACGTGATGCCATGCTGTTGTTAATTATCACATCTTTAGAGGTGGCCCGTTTCTGAACGCAGCCACAAGTTGAGACATTTTTAACTTGTTTTTACTTACTGGAGGGCGAAACTTATGGGGCAACGGCGCATATTTTGCATAGCCTATTTAATAGTTGAATATAGGCTTAACTCTTGAGTGAAATCATGTAAAACAAAACTGTTTTACTATGGCAAGCCGTTTTGACTTTTATTCATTCTCAGGATGTGAATTCTTGATATCAACACATCAATTTTCACTAGTTAAAAAGCTGATTATTGATATCAGGAATTACATTTCCACTAGTAACAGTGTTAATTCCTGATATCAACAATTCAAATCTTGATATCAATAATTAAATTCTAGATATCAAGAATTACATTTCCACGAGTAAAAACTATAATTCTTGATATCTTATTTTATTTTCACTAGTGAAATCTCGCCATAGGCTGCCATTCAAATTCAATTGTTGATATCAAGAATTGATTTCTTACTAGTTGAAATTCCAATTTCACATATCAGAAACACAATTCTTACTAGTAAAAATCATCATTTTTGATATCAATAATTACATTGTTACTAGTAAAAATGCAAATGTCTGATATCAAGAATTCAATTGTCATGAAATGTCTATTCTTGATATCAACAATTGAATTGCTACTGGTAAAAATATTCATTTCTGATATCTGAAAATGAATTGCTGATATCAATATAATTTCTGATATCTAAAACGGCTTTCTTACTAGTAACAATCACATTCATGATATCAGAAATGAACATTTTTACTAGTAGCAATTCAATTGTTGATATCAAGAATAGACATTTGCACTGGTAACAATATAATTGTTGATATCAGAAATTTGCATTTTTACTAGTAAGAATTGTATTCCTGATATGTGAAACTGGAATTTCAACTAGTAAGAAATTAATTCTTGATATCAACAATTGAATTTGAATGGCAGCCTATGGCGAGATTTCACTAGTGAAAATACAATTCTTGATGTCAAGAATTATAGTTTATACTAGAGGAAATTGAATTGTTGATATCAGGAATTAACATTTTAACTAGTGAAAATGTAATTGTGGATATCACAAGTTCATATAATGAAAATGAATAAAAGTCAAAACGGCTTGCCATAGTTTTACAGAGATGAAATGTGATGGTCACACAGATAGATGTGGTAAAACAACAAAAAATTAATTAACTTTTTGTTAACGTATTAATGAAAACTTTTCATAAGTATTTTAATACAAAATCTTTTTCATGATCTGTCTTTATTTATAATGCAAAATAATAATCTTTAATGTCAATTAGATATGGAACGATTCCATTATAGTTGAGAAGAACACACTGAACATCATTCAGTAGGCATTAAGTGTTCAGAACACTGTTTTAATTTTAATTCACTGTTTTAATGCCTTCGCGAGCTGTCGGAAATATCCTACTTCGGAAGTCGTGATTACTAGCTCGTCACAATAGTGCTTTGTTGTCGGAAAGAACAGTAAATCTTATTAAAGCCAAAATGATATTTAGCGTCTCATTCATTGACAACCATGTGAACATTCACCATGCTGTGTCAGCTTGCTGACAATTCTGGAATTGATCCTTTGCAAAGACCCGCCCCCTTTAGTTACTGTTGCTATGTCCGACAAGCCACGCACTCTCACGCCACACATCATGTTCTCACGAAGTGAAAAATAGATTGCGGAGCAAAGAGGACACTGACAACACGTCGACAGACATATGAAACAGTTTCATATTTAATATGTCTGAATTTTTTAAAGAAGTTTAAACAATAAATAGCGTATAGAGTCTCTTTAATGTGTCGTGACAGATCACTGCAGCTCCTCGTGAACCGATCATCTCTTCATACTAGTTCATTTATAGCATCAAATAAACATGAATGAACATCAGAAGGAATGTTGTTTCAAGCGCGGAAAAATGTGAGTACACACAATTTTTCAAGTTCACCAACGTTAATCTACTAACTTCCCTGACTGCTTTGTCGTACAAAATGGCGGATTCGGGGTTATGATTAGTCAGATCGCCTGTCAATCAAAGGGTCAATTGCGGTTAAATACAGCCATCAGCCTCCGGTATCAGAATTATCCCCGAGCTTCCCAGTGGTAAATATGACTTGAGAGCATTCATGACCAAATTTTTATTAGGAAACTTGTATATACGATAATTCCGACAGTGGACAAATTGGGCACACCGAGAAGGAAAATTATAGGGTCAACAATGCTAGTATGCAATTTAGTACACATGTCGATGACTTATACAGCTCTGGAAAAAATTAAGAGACCACTGCAAAATTATCAGTTTCTCTGGGTTTACTATTTATAGGTATGTGTTTGGGTAAAATTAACATTTTTGTTTTATTCTATAAACTACTGACATTTTTCCCAAATTCCAAATAAAAATATTGTAATTTAGAGCATTTATTTGCCAAAAGCAACAACTGGTCAAAATAACAAAAAATATGCAGTGGTCTCTTAATTTTTTCCAGAGCTGTATTTTAATGCTGAAAGTTCTGTTGATTAAGTCAGTGGGACATTGTCAACCTTTTTTTTATTTTCTTAAAATTAAGTTAGGGTTAGACATGACTACAGTGGTTCAACCGTAATGTACGAGAATACTTTTTGTGCGCAAAAACAAAACAAAAATCGCGACTTTATGTGAACTGTTGTCATGCGCAGTAGTGAACGTGGTGCAGCACTTACAACGTCAGAATATCCACTCATTATTGGTCGACTCCTGCGTCAACATCACGTGCTGCTCACGTGTACAGCATCGGCCAACACTGAGCTGGCATTCGGACGTAAACACGGAAGCGCTGCACTACGTTCACTACGTGTGTGACAACAGTTCAAATAGTTAAATGAAGTTGTTATTTTTGTTTTGTTTTTGCGCACAAAAACTATTCTCGTCACTTCATAACATTAAGGTTGAACCACTGTAGTCACATGGACTATTTTATCAATGTCTTTACTACTTTTCTGGACCTTGAATGTGATACGTTACTTTCTATGGGGGATAATAAACGTCTCGGATTTTATCAAAAAGATCTTGATTTGTGTTCCGAAGATGAACGAAGGTCTTACGGGCTTTGAACGACATGAAGGTGAGGAATTAATGACAGAAATTTCATGTTTGGGTGAACTAATCCTTTAATCCTTTAATAATTACGATATAGAATTGCCTAATTCTATATCCTAATTATTGTTAATGTAATTCCTTTTCCAGGAGCTCTACCTTCAGTTAAACTGCTAATTCTGATTGTAAATTAATTACCTAAATTATATTATTTGCTAACTGCATCCTTTAAATTATAATATTGACATCCATTCTCTGTAAAGCTGCTTTGAAATGATATGTATCGTGAAAAGCGCTATACAAATAAATTTGAATTGAATTGAATTAATAAGGGAGTAAACATACACTTAAGGCTTTGATCAGATACAAAATATTGAAAGAAATAATTTGCAAGAGAGATTTAATACTTATGGTTCGAGATTTAGAACAAATCAGTAAATGTCAAAGAACACACTCTATGTGTTTACTAGGACATGGACAAATGCATATGCAATATGCAGTTTTCAGTTGTTTTTACACTGATGAGCTGAATTAATGTATATACTTGACAGCAAAGCATTCTGCTGACTGATTTCCTGTTTAACAGGACAGTTTTCCTTGCAAGCAAGTTAATTATTCGAGTAGTGAAGAAGTCCAGTTGTGCTGCAACTGTAAAAATCACCGTCGCTGTCAAAAACACAATTATCCTAAACATCAATGACTCGCTATTGAAGCAGAATATGAAAGAACAACAGCAAAATTGCTTTTAGTGTTTTGTTTTAGTCTGCTTAGACATGTCTCTCATAGACCAACTCCCTATTGACCTGATGTGTTAATGTAGAGACGAAACATTAAAATGATAGGCAGCTCTGCATGAAGAGCACAAATCGTTCAACTTTTGATTTAGAAAAGAGGCTCTTGATTCGTCTCCCTGTAGTGTCAAAAGAATTTAGTAGTTCACAATCTTGGTTTTATTCTCTTTAATATAATCACAAAACCTCCCAGCTGTAATTTCCAGCGTGACTGCAGTAGTTAGTACCACAAAATGACAACTGACATGAAACTTTGATTTGAAGCTGTCTTACAGAAAATTGAAAGAGTGGGAAGCGAAAGTGGTGTTTGATTCAAGATTAAAGTCGTGTTGTGTTTGTGTAGTCTCATTTACGTCTCCTCAAATGTTTGACATTCTCTTGTTGATTGAAGTTTTTATGAAAGTTCAGGGCTTTATTGCGGTGTGATGGTTTCATGTCTTATTTTTAACTCTTGACTTGTGCAGGCATTGGGCTACTTGCAGATTAGGCCAGTTTATGACGAAGATTCTTAATCTTTTCATAAATGAATCGCTTAGACCATTAGTCACACTGAGATATAAATATACCCATTTCATGTAAAATAACATAGTTCTAGTCAAATCAGAGCAATAACCCAACTGAAACCAAATCCGTGCCAGTAGCATGGAAGCTTAAAGAAATGAAAATTCTGTCATCATTTACTCACCCTCATGTTCACTGTAATGAATTGCTGTAAAAATTACAGCATTATTTTACAGCCGCTGGCTGTTTTTTAATAATACAGCATATTGCTGTAAACTGCAATGCATTCTGGGGTCACGTGTTGGTTTGACTCAAATTTACAGAATATTGCTGTAAATTGACCCTTCATAATTTTAAAAAATACAGTTATTTACTGTAATCAGAGAATACAGGGAAATTCTGTAAATTAAATTACAGTAACACTACTGTAAAATTTACAGTAACTGGCTGGCAACCCTGCTGCTAGTATTATACTGTAAAATTTACAGTAATTTTTTAACAGTGTTGTTCCAAACCTGTAAGACTTTCGTTCATCTTCAGAACACAAACGAAGATCATTTAGATCTTTCTGCCCCTCCATTGACTACCAATTTGACACTTCAAAAAGTTCATAAAGAGATTGTAAAACTAATCCATATTAATTGAGTGGTTTAGTCCAAATTTTCTGAAGAGACTCAATAGCTTTACATGATGAACAGACTGAATTTAGGCTTTTATTCATATCATTAACATCAACTCACACAGCTGTGGTAAACGGAAGCTCAAGAATGTTTGACGTGCAAGAACCAATGAGGTTCGTTCTCGTTTGTTACGCAGGACGTTTGATCTTCCGCAAGAACCAATGAGGTTCTCGCATATCAGGCAGGTTTGGTTGAGCTTCTGTTTATGTTCGCTGATCAACGTGTAGTGATTTTACCGTCGCCCATCCAAGGACGCTAAGTATTGGTACGCACACCACTGCTGATGTTGGGATTTTGGGAGTACCAATCTCTATTTTTCTTAGCGTCCTTGGATGGGCGAATGTAAAATCACTACAAATGGTTATATGTGAATAAAAGACTAAATTAAATCTGTTCATCATATAAAGTCTCTTCAGAAAATTTGGACCAAACCAATCAATTCATATGGACGAGTTTTACAATCTCTTCATGAACTTTTTAAAGTGTCAAAACGGTTGTTGCATAGCTGTCAATGGAGAGACAGAAAGCTCTCAGATTTGTGTTCTGAAGAAGAACGAAAGCCTTAAGCATTTGGAACGACAAGAGGGTGAGAAATTAATCTAACCCTTTAAACACTCAATTCATACTGTGAAAACTGTTTTGAAATTGGACATTGCGTTAACATGGAAACTACTTTTAATCATTTTGCTATGCTCAAATCAACTTCAAATTTGGAACCAAACTTGGTTAGAGATATGGCTTTTAAATTTAAAAAAAAAAAAAAATCTTTGCTTCAATAAACTTAAACTTTTTTACACTTTCATTTTTTGAAGTTGCTTTCACTTCTGCAATAATCTGCTGTCTTCTTTAAAAAGAGACCAACATTAGGTCTGTGTTTCAAAGCATTCATGAATTACAACCATTTAAGTTCTGATCTTTTCTCAAAAAGGGGTGTGACAGAAACCGGGATTTGCGCAAACCGTTTGCAATATTTTCTAAATGTTGATAAAAAAAACATTGCGAAATAACAACGTTTCCATTAATTGATGACTAAAACGTAATTGTCTGCTCTCGCTCATTCCAAAATCATGGCAAGGGACGTTAGTAGGTTTATAATCACAGCCACCGCACTAGCCTTTAGTTTTAATCGAAGGAGACATAGGCGTATAATCCAAGCATTAATGCCAAGGAAAGCACCTTAAACTTGGGTTCAGCCACATATGAGGTGTTTCTCGATGTTTTTGCTTTGAGATCTTTATAAATTGTGGCAATTCGTTGTTGTTCAGAGTCCAGTATTCTACATATACATTTACATTTATTCATTTGGCAGATGCTTTTATCCAAAGCGACTCCCAACAAACCGTCCCATACCGGCGTGATCAAAAAGATCTTAAACTAGATGGAACTAGATTAAATATTTTGACTGTTGTGATTCCAAATCGGTTTAATGACCTGTAACTCTGCCTGAGTATCGGACAAGTGTTCACTGTTCAGCCTGGTTTCTCCCAAGGTTTTTTTCTCCATTTGTTGGAGTTTTGGTTCCTTGCCACTGTTGCCTTTGGCTTGCTTAAGTTGGGGACACTTGCTTGATATTCAGCAGTGTTTTTGATATGCCTGCATTTGGCGCCGTTGTATGTGAACTGAGCTGAGCCAGACGATTACGTCACTGTTCTCTGCAGTGCTGATATACATAAATTAACTAGACTAATAACTATTGATATTTGCAACGGAATGGATCAATAATATATAGAATAAGCTGGACAATGACACCATTTTCTTTGGGAGCTGCTGTGCAGCCAAAATTATTTGCCAATTATTAATGTAAAGCTGCTTTGCCACAATTTGCATTGTAAAAAGTGCTATATAAATAAAGATGACTTGACTTACAAGGGGAGCAATTAGGGGTTTCGTGTCTTGCTCAAGGGCACCTTAGTCATGGTATCAAAGGTGGAGAGAGAGCTGTTCATTCACAATCCCCACCTTCAATTCCTGTCGGGGTGGGAATCGAACCAGCAACCTTCAGGTTACAAGCCCTACTCGCTCAACATTAGGCCACGACTAATGGCCAGGTGACCTAATGGCCAGGTGATATTCCTTTTCGAATTGCCTGAATTACCATCTTATGTGAGGGTAAATTTTTTTTAGCGATATATGGGAGTTTTTGCGAAATTGACGCGTTGCCATTGGGCGTATTTTCAATTGGCAATTTCAAGTTGGGCAATTTGAAGGGAAAAAGCTAGAGTTAACAGGCCAATAGGTGAATTGTTCCTTTATTTTTTGTATATCACATGGAACTTCTAATGTTCCAAGCATGCGTCTGTGTAGTGGATGACTGTGTTTGTGTGCACATGCTGTGCTGGGGAGATAGGGACCAATGGGTATTGATTATATTGCTTTTTAGTGTATGCCTCACCTGTAACTTGTGACACAAGACAGATGCTGCAGAGAGATAGCACCTTTGTTCATGTAAAGGAAGTTGACTGATGAAAGGCTGTATTATCTCAATCTAAGGAAGAAGAAAGACACACACTTAGACTGATAGCAGGACTCTGGGTCAGAGACGTGTCGAGAGATGCTTCCTACTCATTTTAAAGTGCTCTTAATATGCCGTTTTAAAGGGGCTATAGTTTAGAATTCTCTTGTATTAACCACATTTTTATCGCCAATGTGTGAACAGCATGTAGCAAAACTTAAAAATGAGACCTTCGCCAACTTCCTAGGCTGTCTAGGAATCTGCCTGTAGGCTTATGTGTAAGACTCGGAACGTTTTTGCCGGGAACATCAAAAGGACGTGATGTTTACCACACTCCAGAAAGCCTCTCTGCTGTTCAATGACATGAAATGAATGCTTATACAATGTTCAGGATGATGGTGAAAGAGCTTTTCTGTGCTGTAATGTCAAGGTTTCATGCAAAGAAAAGGGATTAATTTAAACTATAGTCACACATAGTCAGATCTATATAGTCTCAAATATACTTTATCATAGCAGTGTCATTTTAATTACCTCATCTGCAAAGGTATTTCCAACTTTTTTTTACTTCTAAGCATAGAATGAAAATGATCAGGGCATTGAGTCTCTTGTACGTTACGTGTGCGAGAGTGCGGTTAAGTGCAGTTCACTTAATGGCCACAGGTGTCGCTAATAACAAGGGTTTCTGAATTCTTCATATAGCGTCTTTAAAGGTTCCTAGTTTTGCTTTGGCTGTCTCTTACAACAAGCTCAAAAACACTTTAATTTTTTAATTTTGTCATAATATACATTACAGCGTCACCTCTTTTCTCGCAGTTTCGGTTTACATGAAATTACATGAAGAATTACATGAAATTTCTCATTAGATCTATTGCGGTTTTTCACTATATAGAGTAAAGGCACTTACCATTAACCAATTACAGGATTAGCTCACTTTCAAATGAAAATTACCCCAAGCTTTACTCACCCTCAAGCCATCCTAGGTGTATATGACTTTCTTCTTTCTGATGAACACAATCTGAGATATATTAATAAATATCCTGATGCATCAGAGCTTAATAACGGTAGTGAACAGAGGATGGGCTGAAGAAAGTGCGTCCATCCACATCCATCCATCATAAACATACTCGACACTGCTCCGGGGGGTTAATAAAAGCCTTCTGAAGCAAAGTGATTTGTGTGAGAAAAATATCCATATTTAATAAGTTATGAAGTAAAATATCTAGCTTGCGCCAGACCGCCGAAGAAAGTGTAAACTGGTGTTTCGTCAGTTACACTTTTCCGTAAGTTGAATAGAGAAGTCGTAGAACATAGTGTAAGTTTTTGAACTGCGAGGATATGGAAGGCGGTCTGGTGGAAGGTTTTTACCATAGGATTTACAGTCCTTCACCTTTAAAATTACGATATTTTTTGACAGTATTTACACTTTATGTGAATGTCTTCTATTTGCGCTTAGTGTGGTGCTATTTGTTGCTATTTAGCACTCAGTATAAATAGCCACTTCCTTATCAGATGAGTCAAAATGAAGTAAAAAATAAATGAAAAATAAACTGAAAAATTAAAAGTGTGAAAAGAACAATACATTCCATAGCATTTAAACCTCTGGTCACACTTGTGTTGATCGCCGTCAAAAGTGACCGAACACCTGAAATGTAACTTTAATGTTCAGTGAAATCAATTTTTTGTTCAGTAATATTTTGAGAGAGTTTTATGTTACCAATTAATACTTCTTCAAAAATTATTATACATTTTTTCCCATTGAAATTAATTTTTTTTTTCATGTAAAGCTGTATTTTATGTTAAAATAGAGACAAGGTCTTTAAAATCCAATTTTTGAAGACAGATTAGTGTCATGTGGTGGGAGTAAAGAAAGAAAAGCATCTGTAATGCCATGATGTTCCCACTAGATTCCTATTTAACTCTATATAAATAGAATTGTGAATTCTATAGTTGTTTTTAGACACAACTTCTACTTATGAAGTTGTGGATTTGGATATATATTTAGACATTCTCAAAGACTATACATTTTTCCAAGGGTTAGATATTTTTAATTTGAAGTGTCTATTTTTCAGTTTTGATATTTTAGAGTGTCACCCCTTCATTTCTACCGTGAACAACACAAGTGTGACCTTTTTTTTTTACGACCATTTATCTTTTTCGATGTGTGTGTGTGTGTGTGTGTGTGTGTGTGTGGTGACATAGCGACTGCCACAAAAGTTTCGTACCGTTCCGATCAAGTAGCAATTTTACAATTTAGTCCGAACAACACCAGAGGGTTAAATATTTAAATAAATATATTCATCCATTAATATACCTTACGCGTGTTTGAGAGAGAATTTGCACAGATATATGTGCTCATATTTGTGCTGCTGTTTGTGGGTAAGACAGATCCTTTAAATAGCATGTTTTAACTCTGAGGGAATGATCTGATCCCAGCTGCTCCCCCATTTCCACGTTCTGCAAATAGACACCTGTGACCTTCTGGATATATTTATACTACATTTCCAATACGTCTCCGAGTCAGACGCTACTTTAAATGATATTATAAGATAAATTGGTGTAATTTTCTGTTACATAATCACTTATAATGTCAATATCTGTTGTATAATGCTCTTGAGCAGTAGGTGGTTATGTCCCATATGGTTTAAATGCATGAATACATCAATGAATATACAAGAAAGACGATTTTACCTGAAAAGCACCGAAAGCCAGAAAATGTAAGAGGAGGTGGGGTGCTAAGTACCACAAAGCATGAATATTTACAAATAGAGATTTTAGATTTATTTTAAATAGTGAACATACCCTGAGACTCAGCCTCTTGACTTCCACTTCTAAAGCATAAAAATAAAAGAATATTTTTTCTCAGTGAGAAAAAAAAAGCACTTAAGTGTTGTGTAACCACAGCTTGTCTACAGCATCTGCAAAAACAGTCAAGGATATTGACTTTCATCAAATGTGCTCTCACTCTTGTTTGTCAGCATTGATTTGAACCCCTCACCTTTGCTTTTCACTCGTGTTCCATAAACCGATTCTGAAAACACTGCAGAAGGATCCTGTGAGGCGGCTGACGGAGGGCGGCTAGGCAGACTTCCAATGTCTTAACCTTTCCGGAAACAAAAGGAAGCTGTCCACTGACATATGCAGTCAGCGGGTGATGCTGACACCGTGCCAGGGCGAACTAGATCATTCTGGAAGCAAAAAGAATGTTTAAAAAGTCAAAAATAGGTAATTTGAGAGCAGTCTGCATTAAACTTTATTATAGTTCTTCAAATTATGATTCGTTATAAGTAAAGCAAAGATGGAAGGAAGCCACCCACTTCTTAACCCTATAAAGCCTACTGTAATTATCAACATGATCAAAACTTTGCTGAAAAATCTATTTACATATACCCTGGGTCTGTGTTCATCATATGGACTCCATTTCCCACAATTCATCACACACTTTATAAACACACACACACACACATTACTGAGTATTGTTTAGTCTTACGTTCACATTCTGTGTTATCCTGGTTGCCTTGCTCTGCTTTGCCTAGCCTGTGTTTTTTGACCCTGGATTTATTCCTTGTTTTATGATTGTTGGCTGCCCATCTTTGACCAGTGCCTGCGTTTTTTGCCTTGCCCTTCCCGTTACTGTTTGTTGGTGATCGGCCTGTTCGACTATGCGCTTTTTTGGTTAATAAAGCCTGCACTTGGATTCACAACTCTGCTGTCACGCTCCTGTATGTTACTATTACATGCCTTCTGATGGATAGTAAAAGGCCTTTTAGTATAATTGTAAAAGTGCCTCCCTTTCAGTTTGTGGTACACACGTTTTTGTAGTTGTTGTTGTTTGAGTGAAAATATAATAACTTTAATATTTCAAGATGAACACTTACTAGTCTGAAGCAATTTGGGCTTGCTTGACTGCAATTGTTTGGAAAAATCGTATTAAAATGTGAGCTTTTGTAGAACGGTTATTTGTTCATCTCTCAATCAAATTCTAGGAATGATTTTTGTAGGTTTTATTTTTTGCAACGATAAAATAACGTTCCCAGAACATCGCAGGGGGGTTATTTTGAAAATAAGCCAAAAATTACTAATAAAATTAACAGTCATTTCGTTTTACTGGATGACTGATCCATTTCATTTTATCAACCTCTTTATTGAATGATTACTTAATGTAGTTAAGAGAGTAAATTTTTATTTCGGAGGGATTTCACATGCCTAACCAAAGAGAACATGATGTTTATCGGGACGTTTTTGTTTATGGACCAAAAGAAGAATGTCCTGTACAAACTGTACACTCCAGTGGTATGTTTTTTTCATATTTTAAGAATGTTAGAATAACATTATACAAACCAAAAACTACTATTCTGGGAATATTAGATTAATGGTACAATAACATTCTGGGAACCAAACACTAACGTTCAGGAAACGTTATATTAACATTATGAGAATGCTAGATTAACGTTATACACACCAAAAACTACTATTCTGGGAATATTAGATTAATGGTACAATAACATTCTGGGAACCAAACACTAACGTTCAGGAAACGTTATATTAACGTGATTAACGTTATACAAACCAAAACCAAAAACTACTGTTCTGGTAATATTAGATTAATGGTTCAATAACATTCTGGGAACCAAACACTAACATTCAGGAAACGTTATATTAACGTTATGAGAATGCTAGATTAACGTTATACAAACCAAAAACTACTATTCTGGGAATATTAGATTAATGGTTCAATAACATTCTGGGAACCAAACACTAACATTCAGGAAACGTTATATTAACGTTATGAGAATGCTAGATTAACATTATACAAACCAAAAACTACTGTTCTGGGAATATTAGATTAATGGTTCAATAACATTCTGGGAACCAAACACTAACGTTCAGTAAATGTTATATTAACGTTATGAGAATGCTAGATTAACGTTATACAAACCAAAAACTACTGTTCTAGGAACGTTAGAATAACGTTCTGGGAACCAAAAACTAGGAACGTTCTGGGAACCAAAAATTGTTAGCTGGAATCTTACTTAGACATTTTATTGGAAAATATAGAGTGACAACTGATATTTAAATGCAAAAGTATAAACACTGTTTATAAATGTTTTTTTTATTTCTCAAATATGAGTTCCATATTCTCCTATATCAGATATGAGCATAAAAGCCTGATATATATATATATATATATATATATATATACATACATATATATAAAAAGATACTCCTCAAAAAGCACATGTGCAAGATTTGCCTAAAGATTCAATAAACTGTTCCATTAAAAAAAAATCTTTCATATGTCAGGCTTTACAGGGTTATAGGACAGTTCACCCACAAATGAAAATTCTGTCATGATTTACCCATCATATCATATTTTGAAAAATGTCTCAGTGTTTTCTGTCTCTGCAACGAAAGTTAAAGAGGTTGAGTGTTGTTTTGGACCCCATTGACTGTCAATGTATATACAGAAACATTCTTCAAAATATCTTGTGTTCTGCACACACAAAAAAGGAAACAATCTATATAAAGAGTTAATTATGCATCATGTAAACTTTTCCAAAAGTATGAGATTGTTGTGGCAACAACTCTCCATGCTTTCGATTTCAAAGTTCCTTTGATTATTTTCTGTTTGCTTAAAAGAAAATCATCACAAAATCTCATCAAGTACAGAATGGGGAAATCAGATACGAAGCCACAAACCTGCAGCCATTACTGTTATCAGATATTCACAGTTTGATAGTTCCATCAGGCGTGGAAGTGCTCCAGTGGCGGGCGAGCATAAAAAAGATCTAAACCGAATAGACAGAATAGATTTAGGATGATCAAGAATGTTTTCACCCAGACTCGATGATCATCACAAAGATAACAGATTATGACACTCCCGCTTTGATTTATTTTCCTTGTCTTCATCCCAGTGGGTAAATTAAATAGTGTTATCACGTTATGCCACTGGCAGAGTTACTGTGGATGCTGCAGAATGATTTGCAAACTTTCCTGTGAGACAATTATAGAATATGGCAATCCTTCATTGGCTCAACCACCAATGTAGACAAGAATGAGTAATTATGTCCCGGCCGAGGGACTGAATGGGAGAGATAGGGCAGGAAATGAAGAGGAGAGCATTATTTTCCAGGCTGATAGTGCATGTTATTGCAATGATAATTGAGAGTAAACATTTTTGTAACACACACTGGCCTGTGTGCTGATGTGTGATTTGTTCATCCACATCCCCCGAGTATCGCTGAACTGATGACGAGACACAGAATAAGACCTGACACGCAGACATGGCTGAGTGTTAGCTATCTAATCAGACAGAGACAACGGAACATCACTGAACACTGCAAAGATTTGGGGTTCTTCGCTCTGACACACTGGAGGAACCTTCTGAAGGTGTCTTAAATGTGTCAGTATTTGTGATAAGGTGACTGTGGGAACTGTTGACTTTGTAGTTCTTACAGAAATCATGGGTTCCAGTTTGGGTGTTTCTCAGAAAATGATCTGGTTTAACTTAACTTTACAACAACGCTTTCCACTGAGGTTCATTGTTAATGTTAATGAAAATGCAGTTGTTCATTGTTAATGTTAACTAAAGAACCTAATTGCAAAGTGTTACCACACTGTCGTTCTTACATATGTTACATGTAGTTACTATAGTAATAACGATAAATTATCTTCACTCAACTCTTAGAAAACAATAACAAAGGCGTAGATTCTAATAATGTTTATGGGGAAATAATGTTTATGGATGAGTGAATGAATGTTTTGAACATGACTGTGGTGAAGCAGGGCGGGGCCGAGAGTCGCGGGCGCGATTATGAGAGACAGATATCAGTGGCACACGCGAGTCCCGGGGGATATAAAGAAACAAGGACATTTCATTCTATCGAACTACTCATAAGTGCTGAAATACTACTCATACAGGTCAGTTTATTTGACGAATTAAAACTGTGAGGTAACGCAGCGCTGTTTCACTTGATCTAACGTTTCACTATCATACTAAACTGTATTTGAGTGTGTTGAAAGTTGTAATGTTATTCTGTGTATTAGTTTGTTGTCTGTATGAGACTGAACAGTGAGCTAGATCAACATTAGATTATCATACTGATGATATTCTACCACTTCATCGTGTTGAGCTATTTAACATTGATTAGTTTTATGTAGCCTACATTTGCTTACCTTGTCTGATAACGTGCAAGAGTGCCGTCTCTATCAAGTCGAAGTTTGTCTCAAAGCTCTCGCCATCTCGGACATGCCACGCTGATATTGATCCTCATTTTATATGTCCTTTTGTCCCAAAGTTTGCTTGCCATGGTCCATAATGTTTGAACGAAACAACAGCGTGCCGCTAGACGTTACGCAGCTGTCCGTGTCTGTTGCCTTGGTTACTATGCAGTACAAGCGGAAACCAGGGATAACGCAGATATTACGTCATTGATGGGCGCAAGTGACAAGAGAGGGATGGGCACTGTTTAAAATTGTGAATTTCTCTGAATTTACAAATTCATGGAAACATTTAGGATAATGTAAGTACACAGCTGAACGAAATATATAACATTGTGCAAGTGATTTTTGGATATTTTAATGTAAAAAATTAACTTATTGTACCTTTAATGACAGAAATTTAATTTTTGGGTGAACTAACCCTTTAACTACACTATCAGGGTAGTGTGTTAGAAAGCCAAGGTCCAAGAACTCAGTAATTGTCAGCAACTTGTTAGTTTTCTAAAAAGGCGAACAGGAATTTTGACTGTGTTTTGCCTCTTTTTTGTCTTGGCCTGCCACAGAGACTTGATTTCTCCATTTACCTATTTCAGTGATATCTGAAAGACAGATTGCCTACAGCACCTTTAGCCATTTTCAAAGCTTTATTTGTGCACATGGCAGCAGTATAACTGATGTGATTCCTGCTAATGTTTGTCTGATCAATGAAGCAGAAGGAAGAGATCAGTCCAATGGTGAAGATGAAGGATCTGACCAGTGAGCTGGAAGTTCAAGTTATTAATGGATCCTCTAGTACATGTATGCAAATGTGCCCACCACTAAATCACATTTTTAATAACTTAAAAAGAGCTCACTCTCAGGTCTCTATGACACACAGTTCCTTACATATTACTCCTTTTGTCATCCACAAGGTGAAAATCATAAGTCTGAGCACATAGAAAATGTACATCGCAAATCTTCTCAACCAGCTGCATGATTTGAAGTGTTATTCATGTTTTCGGGGGTTATTTATAATAAAAAATTATGCTAGATTAGTTACACTGAAGTTTGAGAGAAGTTGTTCTGCTTTGACTTCCTGTGAGTCACCACACAAAGATCCTCAACCCCACAAATTACTACATTGTCTTAAAGGGTTGGTTCACCAAAAAATGAAATTGCTGTCATTAATTACTCACCTTCATGTCGTTCCAAACCCGTAAGACCTTCGTTCATCTTCGTAAACACAAATTAAGATCTTTTTGATGAAATCTGAGAGCTTTCTGTCCCCCCATAGACTGCAATGTTATTACCACTTTCAAGGCCCAGAAAGGTAGTAAAGACAACGCTAAAATAGTCCATGTGACTACAGTGGTTCAACCTTAATGTTATGAAGTGACAAGAATACTTTTACAACACAGTGAACACAGTGCAGCACTTCCAGGTTCCACGTCAGACCGCTGACGCATTATTGGCCGACGCTGGTCACGTGAGCAGCACGACGATGCTGACACAGGATCTGGCCTATAATGAGCCAGCGTTCTGACGTAGAATCCGGAAGCGCTGCATTATGTTTACAACGTGAACAGTGAAGGAGAATGACAAGGAAGAGAAGAAATTGTTGAGTAAAGTCGTTATTTTTGTTTAGATTAATGGTACAATAACATTCTGGAAACCAAACACTAACGTTCAGGAAACGTTATATTAACTTTATGAGAATGCTAGATTAACGTTATACAAACCAAAAACTACTATTCTGGGAATATTAGATTAATGGTACAATAACATTCTGGGAACCAAACACTAACGTTCAGGAAACGTTATATTAACGTTATGAGAATGCTAGATTAACGTTATACAAACCAAAAACTACTGTTCTGGGAATATTAGATTAATGGTACAATAACATTCTGGGAACCAAACACTAACGTTCAGGAAACGTTATATTAACGTTATGAGAATGTTAGAATAACATTATACAAACCAAAAACTACTGTTCTGGGATCTGGCCTATAATGAGCCAGTGTTCTGACGTAAAATCCGGAAGCGCTGCATTATGTTTACAACGTGAACAGCGAAGGAGAATGACAAGGAAGAGAAGAAATTGTTGAATAAAGTCGTTATTTTTGTTTCGTTTCTGCACACAAAAAGTATTCTCGTCGCTTCATAACATTAAGGTCGGACCACTGCAGTCACGTGGACCATGTCTTTACTACCTTTCTGGGCCTTGAAAGGTGCAGTGTCATGTGGTTCAGAAACCTTGGATTTCATCAAAAATTAACCTTAATTTGTGTTCCGGAGATGAACGAAGGCTTTAAGGGTTTGGGATGACATGAGGGTGAGTAAATAATGACATAATTTACCTTTTTGCGTGAACTAACCCTTTAAAAAATTGTGACATTAAAACAAAAACATAAGAAATCTTACATTTATATTATGTTCCTGTTTCAGTCAGCATCAGCATGAGCTATTTGGTTCTTTCAAGGGCCAAAAATGTTGGAAATGGCAGATTGACTGTGTAATTCCAATGGAACCTTAAACTGTAGCTCTGTGTTTTCATCACATTTTCACTAATGTAATTGTCAAAATCACTGGCATTTTGTACAAGTATACTGGACACGATCCATCTAATCATTTAATCAGACATACACACACACACACACACACACACACCTGCTTCCACTCCTGTCACGCACGATATCATGGCCAGGAGCCTCATCTCTATTTAAAGCCTGAAATGTGAAGCAGTCGAGCGTTCCAAAGAAACATTAAAAGAACAATCCTGTAATGAGCACAGCCACATCCTCTAATCTCTGAATACAAACGTACTGTGGGGATCTATAATGAGGCTCTGTTAGCTGCTTCTGGCTGTGAAGAATCGCTGTGTCTCCTCCAGCTCACTGTAAAACAGATTTAAGAGACTGTAGATCTAATCTCTGGTTATTTTCCACAAGCTCTGCGCTTCTAGTTCCGTCGCTGGGAGACTTGAAGAGAACGGCTCGAGAGGAGGAATAACAATCGCCTAATATCGCATCCTGTTTTCCTCTCCACTAATAAAACTATTTACTCATGAACATTTGGAGTTCGGCTGAATGGAAATTTAAGCGAATTTGGTGAAATTATTTTGTCAATAATCAGATAATAACAGCTCATTTGCATCTCATTAATAGATCGTCTCTGGGAGTAACTAACATAGTTGCTGTTCTTGCCAATCTCTTCTGTTGAGAACAATATTAATTAAAAATTAATGAGTGTCTCAATGGCACACAGCAATATTACTGGAAGTGCAAACAAAGCATGCAATAGTGTGTAATCAGCATCTGCTGGAGAAACAGAGCGACAGGGTGATTGGCTGAAGAATATGCATTGAATCTTGTGTGTACTTTTGTATTGTATTGTAATGGTAGAGAAAAATATATGTGACCCTGGACCACAAAACCAGTCATAAGTCGCTCAAGTATATTGTACCAATAGCCAACAGTACATTGTATGGGTAAAAATTATCGATTTTTCTTTTATGCCAAAAATCATTAGGATATTAAAGATCATGTTCCATTAAGAATTTTGTAATTTCCTTTTGTGAGTGGATATGCATTACTAAAGACTTCATTTGGACAACTTTATAGGCGATTTTCTCAATATTTCGTTTGTTTTTTTGCACCCTCAGATTCCAGATTTTCAAATAGTTGTCATCTCGGGCAAATATTGTACTATTCTAACAAACCACAGAACAATGGAAATCTTATTTATTCAGCTTTCAGGTGATGTATAGATCTCAATTTCACAAAACTGACCCTTATGATTGGTTTTGTGGTCCAGGGTCACATATGTTGTCTGAAGAAAATTTGAGTGGTGCTTGATCTTGATGGTAGTGTGTCTCATGTTTATATGTTGTTATTCTGGATTTTTGCTTTGTGGTTGCGACTGGCCCAATGTTCTCATCCCTTGACTAAAAAAAAGGTAACACTTTATTTTACAGTGTCCTTGTTACACATGTTAGATGTAGTTACTATAGTAATAACTGTGCACAATTGACCCTTCACAAACAGTTTGATTGACATGCGATCTGACCAATCATAACCCCGAATCCGCCATTTTGTCCGACAAAGCGGTCAGGGGAGTTAGTAGATTAACGTTGGCGAACTTGAACTTAAAAATGTGTGTGTACTCACATCTTTCCGCGCTTGAAACAACATTCCTTCTGATGTTCATTCATGGTTATTTGATGCTATAAATGAACTAGTATGAAGAGATGATCGGTTCACGAGGAGCTACAGCGATCCGTCACGACACATATACGCTATTTATAGTTTAAACTTCTTTAAAAAAAATTGCAATATTTTAAATATGAAACTGTTTGTGCTCGGCAAACTCCTTATATATGCTTCCAAACCTGATTGGTTGATTGATAAGATTGTGATTCCTATTTCATTACAATGCAAGGCCGTTTTGGACAACAAATTCTTGTCGTCTGAGATGATGTATTTGATCTTTTGATGAAAAAAATACTCCTTAAACCTCATCACATTTGTTACATCACGATATACTCTTCATACACTGTAAGTTGTAAGCTCTATCACAACTATAACTGTGACTCAGTTTGCATATACAGAAGAGACCGAAGAAAAAGTAGCAATGAATAATATTCCCATGTACACCAGAGAGACGCAGATGAAACAGGAAGCCGCGGTGTACGAGTGGGTGCGTAACCCGTTTCGGTCCTAACATCATGACTTGGCAAGAGAAATAACAAAATCGCATGTTGGAAAGAAGGACCTTGGTATTATAGTACATCCATCCCTGATGCTTGAATAATGTAATTCAAAGGGTTCATGATGTGTGGAGAACTGTGTTTTCCGTACTCTGGATGGCCTTTGACCTGTTATTGAACTTGCAAGCTTATTTTAGGATCAGTGGAAATGATGCACATTATGAACAGCACATGTTATAAGTTCAGTTCATTTTTTAGTAGGATTTGCGCTTATGGCAAGATGCCTGCTTGGGTTGAGCTAATTAGATGCTGTCTCTTTTCATGGGCTGGGGAATGAAATGGAGAGAAAGTTATGTATCTGTGATAGTGATTATATTGTGATTGGAAGGAAATTAACATGTAATTTCCGTTGTATCCTGTAGTGTATTTGTGTGTTATTTACTTTGAGAATAGGGTGTGTAATAATCATTGTTATTATGGATTGCTTTCATCTGCACCGGGAGAATCTACATGCTCATAAAGATGGATCCATTACTATGATTACAAAACAAACAGTGAACTGAATATAATATTGGTCCACATATACATGGGGGTGGGGTGGGGTGGGGTGGAGTATAAATTGCTATTACATTTATTACAAATAAACACCAAGTAGCACACTTAATTTATGAAGTAGAAAAACTCGAAAAATCTTTGTTTTATTTACAACTCGTAAAATATTTTTTACAGTGTATAGTTGTGCCCATACGTTACCATACTATATCACTCTTTCCTCATAAGTTTACATGCTTTACATAATACATACGTACCAAGTACTAAGAGATGGCAAAAACTTCATTAGAGAAGTACTAAATAAACAACAAATGACGATGAATATCTTGTAGATTCTGTACGGGGTATGTGAGAAATATAAATTTATGCATAAACAAATCCTATGGCAACATTCATATTCAGCTTTTATAATGATGTTGCTTTTTTTTAGCCTGTTTAAAATTGTCGACTCATCACCCCCATTGTAGTCTTGACACGACTCCTGTCTATTTCAGTTGAAGGTCACCATAGTATTTGCTTACAGAAATGCAAAACAACGTTAAAAAAAGATAAATAATTGATTCTGGTTATATAGCAAAGCACTATAGGCGTTCTCAAATGACTTGTTTCCAGGGAGTACTAACTGAAAGATTTAATATTTTCTAGACTGTCACTTTATTCAGCAATGATGACGCATTAAATTCATCAAAAGTTATGCCCTGTTATCCCCTTTTCACAAGATGTAATATAAGTCTCTGGTGTGCCCAGAGTGTGTCTGAAGTTCCAGCACAAAATACCCCACAGATCATTTATTATAGCTTGTTAAATTCGGGTGTGAGCAAAAAACACGCCATTTTTGTGTGTGTCCCTTTAAATGAAAATGAGCTGCTGCTCCCCGCCCCCTTTCCAGAAGAGGACAGAGCTTTAACAGCTTTTGCTTCAATTTCTCAACAATAACAAAGCTGGAGAATCTCACGCAGTGAATGAGGATTGTCAGTAACAGAGTTCAGCCTTACATTGTTCAAACCGGAGTCGACACTGATGGAGAGACTCAGGAAGAAGTTACATCTTTTAGAATGTAACTGGACGTTTCTGAACGGTTAATGTATAAATTTATGTAGCTGCTGTGGAGTTGATTCAACTCATCGACTTGCATTCGCTATCATGTTAATCTTGAATTCGTTGAATTGACCCTCGTTTGTGAAGCAGTCCGGCGTAAAATTGCATCACATTAGTTTTCTAAGCTGTTGTGTGGGTGAGTCGTAAGTAACACCGATACATTTCCGCCAAACACAGCTTCTGTTTACGCTCGCATAAACTAATAGAGCGTATGGAGGCTAAGGGAAAGCGCACAGAAAGTGGAGCTGCCTGAAACGAAGAAATATTGCATTGCTTAAAAATACTTACAATTTCTTCATCTGTAGCTTTGCCTCGCTTGGGAAAACAAAATGGTGGCGCTGTGGTTGGAAATGTGCAGATTAAGGGGAGGTAATATTGTAATAAGATGTCCTTAAGATCTCCTAATAATATTTCTGGGTTTTTTTTACTGTTTTAATCACATAACTGTAGCCATAAACATAAAAAATCTCAAATATTCCAAACTTTTGACCTGTAGTGTGTTTTTGCGAGTACACCTGCTACAACAACACCCCTTGCCAAACCACAAAAAGCAAAATGAAACTGGACACAGAACATCGAGACTGTTTTGAAGTTTGCACAGTGTGTTAAACAAGCCTTTCTTGACCTCTGCTCAGTTGTTGTGTGGTCCCTAGTCATTTCACAGCCAAACTACTGCAGCTTTTTTCTTGCCAGACTTCCAGCATCTGCCCTCTGTCCCCTCAAGCACAATATGTGGCCACACGACTTGTTTTAACCTCTGGAAGTTTTCTTGTTATGCCTCTCCTCGGGTCTTGACACCGGCTGCCATTGTCTGCTTGAATTCTATTCACACTGCTCCTGATCATTTAAAGGTTTAAACAAAACTATATTTTAAATTGGAAAAATATATTCACATGTGCCGTTCACAGTATCACTAAGTTGCATCCGCTAAGACTACGGTGAAATTAATAACACCACACAATGTAAAATCAACTGAATTTCTCACACTGTAAAAAAATATTTATGATTTATCACAACACTTTTTCGTTTGTCAAATCAACTTAGTTCATTTGTTTCAAATAACATAATATTTTGATTAAACCAATTGCCTTCATTGTATTAACTCAAATCATAATTTCAATGAACTCAAAATTTTAAGGCAACCAGTAACTTACTTTTTTAAGTTAAACCAACAATTATTTTTTACTGTGAGCAGTATCTGATTTGAACTGTTGCATTTATTGTGTGAGAAACACCTTTTAATACATTTGAATACTTAATTGGAATTTTTTAAAATGGACATAATGATTCTCTGGCTTGTGACTACGTCCAGTAGATCCATTGGAGTCTTAAAGTCACCCTGATGAATGAAGAGCCTCTAATCAATATCAGTGGAGGAGCTTTACGCACAATCAGGCCTTTCCCACGTTTGCCTTAAGCTTCTCATTCTTCCATTTAAATAAACCAAGGCGTGGTGTCTGATTGGCACACAGATTGGCGAAAGCAGACAAAGATTCACAGGAGAGTCTTTGAGAGGGACTAATCTCTGCTGGCATCTGAGTATCCATTCATCGCATTTGAACCCCTGCGTCTCTTCCTTCCCAGCAGCACCTCATTCTCTCGCTATACGATGCTCTTGCTGAAAGCCAGTGCCAGATTTTAGTAATCCAAGGAGATTTTCTTTTCCTTCCGAGTCTGCGGCACAGCTGCCATTGTGGTTTGCCTGCACCCTTTCACACATTTGAAAGTTTGCTGATCTCAGGATTACTCTGCTCAACCTGTGAAGTGAAGTTATATGAGTAAAGAAAGGCATCTGATTAGTATTATGGCCATATGGATGAAATTATGTTTTCTATATGATAATTTTCCTCTCCATTATTCTCAAATCACTTTTGCCTAATCGCATATTCTAAGCTAACACAACACAGCAAGTGAATATGTATAAGTGCGAATGAGATTTGAAAGCTATGTGGGGTTTAAGGGAATAAAAGCTTAAATTTTATTTAAAAGAATTGGACAACCCAGGCTCATTAAAAATATGTGACCGTGGTGAAGCAGGGTGGAGCCGAGAGCCATGGGACCAGAGTGAGTGCTAATGAGCGACACCTGCGAGACACACCGGTTTCGAGTCTCATAGAGGAGCTAAAGAAGTGCCTTGAAACACCTAGCATTATTCAGTGTCTTGGTGTAATTATCCACTAAAACAGGAAGACAGGGTGGGACATATCAAACAGCTCCTCCCCTTTTCTAAAATAGCCAATAGAGTTTCATTTATATCACAGTTCGGCCAGAGCTGTTGACATCGGTAAAGTTTTAGTTTCTTTCTAATCTCTAACGTTTCTCCTCATAATCTCCTCCATATCACTTTAAAATATAGCATTCTGTGCAAATGATCTAATGTATAAAGTAGTGAACGAATTTAGGGAATGAAGTGGCCGACACAAAATGGCCGACACCCATTATAGTGGACTATGTAGTGGATAGGGAGCGATTTCGGACACGGCTTATGTGTGGGAAGCATTTAATGAGAGTCTAAAGGTTACCATCAAATTAAAGTCTTACCATGGCTCTGGCTGTATTTCAACAAAACTGTAAAAACATGCTTATACATACGTTTCACTGCAATTTTCAGCTGAAATGAACACTTGAGGCAGTAAAACACCGACATCTTTAGTTCCTTTTCACACACATGGTATTTAGTGGCAGTCATGGACATATCACTTTGAAATCGCCGTGAAACTTGCTGTAAACAACGTAATATCATTTTGCAAAAATGTATGACATTTTTCATGACATTGGGCTATTTAATAAACCCTCATCTACAGATTTGGCTTATAGCGACTCTTGTGGACGTGTCACCTGAAAAACGCAATGAAATGTACCCGGAGCAACGTATTCTTTGATTTTGCAGAAATGTAGCCAAAGTCACATTTCTCCAATGAGCCTGGGTTGGACTTTTATTAATTTAGAGTCATATGAACTAGTTTAATTGGTGTTTTTGTTTGTTTTTTGAAGTTTTTTTTATTAAAAAAGTAGCATGAATGTTTCACTAAATATCTCCTTTGAGCTCCCTGAAAGAAATAAGCTACATTCACGCTGGATGCACGTCTCAGAATCAGACCTTAGTAACATTACCAGGATTAATTAGAGTTTCTCTCCAAGTACATTACTTGCGTTATCAGCTCAGGATGTGTGCACTCGAAGAAAAGTCTGTAAAAATATGGCCCAATTGTTGGGTAAAGGGATAGCCAGCAATTTCAGTTCCTGTTGACTTCTATTGTCATTTTTGTTGGCTACCAACATTCTTCAAAATACCTTTTCATTTTTCTACAGATTGTTTTCTTCCACTGTGTGAATGAAAGCACAGAACATGGAAGCGCTCATACAGGTTGACTTGAGTGTGCATAAATAATGACTGTAAGTACATTTTTAAGTGAACCAGTCCTTTGAAAGGTGGGTTTCTAAAAAGGAACAATAATGTAGATTTGTAGTTGATAATGTAGTTTGTCAGATGAAATAAAGCTGTATCCCTGTGTTTATCAGGCTGTCTGTTTTTGTCTTTGGCAGCTGTGAATACACTGACAGAGTGCAAAGTAACCCAGGTGGAGACGCATCATTCAGGGGACATTCGGCAACACTGCTGCTGACATGTTTAGCACATCTGAGGGCCCGCTGGCCTCACAGTTCAGTTGACAAACACACACTCACACACACACACACTCACACAGACCCAGAGGGGCCGTCACGCTGCTTTTCACTCTCTCTCTCTCACACACACACACACACACACCTCAGAGGGCTGGCACCCCTGCAGTCCCCATCTTAACCCTTCCAAGCTGCTTCCTGGCAGGAGAAACTGTCTGCCACATTGCCTGAGGAGGAGGAACAGCCCGTTTCCTCACAGCAGCTCTGACACTTCCTTGTGGATCATGGAGACGGAAAGACTTTTTTTTTTGTAAATACTTTTTTTAACAAAGTATGTCAGAAGCACTAAAATAGAAACACCAACTTTGTTTTAAAGATTTGATATTTTATTGAGTTCTAGGATTTTAAATGTAATGTGTTCATTAAAAAAAACTATATATAAAAAAAATTCCAGCTGAACTATTCAAGCTTGAAGTTCCATTTTATGATTTTGCACTCCAAAATTTAAGAATCTTAAAAAAAGAGAGAAAAAAGTGGATATTCCAGTGACTTCTGATGTAAATAATCAACTTAAATTTGTGCAAATTAAAATTTCTCACACTAAAAAAAATATTTCTGTCTAAACATAAGTTTTATGTAATTTAATTACATAGCAATTTTCCATCCATTTGGATTACATAGTTTTAACATAAACAAACTAATAAACTTAATGTGATTCATATTTGTCAGGTAAGATTTATGTAATAGTTGAGTATATGAATAGTGAGAGATTAAATGTCTTTTATCTTCAGTTGATTTCATCGAAGGCTGTGACTGTAGTCAGTTGTAGTTCTTGTGTTTCTCTGTCCTTCAGTGATTCTGCTTGTTAACAGCAGGTGTTCATCATTAATGCTCAATCATCACTTAATGATCTCATTAACTCTGACACTGCTTCAACGGTACTTTAACACAGTAGTGCACACACACACGACCACTAAACAGTGTTAATTAACCTGGGCATTTTTCTGTGAACTATTACATAAATATTACCTATTTCATTTACGTATGACTGACAAATATGAATCACATTAAGTTTATTAGTTTGTTTATGTTAAAACTATGTAATCCAAATGGATGGAAAATTGCTATGTAATTAAATTACATAAAACTTAGGTTTAGACTGAAATATTTTTTTGAGTGCACATAAACACACACATTAGTTATAATTGTTAAAAAGTGAATGAATTTCCTTATTTTATATATAGGGAGTAAACACATGAACGTTACATTTACATTTACATTTAGTCATTTAGCAGACGCTTTTATCCAAAGCGACTTACAAGTGAGGAAAACAAACAAGCGATTCTTCATGAATTGGCAAATAACACAGGAAGTGCTCACAATACAAGTTTCGTACATTGCTCAGTACCATAAGCTAGAGTAGGAAGGGAAAAAGGGGGAAGGATAGGTTTTTTTTTTTTTTTTTTGTTTTTTTTTTATGAGGGGATCAACGTTATGAAACGTTTCTGTTAAATGTGATCATGTGATACTGAAGACTGGAGTAATGATGCTGAAAATTCAGCTTGGCATTTTTAAATATATTCAAACAGAAAAAAGTTCTTATACATGGTAATAATATTTCACAATATTACTGTTTTTATTGTAGTCTTGATCAAATGAATCCAGACATGGTGAGCATAAAACATGAAAATAATATGAAAACTTTCTAAAAGATAAAAAATCTTACTGACCCCAAATTTTTGAATTGTAGTGTACTAAATTGTAACATCAACAACATTACAAATGTATAATTACAAATATATTTAAATACATGATATACAAGATTCAATAGAAATGACATTCAAGTATACTTTTAGTTTACCTTATGCATTAATGTATGTTTTTTTTTGGCCCAATATAGGGTTAAATTATGTTGATTTGTTTTTTCTCATCAGCAAACATATTAATAAGGATTCATGTGATTAATTGATCCTTCGCAAACAGCTTGATTGACAGGTGATCTAACCAATCATAACCCCGAATCCGCCATTTTGTCCAACAAAGCAGTCAGGGGAGTTAGTAGATTAACGTTGGTGAACTTGAAAAATTGTGTGTACTCGCATCTTTCCGCGCTTGAAACAACATTCCTTCTGATGTTCCTTCATGTTTATTTGATGCTATAAATGAACTAGTATGAAGAGATGATCGGTTCACGAGGAGCTACAGCGATCTGTCACGACACATTAAAGAGCCACTATCAATCAATACACCATATTCAGTTCATAATCGCTAAATGAACAGAGAGCAAAGTGCATAACTGTCATATTCTCTGGGGTGGAATATGTATTCTTTACCCTTGACTGTACTAACCCACTATAGCATGTTTTCTTTCTCCTCACTCAGTGTCACAAGTGACAAGAGACCCGACTGGTGTGAGGGTGAAGGTATGGGTTTCGATGGGCAGCCTCGAACAGGGATCTGCTTACAGTGACCTCCTCTCCTTGCCGTTAATTACAGCCATCTGTGGCCGACTCTCCTGCATGATTGCCCTGGTCCTCCGTTGGCATCGTCTGCCTCACTGCCCAGATTTTCTAAAGAGACACAGAACAGTCAAAGTGCTCGCCCTGCCCAATTATCCATGGCGTCGACTCTGTGCTTTGTGGTATGAAATGCAAATAGCTTCCACCTTATGGAGATGTGACAGTTCCCATTTTATCCTAAAGAATAATCTCCAACCACTTTAGCATTTCAGTCATGTCCGGTCTGCTTCTACCACTGCCACGCATAGATTATTTTAAAGCTCTGCCTTTAGTGTATTCCCAAATAAAGGTCATTGAAAGCAGACAAGTACATAAATACAAATGCAAATGGATCCTCTGACTGCTTTGTTTTTAAGGAGTCTATACAACACATACAGTGCATCCGGAAAGTATGCAGCGCTTCATTTTTTCCACATTTTGTTATGTTACTGCCTAATTCCAAAACAGATTTAATTCATTGTTTTCCTCAAAATTCTACAAACAATACCCCATAATGACAACGTGAAAGAAGTTTGTTTGAAATCAGTGCAAATTTATTAAAAATAAAAAAACGAAAAAAATATTCACAGCTTTTGCTCAATACTTTGTTGAAGCACCTTTCTCACCAATTACAGCCTCAAGTCTTTTTGAATATGATGCTACAAGCTTGGCACAAGTTTTTGGGTAGTTTCTCCCATTCCTCTTTGCAAGACCTCTCAAGCTCCATCAGGTTGGATGGGGAGTGTCGGTGCACAGCCATTTTCAGATCTTTCTAGAGATGTTCAATCGGGTTCAAGTCTGGGCTCTGGCTAATAGTGAACCTTCGCCCAAGTCTGAGGTCCAGAGAGCTCTGCAGCAGATTTTCTTCAAGGATGTCTTTGTACATTGCTGCATTCATCTTTCCCTCAATCCTGACTAGTCTCCCAGCTCCTGCCGTTGAAAAACATCCCCACAGAATGATACTGCCATCACCATGCTTCACTGTTGGGATGGTATTGGCCAGGTGATGAGCGGTGCCTCGATTCCTTCAGACATGACGCCTGCCATTCAGGCCAAAGAGTTCAATCCTGGTTTCATCAGACCAGAGAATTTTGTTTCTCATGGTGTGAGAGTCCTCCAGGCGGGCTGTCATGTGCCTTTTACTGAGGAATGGCTTCAATCTGACCACTTTACCATCCAGACCTGACTGGTGGAGTGCTGCAGAGATGGTTGTTCTTCTGGAAGTTTCTCCTCTCTCCACAGAGAAACGCTGGATCTCTGTCAGAGTGACCATTGGGTTATTGGTCATCTCCCTGACTAAGGCTCTTCTCCCTCGATTGCTCAGTTTGGCCGGGCGGCCCTCTCTAGGAAGAGTCCTGGTGGTTCCAAACTTGTTCCATTTACAGATGATGGAGGCCACTGTGCTCATCGGGACTTCAATGCTGCAGAGATTTTTCTGTAACCTCCCCCAGATCTGTGCCTCGATACAATCCTGTCTCGGAGCACTTAAGACAATTCCTCGGACTTCATGACTTTGTTTGTACTCTGACATGCACTGTTAACTGTGGGACCTTATATAGAAAGGTGTGTGCCTTTCCAAATCATGTCCAATCCACTGAATTTCACACAAGTGGACTCCAATCAAGTTGTAGAAACATCTCAAGGATGATCAGTGGAAACATGACGCAGTTGAGCTCAATTTTGAGTGTCATGACAAAGGCTGTGAATTTTTTTTTTTTAGAAATTTGCAAAGATTTCAAACAAACTTCTTTCCCGTTGTCATTATGGCATATTGTTTGTAGAATTTTGAGGAAAATAATGAGTGTAATTCCTTTTGGTATAATGCTGTAACATAAATGTGGAAAAAGTGAAGTGCTGTGAATACTTTCCAGATGCACTGTAAATGTTAACCTTCATTCAACTTGTATGAAACTTGAAACAGCTTTGGCTTAAAGGATTAGACCAGCCAATTATGCTTTAGCTGTCTTTGTCCATACAATGTCAATGAGCGGGGTCTAAAACAACACTGGACCCCATTGACTTTGACTGTATGGACAAAAAAGACATTTTTTGAAATATCTTCTGTTAAGTTTCACAGCAGAAAGCAAGCCATACAGGTTTGAAACAACATGAGGGTAAGTAAATGATAACAGTAATGTAATTTTTGAGTGAAGCTTGTGAAATAAAGTGTACTTACAATAATGTGCACTTACAGTGTACTTTAAATCTTAAAGGTATATTTTAAAAAAAGTACTATAATATTAATAAGTGCACTTAAAGAAAGTACAATTTTATGGCTTTAAGAAGCACTTTCATGTTTCTTAACCAGGGTCGGGGAGTAACGAAATACAAGTAACTTAGTTACGTATTTAAAATACAAAATTTCATTACAGTTACATTTTAAATGGGTGGTAATCAGATTACAGTTACATCTGAAAAGTATTTTAGATTACCAAAGTGATTACTTTGAATTTTAATGTCATTTAAACAGCAATTGGTGATTCTCTGACTCTGACAGTCTGAAAAAGCAGTTAAGTTTCAAGTTTTCGACTGTTTTCATGTTTTGTGATAGTTGTTTGTGAGTCATTTTATAATTGTAAAAAAGGTCACTGCAACTTTTTCTCACAATTTGTTTTTTCCCCTCACAATTGTGAGTTTGCATTTCACAATTCTGACTTCTTTTTCTCAGAATTGCGAGATTTAAACTCACAATTGCAAGTTATAAAGTCAGAATTGGGAGATATAAACTTGCAATACTAATTTTTTTTATTGCAATTGTGAATTTAGGTTGTGAGTTTATATGTCATAATTCTGACTTTTCTCAATATTGTGAGTTTATATCTCAAATTTTTGACTTTTCTCAATATTGCATAATTCTGACTTTATAACTCGCAATTGCAACTTTATATCACGCAATTCTGAGGGAAAAAGTCAGAATTGTGAGATAAAAACATGCACGTACCTTTTTGTGTTTGTTCCACACTTATTAGTATTCCAAAGTATTCTGAAGTATTTAGATTAAGTTACTAAACTTGAGTAAAGTAACGAAATACGTTACAAATGACTTTTTAAAGCATGTATTTTGGTAATCTGTAGTGAAATACATTTTAAAAGTAACCTACCCAGCCCTGTTCTTAACACACTTAAACACACTTTGTAATAATGTCAAATTAAAAGTTTTGCTTCAAATTTTAAGTCAATGAATTTAAATGAAAATGAATTTAAATCATTAATTATGCATGTCTTTAACTGTCGATATTTCATTTAAAGTTAATATATTTTAAATGTACAAAATTGCAACTTCTTCATTACAAATGCGTAATATATTGAACAGAAATTATACTAAAGTATATTTTAGTTAACCATAAATTCTAGACAGTATACATTCAGCAGTACGCTTTAACCATATTTTAAAGACAATAGAAGTAATTATGAAAGCAAGAGATAATAGATGAACTTAAGTGTGACGAGCAGGGCGGGTGAGAGCCATGAGGGAACAGCGCGAGGCCAGTGGTGCGAGTGATAATGAGCGTCAGCTGCGCGCTACACCGGTCTCGTATCTCTCACGGAGGAGCTCCGGAAGCATAAAAGAGGAGCGACTACAGTGAAGGACGAGAGAGGACCAGGCCTGGACTTTATGTTGTGTTTTATTTTGTTTGTGTGAGGAACTGCCGCCATTTTACTTTCGTTTTATTGTTTGTTTGTTTTATTATTAAAGTATGTTGAACGTTCGCCGGTTCCCACCTCCTTCTTCCCGTTCTTAAGAACTGTGTTACATTAAGTTCTACTTAAGTGGGGGGAAAAGCAATCAATCTCACAAATTAACTGAAGAGAGACAATTTTTTGTGTTATGAGTGGTTTACCAATCTGTTTTGTTTGTTAGGGCGTTGATGGATGGTTGCTTACTTGCTCAAGTCTAAAAATGATATTCTGGTCCCTTGAGGTTTCTCATTGAATGTAAATGTATGGGATTTTTGGCCAATTCACTGCCCACAAGCCAGAACATAAAAGTAACAGCAGACTTCTCTTCAACAAGCTGCACGATTTGAGATTGCACAAAAGGTTTGAGAAAGTTTAGTAGTAGATTGAATAAAGCCCTAACACTATGTAAAAGCAATAGTAAGAGCAACGCTTGCCTTAGCAAACGCCATAAAATGTGAAGTTTCCGCACTGCGTGAGGCACTGCATTGCGCAATTAATATGTCTCAGAATGAGCAGAACATAATGGTATTACAACTTGGCAGCACGGTCAATAAATAAGTCCTGTAGCGTGTCTAAGTAATGGCCCGTGAAGAGTTGATTGAGTCTTACACCAGCCGAGCTAACGAGAATGGCAAGGGCATACAGGCGTTTGTCTGTGCGTATTAAAATTCTCTAAAATGTGACAGCCATTAGCCTGTCCTCAGTAATGGATTACCTGTCAACTAATGCGTCTTTGTCAAATAACATATAGTATATAGAATACATTCATAAATCATCTGTACCAAACATTTTCTGTCCTCTATCAAGTGCTTCCTGATCGTGCGGACAGAGATCCAGAGATAGGAGATGATGAGACCGGGATATGTAATGAATGGCTCCATTTAACACAGAAAGAATGAATCAACATTTATGGCCTCATAATTTTCCAAAAAGTAATATGGGAACCTTCTATAAATGGAATTGAACAAAATATTAAAGTGATTAACAAACTAACGTCGAACAATGTAGAAATCTAATAAGATTATATAGAAGATATATATATATCCCTGTGTCTAATGTGAGCATAAGTAGTATTGTATTGGGACAATTGACCCTTCGCCGGCAGTTTGATTGACAGGCGATCTGACCAATCATAACCCTGAATCTGCCATTTTGGCAGTCAACAGTCAGGGGAGTTAGTAGATTATCGTTGGTGAACTTGAACTTGAAAAATTGTTCAAAAAAAAAAAGTTCTTATAAATGGTAATAATATTTCGCAATATTACTGTTTTTATTGTAGTCTTGATCAAATTAATCCAGACGTGGTGAGCATAAAACATGAAAATAATATGAAAACTTCTTTCTAAAAGGTAAAAAATCTTACTGACCCCAAATTTTTGAACTGTAGTGTACTAAATTGTAACATCAATAACATTACAAATGTATAATTACAAATATATTTAAATACATGATATACAAGATTCAATAGAAATGACATTCAAGTATACTTTTAGTTTACCTTATGCATTAATGTATGTTTTTTTGGCCCAATATAGGGTTAAATTATGTTGATTTGTTTTTTCTCATCAGCAAACATATTAATAACGATTCATTTGATTAATTGACCCTTTGATTGCTTGATTGACAGGTGATCTAACCAATCATAACCCTGAATCCGCCATTTTGTCCGACAAAGCAGTCATGGGAGTTAGTAGATTAACGTTGGTAAACTTAAACTTGAAAAATTGTGTGTACTCATGTCTTTCCGCACTTGAAACAACATTCCTTCTGATGTTCATTCATGTTTATTTGATGCTATAAATGAACTAGTATGAAGAGATCTTTCATGACACATTAAAGAGCTACTATACGGTATTTATTGTTTAAACGTCTTTAAAAAAGTTACAATATTTGAAATTTCAAAAGTAACCTACTCTGTCTTGTCTGCCGACGTGTTGTCAGTGTCCTCTTTGCTCCACGATGTATTTTTCACTGCGTGAGAATATGATGTGTGGCGTGAGAGCGGACATAGCAACAGTAACTAAAGGGGGCGGGTCTTTGCGAAGGGTCAATTGGCTCACAGGTATTTCTAAGTCATCAGCTGTGTCCTGTTGCATTAATTGTTGTCACATAAAAAGCATGGAATGTGTAGTTTTAGTTCTATCCATTGCTTTTTTGAGTCTGCGTTGGTGATAACAAACATAAAATGGGATGAAGACGAGGTGAAGCAAGCAATTTGGATGCTAAAAGAAAAGAAGAACTCAATTAGAACTTCTGTCTCACAATCTACTGTTCGCAGGAGAGTTCACCAGCAGAATTACAGAGGCTACACCGCAAGATGCAAACGTCTGATCAGCACCAAAAATAGAAAGGCAAGATTAGAGTTTGCAAAAGAGCACAGAGATGAGGAAGTAGAGTTTTTATGGACAAATGAGACAAAGATTAACCTTTATCAAAATGATGGGAAAGCAAAAGTTCAGAAAAAAAGGAACTGCAAATGATCCAAAGCATATCTGTAAAGTAGTGTCTGCCTCTGGAACAGGCTCACAACGAATGGCTAACAAAAAACATCTACCAACGTTAAAGAAAATGCTACCAGACTCATTGGGATGCGCTTCATATTGTAACAGGACAATGACCCAAAACGCACTACCAATTCAATCAAGGATTTATCGGACAAAACCAAGTCAATCTCCTTATTTAAATCCTATTGAACAAGCATTTCACCAGCTAAAGGGGAGACTAATGGCAGAAACTCCCCAAATCAAGCACCAGTTGAAAATGGCTGTATTAAAGGCTTGAAAAAGCGTGTCAAACCAAGAGTTTGGTGATGTTTAATCACTGCTGCGATTGCACGCAAGGGATTTGCAACTAAATATGGCTTTAACACTTTTGCATTTGCTTTAAGTTAAACTTTCGCAATACTTATGCTCACATTAGACAGAGGGATGAAACTCTCAAAGTGCTGTTCTTCTTAGTTGGTAAAACATGTTGTGTTGAAACAGCCTAAAATGTGACATTCTGTACACATGCCTCACATTCATCTTTTTAATCATATTTACAGATGTCTTGACTTCACAGCAAACAAAGCAATTTTATCTTTACTGTCCCAATACTAATGCTGGGGTGTAACGGTACATGCATTCGTCCCGAACCGAGCCTTATGCATACTGGCGGTCCGGTTCGGTTCATGCAGTGACTCGACGAATACAGTCAGTCACAGGCGATCCACACTCCAATCCAGAAGGGGGCGCGCGTTAATGCAACGCTGTTTACTTCCAATAAAAAGCGCTGAAGAAGAGACGATCATTTTCACATCTCTAAGCTCTCAACTAAGCTGTGTCCGAAACCGCTCCCTATCCACTATTTAGTGCACTATATCGAGTGTCGGTCATTTTGTAGTGCTGTCCGAATTCTGAGTGAATGACTTCATTCCCTACATTCGTTCACTACTTTTACCCACAATCCTCTCTGATTTTGAGTGTACATTCGATGTACACTCGTTAAAGCGCCGTTACCCAAAATCCAACGCGATAAGATGATCAAGCGCGAATGAAAAATAAATATGGCGGACAGCAATACGGGAAGCGCACAACTTCTACAAATGTAAGTGTCATTTTTTATTAATTAGAACATCTTTGTAAAGATATTTTGAAGCGAAATGATACAGGTTTATATCATAATATATATACTTATTATCATATGATAATTTGGTCGATTTTTTTTATATGTTAGTGAACTGTTGTACATTGTATACTGTTGTTTATATTGTAGTTATTTACTATTATATTTTTTATAAACAAATGTGACAGTGTAGTGTTTTTGTTCTGTTATTTTTAAATATAAATTTACTAAATAGCATGACACAGGTGTTTTTATTCTCTCTTTATTCTCAATAAAAATGACAAATAAACAGTAATATACAATTCATTAAGCTAAACAGGACATATTACAGATGGGTAGGAAATGTTAATGTTTTCGTTCACTCTTTGCTGATATAGTGCGCTCAACTGCCATGCACTATATAGGGGTTAGTGAATGAGTGAACGAGTGGGCCGTTTCGGACACAGCTCTAGTGTTTCAACTGCGGAAAGATATCAATAAAACAGTTTGAGAATAATATCTCAGGTGAGCATTACATTTCACTCAAGCATTTAGCATGTTAGTTCACTAGAGAAATTAACTCTAGAAGGGAGCATTTTTTTATATTTCAAAAATGAATTGCAGTAGAAAATTAACTTTATAATCAGATTTAGAAGTTAATGCCAAACCTGCCTTATGTGCAATTTACATTTTATGTATATATATATATATATATATATATATATATATATATATATATATATATATTTATATATATATATACATATTTGAGTGTTGATTATTATATTTAAAAATAAATAGTAACTGACTATAAAGGCACAGTATGTAGGGGTCGCTAAACTCTTCAAAACAATAAGGCGTAGATTGATGACGAGTATGGAATCATGGAACTTGTCGTCATGTTGATGGATCTAATAAAGTTTATGGGGAAATAATGTTTATGGATGAGTGAATGCAGGTTTTTAACATGACTGTGGTGAAGCAGGGCGGGGCCGAGAATCACGGGCACGATTATGAGAGACAGATATCAGTGTTACACGCGAGTCCGGGGGGGGATATAAAGAAACAAGGACATTTCATTCTACCGAACTACTCATTAGTATCATAATACTGATGATATTCTAACACTTCGTCAAGTTGAGCTATATAACATTGATGTCTAATATCGTGCAACGCTCTCGCAATCTCGGAATGCCACCCCGATATTGATCCTCGTTTTATTTTTCCTTTTGTCCCAAAGTTTGCTTGCCATGGTCCATAATGTTTGAACGAAACAACAACAGTGCGCTGCTAGACAGTTCGCAGCTGCCTGTTGCCATGGTTACCATGCAGTACAAGCGGAAACCAGGGATAATGTAGATATTACGTCATTGACGAGCACAAGTGACAAGAGAGGGACGGGCACTGTTTAAAATTGTGAATTTCTCTGAATTTACAAATTCTTGGAAACATTTAGGATAATGTAAGCACACAGCTGAATGAAATACATAACACTGTGCAAGTGGTTTTGGATATTTTAATATAAAAATCTTATATATTGTGCCTTTTAATAGTTGTTGTTAACAATTACCTTTAATATGGTAGTGTGTAAGTAAGGGCTCCCTATATAGGCTATAGTTTACAGCATTGAATAAGATAGATTTTATTATCCTTAAGAAAATTTCAATTATAATTGAATTTATAATTTTCCACTGTACCGAACCTGTACCCAACCGTGACTTCAATATTGAGGTATGTATCGAACCGTACATGTTTACCGTTACACCCTTAGCAGGCACTGTATTTTTACAACAGCTAAAGATGTTACAAATCTGCTGGAAAGAGGACGCGTGTCTACGTCTTTATTGAATGGATGCACAGCGAGAAGGAGAGTTTGAGTGGCCAAAGACTCTCCAAGGAAAATTGCAGAAAATAGTTGAAATATTGAATAAGAGGGTGCCATTAATTGTGGTCCATGTGTATTAAAACTATATATACTGTATAATGTTCTCCATTGTCTGGTTTCCATTTCATGTTAATCAAATATGATGCATTACTCGTAGAGAGAGCATAATTAAATCTATTTCTTTCCCGCAAGTATTAAGAGGATATGAATGCAATATATAAATCCTTGGTGGTGTCTATCTGATGTACAACTTTAGAAATCTTTTCATTAGTTCTTCATATTCCTATTTACAATGCGTGGCTTTAGACTTCCATCTGATATGGCATGCTGTCATTATAACAACTAATTAAATTCAAGTACTTTCGGTCATCTATTCAATATTCGGAGTGTTCTTCCATCCACTCATTCACTGGAATAAACTAATTTAGACCTTCCTTCAGGCCTCTAATAAGGAGTGTGAGGAAATCTGTGAAATTTACGCCAGCATATTGAATAATTATGAAATAAAACCTGTCTTCTTACAATCTTTTTTTGAAGGAGAAAAATTGGATGTTTTTATCTGTGAGCCCTATATATAGCAACAACCAGAATTAATTAATCCAATTAATCCCTAACCCAAAGAGAGCAGTGCTTTCAGTGTATTCTGTTGTTCAGGAAAAGGTTTGGACTTGTTCGTTGTTCTAAGATCCTTAAGTATAGACACATAATTTGCATTACGATAAAAATAAATAATGACAGGTCTGTCTCATCTGAAAATTTGCGAGGCCTAATCATTGACCTGGCAATGCGAATTATAGCATTAAAGCCCATCTCAACCATATGACGTTGGTATGGAGAGTAAAACGCTTACACTTTACAATAAGATCTCTCTTTTTTAGCATTAGTTAATGCATTAACTGTAACATGAATGGTAACACTATATTTTACAGTGTCATTGTTACACATGTTACATGTAGTTACCGTATTAATAACTGTAAATTATGCATAATTACATGCAATTAACCCTAAACCAAACCCTCATCCTAATCCTAACCCTATAGTAAGTACATGTAGTTAATTATTGTTACTCAATACTTAAATGTATAATTACACTGTAACACGGACACATTAAAATAAAGTGTAACCACATGAACTAACAGTGTGCATTAGAAAATTTGGTTACACTTTATTTTAAGGTGTCAGTATTACAGTAATTATACATTGTATAATTGTAATTATACAATTATAATGTAATTGTACATTTAAGTACTGAGTACTAATAATTAACTACATGTACCTACTATAAGATTAGGGTGAAGGTTTGGTTTAGGGTTATTTGCATATATTTATGCATAATTTCTAGTTATTACTACAGTAACATGTGACACTGTAAAATAAAGTGTTACCACACTTTACAATAAGGTTCATTAGTTAAACATTAGTTAATGTGTTAACTAACATGAACTAACCATGAGCAACACATTTGTTACTGTATTTACTAATCTTCGTTAACGTTAGTTGATGAAAATACAGCTGTTCATTGTTTGTTCATGTTAGTTCACAGTGCATTAACTAATGTTAACAAGATTTTAATAATGTATTAGTAAATGTTGAAATTAACATTATAAAAGATTAATAGGTGCAGTTCATTATTAATTCATGTTACGTAATGTAGTTAGTTACGAACCATAACGAACCATATTGTAAAATTTTTACTGGTAACACTTACGATAAGGTTTCATACAAATGGTCTTTATTTAAAAAGTACTTCCCCTCAAAGTCTGCGTTAGAGTGCGATTATAAATGCAACAAGGCTTTGAAAGTGGACTAGTGAGTCGATGAGTTTACCTGTTTGCTGATGACGTTTAATGTCCCCGACAACCTCTGTAGCCCCATTTCATTTAGCCACACGTTACCAACCGCCGTTTTCAAGACAAGTAAAAGCTTTTAAAAAGAAGCACAAGGGGGTATCACTGATGTATTTTGTTGTAGAATAAAACCCCTAGAGTTAAACTTTATTTCGATCGTCCACTTTAGACATTCTAAATCTAACTAAAAGCCCATTCTGACTTCAGGATGATCGAACCAGAACGAAAATGCCAATTTATTCACGGGTTTTGGCCTACAAAAATATTTCATCCTTCCAGCACTCTATATGATGTGTTAAACATTCAGCTCCATTAAACATGTTGGATTCTGTTCTTCATTCAGCAATTTAAAAATTAGACTTTAATAAGATGTAAAACCTAGGTGTTTCAGACAGATGTTTGACATTGTTAGCATGCAAGGCAATTTTTTTGCTGTAGATGGCAACTTATAATACCCGTAATACCCATTACTGCTATTACAAAAGGTTCACTGGCAATTATAAGAGTACAGGGAAAAGGGGAGAATAGGGAACGCTGACTCTAGTCATATTAAATGATACAAGGCAGTTTACATAAAGCAGCTTGACCCACTTGCATTGTTTTTTTTCACCAACTCTTACTTTGATAAGAGCTTAAAGATACAGCAAGACCTTCTTCAGCATCACTGATAGAGGAGCAGCGTCTCATTTCCCCGTTTCATGATAAAGAACATTTGGTACTTTTCCAGCATTATGAAATCGCTGTCTGGGGTGAAACTCATTCTGTTCTCTCTAAATAGGGTAATGCACCTCCAGTCTCCTCTTCCGCTTTACACAATGTCTTTGTGTCTGAATATAAATGGCTGATAGGGTGCGTGTTTTCAAAGTTGATGCTGATTAAAGCCTCTCCCTGAACGGGAGGGAAGAAGAACTTCGACAATGGTCTAATCTGTTTGTTTGAGTTTATTCTGACAAATGAATACACTTCCTGCTGTCCTCACTTCTTCCTAAAAAGACTTTCATCCTATATATAACTTAGCAGCTCTACTCACTGACAGCGCATTATATTGGGACAAGGAGAACACATTCTGTTGGCCATCAACTGTCATAATCGTGTCTGTTTAATGTATTAATCGTGTCCATGTGTTTCTGTTTCTTCTGTTCCCCGGTCCTGTCTTTGTCACATGTTCCTTGTTTTCATTTAGTTCTGTCATCTGTCACATGTTCCTTGTTTTCGTCCTGTCATTTGCCATGTGGTTCTGTTTTGATTTCCTCGTTATTAGTTCATCGTCGCCACCTGTGTTTCGTCATCAGTTATGTCTATCACCTGTTCCCCACTAATTATTCCTCTTGTGTTCCTCTGTATAAATTCCCTCTGTGTCAGTCCTGTCCTTGTTCGTTGTTAAAGTTACCTGGCTCGTGTTACCTGTTGTAATACTCTGTCTAGTTTAAATAAATCGTTTAAAATCTTCATCCGTCCTGCCTTGCCGTGCTTCCTGAACTCACTCCACGAGCAAGCGTTACAGAACAACGAACCTAAGACAACAACTATGATGAATCCTGCGATAGCAGAGGACCGTTTGTGGGGTATCCGGCAGCGGGGGCGTCCGCTGGAGAGGTATGTGGGGGAATTCGTTGAGTTCTCCCATCTGGCGGGCTGGCCGGATGCCACGCTAAACATAATATTTTGGTTGGGACTGGATGAGAACACGATTCGCCCGGATGAGCCGATGACCCAAGCTTCGTTGGAAGATCTGATTAATCTGATCCTTGGGTTGAACGCTTCCGGGTTTGAGGTGGAGGAATGCGTGTCTCATCCGGTTCCGGCCAAAACACCCGCTCCGCCAGCCCAGCCTTCTCCGAGTCCTCCCGCATACCTCTGCAGCGGATTAATTCCTGTCTGGCCGCCTTGCCCGTTCTCGGACGAGGAGGAGGAGCCTCCGGATCTCCTCAGTCCACACCACACCACTCTACCCTATGACACCATCCTCAGTCCTTCCGTTTTTCGGGCCAGCGCTCCCAAGCCACGACGCGAGCGCGAACGGCCGCCTATAGTGACCGCCGCTCAGAAGCCACCAAGAGGGGCCGTCGCACGCAAGCCACGCCCCCGAAGAACCGCGAGGTATTCCGAGCCCGCTCCAGCGCACCGCGAGTACGCTCCAGGGCTCGCCTTCCCAGAGCCGTCTCCTGTGCTCGTCATACCTGAGCCGTCTCCTGTGCTCGCCCTCCCTGAGCCGTCTCCTGTGCTCGCCGTCCCTGAGCCGTCTCCTGTGCTCGCCACCCCAGAGCCGTCTCCTGTGCTCACCACCCCAGAGCCGTCTCCCGAGCTCGCAACCCCTGACCTCCCAGAGCTCCCTAACTTCCCCGGGCTCCATACCTTCCCAGAGCTCTCCGACTACCCCGAACTCCCGGACTACCCAGAGCTCCCGGACTACCCAGAGCTCCCGGACTACCCAGAGCTCCCGGACTACCCAGAGCTCCATGACTTCCCAGAGCTCCATGACTTCCCAGAGCTCCATGACTTCCCAGAGCTCCATGACTTCCCAGAGCTCCATGACTTCCCAGAGCTCCATGACTTCCCAGAGCTCCATGACTTCCCAGAGCTCCATGACTTCCCAGAGCTCCATGACTTCCCAGAGCTCCATGACTTCCCAGACCCGCCTGAGCTCCCTGACCCTCCTGAGCTCCCTGACCCTCCTGAGCTCCCTGACCCTCCTGAGCTCCCTGACCCTCCTGAGCTCCCTGACCCTCCTGAGCTCCCTGACCCTCCTGAGCTCCCTGACCCTCCTGAGCTCCCTGACCCTCCTGAGCTCCCAGACTGGCCCGAGCTCCCAAACTGGCCAGAGCCTCCTGAGCTCCCAGAGCCTGAGCTCCCAGCGCCAGAGCTCCCAGACCTTCCTCCTCCTGAGCTCCCAGCGCCAGAGCTCCCAGACCTTCCTCCGCCTGACCTCCCAGAGCCAGCACTCCCAGACCTCCCAGAGCCAGCGCTCCCAGACCTCCCAGAGCCAGCGCTCCCAGACCTCCCAGAGCCAGCGCTCCCAGACCTCCCAGAGCCAGCGCTCCCTGACCCGCCAGAGCCATCTAAGCTCCCAGACCTCCCAGACCTCCCAGACCTCCCAGACCTCCCAGAGCCGGCGCCTGACCTGCCACCGCCAGAGCCTGCGCCACCAAGGTCACCGGATTGGGGGACCCTTCCCCTGAAAATTTTGGGGGGGGGCCCAGTGGCCTCGTCCACGGTGGCCAGAGGGAAGGAGGTCATGTCCTGTACTCAACCCTGGACTCCTCCATGGCCGCCAGACCTCACAGCCGCAGCAGTGACTCGTCCCCGGACTCCTCCATGGCCGCCAGACCTCACCGCCGCAGCAGTGACTCATCCCCGGACTCCTCCATGGCCGCCAGACCTCCAGGAGGTCCAGGAGACACCCTGGAGGCCACCTGAACTGCCAGTGCCTGACCACGGCCTCCAGGGTGCCCGCCCCCCCTCCCGGATCTGTTCCTTCACGGCGCGAGGACGCGCCTTCCGGGAGGGGGGAGTACTGTCATAATCGTGTCTGTTTAATGTATTAATCGTGTCCATGTGTTTCTGTTTCTTCTGTTCCCCGGTCCTGTCTTTGTCACATGTTCCTTGTTTTCATTTAGTTCTGTCATCTGTCACATGTTCCTTGTTTTCGTCCTGTCATTTGCCATGTGGTTCTGTTTTGATTTCCTCGTTATTAGTTCATCGTCGCCACCTGTGTTTCGTCATCAGTTATGTCTATCACCTGTTCCCCACTAATTATTCCTCTTGTGTTCCTCTGTATAAATTCCCTCTGTGTCAGTCCTGTCCTTGTTCGTTGTTAAAGTTACCTGGCTCGTGTTACCTGTTGTAATACTCTGTCTAGTTTAAATAAATCGTTTAAAATCTTCATCCGTCCTGCCTTGCCGTGCTTCCTGAACTCACTCCACGAGCAAGCGTTACATCAACACAAACATCCAATTTTCATAGATGTTTAATCCTAAAACCCAGAAATGTCAACAGTTGTTGAACAGAAACTACTAATTTGATGGTTTTAAAGGCCTCCCATGTTATATAATGGGTAAAACAATAAAAAAAAAAATCAGCTTGTTTATCTATGCCATATATTTATATACAATATTGTAACACAGTTCTTAAGAACGGGAAGAAGGAGGCGGGAACCGGCGAACGTTCAACGTACTTTTGATAAATAAAGTTCCTCACGGCGACTGCCGCCCACACAAACATAATAAAAACACAACATAAATTCCAGGCCTGGTCCTCTCTCGTCCTTCACTGTCGTCGCTCCTCTTTTATGCTTCCGGAGCTCCTCCGTGAGAGATACGAGACCGGTGCAGCAAGCAGGTGATGCTCATTATCACTTGCGTCACCGGCCTCGCGCCGTTCCCTCACGGTTCTCGTCCGCCCTGCTCGTCACAAATATATTTATATTATATTTATTTTGATTGTCCACCTTAGATATTTTATTAACTATAAAGTTAGTTGAATAAGTTGAAATGTAGTTGCAAAGTTACTTCTACTCAGTAGAATGTCTGAGGTGGACCATCGAAATAAGTCTTATATTAAAGATGCTGATATATGACCAGCCATTGCATTACTATGATTTTGACATTGTGTGATTTACAGTAAGGTACAGTTACTGTTACAATTTTGCTCAATCACTTTGGCACATTTTTCGAACATTCTATAAATGAAATGCAATAGACCCTTCACCGGCAGTTTGACTGACAGGCGATCTGACCAATCATAGCCCCGAATCCGCCATTTTGTCCGACAAAGCAGTCAGGGGAGTTAGTAGATTAACGTTGGTGAACTTGAAAAATTGTGTGTACTCACTTCTTTCCACGCTTGAAACAACATTCCTTCTGATGTTCATTCACGTTTATTTGATGCTATAAATGAACTAGTATGAAGAGATGATCGGTTCACGAGGAGCTACAGCGATCTGTCACGACACATTACAGAGACACTATACGCTATTTACTGTTTAAACGTCTTTAAAAAATTACAATATTGTATGAAACTGTTTCATATCAAAAGTAACTTGCTCTGTCTTGTCTGTCGACGTGTTGTCAGTGTCCTCTTTGCTCTGCAATGTATTTTATCCTGCGTGAGAACATGATGTGTGGCGTGAGAGCTCATGGCTTGTCGGACATAGCAACAGTAACTAAAGGGGGCGGGTCTTTGTGAACGGTCAATTGATACAACTGTTTGCTGGAACATCAGTACTCTAAAGTAAAGTAAAATACAAATATTTTCAATCATACAACAATGTCACATTCATGTCATCAGTGGTGTATAATAAGAATGAAAGCTATAGATTATATAGTAAATAAATGGCTGCTACGCCTCTACATGTCAGTCAATGTTCATTTGTTGTCAGAAAAATAAATTAGAAATATCATACATTTAAATGTATGATTTGTAATTCAGTAAAATTAGGAAATGTTATCGACTTTGATTACTGCAAAGACACGCAAGAACGAGTGCGGAAAATCATGATGGTTTTTGTTTGAATTTGAATGAATGCACAATATCTAAGGTGTTTTGTTTGTGTTGCAGAGTCTTCACTAAAACCTGTCAATTATCTGAAATGTCACAGCTGCTAATAATGGAAAATGCTATTTGAAACATGGTCTTGTTGTATATTCAGTGAGCTTCCCTTTAGTGCCGGCCTTTCATTAACATGAGAATGAAAGTAAACAGTTTGTTTGTTTGACGACACTTTCTATAATGGGATATTGATTAAAATATTATAACAAAATTGAGTGTTTGAAACAGAGAAATGGAGTCGACACTAATTGTTTTGTCGCAAGAAATTAAATCAATATCAAGATTTAGCATTCTATTTTTATTACAAGTGACATTTATATTTTGTGCATCATGTCAAAATGTTCATAATTGTATTATCATATATAAAAACATTAATGTTTTAATAGTAAATGACTTGGAAAAACTTGCTTGGATGGATGGACGGACGAATGGTGAATGGTTGGATGGATGGATTGACAGATGAATGGATGGATGGATGGATGAATCAATGATGGATGATGGATGGATGGACAGATGGATGGATGGCTGGATGAATGGATGATGGATGGGTCAATGGATGGATGGATGGATGGATGGATGGATGAATCAATGATGGATGATGGATGGATGGATGGATGGACAGATGGCTGGATGAATGGATGATGGATGGATGGATGAATCAATGATAGATGATGGATGGATGGATGGACAGATGGCTGGATGAATGGGTAATGGATGGATGGATGAATCAATGATGGATGATGCATGGATGGATGGACAGATGAATGGATGGGTGGATGGATGGATGGATGGATGAATCAATGATGGATGATGAATGGATGGCTGGATGAATGGATGATGGATGGGTGGATGGATGGATGGATGAATCAATGATGGATGGATGGATGGATGGACAGATGGATGGATGGCTGGATGAATGGATGATGGATGAGTGGATGGATGGATGAATCAATGATGGATGATGGATGGAAGGATGGATGGACAGATGGATGGATGGCTGGATGAATGGATGATGGATGGGTGGATGGATAGACTTTTTCAGTGTGTTTCAATGAACTTGTTTCACAAGTTGAAATTACAAATAGCCATCTGATCTTATTGTTCTGACACATAACTACAATGTTGGAGTTCAGTTCTTTAGATTAAAATGCTTACTTTAACTTCAGAGTTAGTCTTATGGGGTTTGCTCGGCTTATGAAATAGGAGCAATGTTCTTGTTCAAGCAAGGCTTGTTTTTGAGGCTTATTATGCTCAGTGCATTAGTATGAGTCTGCTGTACTGTGCCTTCTCTCTGTCCTCAGATAACACACCACCGCATGCGTCTGCTTATGTCTCCTGCGACGAGGTCATATGCTAGGTCACATGGATGGGGCTCCATTCTTTCATATCATCAACAGAGATTAGGTGATGGTGAATTACGCATCTGTAATTGCATCCTCATATTCTGCTTGATCTATTATCTGTAATCCTGGGCTAAAGCAACTGCAGCACAGATGGCAGCCGGAGCAGAGAGCAACACAGCAGAGCCAACAAGCCGCAGTAATCCTGTGTGGGTTCAAGAAAAGTCGTGAATTAGGCTTCTTTTACAAAGTCGCCCCTGTTACCCAGTTGAATATTACGGAAAATGTTTCTAAGTACATAAAACTGAGACTGAGAAAATGATGTTTTATCAACAAAGTTTGGAAGGAACACTATCAAATTGCTTAACCAATGCTTAACATTTACAGTGCATCCAGAAAGTATTCACAGAACTTCATTTTTTCCACATTTTGATATGTTACAGCTTTATTCCAAAAGGGATTAAATTCATTATTTAAAATCTCATAATGACTACGTGAAAGAAGTTTGTTTGAAATCTTTGCAAATTTATTAAAAATAAAAAACAAAAAAATCACATATACAAGTATTCACAGCTTTTGCTCAATACTTTGTTGAAGCACCTTTGGCACCAATTACAGCCTCAAATCTTTTTGAATATGATGCTACAAGCTTGGCACACCTATTTTTGGGTAGTTTCTCCCATTCTTCTTTGCAGGACCTCTCAAGCTCCATCAGGTTGGAGATGTTCAATCGGGTTCAAGTCTGGACTCTGGCTGGGATACTCAAGAACATTCATGAATTTGTCCTGTAGCCACTCCTTTGTTATCTTGGCTGTGTGTTTATGGTCGTTGTCCTGTTGGGGAAGCGTAGGCGTAGGAGTCTGGACGGCCGGTCAAGGTGGACCAGTGCACTCCAAGGCTAAAGGTGGAGGTGCAGGCTAATGATGCCCAGGTGGAGGAGGTTCCCAGATGCTCCAAGGTGTTGCCACATCACTGAGAGGAGGTAGATGTTGCACCGTGGGAACAATGGGGAATGAGGATGACTGACTGCCTGACATAAGATGGCAGAGGAAACTGGGGAACCGAACAAAATCCAATGAGAAACAGAGCATTCTCAATAGCAGTCCAAAGTGGTGGTGGGAGAGGGAGGTTGGGAGGGGCGAACAAGACTGAAGATGGAATTTCTGATGAGGTCAAGGAGTACAGGAAATTTATCTCTCCACACATATCCAAACTGTCTGGTACTCATTCTCAGTGGCAGGCGGTGGGCAGGGCTCACTTCCATCCCCTTGGACTCGATGAGGACTCCCACGGTGATGGAAGGTGTCACTGGCTCACACCCCTGGTCAGACTCTTCATGCTGCTTTGGCTCATGGGTGATGGCTTGCTCTGTCTTTCCTTCCTCAGGTTGAGGCTCACACTGCGGGGGACTCTATTAATTCGGTAAGTGATGGGTTGAGCTTTGGGTTCGGCTGTAATCTGGACCGGGGGTTGCACTTTCCAGACACTTGAGGACAGCGTCCTTCTAGAGAAGAGCTCAGATGTTTGGGAGGTCTATGGGAAAGTAGTAATTGGCCCCATTGCAATACAGCATTTTGAGCATCTCGTTGTAATAAGGGGAAAGGATGGCAAAACGGCAGAACTCCACAGTATAGTCAAACAGTTCTAGGCCCCAAAGCAATGCACAGCAAAATCCATTTTGGGTCCAGTCTTCTGTCACGGTACGTAGCAGGAATACACACAAAGATGAAGATTCACCAAAGACTTTATATGTAGAAAGACGGTGCACTCGTATTATTATGAATGGGAGAAAGTGCAATGCGGAACATGGCAGAATAAGTCTCGCCTGCTAAATATGAGCCAATCGCCAATTGGTAAAGTTATCGTGTCACTGCATCCGATAGAAACAGTCAGACGCATGCTTCCTGGACACGCACTTAGGACTGCGAATGCGAATTAGCTCGATCCAGCCAGAAAAATCCTGCATGAATCGAACATTTAGAAACAAAATGTATGAGACTGTTGTTGTCAGATTTCATTGGTGATTTCAAATATGAAATTTCATTGAAAGCTTGGCAAACAGCTGTGGAGAATTTGATGTTTTCCCATTCAGAGAGATATTAGCTGCACTCAAGAGTGTTTCAAAGATGGCCGCCGAGTGAAATGACTTGTCTTAAAGGGACTTTGGATTCACGATTCACGAGTCTTTAATAAACTCCAACAGAAGGTAGGTAGGCAAACGAAAACCACATAACATTAGCGAGACCAGACACAGAACACCGAAAACACAGGAACTTAAATACACAGGCAAACGAGGTTGGCAAATCAAACAATGGAATAGCGGGAAAACTGAATTGACATGAATTCATGACATATGAATTGACAATGAACAGTAGCCGGTTATGTTTATGAATTTATATTAATAGCCTAGATTAAAAAGCTGTAAAAATGTTGTTTATTGTTACCAAATTGAATCTTTGTAAAGTGTCAGTCTTACCAGGTTTTAAATACAAATCGTTTTTAATGTGGTGTCAGATTGTTGGTCTGTTGTGTTTAAGTTAGAGGGAGGTAAAAGTAAACACGAAAAGAAAAAGCTTATTAGGAAAGACTGCAAGTGAAAAGCCGCCAGTGGGAATGAGTCAGATGTTTCTATGGTCTTCGGTTATTAGTCACTGTCATGGTTCATGCCTGAGTAGTCGTAGAAGCTTTCAGTGGGGATGATATCCAGACACTATACTATACACCAGAACACAGACCAGTGAGCGTAATAATTGCTCATACTTTTTTTTACGGCTGGAGATCCATGAACCATTTAGCCCTTGAACTTGTTTTTTTGTATCTTCTGCTGAACCCATTATTTTGAAGATGGGATGTGGAAGAAAATACTTTTCAAGTGCTATTTGAGCACAACCCTGCTTCAGCTCAGAGCTTCCATGAGTGTTTGTCATGCATGTTCACGGCTCCGGTAAATATAAGACATCCAAACAGCTGCAGCTAACAACATCTTTTCGTGTCATTGGACATTTCATCTGCCGTATGCTGCAGTTACCATTAAATAACACATTTCAGTTTTAGCTCTCGCATTAAACCAGTGCATGAGGTCAGTGCGCTCAGAAAGTATTCAGAAAAAAGATTCGATTAGAACTGACTCATATATCCTGGCAAGATATGAGAAAGCTGAGCGTGAGACAACTAAACTGAGGTGCTGAGAAGTGTTTTTCCACTGTGAGGGTGAAATATCAGTGGGCTTTCATTGCATTACACACACTAATGCTGGACATGAAAGGATTTTTATCCATGCCAAAGTCTATTCTAGTGTTTCATAGTGAGACCAATCAGGATCATTCCTAATATTTTCATGACCACAAAATATATGACCTCACATGATCTTGAATGCTGAACTGAGTGCACCAGCTAAACCAGCATAGGAATGTGTGAAAATATTGATTTTCTGTTTTAATGATTAGTATGTGTGGTGTTTTTTTATTGTGAACATGAGTTCACAGTCTCTATTGAATGTGATGCAATAAAAAGGCCATTTGTACTGCAAAATAATGGCAAGAAATATTCTTGTGGGCTGAAACAAACATACAGAATGAATAGCTGTTCATTAATAAATGACGCTTATGAGACTTTTTTTTTTTTTAAGTGAATCAATACAAGTGTGGGTTAGGGTTAGGATTAGCAGGCATGCGGCAAACCTCAACTTTTGGTTCCAAAACTTGAGGTAACTTTCGAGGTAGCTAAGTAGCCATAGAAACTTGTTTTCAACCAGCTGGAGCAGGTTATGTTCGAGGGTTAGTTTACTTCAGAGGTATTCAGCACATGCATGCCCTACTGATGAGATGCAAGTGGGCTCAGCGGATTTGGCACTGGCAATATGCACTAAGAAAATAAATTGCCATTAAACAAAAAAAAGACAAAGAAAGAAGTATGGTACACTTCTTCTTAGTTTTCATGGTGACTCAGTGCTCTGACATTCTAGCAAAATAACCTTAGATCTGTGGATTTGACCATTCACGATTTCCATAACGAAGCATCTTCGGCAGCATTCTGCTCACAGGGACACTAATCTCTACAACGGTAACTTTAAATAACACATCTTCAGAACTGTGAATCAGAAATTAGATCAGATTTCCCACTGGCAATATGTACTAAAAATGTAAATTTCCATTAAACAAAAGAAGAAGAAATAAGAAGTATGGGAAACTTCTTCTTAGCATCTGTTTTCATGGTGACTGGATTCGGCGCTCAGTTGAGAATGTCTCTGACATTCATGTAAGGCTGGGCAAGGCGTCCCCTAGTGTTGATTTTTCTCGTTCAATTGCCTGCTGCTGCTACTATAGAAGCGTGTTTCTGCCACTGAATAAAAAATAAAAAGTTAACTGCAACAATTCTGACTTTTTTTTCTCAAAATTATGTGATATAAACTCACAAGTACGAGTTATAAAGTCAGAATTTTGTGATATACAGTTGCAATTGTGAGTTATAAAGTCAGAATAGTGTCATATACAGTCAGAATTGCGAGTTATAGTCAAAATTGCGTGATATACGGTCAGAATTGCGAGTTATAGTCAGAATTGTATGATATGCGGTCACAATTGCGAGTTATAGTCACAATTGCGAGTTATAGTCAGAATTGCGTGATATACAGTCACAATTGCGATTTAAAGTCAGAATTGCTTGATATACAGTCACAATTGCGAGTTATAGTCAGAATTGCGTGATATACAGTCACAATTGCGAGTTATAGTCAGAAATGCGTGATATACAGTCACAATTGCGATTTATAGTCAGAATTACTTGATATACAGTCACAATTGCGAGTTATAGTCAGAATTGTGTGATATACGGTCACAATTGCAAGTTATAGTCAGAATTGTGATTTATAGTCAGAATTGCGTGATATACGGTCACAATTGCGAGTTATAGTCAGTGTTGTGTGATATACGGTCACAATTGCGAGTTATAGTCAGAATTGCGTTATATATGGTCACAATTGCGAGTTATAGTCAGAATTGCTTGATATACAGTCACAATTGCGAGTTATAGTCAGAATTGCGTGATATACGGTCACAATTGCGAGTTATAGTCAGAATTGCGTTATATATGGTCACAATTGCGAGTTATAGTCAGAATTGCTTGATATACAGTCACAATTGCGAGTTATAGTCAGAATTGCGTGATATACGGTCACAATTGCGAGTTATAGTCAGAATTGTGTGATATACGGTCACAATTGCGAGTTATAGTCAGAATTGCGTTATATACGGTCACAATTGCGAGTTATAGTCAGAGTTGCGTGATATACGGTCACAATTGCGAGTTATAGTCAAAATTGTGTGATATACAGTCACAATTGCGATTTAAAGTCAGAATTGCTTGATATACAGTCACAATTGCGAGTTATAGTCAGAATTGCGTGATATACAGTCACAATTGCGAGTTATAGTCAGAAATGCGTGATATACAGTCACAATTGCGATTTATAGTCAGAATTACTTGATATACAGTCACAATTGCGAGTTATAGTCAGAATTGTGTGATATACGGTCACAATTGCAAGTTATAGTCAGAATTGTGATTTATAGTCAGAATTGCGTGATATACGGTCACAATTGCGAGTTATAGTCAGAGTTGTGTGATATACGGTCACAATTGCGAGTTATAGTCAGAATTGCGTTATATATGGTCACAATTGCGAGTTATAGTCAGAATTGCTTGATATACAGTCACAATTGCGAGTTATAGTCAGAATTGCGTGATATACGGTCACAATTGCGAGTTATAGTCAGAATTGCGTTATATATGGTCACAATTGCGAGTTATAGTCAGAATTGCTTGATATACAGTCACAATTGCGAGTTATAGTCAGAATTGCGTGATATATGGTCACAATTGCGAGTTATAGTCAGAATTGTGTGATATACGGTCACAATTGCGAGTTATAGTCAGAATTGCGTTATATACGGTCACAATTGCGAGTTATAGTCAGAGTTGCGTGATATACGGTCACAATTGCGAGTTATAGTCAAAATTGTGTGATATACGGTCACAATTGCGAGTTATAGCCAGAGTTGCGTGATATATGGTCACAATTGCGAGTTATAGTCAGAATTGTGTGATATACGGTCACAATTGCGAGTTATAGTCAGAATTGCGTTATATACGGTCACAATTGCGAGTTATAGTCAGAATTGCGTGATATACAGTCACAATTGCAAGTTATAGTCAGAATTGTGAGTTATAGTCAGAATTGCGTGATATACGGTCACAATAGTGAATTAGTGAGAATTGCGTGATATATACGGTTGCAATTGTGAGTTATAAAGTGATAAATATATGCCCAGATATGCGTGATATACCAGTAGGCCCTCATAGCAGAACACGAGATCCACGGGGTGGAGACGGGTAGGTTTAAGTATATGTAAAGTGGGAGGAGTTGGATCCAGATCCAGGGGGTAGAGACAGGTAGGTTTAAGTATATGTAAAGTGGGAGGAGTTGGAGCTGTTCTGCAGTGAGGACCATCTCTGATGTACAGTCGCAATTGCGAGTTATAGCCAGAATTGCGTATTTAAAATCAGAATTGTAAGAACTCACAATTATGAGAAAAAAAGTCAATTGTGAGATATAAACTAGCAGTTGCAATTGTGAGATATCCTCATGGTGTTGGTCATTTTCGCCTTTAGTCAGAAAATTAATATTTTGTGGTTTGGTGCTATTTTAATATAGAATTTGGTCTATTTCAGTTATATTAGACTAAATACGGGATGTTACTGTTTTGTTGAATGTCTGTTTCTCAAATCATAAAAAAGTGTGCCCCCTATGAAAATGAAATATGTTCTGGTGACTCTAAGTTTCAAACTGTGAGTTTTGAAATCTGCGTACCTCGAGTAAACAAGCTTGGGTTAATCAATCCAGAGTTTAGAGTATATGTGACGGTAAGTTACTCTTTCTTTCTGGAATACCTCCTTGGTCAGCTCCCAAAACAAATGATTCTAAGGAACCAGCTGTTTTAATGAATAGTTCAAAAAGATGAATACACTTCTTTGTATAATTTACAGCATCAGCAGATGGACAATTTCTTTTATATATGAGCAAAATGGACATTATAACTCAAAGAACCCAAAAGCCAAACTGAATCAAGCGCTTGTGAATCTGATTCAAATCAAGAACGTTTTTTCAATGCCCAAGCCCTAAACATAAACAAGTCTAGGTTAGAACCCAACAACTATTCTATTCTATTCTATTCTATTCTATTCTATGTTGTTGTTTTTAGCAGGGGTCTGTTCAGGTGGAAGTTAAAGATCAGATAAAGGATGCGTCCTATAAAGGCCAATTCACACTGAACCGACAGACGCAGACCAACAGTGACAGTCACCAGTTTACAGCACATCATTTCCCGGACATTCTAAATCCGATTCAGCATGTTCAGTTGGCAAAAACGAGCTCCAACAGGTGTAACACACTGATCCGACAAAACCCACCGAAGTGCCTGTTGCCGTCTGTCGGCGTTTGCCAGTGCGGTTGGAATTGAATTGAGGTAAAATATGATGGAAAAATCGAAATAGCTTTTAGTACAAAGTCAGACGCTCAATACAAACAAATAATCCTGCTCTCTTCACCTAATATGACTCTGCTGCAGGGCTGCCGGAGCTGATTTCTTAATCCATCCCACTGACTAATGTAATTAACAATTAAGAGTTGACAAACACAAGATGGCCTTCTTAATATGGTGCTGATGAAACTGTTGGTTTGGAGTGTTAGAGATTGGGAGAATCGCCTCCAAAGGCTTTATTAAAACCAGCTAATGTCTCTTCTTTAAGATTAAAATTATTTCTCGGTTCCCTAGAGGTGATATAAGGCGATATCTCTCGGTGCAGACATGGGAATATGTGTTGTTAGAGCTTGCACATATTTAAAAGAAAATGAAATGAATTAGAATGAGGAAGAGCAGCAGAATGCATAAATGACTTTTGCTCCCATGGCTTGCGTAGGCAATGTAAAACACAGCTGGAGCTCTTGTTTGACTTGGGGAAGCAGCTCAGTCAATACTGCCGAAGATGGAAGATCATAACCTGGAGAAAAATAACAGGTACCGGTTCATTTGTATTCCATATTTATGAGTTGATTGATAGACATACTGTGGGACTTATGGGACATTATGTGCTCTGCTGGCGTACTTATTGCCTTACAGAGAACAAACTTGACTACTGTGAAGCTTCTGCTACTGTCAGTACTGACAAAAGTAAGATAATAAAGGGTCGCAGTGACCAAGGAGGTGAATACATTCATGAAATATTTCATTTTAAGTTCTTTTTCAGGGGTCCTTCTCTTCTGCTAACATTTTTATGAAGTTAAAAAACATTGACTGGTAGAAGTACGGCACAATCTGTTGTCGCTGACCCGTTTGCCTCGAAAGAAACAGAAACTAAACACAGCGGGTAAAAGTTTCTGAGACTCTAGCACATGAATATTTAATGAGGCAAGCATTTTTTAGTTTATGATTAGTCTCACGTAGCCACTTTGACACGATGGCAAAAGGTCTGTTTCACACTGCAGCTTATTCTGGCCAAAAATAACCCACTTAGACAGGAAGAGAGCGTCTGACTGACATGCAAAGAGTTCGTTTTTGTTTAACGAGGTGCATTTATGTGAAAAAGATTACGCCACAATAATAGACCGACGTCAGAAGAAAAAAAAAACATTGTTGCAAAGTTTAAATGAATGGTTATACAGAAAAACACCAGCAAAATAACAGCATTTTCGTTCATTCACAAGTAATAAAAACAGATTATTTCACTGACATAACTCAGAAAACAAACCAGTTTATTTCTTGTTGTTTCTTCACCACTAGTGTGTTCAATGTATACTTCAAATATTTAAAGAATTTTAAAAAATTGTACTTGCAGATCATAAAATATTAATGAGATAAAAGGCCACTTAAGTGTACTTAAAGAGAGCACACTTTCATGAATGTTTCTTAAACTTAAGTGCATTACCATTATTAAATCATTATGTTTTAATAATATTTTGTTGTACTTTAATGAAATACACTTATTTTGATGTGATGAATATCATACTAAATCTAAGTACTCGATCATAATCTAAACCGCACTGTTACTCGATATTCATCACTGCAATGATGCAATTACAAATATTTACATGCAAGACATACAAGTTTAAAATCAAATGACATTAAAGTTTTTATTTTATTCAGTACGTTCTGCAGTGCCATATTTCAAACGCAACAGAATTATGAAAATTCATACTGAAGTCCTACTCAAGTAACACTCTAAAGTTCAGCTAATCGCATTTAATTGAAATTTCATTTAATTGCAATTAAGTGTTCAAAACGGGTTCAGTTTGCACTTAAGTATATTCGGTAACACTTTATTTTACAGTGTCATTGTTACATATATTACATGCATTTACTGTAGTAATAACTAGAAATTATGCATAATTACATGCAATTAACCCTAAACCAAACCCTCATCCTAAGTAAGTACATGTAGTTAATTGTCATTACTTAATCCTTAAATGTATAATTACACTGTAACACTGACACCTTAAAATAAAGTGTAACCGTATATTCTTTTAAAGTATATTATTTCCATAATAAGCACTATTTTTAAAAGTATGCTGTACTTCTTTTCACAAGGGGCACATTTTTCTTTTAATTATCTCTCTCCTCAGCAGGTTATAGGTCCAAAAGGGTGACGTGTCTAATGGGTTAAAGCAGCACATCAGTCTCCTCCCGACAGACTGATCAATGGCATTGATCCAGCGGTTGGCACTTTACAGTCTGAGTCCAAGGCTGGATATGGAGTTGTATTACAGATAGGGTTGCTCTTTAGTCTAGACACCACACCTCTATTCACGCATCCCATCCACTGAGAGGCAGCGTGGAGATTTACCTGCCTACATGTCAGACTGCTGAAGGACTGGGCATGAAGTTAAAGTCAGGGCTAATGTTGTTCCAGGGACAGCAAGGATGCTGACCCTGCAAATCATATTCGCTGTAGTGCCACACTGAGCAGTGTATGTGTTATCCCATGACAGGTGAATGTGGTTGGGTCAGTCTGGAGGTCAGAGTGCTTGGAAAGGTTTCAGGTCGAACTAGAAGGTAGATGTCTTTAACTTTTCATGAATTTTACACTTCAAAAAGTTGCTCAAATGTAGTGTTACCCTATCCATCAAAGAAAACTTTCTATAAGCTGTTCCCACAACATTGCCATCTTTGTGCTCTTGAAAAGTATTAGGACAAGAATGTACTGCGTTAAAAAAAACCACAACAAGTGCCATTTATTTTTGAGAAATATAGCACAAAAACACTTTTTGGCCAGAATATTTCACAAAATGAATCATTTGTTGTTTATATATAAATATGTTGGTTTATTTGGTTAACTAGATGGACTGGTTGGTTAACAATTACTGAACAAGTGGCTCGGGAAAAAAAAAGTTCATTCTGGCCTTTGTTTGCAGATTGGTTTGATATTTCATATAATGCATTTCAAAGAGCATTATTATCATTATTAATAATAATACCTTACATTTATATGGCACATTTCTGGGTATTCAAAGCTCCTTACAAGGGGGAATCTCTTCAACCATCACCGATGTGCCGCATCAACCTGGATTAAGCATTCGAAAGTACTAAAATACAGAATATATAATGATCAGGCATAACATTATGACCACTTTCGTAGTATTGTGTTGGTTCTCGTTTTGCTGCCAAAAAAACCCTGACCCGTCAAGGCAAGGACTCCCTGAAGGTGTTCTGTGGGATCTGCACCAAGATGTTTGCAGCAGATCCTTCAAGTCCTGTAAGTTTGGAGGTGAAGCCTCCATGGATCAGATGTTTTTGTTCAGCATATCCCATAGATGCTCAATTGGATTGAGATCTGGGGAATTTGGAGGCCAATCCACACCTCAAACTCGTTGTTGTGCTCCACAAACCATTCCTGAACCATTGGCTGTGCATCAATGAGCCTTGGCCGCCCATGACCCTGTCGCTGGTTCACCACCTCGGACCACTTTTGATAGATACTGACCACTGCAGACTAGGAACACCCCACAAGAGCTGCAGTTTTGGAGATGCTCTGTCCAAGTCCTCTAGCCATCACAATTTGGCTCTTATGTGTAACGGGTCCCATCTAAGGGAAATCCACTCTGCATTGTGCTGATATCACTATGTAAAGAAACTTCAGATCTCTCACTGCTTGGCACTATTTTTATTTTCTGCATAAATGGGAAATATGTTGAAAACATGAATTTTGTGACTCTCTCCATTAAACGAAACCTGTTGGCAAACGAGGAGTAAATACAGCAGGCTAATATTAGCTAATCTCACTCACTCATTGTATACAGTCGCAATTGCAATCATTCACAAATATAATTTCATCTTCCCACATTGCAAAGTATGTTTAACAAAGCAACAAACAGCTCCAATTCAGAATATATCATCAAATGTCAGTAATATTACAGTTTAATGCCTCGATGAACAACGAGACAACAACCTTCTCTCGGCTCAAAAGGAAGTGAACTGAGCGAGTACAGTAGATACTCGTAAAGTGACAATGCACTTACTGACAAATCTTGAAAATCATATCAAAGAAACAAAATTACATTTATATTTAATAGAAAGAAAAGGAGGATTTTGAATGAAAATAACACAACCAAAATAACTCTGTTATATCAAACTCGCTCAAATCCTCACGCTTGCCCATTTTTCCTGCTTTTCATCAACCTTGAGGAAAAAATGTTCACTTGCTGCCTAATACTTTATATCCCACCCACTAACTGTACATTATTAAGACATAATCAGTGTTATTCACTTCACCTGTCAGTGGGGTCATAATGTTATGCCTGATCGGTATATATATATATATATACACATATAACAATGCTTGAAATGTGTGTGTGCACAGCAAACAAAACCATCAATCTTATGTGAAACTTACAGCAATTTTCCCTTCTTTGTAAGCCTGTGCTGTAGTTTTTCCTTTAGTTCAACCATTTGTTATCAGGTGCTGTCAGCAAATATTAACATTTTGCAAAGCTCCTTCATCTACATCTTTTCAGGTTCTCTCAGAGGAGGACTGGAGCCAGGCAAAGGCTGTGCTTGTTTAAATGCTGCATGCTATTCTCTTATCCTGTCAGCCGCTTCAGAGCGTTTTGCTCCTTTATGACACTAACCATATCTGCTCCCACCCAGAACGTTCGTAATATTTCAGAACAAACACTAGGATGCCACCAAACCAAAATGATGGATGTGAGAAGCTCTTTGAGCTTCCTGACAAAAGTTTTCAAAAACATTGGAGAAGTTTTTGGAGACTGCTCTGGGTTTATCTATTACAACAATCAGAGGTAAACTGCTATTACCGCATTAACCAGATTATTACAAGCCAGTAATCTGCAATATGGAACAAATTTAACGCAATTACAGCTCTCCGTGTCGGGTTTATGAGTTGAGCGTTAAATTTAGGATCACGGAGGAGAAAGTATTGATTAATGTCGCCTTTGAATGGACACTGAGCAATTACAGAATATTAGATCCTGTAAATAAGACGGTGCGGCCGTTCATCACGACTGCATTTATCAGAGCTGGGGATAATGGAAGATACAAAAGGCAGGCATATTATAAACCATATAAGCCTTATGAACAAGGCTCATGAATATTAAATAGGTGATGTACCATTTACTCAGTAGTCATATACATTCTGTAAAAATATAGCTGCATTAGGATTACCAGTCACGCTTTATATTAGGTTTCTTTAACTTCTGTACTTACATATTAAAAGATTGCTTGGTACAATGTACTTATTGTGTTCATTTTGTATTGCAAAACACTTTTGCTGCTATTGAGGTGGGATACGGTAAGGTTAGGGACAGGTTTGATGGTATGGGTCAGTTTAAGGTGTGAAGGAAGGTGCAATTATAGATGTAATTAGAGAAATGAATTACAGCTGTAATTACATGCAGATGATTTTAAATATAAAAACATGCACTGAAAGTGCACTGTCTCAAACCAATAATTTAAACGTTCATAGTAGATAGTGGTTAAAGTCATGTAATATAAAGTGGGACCGGATTACCATTTACCAATAGCTTGGTTTCACGTGACGTCACGCTGCTATATCACGAGAGCGCGAAATTCAGATGGAGGGCAGGAAGTGAGTAGCTGAGGATCTGTCATCTGAAAAAATGCCAGTGTTTTGTGTAGTTTACGGCTGCTCCAATCGTTTAAATCGAGAAAAAAGAAAGGGTTTTTATAGAGTACCGAAGATTGTCACTCATAAAGGTGAGAAATGTCAAAAGCTCACTGAGACAAGCCGTAAAAAGTGGATTTCTAACGTACGTCTGCGGTCGGGAGGAGCCGTTGTTAATACCCGTGACTGCAGCGACCACTTCGTCGGAGGTATGTTAACGTTGCTAGCCAACGTGTTTTTTTAAAAAAACTTTTACGTTTTTAATTCATTCACTGTCATTATAGATGACACAGGCGTGTTTGACTCCCCAAGATTCAGTTATTCTGTAATAAAAAGCACACAAGAGTGACTGACCTCTTTCACGTTCATTTTCTCCAAAGACACTTTAAAATATTCTCCAATAAACATTTTCAAGCCTTCAAGCGAACCAATCCGCTCTCATATGAATCACATGTGCTTTAAAGAATCACAAGAATGTCCAAAATTATAACTGGAGTTTTGTTGTTTTTTATTGTGTCTGTGTTTATATAGCATTAGGTTGTCGTTAAATGCTCATTTACTTCGTAATGATTATTAAGTTAGCGGTAGTCTAATGTGGACTTCATTGGGGATTTTTAGGCTGCCCTAGCGCTTTGGGTGACGTTGAGTCGGTAGATTGCGCTCCGACGGTCAACCTAGACAGATGAGAGCCCAGATCTGACACAGACAGCCGAAAGCTCCGAACCGAAGCAGCCAGCTGACAACAACCCACAATCAGAGGGGATCAGTGGGAACACGGGTCACGTCCAACATATCTGTTCACTAAATCTTTGTATCTATTTCTTGAAACTGGTTCTAAATTCGTACAATACGGACTCTCCGCAACGGTTTTCTCCATAGACGTATTCGCCATTTTTACTTCCTGCCCTCCATCTGAAATCGCCCCGCCTTCGCGCGTCATCATAATCACGTGACTGAAACCCAGTTATTGATTGTTCGCAAAGACTCGCCCCCTTTAGTTACTGTTGCTATGTCCGACAAGCCACACATCGTGTTCTCACGTACTGAAAAATATATCTCTTCCTACTAATTAATTTATAGCATCAAATAAACATGAATGAACATCAGAAGGAATGTTGTTTCAAGCGTGGAAAGACGTGAGTACACACAATTTTTCAAGTTCACCAACGTTAATCTACTAACTCCCCTGACTACAAAACGGCAGATTCGGGGTTATGATTGGTTAGATCGCCTGTCAATCAAACCCTGGCGAAGGGTCAACTGGGTGTTCGCATGCTGATGCAACCAGTTGTACTAATTTGTGATGTAAGTACATAGTAGTTAAAGACACCTAATATAAAGTGTGAAAGGTTAAAGATCTTATAATATTTAACTGGCCAAGAGTGGAGGGACAAACTTTACAACTTAGAACATGTCTACCTTTAAAGTGCTTGCTACCTACTACATCTTATTATTGATATATAACTGTAATGTTAGCTAACAAAAATGTGTTTATCTGCTAATATAATTAGCAATACTTTCCCCTGATCCTTTTCCTCTAGCTTGAATGCCAACATAAGTAAACTTATGACTGAGCAACTGGCTGAAAGGAATTTGCATTGATGTGAAATTAAATGGGTAACGACTGACTGAAACTTGACAGATGCATTTAAGGGTTAGTTCACCCAAAAACGAAAATTATTAATCATGAATTCCTCACCCTCATGTGGTTCTACACCCGTAAGATCTTCATTCATCTTCAGAACACAAATTAAGATATTTTTGATGAAATCCGATGGTTCAGTGAGTCTTTATTGACAACAAGATAATGAACACTTTCAGATGAACAGAAAGATACTAAAACATATTCAAAACAGTTCATGTGAGTACAGTGGTTCAACCTTAATATTATAAAGCGACGAGAATACTTTTTGTGCGCCGAAAAAACAAAATAACTACTTTTTAACAATATCTAGTGATGGACGATTTCAAAACATGAAGTGCCAAAGTCACATGATTTCAGTAAACGAGGCTTTGTTACCTCATAAGTGATTCGCAATTTTAATAGTTCACGTGACTTTGGCAGCTTGATACGCAATCCGAACCACTGATTGGAAACAAAAGATTCGAAGCAGTGTTTTGAAGTCGGCCATCACTAGATATTGTTGAAAAGTCATTATTTTGGTTTTTTAGCGCACAAAAATTGTTCCTGTCGCTTTATAATATTAAGGTTGAACCGCTGAGAGACTCACTGAGCCATCGGATTTCATAAAAAATATCTTAATTTGTGTTCTGAAGATGAACGAAGATCTTACGGGTGTAGAACGACATGAGGGAGAGGAATTAATGACAGAAATTTCATTTTTGGGTGAACTAACCCTTTGAGAGTTGAGTCCATTGCTCCCTTACAGGATACCTGTAATCCACCGCCAGACCACATGACCACATTTCTGAGCCCACAGAATTTGAATCACATCATTTACAAAATTATACACATCCTTCTATATTCATTTATTAACTATTTCGGCTAATGCGTTCATCATTAATACCCAACACCAGTGGTGCTCTCATCTGCACTGAATACAACTGACTATTTTGTCATTTATTCTGCAGACTTTGCAAATAATATGGGAAAAAAAGTCTGTAGATTCTATTATGGCGATAAAAGGTTAGTAGATATATACAAATATAGGTAGTAAAATGTCTAAAGTGGACTCAAAATAAAGTGTTTCCCATTTTTCATTATCCACATTCAAAGCTGAGCGTGAGAAAGAGATATTAACCAGTGGGGTTTGGCATTTCTCATATCACAGACTTGTACTTGTTGTTTTTGCTCTTTACTAAATAACAGATCTCTCATAAAATCATGTAGCGGTTTGTTAGCTTGGTGTTTTTCAAAAGAACTGAGGCAGATCATTCTAATTGCACATTAGCATTTATTGCAGAGGAATATAAAATATTAAAGAGCTGCAGTGGAATACAAATCCCTGAACAATTTAGCCCAAGGGATCATTTTTGTGTGCAACAGAACAAGCCTGGATGAAATTAACCACATTAATCTCATCAAGTGACCACAATCTCAAAACAGAAACTACCTCTTGTAAACACCAACTTAAAATGCATTACTCCTCTCTATATTTCCACCATACACAATTTGGGCATTTTTTTAAAATTATTATTTGTTTTCCAAAAGACTGTCTCTAAATATAATTTCCAATAATATGTAGCGCAGTTAGATAAATAAATAAATAACCAAAGTGATATTTAGATCACTTTGCAACTGATTGGGAATAATCAATCTTAAAACATTTTTGTTGTAATAGGGGTGTTCGTGTGTTTCACTGATAATTAGGAATGCGTATCATGAACTTTGAAGAAATATAATGAAACTAACCTTTCAGAGAAGCTAATCTAAATAACCTACTAATATTCTGATTAAAACAGACTCTATTTGCTTTACAGCCCAGTTGGCGATAGAAACGTCGCTTTTTGGACACTGTGGAGTCAGTGGGGTGAAATGCCACTGTTGTGATGTGCAGCCTGCGCTTTGAACATTCATTTACATCAGAAAAGCAAAGTAAAGAGGGCAGACATCAAATACACGCAGATCAATTGAAGTTTCTATTTTGTTGTTTGTTTGTGCGTGTTATCAAGACATGGAAATGGAACTGCCTGCCACCCAGCTAAAATACTGCCAGTGAATTTGATTAGTAGCACAATGCCAGTTCATTCCTCTTAAAAAGCTAAAATGATAAACACATTTTCTACTGCTGATATCAGGCATGCTGCAAAAAAAAAAAAACAGAAAAAAAAACTAGAATTGGAGGTGATCTTGTGACTTTTGCTTGTGGGTGTTTCTTCAGCTTTGGTTCAAGCTGAACATTAAAATTGAGACTTTTGTTGCATTCACGCCATGTTGTAATTATCGTAATTAAGAGATAACAACACGTGACGCTGTACTTGGAGCTGTTAAAGTCCTTGGATTCAGACTTTACATTTCTCTCGCACTGTTAACTCCAAAATAAATCTGCAGCGGTCATGTGGTACAAGTCGTAGCTCTCAGAAAATTACATGTCGAAAGTTGTAATTACGAGTTCTTCGATCACATTAATGCATTTAACAAATAGTTACGGTATTTATGACATGGCGTGAATGCAACTTTTTTTTAACTTTTCAAATTCCTATGCATTTTATTGTTTTTCAAAATATTATATATATATATATATATATATATTAAAAATATTAATTAAGCCATTTTTTTAATGATTTAGTGAAAAACTTCTATCCTAACGATCCTAACTGATTACACTTTATTTCGATAATCCAGTTTAGACTATACGTAACTTTGCAACTACGTCAACTAACTTTCATCAATTTGTACCTAACTCTCATTAGATTCTTTGGTTACGCTTTATTTTAAGGTGTAATTATGCATTTAAGTACTGAGTAATATTAAGTAACTACATGTACTTATTATAGGTTTAGGATTAGGGTTTGGTTTGGTTTAGGGTTAGTTGCATGTAATTATGCAAAATTTATAGTTGTTACTATAGTAACTGTATGTAACATATGTAACAATGACACTGTAAAAGAAAGTGTTACCGTTTGTTTAGTAGGTTAGGGTTAGTAGAATAAGTTGACACACACTTGCAAAGATACTTATAGTCAAAATAAAGTGTTTGCAGATATTAATTCTTCGCTATTTCCGTCATTGCCATTTCCCTCACAAAATGCTGTTAAACACGATACATAATTTGAGATGTGATGAAAAAGACACAGTGGTTAAAATGTTCATGACTTTCAGAAAAAAATTATGTAATTCTCCATTCATATACACTATATGCAATCATCTGGATCAACATTGCCCAATTCTATATCCTAATTGTTTATGTAATTTATTTTCCGGGAGCTCTTTGCTTCCAACTTCGGTTAAACTGCTAACTCTGATTGTAAATTAATTAACTAAATTATGTTATTTGCTAACTGCATTCTTTAAATTGTAATGTTGACATCCGTTCTCTGTGAAGCTGCTTTGAAACGATATGTATTGTGAAAAGCGCTATACAAATAAATTTGAATTGAATGGAATTGAATTGCATATGTAAGTATTTGATACACCAACACAGACTTCGTATTCTAAATTCATAGACATTAATATTGCAGTTACAACAGCTTCCACTCTTCTGGGAAGGCTTTCCACAAGATTTTGTTGCGTTTCTGTGGGAATATTTGCCCATTCATCCAGTGAAGTCCGGTACTGATGTTGGATGAGAAGGCCTGGCTTGCAATTTCCGTTCCATTTCAATCCCAAAGGTGTTCGATGGGGTTGAGGTCAGGGCTCTTTACAGGCCAGACCAGGACAAAACTCATCCATCCATGTCTTTACAAACCATGCTTTTATGCACTGGGGCACAGCCGTGCTGGAATAGAAAAGGGCATTCCCCAAACTGTTCCCATAAAATTGGAAGCGTAGCATTGTTCAAAATGTCTTGATACGCTTCCAATCACTGGAAGCCCAAGCCCTGACAACAGCCCCATGTTATCCCTCCTCCCCCAAACCTTACATTTGGCACAATGCAGTCGGGTAGGTAATGTTCTGCTGGCATCCGCCAAGCACAGACTCGCCCATCTGCCAAACAGAAAAGCATGATTCTTCACTCCACAGAACACATTTCCACTACTCCTGTGACTGTGTGCTTTACACCAATCCATCCGACGCTTGGCATTTGGTGACGCGAGACTTGCATGCAGCTGCTCGGCCATGGAAACCCATTCCATGAAGCTCCCGCCTCACAGTTTTTGTGCTGATATTAATGTCTGAGGATGTTTAGAACGCTTCAGCAATGAGTTTTGGTGACTTTTACACACCATGCGCCACAGCACTCTGTGAATTTATGTTTTCTTCCTTTTCGTGGCTGCGTTGCTGCTGTTCCACTTTCCAATAAAACCACTTACTTTTAGACGTGGAGTATCTACTGTAGCAGGGATGAAATTTCACAAACTGACTTATTGCAAAAGTGGCATCCCATCCAACGTGATCTCATGAGAATACGCATGTATTTTTACGTAAAGTAAAAACATGTATATTTACTTAGGTTTACATATACACAAAAACGTACAATATTGACGTATTTATAGAACTAATACGTAAAAATACTTACGTATCAACAGCAATAAAACGTAAATCATTTTACGTATCCAAGAATGTGTATGAATTCTCATGTATTAATATTAAAATCGTGGCATTAATGTTTTGAATCTGTTGTATTCAAATGTATTGAATGCAGTTTACTCATCTAATTACTATGAAATAACATTTCTGTTTGTGACTTGTGATGCAAACTCGTTTCAGAGCATTACATAAAGTTAAACAGGACTACACTTTGAATTTCTGAAATTTTTTAACCATTTTGTAATATTTAGTTTGTTTGCTTTGAGACACAGAAGGCGTTTTCTCCTATGCGGCGACTGACAATACAACCAATAAGATACACTAAAACACAACATAAATTCACAAATCACATCAATTTTATTTGTTCGCTTTACTCCAAATCTTTAGAATATGTGTTTGTAAGGAACAGATTCAACTTCAGCCCTTTATCCATCAATCTTCTTCTCCATTTTCAGCAGCAAGCGTCGCAGTCGATCAAAGTCGATCAAAATCCGATTGTTATGATTCAAATTTGAAAGTTGCGTCCTCGAGAAGCGTTTACGGCACTGCTATCGAACGCTCATTGGTTCACCTGCTTCGTCACAGATAGTGACATGCCGTGTTTCAGTTGATTGACATTTAAAATGAGTGCGCGTCTTCACAGAGGGAAGCTGAATTCATATTTTCAGGAATTAATAACTTAAATTCTGCTCTGTACTCCATTAAATAAAACTATTACCACCAGAGAGGACTGCGACTGCAACTCATCATCATTTGAATTACTTTTGGTACCACTTTTGACATTTTCACAATAAATAAATGATTGCGATTACACTTGATTCTTTTGTTTACAACAGTATGTAGTTTTAAGAAATGGTTATGGGTAGGTTTAGGATTAGTGGCTCTAAATATTGTTTTAATGTTAGATTTTTACTAAAATTGTCATTTTCCTACACATTCCTGTCCATTATGTTTTATTTTCAATTATCAACTCCAAATGAGAGCTGACTAGTCCCTCTAAATCGGAGTGTACCGCCCACGGTTGCCACCTAGCTACTAAAAAATTAATAATCATATTTTTCAAAACTACTGCCTTGATCAACACAAAATTGTCGTTTGAAAGCTTAAAGGGAGCTCGATAGATAATTGTTTTTGGGCTTTGGCTAGAACAATTTGACGAGAATTGAGCGAGTTTTTGTACGTGAAGCTCCGCAAGACCCATATGTAAATAACATATGGATGGTGCATTTATGTCAGGTTTTTACACGTAACTTCATGAAACATGCTCTGATTATGGCTCAACTTGATTTACAGCAGATTCTCACGATTAAAATGGCGATCACGAGATATTCCTCGCAGAGTTACAACACATATCATCCCACAGGCACTAACTAAAATCAAATGTAGCTTTCACATTAAGTTTTTCGCTTAAAACTTGCACAGATCGTAGAGAATAGCACATCGTTACTTACAGCGGATGTTCAAAATGTCGATCATGAGACATTCGTCGTGAAGGAACGATTTTAAAAATGCCCATTAGGGGGTCAAGGCTAAACAAAAAGGCTGTATGGGTTGCAAATGCTGTAACTTTTGATTACTTTTTGCTATCACCGCAAAATTTGAACCAGACGCAGCTCACATGTAGAGCAACTTCACCAAAAATATTATTTCCTTCCTGAGTTACTGCATGTCAAATGAGAAAGATATGTAAAATTATAATTTAAAAATATATATATATTTTTTCTCTTTTACCAGCAGTTTCTCGGCACAAAAATGTCCAAATGTAATCAAATTTTCTTCTAAAAATTTAAAACGGTTTCTATCAAATGATACCTACATTTTGACACTCCTTGCTATATTTTGGAGTCATGAGTTTTACATTTGTCTGTGTCACTTAGAAAAAAACATCTCTAAAAATGTCTTCAGGGCTTAAAGGGTTAAAATTTAAAGTTGTCACATACAGTCAATTCATTCAATAAATCAGTTAAAAGTGAACATATTTCTCCACAACATGTTATTTATAGTATGTGTAGAAATACTGAAAGGTAAAAAAAAAACTTGCATCTGACCTTGATATGGTGCTTTTTCTTAAAAAAAAAAATCAACATTGACGTAATATTAAGCAAAATAAATCCTACTCCCACACCCAGATCTTCAATAAAGATGCTCATACAAAAGTGCATTTTTGATAGTCTTAAAACCCATTTATTTTTCAACAAAGTGTCAACATTTGAGACCTAAGCAATTCTGTGCTATTCTTTGAAAGCCCCGAACTCCACTCAAGGTTGTACGGGTCTTTTAACAATTATCTGCTCTTGCTCATCTCGCTCCATTTCTTCATGGCTGCCCTTTAAGAACCCAGCACGATCTCCATGGCAACTACAATCATTCATGCAGTCATCCAATGACGTGACGCAACTGAGGTACGCTGAGAAGACCTCATCATCTTTAGCAGAGACTCCAGTGATCGAGCTGCCGGCCTCCTGGAGCTGGAAACCACATCACGCAAAACACAGGATTCACTTAGATATTGCTTTAGCACATTTTGGTTTAATGCTCATATGGTGTGAAGGCTGACAAATTGAAAACAAAAACACATTGTGAATTTCATTTACATGTGGTTTGAAATAGGTTTATAACAGTACTCATCTGACTGTGAAATGAAAAAGCATAAAAAATATGTGCAAAAACTGGTCACAGGCAGAAAACATTTTTGACTTGTAAATACAAAAATGAAACAAAGTAAATATATATATATATATATATATATATATATATATATATATATGAGATTTTTAAGTGAATTAGTGATTTTTAAGTGATTTTTAAGTGAATAAGAATTTTAAGTGAATTAGTGAATTAGATTTTTAAGTGAATTAAGTGATTTATAAGTGAATTATATATATATATATATATATATATATATATATATATATATATATATATATATATATATATATGAGATTTTTAAGTGAATTTTTAAGTGAATATGAGATTTTTAAGTGAATCCAATGAATAATTACTCCTTTATTATATTTATAATAAAAATGCCAGGATCTTCATCACCACATTTGGCCAATCTGGACTAGTCTAAATATGTCTCTTTTTCTAAATAATCTTTCTTTTCCTCCATTTTAGATAGCAAGGTGTGAATTACAAGAATTATACTGTATGTACTCTATACTGTAAGTATTGTAGAAGATGCACTCTTAAAAAAAAAATGGTTTCATAAGGGGATATTTGCAGCGATGCCATAGAAGAACCATTCTTAGATCCTCAAAGAAACAATTCTTAAAATAACAATTTTTGTTACACTATATTTTAATGTTAAGAAATTAGTAATATGAATTAAGTACATGTACTGGCTATAGGTTTAGGGTAGGATTCGAGTTTTTTTTAGGGTTAGTTGCATGTAATTATACCTACTTTATGGTTATAATATTATAGTAAATACATGTAACTTGTGTAACAATGACACAAAATAAAGTGTTACCCAATTTTTTCATAGTGGGAAGATCATTTTAAAAATCTAAAGAAAATTTTCAATAATAAAGCACCTTTTGTGTGATAAGAAAGATTCCATGGATGCCAATAGAGAACTTTTATTTTTAAGAGTGCATTTGATTGACAATTGGAAAAGCCCATTTTCACTGATTATTATAATTGAGCAACAATTGACTGTTCGCAAAGACCCGCCCCCTTTTAGTTACTGTTGCTATGTCCGTCAAGCCATGCTGTTTTCACGCCACACATCATGTTCTCACAAGGTGAAAAATACATAACGGAGCAGAGAGGACACTGACAACACGTCAACAGACAAGACAGAGCAGGATACTTTTGATATGAAACAAAGTTTCAAATTTCAAATAATGTAATTTTTTAAAGAAGTTTAAACAGTAAATAGCGTATAGTGTCTCTTTAATGTGTCGTGACAGATCGCTGTAGCTCCTCGTGAACCGATCATCTCTTCATACTAGTTCATTTATAGCATCAAATAAACATGAATGAACATCAGAAGGAATGTTGTTTCAAGTGTGGAAAGATGTGAGTACACACAATTTTTCAAATTCAAGTTCATCAACGTTAATCTACTAACTCCTCTGACTGCTTTGTTGGACAAAATGGCGGATTCGGGGTTATGATTGGTCAGATCGCCTGTCAATCAAACTGCTGGCGAAAGATCAATTGCAATATAATTAACTTTTTTTTTAAGCTTGGTTCTTCAAAAAACCTGTTCTAAGGTCTAAATGGGCCTGATATTTACCAGCTAGTAAGTAGACTACATAGACTATTCCACACAAAGATATCTGCATGAGAATGAATGGAAATAAAGCAGCACCTATACACTGGGATTAGCAGAAATGACATGGAATTTTAATGCTTTAAAATGCCGTGCATTGCCTGGGTTGCTTCTAGATGCACATTTGATGCTTTCTTGAGACACATTTATGTTGCTGGATGCATTTAAAATACCACCACAGATAATAAAATAAAACAATTTTCTGGAACCAGCAATATTACTCAGATTTCCATAGAATGTGACCTAAACTCATTCCTAATCTCAGATTTTACAGATTTGCAACATAAAATTGCAAATAATAAGAAATGGGTCATTCCTACAGTTTGGTGATTTTTTATTTTTTTTTTCAAATGAGACCGTATATTTTACACAAAATTTTAATCAACTTCGATATCACATTGTTTTTCATGCATAGATGTACCCAATTAACACAAATTCATAATGATTATTACCAAAGAAAACCTTTTGAAGCACTTGACAGGCAAATTTCCTTGTCCCCAATCATGTTTCAACTTCACTTTGAAGTAAAGGTTAGATATATAATTCTAAATGAGCAACTTTAAGTACTAATACATACATTTCCTCATTCTCTTTGACATCCTGGTACATATTTTAATGGAAAACCATTAGTTTATGTCCCTCAAACTCCAATCCACCCCATTACATTGGTGCTACTTGCCCTTTAAAATCTTAAGTGTATGCCCTTAATCACATGATTTGCTCGAAGTGACATCATTACTTGGAGGGAAAGCAACTTTGAGGACAAAGTAAGAATAAATCCTAAACGTTTGTCTCTTTTCCTCATTTGTACGTGAATACTATTTGTGCGCGAAAGGAAAACAAAAATAACGACTTTATCCAAGAATTTCTTCTCTTCCCTTTCAGTCACTTGATGTTGTAGACGCAGTGCAGTACTTCGAGGAAAGAAGTTTTGTAGGGTTACCATCGTGGTGAAGAGTAGTGTGTGTGGTTAGGTCAAGAATGGGCTGTGAAACATCAAGGCTTCATATACTCCATGTTGATTTTCACCATTTACTTGCATGAACTGTTAGTCTCTTTGATGGTTACATTAGCGCATGCAGGTGCGCAGTTGCTAACTAACACTTAACTGTAAATATTAGATGTTAATTTATTCAATATTTCAAATTAAATTGTAATTATCGAATTTGAGTCGTATAAAAGAATATTTTTTAGGTTCTACTAAAATAATCTTTGAGTTATTTACTTAAATGTTTTGAGTAATCTGAACTTAATCGGTTTTACAACCACTGGATCAAAGTAATTGAAAAATAAGAAACATTACGTATGTTAAACCATAGTTTTAATTACAGTGGACTTAAACATTAAAGCTGCAATATGTAAAATTTTTGCAGTAAAATATCCAAAACCACTGGGCCAGTGTTATATATTTTGCTCAGTTGAGTTCTTACAATATCCCAAATGTTTCCAGCTATTTATAAATCATGAGAAAATTGCTATTTTAACCAAGGATCCGGAACGTGTGAATGAGTCGTCCGTCAATGGTATCATATCCGTGCTATCCTCGGTTTCCATTTTTTGTAGAAACCATGGAAACACTTTAAAATATTAATGTTTTCAATAGACAAGGGAGCATCTATTTGGTTACATTTATAGACATAAAACTAATCATTGTTAAATAGCTCAACACATTTAGTCTTATTGTTTAAAATTAATTTTCTTGATTGTACCATGCCTCAGAGAAAAACACTTTTGTCAAGTATCGTTCGCTGACATAGCATAATGCAGCTTTATTTTTAGTAATAGTAATACCGAATTTTCTCATCATACAATACATTTGAAAATTAACTGCATGCCATTTATCAACTTTTATTAAGATGATATTCTAATATCAATCTCTCTTACTGCAGTGCGTAACAAGCGTCTCACAGCAGCCGCGAGCGAACGCACAGAGTATTGTTATAACACCATTTTCAACACACTCAAATGTATCTAACATGATAAACAGAGCTGCGTTACCTCATACTCATGACCGGAAAAGCGGAAGCGGCGCCGGCGACTGTGTTATAATAAAAGTCCTGCCGCTCGTAGGCGTGTGTCGCGTTCGTCTCTCATTATCAATCGCTCCAACGCCTCGTTCAGCTCCACAACACTCGTTAATAATCACATCCATGAACATGATTTCTGCCCGAGTCCCATCCCGATTCTTTTCCACAGGTTGTGAGGTGAAGACCGCACGTCCCAAGATTCCACGCTCAAACTTGGCATCATCAAGCTACGCCTTTGTTTTGAACAGGCGACCTCTAGTGGACGGAAAAACTACATAGTGCACCTTTAAATAAAACTAAACTTCAAAAATTTCAGTTTGATTTAATTGTTGTTTATAATTATTCTTTACTTAAAAGATTTGAGTTGCTTAATATTTTTGAGGTAATCGTTGTCTACAATTTTGAGTATCTTATGGGGTTTACGGCGCACGTAAGCTAACGCGATTAACAAACATCCAACAGCATATAAATCACAACTGCCTAACGCTACCGAATGAAATGTTGAACCCGTGAAGAGGGTTGTTCAAGCTTTGAGGTGTTTATATACTCGATCTATGTTTTGATAATTGTTCTGAATCCGATGTAGTCTTTAAACAATGACACCACCATTCAGTCGAATTACTAAAAGATTTATTAGCCTCGATGCAGAAGTCTAGACTACAGGAAACGGGCTGGTGCAACAGCAGACTCGCTTCCAACAAAATAACACAGAAAGAAATCAGACGGGTACATTTCAACACAGAGGAGTGCATGCAGTAATTCACAGCTTTTGAAACAGAAACTTCCAGTTATGTCACTGGCCCAAATCAAAGCATTGTTAAAGCATAGATGAGACAAATTATGTTCAAATGACTTCCCCAAGTGTCTTTGACGGTAATAACCATACAGTTCAATGAAGATTTCTTTTTGGATCTGCCCGTCTTTTCAATGCTTTCGGATGTAGCTGACTGTCTGTGAGCAGTTACCTAATATCTCTGAGGTCTGTATGAATATCTAAAGCTGCGATGACCTCAGGCTGCAAGAAAATACCACCAGGGTGATGACCCATATTCCAAACGAATAGCAGGAAACTCATGCGCAACATTTTCCTTTCCTTCCGCTACTATGTGGCAAGAGTAGCACCTCCGAAAAAGAGGGAGGAAACTTCACCCCAGGATACACTCAACATGCAAATGCAGTCCATTTGGAAATGGATTAAAAAGACAAGCAAAAAAGAAGTATTAATCAATGCTATGTACAAGACCGCTGCGCAAATTGGAATAGGCTACATGTACAGTTCAAAAAGCCATTTCAGAAACAGCGACTTTTTAAGATCTGGCGACCTTCATTTACATAACCATATCACAATGGAATGATAAAGTTGCAGTGGTGCGATACGGGCTTCAGAATAGCAGACAGAAAGAGAGAGAGAGAGCGGTTTTGTTTGTGCTCTTGTGTAGATGTGTGCTAAGCACATCATGTTTTAACTCAAGGCTATGCTATAATCTTAAGAGCAAGAAGATTCTGTTCCCAAAGACTTTAAATATACCCTGTTAACGGAGAACTTGAAATCATTGATTTGCACTTTAAAAAGAAGTGTACATTCATTAAACACTTTAAAATGATTTTCTCTTGAAGTCAAGATGCAGTACATTATCATACGCCTGTCAGTTTTGTTGACGCAACCTTGACAAACAGATACATACATGTAACGCTGGATAATATAGAGACAGTTTCTTTCTGGTTGTGTGAAAGGTTGCAAGTCGAGAGTATATTGAGAGAGCAGGTATTTTTTTGTGCAAGGCAGTGCTGAATGATTTCTTTTCATGAAGTTATCAATGTTCACTCAATTAAGTTCTACTGTAATAGGTAAATATAGCCATCACTGTTTGTTTGTACGTGTATAGTGTTAGTATTTGAGGTCATGCATGTACTGTGCAGCCATCCATATTTGACATGGTTATTGTTCAGTCAACCTGTTGTTTGATGTAAACTGTGCGTACGCCAATGTCTCGTGTCACTGAACAGCAGTCGATTGAACAGTCGGCTGCATCTGTGTGAGTCGAATGAAGACAGCTCTTTACACTTTTTTTTTTCTTTTCACTTTTTATATTCGCTTTGCCTACATTTTGCAAAATTTCAAATTAAAACTCGCTTTAAAGCCGTTTCAATGCTTTGTTTTAACCCTTGTGAAAAATAGGTACGCTTTATCATACTTTTAAAGAGTACTTATTACAGAAATAATATACTTTAAATGATATACTTAAGCGTGAACTCAGTGTAATGTTTGCATTGCATTAAGATGTAATTGACCATTCGCAAAGACCCAGTGTCATATTTAATATATCGTAATTTTTTAAAGAAGTTTAAACAGTAAATAGCGTATAGTGTCTCTTTAATGTGTCGTGACAGATCGCTGTAGCTCCTCGTGAACCGATCATCTCTTCATACTAGTTCATTTATAACATCAAATAAACATGAATGAACATCAGAAGGAATGTTGTTTCAAGCGCGGAAAGACGCGAGTACACACAATTTTTCAAGTTCAAGTTCACCAACGTTAATCTACTAACTCCCCTGACTGCTTTGTCGGACAAAATGGCGGATTCGGGGTTATGATCGGTTAGATCGCCTGTCAATCAAACTGTTTGCGAAAGGTCAATTGCATTTTATTTACAATTAAATGAAAATGCATTTTGTTTAAATTTATATTAAATTCAGTTAGTTGAACCTAAGACTATTTTTTGGCCCACTTCGGTAGGATTTAATTACATATTTATATGTAATTTCATAATTATTCCATGACAAAATTTGTTTGTCTTTGAAATATGGTTAAAGTATGGTAAATTACTATTAAATTATAGTAAATTAAAATATACTTTTATTGAAACTCATGTCATATATTTAAATATATATATATATATATATATTTTAATAAATTAACATATAAATATATTTGTAATGATGATGTTGCGATTTAGTACATTTTAAATATATTAACTGCATAACACATTACAGTTAAAATTATAATCAGCACTTTACATGCGCTTTAGTATGTTAATCAACACATCAAAACAAGTCTACTTTTTAAAAACACAAAAGATTAGATTTAAAAAGTTATTTAAAGTAAAACTTTTAATTTGATATTTTTACAAAGTGTACTTTTTAAGTGTTTACGTGTGTTAAGATACTCTCTAAGTACACTTAAGTTGCCTTTTATTTCAGTAATATTATATCATCCAAGTATATAAATTTTTTTTTTTAAATATATACTATTAAGATTTGAAGTAGTGCTCTACAAGTGCACATTCAATACAATAAAGCACATTTTTTCGCAAGGGAAGATATGTCTTACAGTACATACTATCTGGACTATCTGCTTGGCCAACCAATGACAGTTTTGGAACAGCTCCGTACACGTCTCTCATGATTGACACGGTGCCTGTGGCAATGTTCAAACTGTTTCCACAAACCATTTAAACAGGGAAAACATATCAATTCATGTACATTTGAATAAGAGCATTGCCGCCGAGTTGTAGACACAATATGATGACTAGGGATGAGCACAAAACATTCTCAGGCAACCTACTGACTTAAAATTCTTAAAGACGTCCTATAAAATTAGCTTGGCTTCATTTTCACCAATCAGACAAGTTTCTAATGAGATGTATGTGTACAAGTTAGACATAATGGAAACAGGTCTCAAGATATATTTTGAAAAGGTATTTTTCTGAAAAACAACAAATTAAAAACATTTTAATTTGACACAGCGTCGTAAGAATGCTCATGGCGTAAGATGCTTAAAAAACTGCATGTCCGCATATTACACCGGTGCTTTAAAGGCGATGGATTTGAAGATGCAAGTGGGTTTCGCCGCGCTAATGGTCAAGCAACGCTCTGTCAGCATGCTAATTAAAGCACCACTGCTAAAATATCACATTTTTAAATAAACTAAGTCAGTTGATGACCATTCTAACACCCATTATCTTTACATCATGATTTTAACTATGAAATATGCATATTTGTCCAGCGAAACCAAAGCATTTAGTCAATGTACATGCAATTATCTATAGAATAATTCATTGTACGTTTGTGGCCGGGGTTCTGTTCCACTTCTCCAGGAGTCCAGAAATGAAAGGAGCCTTCGAAAGCTCTGAAGGACACTCGGAAGAATGCAGAAGTGTCCTTGTGTGGTTGAAAATAGTCAGCAGGGATCAGAAGGCCTGTGGTGCTGATGGGAATTCAATGTCTGCCCTGTCTGAAAAGGACTCCGGTTGGCATGCTGGGAGAGCAAGTCATGGGGTCAAGGGTAAGATCGGCCACCAAGACCCAAACCGTCAGTCATGTACATGAACACCTTATGAATGAATAAAATGTAGTCAGTGTACTGTATGTTGTGGCAGCGCAGCCCTGTCCCAGCTCTCACTCTTTGCGGTGCCGTGGAGGAGTACAGGACTTGACCGGAGGTTTGAGTGTTATTCTGGTGTGTTGGCGATGGAGTTGGGGGTCGAATTCAGCACTGGGTTCATGGGCGGTATGGCCTTGTGACTGAAGTACTCCACTACCTGTTTAGGCACCTCCGCAAGGACGCACTTGGCCAGTGCAGCTGGTGAAGCCTGCAAAAGTTACATTTTTATTGACCTCCGTGAGAGGGAAAAACATTAACAATAGCAAAAAAGAACAAATCAACCAAATTCATGGTAAACTGTGTTCAAACAAAGGGATGAGGGAAGTATAATTTATGATTTAAATTGTTTGGTAGAGAGCCAAGCAGCAGGCTGTTGAGAGTATTTACACATTTTTTAATCCTCGCTTCTCTAAAATTATTGTTTTTCTGTTTGTTTTTTGTTTTTTTCTGGCTGTGTACATCAGTGGAGGGAACAAACCACTTTTGTGGAGAAAATTTCTGCACCACTGGCATATGTTGGTCCGCCTCGCTGCCTGCATCTTTCACCAAAGCAACATATCATTTATGCAAGGCATCTGTGGCTCCTTTTACAAAGTGTTACATTTACTTTTCAAATTGTAAGGCCATAAAAAGCATTAATTTTTGTTCACAAAGGTCTTAAATTGTAATAATACAATTAGGTACTGAGTACATATAGGGTTAGGGTTTGGTTTAGGGTTAGTTGCTTCTAATTAGGCACAATACTATAGCATGTACATGTAATGTGTAACAAGGACACTGTAAAATAAAGTCTATCCCAAAACATTTGCTGCTATTGCGGTGGGATACGGGTAAGATTAGGGACAGGTTTGGTGGTATGGGTAGGTTTTTGGGGAGGTTAATGTGTAAAGGAAGGGTCAACAGTGTAATTATATCTGTAATTACATGCAGGTATTTTAAATAAAAGTAGAATGCAATAACATGTATGTAAACAATAAGTGCACAATAAGACTGTTTATATAACGTGGGACTTTATTTATTTTCTAGACTATTACTATTTACGAAAAACTTCTTCCCCAGAGTAAATAAAATAAAGTCTCTGACTATATTTCGTTATAAAGTAATAGTGACTTTATATCTCCCAGTTGTGACTGTGACTATCTTGCAAGGCATTTTTGTTTCTCATAACTGCTACTTTATATTTCACAGTGCGACTATATTTCAGAATTGTAATTTTACATCTCAAATATAACCTCGCTGGCCACTTTCTGCTCGTTTACGCAAATATCTAATCAGCCAATCACATGGCAGCGCATTTAGGCATGCAGACATGATCCTGATGATCTGCAAACTGAATGTCAGAATATATTTCAGAAACTGCTATCTACTGAGATTTTCATGCACAACTTTCTGTAGAGTTTACAGAGAATTTCTTATTTTTTGATTAATTTTATTTTAAATGTGTTAATTTTTATATTTTAATCTAAGGTAGAAACAGTCTTGATTACTTAATATAAAGATTTTTGACTGCTGCTTGGTATGTTTTTGTATTTTTTTGCATTTAAAGATTATATTAATGTTCTTTTTCTGAATTACTCTTTAGATTTTAAGCAGATATCCTCTTTCTGAGCCACAGGAGCTACAATAACATGTACATTCATTTGCAAATTCCCAGTGACTGATAGAAACTGACCGTTTTAAAGTCTCTGAAGGGCACAAACTGGACGATGTCCCTCAAGACAGGTTCCCCTTTGGGTGAACGCAGAACTCCATCATCTCCATCGAGGATCTGCATGTCTGTGAAGTCGGCGTTTCCCACTCCCACTATGATGATGGACATAGGCTGGTAGGAGGCCCGAACAATGGCCTCCCGTGTATCAGCCATGTCTGTTACCACCCCGTCTGTGAGGATCAGCAGGATATGATATAGCTGGCAGAGAAAAGGGTTGTTATCAGGTATTTTGTTTCATTTTTTACACTGTTATAAACAGCAAAAATAAAAATTCTTCTTCTGTGTTGTGCAGAAAACATAACAGCGTTCGGGTTTAGAACAAAATGAGGGTGAGTATAAAAACTGATTTTTAAATTATTGGTGAACTGTCCCTTTAAATGCCTCGATAGTAATGAACAGAATATTAGATACATTCTAAAATAGGCAGTCACTGGGCTAAAATTAGTAATATTTACTGGCCTGAACGTCCCCGGGGTCTGGCCAACATTAAACATGCAAAGTCTGCAGTTTGAATGAATGGCCTGGTTTCTGAACATTGATCTCACTGAGCTCATTTACTGAAAAACGATCACTTTTGAGGAAGGGGTGATCTAAGATTAAATAATAAATGAAGATCATCACAAGGACATAGTGTGTAGAAGACAGCAAGGAAATAGAGCAATGCATAGAAAACTGCCGAGCCTGAGGGCAAATATTTGACCCGAGACCATTAAATGACATGTAACACTTTACATGTTTTAATAGAATTCTAAATTGATTATAGTTGTTTTAATTACCAAAACAGCCCTCAAGATAATAAACTGAAAACACAATAAAATGTTTTATTTGGACCTTGACTAAATTTCTAAGGTTATGTGCACAAACCAATCACATGGGGATGGGGAACACGGATGGTGAGAGGGAAATTCATTATACCACTTTAGAGAGAGCGAAATTCTCTTTTTTATTCACATTTCACCAGTCCAGAAACTAAATTAACTTCATTATAAATTGAAACCATCATTGCTATTTGCATGATAAAATAAAAACTGCAATATTATTGCAAGGGACTCAAAGCCAAATACCTATTTTAGAAATGCACAAATAAAAAATGAAATAAAAAAGGTAATTGTGACTTTTTATCTCACAATTCTGACTCTTTTTACTCAAAACTGTGAGTTATGAACTCATAACACTTTATTTTACAGTGTCATTGTTACATATGTTACATGTAGTTACTGTAGTAATAACTATCAGTTATGCAATAATTGTATGCAATTAACCCTAAACCAAACCCTCATCTTAACACTAACCTTATAGTAAGTACATGTAGTTAATTATTACAACTCAGTAATTAAATGCATTATTACACTGTAATAATGACACCTTAAAATAAAGTGTAACCTAAAGCGTTATATAACCACACGCCAAATTACTGCCCATATAAAGCTGGTGGTTAATGTAATTTCATTTTTAAAAGGATGTTTACATTTTTGAGTGATCATAGTACTAGTAATTCATCAAATATTGAAGACGCACATATCCAGATTCATACAGTAAAATTTACTTTCTGCATTTTAAAGTGCCTCACTAGGAAAAAAAATTTTTTTTTGAAAATTTTCACTGAAATTTGTATGTTGTGGATTTATATATATATATATATATATAGTATTCTTGTAAAACACACTCTAGTAATATTTGTTTTATCTACAACTTTTACAGAACTCCCAGCAACACTTATGTTTTTGCCATTACCTGATTGCATAATTCCTTTAGAGATTCCAGTGTTTATTTTTATCGAAATCCCCCTTCAGTAAACAGAAACTTTAAAGATACTCACAGAAGCGTCTTTGATGGGTTCTCTCCCAGCCGCCAGTTTAGCTATTCTGTTGATGATGGGAGCCACATTAGTGGGACCGTAGAGCTGGATCTTGGGCAGGCAGTTTTGGTAGGCTTCCACCACCCCCTGGATCTCTGATCAGAGAGAGAGGGGACACGGCTATCACTTCTGTTCTGGAGGCTTATTTGTATTTCTCTCTCTGTCTTGAGGGGTTTCTGAGAGCGGTGCTGCAGTATTGGCAGCAAAAGCAACAGATTTTGGGCTCAAATCAGTGGAGAGACTGAGCTGGAACTCTTGGTCTTCTGCAGAAATGTGAAAGGACCGAAACAAGCCCAAGATTTCCCACAGTCTTCACACATTCTCTTTGAGTGTTAAAGGAATTGTTCATCCAGAAATTAAAATTCGGTCATTATTTACTCAGCCTCATGCCATTCCCAAACCATATGTCTTTTCTTCTTCCATGAAACACAAAAGCAAAAATGTTGAGGAATGTTCTGAACGCTCTTTTCTGAGTTTTCAGCTGTTAATGAGCATTATTCCTGATATATGCGAGGAATAGTCTAAAATTTTGTAATTGTTTTGGAACATGGCATCTGGTTCAGTTAGTCATCAGCTGGACGAAAACCACCTTGAGCTGGTATGACCAACTGCTTTATTGGCCCCAAGATTGTCTACCATGACTAGCTTGGACTCGCTAGAAAAACCAACTACCAGCGCAGTTAGCAGCTTAAAGTTTTTTTTTTAAATGTCAAAAACCATTCTCTTAATCTAGGCCATTGATGGGTTTATCTCCCCTAAAATCGAACCCACTGAGCCTCCCAGGCACCATCTAAACATTGAGAGGGTCAATCTGTCAATCTCTTTCCACCTCAACCTATAGCGTGAGTTTAGGGCGTGGCTACTGTAGCAGGCGGAGCCAGAGAGTGTTCAGCCACAGTGGGACTGTGACTGATGCATTACATGGGAAAAGACAGAAGTGCAAGCAAAAATCACTGCATTTAGACCTTCAAAGATTGAACAGGTCATAGCGAACGGGACACTGAGATGCAATGTGTTACAATGGATGCTTCAATAAAACACCCATCAAGCACCCGTTCAGAAATAAAATGTATAGTTCATAATGTTTATTCAACCTCAAATAGTTGTGGTGCATTGGCGCCCGTTACAGATATGTTGGATGCAGGGCTTGACATTAACTTTTTTGCTGACCAGCCACTGTGACTAGTGGTTTTCCAAATTCACCAGCCACTCAGCATTTTCACTGGCCACAATTTCGACATCAATACCATGGGGGAAACCTGCCAGATAGATATTTTTAATATTATCTCATAATTTGGCTGCAGGTTTATTAGGCTGCTGTCACTTTAAGACCTGACGCACAGATCTATTATACTGTTACACATGCAAACTTTTTATGTTCACTTAAAACATAACTGTGTTTATGTGAATACTGGCATTTTGGCTTTGTTATGTGAGTATTTGACTATTTAAGCGCAATAAGCTGTGAAAAAGAACTCAATTCAGTACTGAGAGGCGGCTTTATGTGCGCAGTTTCAGAGTAAAATTATGCACGATACACGCAATCCCACGCCAAAATTAAAGCCCTCTAACACCAACAATATTAATCCTAAGTAAATGAAACAAGTGAGGGATTGATATAAAAAAAAAAATCGAACACTTCTTATTTCTGATGCCTTTTTTAAAAACTACAATTGAAAAATGTATATATTATATTATATGTAAAATTCAACCCGCCAAAGTGGCTAGTGTTTCTAGTGTTGCAGAATCTACATACTTCACCTTTAAACTATAGATTTTACTGCCATTCCATTCACACTTTTGACAGATTTACCATGCCATGATAGGTCTGGTGGATGACACAGGTCTGATATCAATGACGATTGGTCACGACACACTATTTATGTCAATATTACATCGATATCAAACCTGTCTCAGACTTAAAAGAACATAATATTAGAATGGATGGTGACAGCAGAGGGCAAGATTTTCTTTAAATGGAGAATATATTTTTCACACAAAGATGGCATCAGATGGCTTCAGGAGAAAGGGGACCACTTTTATGAAAAGTGCTTTTTTGAAAAAAAGTGGCCTTTCTTCAATATTTCTCCTTTTGTGTTTCACGGAAGAAAGAAAGTCATATAAAGTTTGAGACGTCAGTAAAGTAAACGCTGATAGAATTTTTATTTGTGACCAAACTTTTCCTATAACTTTTACAATAGCTTCAGAAGCTCCGTTCAATTCCCATGAGATACTTATACTAACATATAAAGTGCCACTCTTACCTTCACATTCATCATCCTCCGGGTTGAAATTGATGGCAAAATCATGAGACACCTGTAGTTTGGAGAAGAGAAACACACCGAAAGGCTTTGTTTATTCAACTTTAGCTTGTTTAGCATGCTTTTACACAACTGTTTTCTAGTTAAAAACCTAATTCAAGGTTCTTGCTGTTAAAAGAAGGCAATAAATCATGCACCGTTTGATGGGCTTATTTGCATGTTTCTGCAACACTATGCATGAAATGACCCGATGATGATGATGCTAAAACAAAATAGCATCCTCCCTACTGATTTTCCCTACAGTAAACAACAACCCTCTAGAACTTTATAGCACACATTTCATTGAAATTGATTTTCTTTTGTTGACAAAGACATTCTGAATATAACTATTATTATTATATTTTTTGAAAAGGAAATAGACCTCATAGCTGCAATCTGCCTGAACAAACAGACCATAAAATGAAATCCTGTGACAGTTTACTTTCAACACAAGGGGAAGCCTTTGCAAGCTGTTATTTTAATTATGTAAGAATATTCTATTTTTGCTGAAAAGGTTGGTATTGCATGAGAGAGAGTCTGTAAATAAAAATAAAATTAGTTGGCACATGCGAGATATGGAGGCTGCGCTTTACCAAATACTGAAGATGATAAATACTTCCACACTTACAAATCATACACCAAACTATGGAAGCCCGTTTCCGCCACTGTTGAGAAAAAAAAATATTTCTCATAATAATGACTTAGTATCTCATAATAATGAGAAACTTTCTCATAATAATGACTTAGTATCTCATAACAATGAGAAACTTTCTCATAATAATGACTTAGTATCTCATTATAATGACTTAGTATCTTTAACTTTTTTAGTATCTTTTTTTTTATTAAGTTAAAGATGCTAAGTCATTATTATGAAATGCTAAATCATTATTATGAGATACTAAGTCATTATTATGAGATGTTAAGTCATTATTATGAGAAAGTTTCTAAAAAAAAAAATTTTTTTGATTAAGTTAAAGATGCTAAGTCATTATTATGAGATACTAAGTCATTATAATGAGATACTAAGTCATTATTATGAGATGTTAAGTCATTATTCTGAGAAAGTTTCTCATTATTATGAGATACTATGTCATTATTATGAGATGTTAAGTCATTATTATGAGATACTAAGTCATTATTATGAGATGTTAAGTCATTATTATAAGAAAGTTTCTCATTATTATGAGATACTAAGTCATTATTATGAGATGTTAAGTCATTATTATGAGATACTAAGTCATTATTATGAGATGTTAAGTCATTATTCTGAGAAAGTTTCTCATTATTATGAGATACTATGTCATTATTATGAGATGTTAAGTCATTATTATGAGATACTAAGTCATTATTATGAGATGTTAAGTCATTATTATGAGAAAGTTTCTCATTATTATGAGATACTAAGTCATTATTATGAGATGTTAAGTCATTATTATGAGATGCTAAGTCATTATTATGAGATACTAAGTCATTATTATGAGATGTTAAGTCATTATTATGAGATACTAAGTCATTATTATGAGATGTTAAGTCATTATTATGAGAAAGTTTCTCATTATTATGACTTACGGAATATTTTTTTTTTTCTCAACAGTGGCGGGAACGGGCTTCCATACCAAACAGACCATCCTTGTGAAAAAGAAGCGCACTTAATTGTATTGGATGTGCACGTGCAGAACTTTTTAGTGTAGATTGTAAATTGCTCTATATTTTCATGTTTTTTGTATTTCCCATTCATTTCCTATGGCGATAACTTCTGACCACGAACAACAAATAGTGACTTATTTTTACTACCATTTAGCTTTTTTGAATCAAGTCCACAAAAGTCACAGCGTTTCGTACCATTCCGATGAAGTAGCTATTTTTAAAGATTCAAACATTTTTTTTTTCCGTTTAAAATGACTATACAACACCAGAAGGTTAAAGGCTTAATCCTTAACCCCAAGCTTTACTCACCCTCAAGCCATCTTAGGTGTATATGACTTTCTTCTATCTGATGAACACAAACGGAGAAATATTAATAAATCTCCTGACGCATCAGAGCTTTATAACGGTAGTGAACAGAGGTCACGGGTACGAGCTGAAGAAAGTGCGTCCATTCACATCCATCCATCATAAACGTACTCCAAACGGCTCTGGGGGTTAATAAAAGCCTTCTGAAGTGAAGTGATGCGTTTGTGTAAAAAAAAAAAAAAAAAATCCATATTGAACAAGTTATGAAGTAAAACATCTAGCTTCCACCAGACTGTTTCAGATGACTTCCACCAGCTTCCATACGCCTTCCGTATTCAAGTTACGAAGAAAGTGTAAACTAGCGTTGCGTCAGTTACATAATGGATGGATGTGGAGTCACAAGCTCATCCTCGTGACCTCTGTTCACTGCCATCATAAAGCTCGGATGCGTCAGGACATTTATTAATATATCTCAGATTGTGTTCATCAGAAAGAAGAAAGTCATATACGCTGACAGTAAACTAATTCTTCAAGCGGATCAAAAAGCACGAGCATTTAATATAAATTTTGACTACAATGTATTTTAATTAAGGAAAATGTACCCTTCACAACCATTATAAAGCTTGAAGGAGCAAGGATATTTTTAAATATATCTCAGATTGTGTTCGTCTGAAAGAACATAGTCATATACACTTGAAGATGAGTAAATCATGGATAATTTTCATTTTTGGGGTAAATTATCCCTTTAAGTCTCCCAAAACATTACATTCAGTTCACACTTAAGTATTTCTTTTAATCTTTTATATTACTGCCATAAGTACTCTTTTTTGTGTACTAAAGTATCACAAGGGGTATTTATCATTTAGTTGCCTGTAATTATAATAATGCATAATTTACTGTTACTACTATAGTAAGTACATGTAACATGTATAAGGACATTGTAAAATAAACCAACCACAGTCAAGAAAGCATACTATCTTTAAGCACACTTATAACCTTTTATTTCATGAATGTTGTGTCTGCAAGTACAGTAAAAAAAATATATTGTTCAGATTTGAAGTACACGACAAGTGCACAGTCAATACAATTAAGCACAATTCTTTTTCCATGCATGAATATACCAAAAAAAGGTCTTTTACCTCATAATTAGGTGGAATTCTTGCCCCAAAGCCCAAAGCTGAGAATCGTTTGTCACTGTGATCAGATAAATGCATTCATTAGTACATAAAACAACAAATAGCAAATATGTAATTAGTACATAAAACAACAAATAGCAAACTTGTTTTTAGTATTAGCCTCAGATGCTCCTCTCTGAGATATTGGGGATTGGGAGGGCCAGTTCACTGGGACGCAGGACAATATAAGGTGTAAATCAGCGCTCTTTCATACGGAAAACGTTGGATAGCCTACCTGACGAGTGTTTTAACTTACAGAGCAGGCACAGGCAAAGTTCGTTTCAGGATAAATGGCTCTTTGTGTCCAAATGTACCTTAAGTTATAAACCGAATAGGCCTAATGGGTTTAAAGATTTTACATAAAAATGTTTAATCCATCGAAGTCCAATCCAAGCGTTTCAAATGGTTTTTAGAATGGAAACATGAACTGTCCCTGCCAATTGAATCGAAAGCGAGTGGAGCAGGGCATACAGAGCTCTTTTATTCACGATCAACCTCGTTTTTATTCAACAAGGCATTCAGTTGAGAAACAAAGGCTAAATAATTTGTTACAGTTAGTTTTTGTGATTGTTATGGATGACACACAGCGGCATAGTATACAATATACAATATAAAATGAAGTGTTTATTCCCTGATACGACACATGAGAGAGAGCCGGCGCGCGTCAGCGAGGGAGACAAAGAAATTGCTGAAAGAGATCCAGCGCAAAAAAGGACAGGAAATGAATAACAAAGCTTTGAAAAGTGTGTTGAATCAATACAAATGCACATTTCAAACGTTTTTATTTATGCCAAATAAAAAACTGGAGGCTAAAGTTTGTGACCAAGCTATCATGTTGATTTGAAACGCCTGAATCAGACGCGCCGTATGTAGCGCTGCCCACGAGGCTATGGTCTTGTCTCTTTTGTTCTCCCATGCAAAACCTAATTCATGTAGCCTGTTAGAAAACTATGCTAGCACTCCCAAGCAAATGTGTAGCCTACATAATTCACATTTCTATTATAAGAAGACAAGAAAATACAATTTTGGGCCCTATCATACACCCGGCGCAATGCGACGCAAGTGTTTTTTGCTTGTTTCAGCCCGATGCAGTTATCATTTTCATGTCCTGCGCCCACATTTTGTAAATAGCAAATGCACTCGTGTCCGTCTGTTCACTCATGGGCGTGCTGGTCTGAAAACGTGGTGTGATCAGGCGCATTGTTGGCGTGTTTGAGGCAACTGACTTTGACATTGACCAACAAAAATTTTATTTATTTTTTTGTTATTTAACCCTTATGTGCTGTTCGGGATGTTTTCATCCACTATGGGGAATTTTTGAGTCTTAATTTGGCCATAACTTTCTTCGTGTTTCAGCAAATGGAATGATTTTTGGTGACAAATCTTATTTTGACACATATTTTGGGAAAATGCTTTGAAAAATTTCAAAAACTCAACAGTACTCTGTGGGCAAATTCACTACCCTTTCGTTATTTTCGTGGCTGAAAACAGCCACGATTTTAACTGCTTTAAAAATGTATCATATAAATAATTTTTTCAAATTTTTTTGCTTAAATCTATTAATCAACCTCAGTCCTGATCAAAACTACTAAATTTAAAAAAAAAAATCAGGATTTTAACTCTTTAATTGCCAAATTCATAAATGATGTCACTGATTTGGGAAAAAACGTGTCAAAGAAGAAACAACATTGGCTTTGATGCGTTGTTAGTTTTTGTGCAGCATCAGATTTTAACGTTTTAAAGAGTTAAAATCCTGAATTTTTTTTTTTTTAAATTTAGTAGTTTTGATCAGGACTGAGGTTGATTAATAGATTTAAGCAAAAAAATTTGAAAAAATTATTTATCTGATACATTTTTAAAGCAGTTAAAATCGTGGCTGTTTTCAGCCACGAACATAACGAAAGGGTAGTGAATTTGAACAATACACAAGGTTTAAAGTGCGCTTTAGTGATACGCACCTATAGGCGGGTGCACAACGCACATACACTCTACTTGTTACACGCACAGCAGCACATAAACACGCCAAATATTCAAAATAAAAGGAATACAATGTAAAAGATTATTAATGTGTACATAAAAATAAATATATGCCATATAGTTATTGCATGTATCAGTAATGACGAATGAAATTGGCTAATTATTTGATCAATAGTGGCAATACACACATGTATTTAAACGGACTCGTCAGCTTGAGGGTGTCTATATTCCATCATGTTAACAGCAATTCGCCATGGAGCAAGCACACTTGGCTTTTAAAAGAAATGGGAGATGAGACTCTGATTGGTTTATTGGACATGTTATGCCCAAAACACACCCATGACTCATTAAGAGACTAGGTACAACTCTTTTGGACCATGCGCCTGGCGCGCCAATCATTTTATCTGTCATTAAACTAGCAAAAGTGCCCATGCACTTCATACCATGTGCGTAGATCGCTGAAATACTGCCCCTAGTGTCCTGTTTCAATTCATATTTAACAGCAAATATGAATGATCTTTAAAAATCTTATTGATTAGTATATTGTAAAATGGCGCGGTTGACTGCTACTCAAGAAAACGAGCTGTGATATGTCCACTCCATAACATGTGAAAATGGTTATAGCGCCACTTAGTGGTCAAGAGAAGAACTGCATTTCCCGCCGCAACCGTGACGGTACTCGCGGAAACATTCGCGCATTCTGGTTGAGTAGCATCTGTATGTGCAACTCTTATTGCACAATCATTCACAAGGCTTATTATTGACAAATACCTCACCAGCTTAACAAAGTTCAAATATCAATACGGCACTGGGGTGAACATGATGTACTGCTGGGGGCAGAGGTGTGTGTAAGATCATCCAATACATGGAGTGTTGAAGGGATGAAAGAGACTCCAGTGTGAGAGGGGAACGCAGCAGGACAGCAGATCCACACAGCTGATCACTCAACATGCGACAACTCACAGCCGCGTGACGAGAGGAAGGGTATCGTGAGGTCGGAACCACAGAGGCGTGCAGCAGAGAGCTGAGACTTAAGAAACAAGATAACCACAGGCACAGAGCTTGTCTTTCACTTGCTAATGAAAGCTAGATGAAGTGGCACCGTTCTGATATCTGTCACCAGAGGCCACTAATGTTGACCAATCAATGCCACCTTCTCGTGCTACAAAAGATGCGGCTGATTTGATGGAATCCCAGTTGAACCAACATAATATTTTATATATTCTCTGGTTGAATTAAAAGAATTGAGTGCACAAAACATAGCTGGTGTGTGCACCATTCACAAATGAATTGAGGCAGCAGACAGGATGCAAATTTGAATGAAATTCAAATAGATTCATATGGCTAATTTTTAATTAGAAAGGCAAGACAGAAACTTAATCTGTCAGCTGTGTTTGAAAAGAGTTTAAAAAGTTTTGGAAGAATGAAGGTTTTATATTTCTTAAAGAAAAGCAGAACAATAGACAAATTTGTGAATCACATTTCATCATATTAAATAAATGATCCTTCGTGAACCCGGGTGGAAGAACACTTCCCAGAATGCATTACCTGTGTCTAGCAAGTTTTAAAGAATTAATTTTTCTTCCCATCATTCCAATTTAAATTCATTTCTACATTTTAAAGAGTCAATTTGTGTGTCTGGATTGCAGAGGCTAATTTCCGCTTTTTAACTGAAAACTTATGCATTTTGGCCGTTCATTTGCGCAACAAGAGCGTTTTGGGGGTCTAAAAAAGCAAACTTTTGAAAACTGATTTCAAAGTGCATGTTTTTGAACTTTATAAAGTGACATCGCCAATGGCCTGGTGGAGATTTTCTTACTCAAATCATACAGGGATTTGCTCCTCTAACAATTTTTGTATCAAAAACAGCCATTATAAATGATAAACTGAGGATCTCACATGAACATTTAAGTAAATTACAGTAAAAACATTTTTATAAAACAAATTGTGTAGTGTACATAAAAGGAGGCATTGGCACAATTGCATCTGTAGAAACTCAGTGTGGTCAAAAAAAAAAAAAAAAAAAAAAACTACAGTGATTTTTTCCTGTAAATAATTGTTTAATGTAAGTACATGAAGGGAGGTATTGACAAAATGTCACCTGTAGTAAGTCAGTCTTACCAACAGGAACTAACAAGCTTTGAACATGTGGGTTTTTAAATGTTAAACGTAATTTTAAAGAATACAAGTTATTCGTTTTAACCATTTGGTGGAATTGGCAGACGTTCCCTTGTGCAAGTAGGCGATTTTGAACTAATATTTCATGTTGATATACAATGTTTACATACTTAAAATTAATCATGGTATTGATATAAGACTGTCGAGATTAGAACATTGGCAAGGGAATCTAACTTTACCGAGCACCGAGAGCCCCCTAGTGGTCAGGAGCATTTCCATTGTGTTTTGGCTCGATTTCGTTGTGTTGTGGCTTTATTTCATTTTGTTGTGGCTTTATTTCATTGTGTTGTGGCTTGATTTCGTTGTGTTGTGGCTCTATTTCGTTGTGTTGTGGCTTTATTTCATTTTGTTGTGGCTCTATTTCATTGTGTTGTGGCTTTATTTCATTTTGTTGTGGCTTTATTTCATTGTGTTGTGGCTTGATTTCGTTGTGTTGTGGCTCTATTTCGTTGTGTTGTGGCTTTATTTCATTGTGTTGTGGCTTTATTTCGTTGTGTTGTGGCTCTATTTCGTTGTGTTGTGGCTTTATTTCATTGTGTTGTGGCTTTATTTCGTTGTGTTGTGGCTCTATTTCGTTGTGTTGTGGCTTTATTTCATTTTGTTGTGGCTTTATTTCGTTGTGTTGTGGCTTGATTTCGTTGTGTTGTGGCTTTATTTCATTTTGTTGTGGCTTTATTTCGTTGTGTTGTGGCTTTATTTCGTTGTGTTGTGGCTCGATTTCGTTGTGTCGTGGCTTTATTTTGTTGTGTTGTGGCTTTATTTCATTGTGTTGTGGCTCGATTTCGATGAATTGTGGCTTGATTTCGTTGTGTTGTGGCTTTATTTCATTGTGTTGTGGCTCGATTTCGATGAATTGTGGCTTGATTTCGTTGTGTTGTGGCTCTATTTCGTTGTGTTGTGGCTCGTTTTCGATGTGTTGTGGCTCGTTTTCGATGTGTTGTGGCTCGATTTTGTTGTGTTGTGGCTCGTTTTCGTTGTGTTGTGGCTCGTTTTCGATGTGTTGTGGCTCGTTTTCGATGTGTTGTGGCTCGATTTTGTTGTGTTGTGGCTCGTTTTCGTTGTGTTGTGGCTCGTTTTCGATGTGTTGTGGCTCGTTTTCAATGTGTTGTGGCTCGTTTTCGATGTGTTGTGGCATTATTTAATTGTGTTGTGAACTTATGTTTGCTTTTATAGTTTCATTGTGTTGTGCACTACTGGGCCACCGTAGAAAACAGCACTCGAAAGTTCAAATAATTGCATTTAATATTAATTTAAAGAATACATTTTTATTTAACAGCAATTAAGATGGAATTATGTGTCTGAAAACATTACATTCGCTTGCATGTATTCTTTTAAAGTATATTATTTACATAATAAGTACTTTTTAAAAAAAAAATATGCTGAATGTTCTTCACAAAGGTCCTTCCAGTAGATCTCGTGACTCTCAAGTATGTGGAGCATCAATGCAATCTCTCTGAAAAATCATCCTCCGATAGAGCCGAACTCTGGACCCATGTGCGGCTCAGCTGATTGTCCTCACATTAACATATTTGCTTGCCTGAAGACATCATGCTGTGACAGCTATTGAGAATGTTCCTTCAAGCTGATCCATGAAGAGGAGTACACTAATCTCCAGCGTGATGCAATCTCCATCTCCATAATCACATCATAGCTAAAGTTAATATGAGCTATTGAGCTGTGGCTTGTTTACCATAGTGAAGAAAGGAGAGATTACCGAGATACGCCCATGAGAAGACAACACAGAGACAAATATTACATCTGTTCTATCCTCCTTCAACTCTTGACTTCCAGCCATTTCAGGCACAGCTAAACCCATTGAAGCTCAGCAATCTGTCAATTTTTCTGGATAACTATAGAGGTTTTAAAACGACTGGCAAAAGTGATAACTTTTGGTTACACTTTATTTCAATGGTCTGCTTTAGACATTCTACTAGTAACTTTGCAACTACACAAACTCCCAATAATTTCCAACTACATGTCAATTTACTCTCAGAGTATTAGTAGACTGTCAGGGGTCAGGTTAGTTGAATAAGTTGACATGTAGATGCAAAGTTACAGTCAGGAGCATCAAAATAAAGTGTTAACTGATATTAAGCAGACAGTCTACTAATACTCGAATGAGAGTCAGTTGACGTAGTTGCAAAGTTACTTATAGTTAGTAGAATGTATAAAGTGAACCATTAAAGTAAAGTTTTGCAATCTTTTTACAACTTGCTGGATAATGGTAAGCAGGTCATATTTACATTAAATACACACTTTAAAGGGTCAAACTATTAAAAAAGCACCTTTTCCTGTGTAATTAGTTTATTTTCAAAGCATTTCTTCCACTTCTTGAAAGATTAAGGATGTCAATATGACACAGTTTATTATTACTATTATTATTAGGTTGATGCACAACCTGAAGAGGCAACTTTGAGTATTTAAAGAGTTAGTTCACCCAAAAATAAAAACTCTGTCATTAAATACTCGCCATCATGTCGTTCTACACCTGTAAGATCTTCGTTCATCTTCAGAACACAAATGAAGATATTTTTGATGAATGTGAGGCCTCTTATTGCTAGAAAGACAATTAACACTTTCAATGCCCAGAGAGGTACTAAAACATATTTTAAACAGTTCATGTGACTACAGTGGCTATAAAGCGAGAATACTTTTAGTGCCCAAAAAAAAAACGCCTTCTCAATAATATCTAGTGATGGCTGATTTCAGATCGTGTATCAAACTGCCAAAGTCACGTGAAGTATTGAAATTTCAGGCTTGTTCGAGATGCATCGGCGCCTCCGAACGCTCTCGTGGTAATTTGATGTCACACGCCGATCGGTCTGACGCCGATGCTTCTCAAACAAGCCTTTCAATTCACTTATGGCCTAACGAAGCCTCGTTTACTGAAATCATGTGACTTTGGCGCTCCGAACCACTGATTTGAAACAAAAGCTTCAAAGCAGTGTTTTGAAATCGGAATCGAAATTTTGGCGCACAAAAAGTATTCTCGTCACTTTATAATATTAAGGTTGAACCACTGTACTCACATGAACCTGTTTTAAATATATTTTAGTATCTTTCTGTTCATCTGAAAGTGTTCATTATGACTTGCTGGCAACAGAGACTCACTGAACCATCGGATTTCATCAAAAATATCTTAATAGATTGAAAGAATGAAGGCTTTGTATCCACATATATATGAAAATAAGCATAGTATATAAAAATATGCATTTGTTTATGTAGCAAGGGGAAAGTATGTTAAAAGTAAAAAAGCTTATAAATTTATACATTTTAAAGCTTAAGCATTTTTGTTGATGTGTTTAGAAAACGTATAGGTGTAGCAACAGCAAACATCAGTCTGTGACATGACAGACAAAATAACTGCACAGCATGAAAGACAATAATTCTATACCTCCAGGAAAAATCTGGCCAAGTCTTCTGAAGCCATATGATAGCTGTAGATCTCAAGTTTCACTGTAGCTCTCAAACATTTAATGTTTAAAGAAAGTAAAACATATGGGTCTAAAATGACATGAAAGTCAGTAAATGATGGCAGCTGTGATTGATTGAGTATTCTTACTTTATTTTAATGGAGAAGCAAAGTAAAGAAATCACTGCTGTTGCTTTCCAAGCTGTCTCTTTTTGTTTTTTTTTTCCCCTAAAAGCAGTTAGAGGAAACATTAGCATCCATCAGAATTTAGAGACATGACATTTACTGCTCCATTTACTGACTTTGTCTAAAAACTTGGCAGGTGGGTTGCAGAGACATCATGTGTGTAAGATTGGCAGATTTGTTCATCATGTGAAGTAGGGCATGAGCATGAATTGGATGACAATCTGTAGCTTAAAAGGGTCTGCACCACCTGGCTTCCAAATGTCACTATTTTACACCGCTGTTGCTGCTGTAATCACAACTCTAACATCCCTTGAGGAACAAACAGAGCCATATTGCTAATATTGGATTCAGATTTCATTCTCTCTTATCAAATACCCAAAAAGCAGAAAATCCAGAAAATGATTTTTATGGGTCAAAGAGGGAAATGTGTTTAAGACGGACATGAGCGTTCAATGTCAATTTTTACATACCTGTTGCTAAGCAACCACAGTTTGCACACAACCCAACTTTATGTGAAATAAATAGCAATACTCATGAGATTATGTTACATAAAAATGTTTGCGAAGGACAATTTTTTACTGAACAATGTACAGTATCTCACTATTACTATATGTCCTTGCTCGTATTGAATGACAGTTATAGAGATCAGTTAAAGCCACCATGAAGTCAAAATCAACAATTTTTTTTTTTTACTTCCCCTCCCTCTTGCAGTGACATCACTTCTCTTAGGATGAGTTTACTGGCATGAGGGCGGGACTACCCGTCACTCACATGAGATCCACCAATAGCAAATCATAACCATCCAATCAATTCCCCATGGACAAAAACAAGTCCAAGTCTACATTTTTTTTTACATACCTGTTGCTAAGCAACCACAATACTGATCCATACCATAATTGAGACATCGCCACAGAGATGATCTGCATCAGTGTTATTTTAGTATCATTGATTATAGTACTTTTTAGTTATTTTTATATTTTCTGTTTTATTCTAATTTTAGTTAAAGTTTTGGTAATTTTGTTGTGTTTTAAATATGTTGATAGTTTTGTTTTAATTTAGTTATTTTAATACTTCAACAAACAAAATGAAAGTGAGGAATGTTGGCAACTACCTCATATTAAAAAAAATTAAAATTAAAATTAAAATATAATTAACATTAACTGAAATATATATATATATTTATATATATATATATATATATATTATATATAATTTCAGTTAATGTTAATTTTAAATCAATAAATGATTTTTTTTTATCATTTTAAAGTTTTAGTATGTAGTAATTGTGAGGTTTTAGTGTATAGTAATGAGAATAATCCTGATCTGCAACTTTGCCAACTAATTAATATAATTATGAAATAAGATACATATAAAAAAATAAAAGGCCTCTTCATGCTCCCAAGCCCTCCCTGCCATATTTCAGCTCTCCAAATGATTTTTTTGATGTGCTCGATCCATCAGCATGATTTATATGTATGATACAATGACGCCCGACATGCTAAACATTCACACATCCGTGATTGCAAGGCAAGCTGTTCCGACAACTGTGACTTCTTCCCGCATTGCCAACTGCTTTGCAAATGAGTAAAAAATAGTGCCTTCTCAGCTTCCCAAAAGCATTCAGCTTACTCATAGGCCTCTGCGAAACTGGGTCACAAGGGGCGCATCCGTATTACTCACTCATATTCCATTTACTTATTCCAACTACTTGCATCCTTAATTTTATTCATTGATTTAAAACAATAGCTTCGTTCCGACTTTTTTTGCCATAAATGTGGATGCACCAACATAAACTGGTTAAAGTGCCCTTCAGGCATGTCGATTAGCGAACATCCATCACGCATCCACAAATGGCTCTAAAAGCTGAACAATTATGAAAGCATGAGCTTTTCTTGCTCTCTTCCTCTCAAGCCAGTACCCTAGGAGAAAATGGGATTTATGTTCCTCAGCACTATTTTTCACGACTCCTCTGAGAGATCACATCAGCACATCTCCAGCAGAATCTGATGAGGGTGGTCAGACTGCCACCAGTCTCAAACTAGAAGCAGGGACAAACTTAGGCTTGTAAGAGGCCTAATCCTGCTTTTAATAAAAGCCCAAAGGACAACCAGCAGGGAGCTATACAGCAGCAACAAAGTGAAACGCTGCTTGCCAAAGTCACATTGGCTCTGAGAAAGCTTTATGAACAACTGCAACAATACATGTACCAGTAATTAAGCTACCATGTTGAGCTGTGTTAATTGTTTTTTGACCTGTGAGTGAGTCATGCTACCAAAGTCTTGGCTTACAAAGAACATCAGATATAAACTGATTTGAATAATAAGATCTTAACATGATTAGGTCTCAATGGTTACAGCTGTTTTAGATATTATCTGACACAGCTATCCCATATGTGAAAGGCAGTGTATTTCAGGAAACAGCCATTTTGTAAATTCTCTCTCTGCCATTTTCTCTGCCCACCAAGGCGATGCATTAAGCAGGCAAAATGAAATCAATATCCTCTATTTTCACTACCATTATCAGAAAAAAGCAGTGGGATGAATATCCCCCCAAAGCAAAGTGTATCTGTCAATGCAGCTGCGGTTATAGAGAAAAAGATTTCCACAAATATTTCTATAACCGCTATAAAGAGTCTTTATCAACACATAAAATAAGATTAAATAAGTCATGCATGCTTCAACTGCGCAATCACAATATATGCAAATGTTTTCATACGTTAAACGAATGTACTTTTGCACATTCCTTGTGTTTTTGTGACATTTTAGTGCCTATAAACATAAGTGAAGTGTGATAGAACCAAACTTTATGTCAAATAAGTACCATTACTCATAAGATCATGTTTTTATGTTACGTAAAATTGTTTGCGAAGGGCAATTCTTACTGAACAATGTACAGTATCTCAGTACTACTGCTTATATTGAATGGCAGTTATATAAATCAGTTAAAGTCATCATGAAGTCAAAATCGAAACAATTTGATTTAATTTATGTGCTTTAATCAAAATAACTTCCCCTCCCTCTTGCAGTGACATCACTTCTCTTAGGATGAGTTTACTGGCACGAGGGCGGGACAACCCGTCACTCACATGAGATCCACCAATAGCAAATCATAACCATCCAATCAATTCCCCATGGACAAAAACCAAGTCCCGCTTAACATTTTTTTCTTGCTCGGAAGCCACTTAACTCTGATTCACGTCACAATAGGGATAAAACGACTATCACAACTTCCGTTTAACGCCGACTTTAAGATAGTAGGCAGCTCATGAGAGCCAAATTCTACCTCTTATAGGGGGAGGGAACAAACAAAACCCACACCATCCTACTAGCATGATCACATCCATCCTGTTTTTACAGTAACTTCAAGCGGTCAACTGATGTGTGATGATGAGTAACACACCCTTACAGCCTGATCAGGGAACCCACACAGCGTAGGTGTATGACCCAGGAGAACTTCAAGCATCTTTCAGCAAATGTAGTTCTGACAAAAATAAAAATTCTGTCATCATTTACTAACCCTTATGTCATTCCAGCCCATAAACGTTCTGTTCATCTTCAGAACACAAATAAAGATACTTTGAATATTCCCCTCGTGCATCCACTGAAAGTCCACGCAACTAAAACTTTCACGTTGTAAAAGAAATCCATATGAATCGAGCAGTTTAATGCATCTCATCTTAAACCGATTCATATGGTCACTTTTACTCATGTAAAGATATAAAAACATTGGTCAACGCACATAAAGAACAGCAAATTTGGTAAACGGAAGAACAAATGTGCTTGCTTGACACACGAGAACCAATGAGGTTTGTTTTCACATGTCACACAAGCATGTTTTAGCTTATGCAAGGTTTATTCATCAAGCAAGTTCAGTTGAGCTTCCATTTACCATATTTGGTGAGCTTTACGTGTGTGTCATGGTTATGTTCTGTTTGCTCTTATTTCAAGATTCTGTTCCATTGTAGTTAGTTCCAGTTTCCCTACTCGGTGTAGTTTCTGCTTCCTTAGTTTGTGATTATGTCTTGGTTTTCTTTCTTGTTTGTTTCAGAATAACCAACCCTCAAAATGAGTAATTCAAAGAAAGGTGATGGACTTACCAGCGGTGCAATTTCTGCTCCTGGACCAAGAGGAGCGTTCTGGTGTGTCCTACAATACCAGCCTTAATGAGTGATCGATGGTACGCCTGCCTAGAGAAGGTCATGACGGGACATTTGCCCAGTATGTGGAGTGGGTGCTCCTGAACTGTGGATCCCACTTCAACATCTGCAAATAGAGGAGGAGGAAACCACCAGCCCCTCACCATGGACCCTGAGACAGAGCCCGCCACAGACCCTGAGCCCAAGCCTACCACGGACCCACTGCTTGAGCCTACTCCCGCTATGGAGCCAGAGCCATCCACCATGTTCGTCCCAGAGCCAGAGCCTACCACCAGGGCCATCCCACCCTCCAGTCCATTCCAGATCTAGGAGCGGACCATTGCCTGATATATCTGTGATCCGCAGACCCTAGTCCCCACCCTCAAATTAACTAACTCCAGTCCCATTCAGCTGTTTAGATGTTCTGGTTCCATACGGAGTCCTTCCTCCTCAATTGTCCCCCTTCACTATCTCTGTGCAACTCTCCAGCTCTGCCTTACGCCTCCCGATCCCCAGCTGGACATGATCTTGCAGATTCCCCTGCTTCACCACGGGCCTCCAGGCCCATGAATACATCTCGACCTGTCAGCCCAGGCATTGTCTTAATTGTGATCCATCAGCCCTCTGGCTCCACCAGGCTCCATCGTACCTCCAGCTCCACTTTGGTCCCTCGTTACTCTGGCTCTGCCAGTCAGTTCCCAGGTTCCCACCCAGACCTTCCACCAAAGCTCCACCTTGGCTTCTCCCTCTGTTGGCTTTGCTGTGGGTTCATCCTCCACTGGCTCCCCCAGGGTCCCCATCAACCCCCCTCCCTCCCTCCATCCACTGTTAGACTTGCGGTTACTACACTAGGATACACCTTCCAGGAGGGTGAGTTATGTCACGCTTGTGTTCTGTTTGCTCTTATTTTGACATTCTGTTCCGTTATAGTTAGTTCCTGTTTCCCTACTCTGTTTTCTTGGTTTCTGATTATGTCCTTGATTTTTTCTTTTTTTCCACACTATTTAAAAATTCTACCTTAAAATGTATACCTCCAAAATCATATAGGCTACTTCCCCTACTATAGGGTAGGTAAAAAAAGTATTATACCCAAATTCACATTATTCGTAAAACAGTAGGTGAAAAGAACAGGATTGCTTACTACTTTTGATAGGCTACAAGAGAAGATTTGTAAACAGCAGCGAAGCAACTCATCTGACGCTAGTCACATGATAATGACAACATGATGGATGTATTATGCCCAGATTATATTCATACCGGACACTTTCATGCAATATAGAACAGGGGTGTCAAACACAACTCTTGGAGGGCCACAGCCCCTATACAAAGTTTAGCTCCGACTTTAATTAAAGGCACCTGATCCAACTTATGAAGTCCTTCAGGCTTATTTAAAAAACTACGGAGCAGGGTGGGAACAAAACTCTGTAAGACTGTGGCCCTCCCAGAGCGGAGTTTGACACCCCTGATATGGAACATACTTTTTTAATGGTTGCGATCTAAATATTTATTCAAAAGAAGTACATACTGAGAGTATGCAATTTTGGAAACAGCCATTGTCTTTACCGTATGTCATGTATTCACTACGGGCACTTTTATATATTCCAGTTGATATTTATGAAAAATAAACACATTTTGAATATGATTATATACTTACTGTATATATGCACTGTTGGACATTGTGTGTAGAAAAATAGTCCACAGGGCTAAACATGGCTGAAGTTGAAAAAACACCCTCATATGTAGAGCTTTTTCATTAAGGATAATGCCTCTTCTTTTTTGTCCATTAGGGGGATATATCTGTGGACTCATTTGGCTTTTATCTGAGGAGAGAATCCTCCCGTTGGAAAAGATCTCATTATAAATGTGTAAGATGGTAATTAACCAGCTCCTATAAAGCTAATTGTAGTAAGCTCACAACAATTTACGCAAATATTGATTTAGTCATTGTGAATCCAGAACTACCATTAAATAAAACAGGAACAGACTCAATGATCATGGGATACAGCAGTATAAAAGACAAACAGTGAATGCCTTTCCGGAGAGAAGGACACTGAACACACTAAGAGAAAGTGAAAATTGCAGCATCTCACAATTAGAGAGAATACACCAACTATATTAACCACCCACACACAATGCTTTAGTTCTCAGTTTGTATAAATAAACACCAAATAATATAGGGAAATTCTGTTTGGCTGATTAGTCGGTTCAGATTTCTTCATATTGTCTCTCACACTGAGGTTCCACAAGCACAGTTTAATAAGCCAAGACTACAGACATTGGCAAATCCATGGCACCAGTCGCTGGCAGGATGTGGTGCCATGGGTTATTAGGATGTAGCCTAGAGGAAGAACTCAGCCTCAGTCATTGGATTGGATGGACCCCTGATATGTTCACTAGCAGCCAGGAAGCATTAAATGAACTACCAGAAACAAAATAAATAGTGACCTGACCAAACCAACAATGCCTCAAAATTAGCAAACAGCCTCCAGGCAAGCATCTTAAAGTGTTCCCAAGCACTGCACATTATTTAAGCGATTTAACTTAGTAACAAACATCTAACTGGGTTATTTATGCCTTTTTAAATTAAAGATACATACTTTTCAGTGTTCACAACCTAATTTACTTCCATACCATGCCAATATTTGAGACAAACAGAATATTTCATGAGAAAGAAAAGGTCGGGTGGAACCAACCCTTGTGAAAAAGTATGCTTCAAAAAATACACTTAAGTGTGAACTCAATAGATAATGTTTTCAGACAGTTAATTACATGCTAATTAAATGAAAATACTATATATATATATATAGTTCAAATTTAATACAATAAGCTTATATTTAGAGTGTTCTTGACCCACTTAAGTAGGACTAAAGTAAATCTTTATATGTAATTTCATAAAGACTTAATTTGTCTTTTAAATACGGCTTTAAATATACTGACAAGAATTTATAGTAACCTAAAATATACTTAAATTTAAATACATGACATAAAAGTTTCAATAGAAATTAAATTTATTTTATATAATAACATATGTAAATATGAAGTGGCAATTTAAAATATTAAACTAAAATACATTTGACATTGAATAATTCAAATTATAATCTAGCACTTTTTAGTCAACACATTAAAATAAGTGTACTTAAAATATAACTTTTAATTTGACAAAGTCGACTTTTTATAAGTGTACTTAAGTGTGTTAAGAAACAGTCATATACATTTACTCTCTTTAAGTGCACATAAGTTGCCTCTTATTTCATTATTATTATATTATCTGCAAATTTTTGAAAAAAAGAGACTTTTTTGAAAAAGTAACCTAGATTTGAAGTACACTACAAATTCAGCACATTTCTTCATGGCACTTCAAACAGGATTGCAGTCCTATGAGGCCTCATGGCACCACTGTTATCGGAGGCTCCCCTTATCACAGTTTCAAGAAATAAAGTTATAAGAATAAATTTCATGCATATATTGCAAGACACAATAACATACCACAAGAGTATACAACATCACAGCTGCGATAAGTTGTTCAAAAGACCGATAGTGCTGACAAGGTGCCAGGAAAAGATTATCTCTTTTCTTTGTTCATTTCATACTGTGCTAGCAGTCGGCGGCACACATTCACGCACTTTTCTACATGTTTCTATGTTCGTTTTACATCTGGAGTGGCTTGTTTGTTGCTGTTAGGATTCTCTCAGTTTGAAGTCTCTGGTAGTCAGAGACCCAGAGGCACTGCCCCCATTGGCCTGGTCCATAATCTATCCTTGGACTTGTTTTTATCTGCTGTGAACTGATTGGGTCATGAAAAGTCAGCTGAGGAGGAGTATTCTCATCCTGAGACACTGCCGGCACCCACTTTTGATGAGGTATTTTGAACAGGAAGAGGAGGCTGGAGGTCAAATTCACCCTCTCCAGCATCTTGGCGTATTAAAATGGTAACGCTTCCTTTTGTTGATCAATTTTGGATCCTACTGCTGTACTTCATCATTAGAGTCCATATAATGACCAAGTTCATAATTTTATTTTGGAGTTTACTAAAATAAATCTGCATGATTCAAGATTCAAAAGATAAGTTGAATTTTCTTCTAATACTGTACTTTGCGGCAGCACCTCTTTTGCCTGAAACAGTCTGTTTTAGTTTAGCCAAATTCTGAAAAGCCCAGTCTGATCTGATCAGTCAGCCGGTCAAGTCAAGTCACCTTTATTTATATAACGCTTTTTACGATGCAGATTGTGTCAAATCAGCTTTACTGTGATAGAGGGAACATAATTTTGGCTGTACAGAAGCTCTAGCAGAAAATTGTCATTAATTCCTCACCCTCATGTGGTTCTTCACCTGTAAGACCTTCGTTCATCTTCAGAACACAAATTAAGATATTGTTGATGAAATCCGATGGTTCAGTGAGTTTCTATTGACAGCAACAAAACACTTTCAGATGCCCAGAAAGATACTAAAACATATTTAAACAGTTCATGTGAGTACAGTGGTTCAACCTTAATATTATAAAGCCACGAGAATACTTTTTGTGCGCCAAAAACACAAAATAACGACTTTTCAACAATATCTAGTGATGGCCGATTTCAAAACACTGCTTCATGAAGCTTTAGGAATCTTTTGCTTTGATTCAATGATTCGGAGCGTCAAAGTCACGTGATTTCAGTACCGAGTTTCAGCTTTCGTAACGAGGCTTTGTTACGTCATAAGTGATTCAAAATTTCAATACTTCACGTGACTTTGGCAGTTTGATACGTGATCTGAACCACTGATTTGAAACAAAATATTCGTAAAGCTTCAAAACAGTGTTTTGAAATCGGCCATCACTAGATATTGTTGAAAAGTCATTATTTTGGGGGGGTTTTGGTGCACAAAAAGTATTCTCGTCACTTTATAATATTAAGGTTGCACCACTGTACTCACATGAACTGTTTTGAATATGTTTTAGTGTCTTTCTGTTCATCTGAAAGTGTTCATTATCTTCCTGTCAATAGAGACTCACTGAACCATTTTTGAATTTCATCAAAAATATCTTCATTTGTGTTCTGAAGATGAACGAAGGTCTTACGTGTGTAGAACGACATGAGGGTGAGGAATTAATGACAAAATGTTCATTTTTGGGTGAATTAACCCTTTAAGTAAGTTCAGCATGGATTCATTCCATTTATTAATGATTAATTTGCTTATTAATTTAGTTCATGTATCTATACAGCAGCTCTAGAGAAAACAGTGATGCCATCGTCCAGCTCAGTTTAGTTTGCGTACAATGGTGTCAATGCAGGCAGATCAAAAACATTGTTGTCCCCAACTAAGCAAGCCAGAGGCGACAGCGGCAAGGAACCCAAACTCCATCAGGTGACAAATGGAGAAAAAAAAAACACCTTGGGGATTCCCGTTATTGGCCAACCACTTAAAGTGTGTGTCAGAAATGTAACGCCCCTCATCATAATCAGGTTTCATCTCCCGAGGCAAAAAACTGTACACCAAAAGAGTAGAATGTCCAAATACACAGCATTCAAAAAACAGTAGGCGAAAACCAACTACTTCCACAGAGATTCTGAGCATTACGTAAATGTGAAATGATGTAGCTAAGTCACGGAAATAATGGCAAGACTACAAACGAAGGGGTTTTCTTTGGCATGGACTTTGTGCTTTGTAATTTTCCAGATTGTTTACATGCACAAACAGCTACATTACAACACTAGAGGAAAGGTAATAATATGTGCCCTTTAACGATAACCAGCATTCAATTATTAAATATTGGAATACTTTTTAGGTAGCCCAAAACAATGCCCAAATAGCTATTCGGACATTGCTTTTAAATTGGCATGCGCAGTCGATATGACATCACCCAAAAAGGATAGTCAGAGGCGGAGCAAATCATTTTGAAGAAAGATTTCAAAGACTCAGAAGTTACAAAGTTTGTGCATCACAGCACAGTCAATAACGTTCAGAGACAGTCAACATGCACTAAATTCCAAATAAGAAAAATTGCAAACCTACAGGATAGTGTCCACCCCCCCCTCAGCAGGAACACCAGCACTAACCTGTCGTAATCCTGGCAGATCTCCCCCACGGCTATCAAAGCTTTCAGATACTCGTTCGGCTGATATGGGTTGATGTAGTGCAGGGAACAGCTATTGCGAGGGTCCCCATTGGACGCCGTGAAGTCAATGGCAACCTAGAGAGATAATAGCATGACACAGTCTTGATGAAACTGCAAAATGCAGGAGAAAAATGTAATGGGTTACATAATCTGATCGCTCGTCAAATACGCTTTAGTTTTACGCCTGGAACAATAGTTGTCTCCATTGTAAAAAAAAAAAAAAATTGAAAGGAAATGTCTGGCAACAAAAAGCCAAGCAAGAGCTGTCTTTCCTAGGAAGCTACACAAAACCTGACTAAAACAGATCTGGAATCAAATGCCCATTTTTATAAATAATTAAAGTGCTTCAAATGGACAATATGTTCATTTTATTTGCTTAGAGGCATGCCGATTGTATAGTCATTCATCAAGCAGATGTTATAATCTAAAATGGCACAAAAGGCAACCATATGCTGATACAGAGATACAGCTCGCATCCCAGTAAACACTCGCTATATTATAGTTAACCACTTAAACGAAGTTCCTCTGCACCAAAACATTGACTCCAAAAGGCTTTCACTCCATGACATCTGATTATCTTTCATTTTACAACGGGAGAATACAGATATTTCAATAATGAATATTCAATTGGATTCATTAATAATCTTGGCCCGTTTTACAGCTCTAAAAGGGAGCATGAGGTGGGGGGCTTAAAACAGTTTGGATGAGGTATTAATTTGTTCTGTTGCCTCCAGCCGTGAAACAATCACATTCTTACTCAAAATAAACCTCAAGAGTAGCTGGTCAAAAAAAGTAACAAAACGTGAATAGGGATGAAATAACATTGTTTTAAGGATGATTAGCTATTTTTGCTGCCGACCAAGACAAAAAACAAAACAGGCATTTGACGTTTTGCACAAAATCATGTATAATCTACTATTAATGAGCAGCATTTGGGTGCTAGGAAGCAGTTACCAGTCCAGCACATCTGCCATAAATATCTACATGCTCGGTGGAGGACATGGGCAGTAAATGTGTGAAGGGTCTGGATCGCACTACGGTGCTAAATGTGGAGCGCACTGCTGTTCCCACTTACTGTGAAGTGTATTTGGCAGCCCCCCATGATGTAGTCCAGGAAGGAATAGACTCTGTGAAGCTGCAAAGTGAAGAATGGAGGGTGAGTCTCAGAAACCCTGCCACATTTTTCTGCAAAATTTCAGCTTCTGGATACATATCAAACACACACATGTGCTGTATATGAGATAAGAAGCAACTCACAAAAAAAAAGCAACTTACATAACATACAAAACATATGGTGGGCAAAATAATGGTCCCATGTTTTTTTTTTACCTTGGGATTCCATGAAGATATTATACCAAATGGCATTATAGAACTACTGTACCAATAGTTTCTGATTGGTTATTCACAGTGTTGGAGGTTACAATACAAGTAATCAAATTACTTTTTTCAAGTAACAAGTAACTTGAGTTGCTTTGTTTTCCCAATTACATCTCCTGTCCCCGTGTTGAGAGAAATGGGGAGGAAGAGGCAGAGGAGTTGTGTGTTCTGTGTAAACATGATGGTTATTGCAATTGCTGTTGAACTTCTCCTGCGTCCAATTCTTCTGCAATCCAGAACGGCAGCAAAGCTGAAAGGTTTGTTTGAGCTGCGCCCTCCATTATACGGGTGTGAATTTGCATTTCCTTCAGCCTGAGGCTCACTTGTAAAGGGCCTTTACGTTCACTTTTTTATTAAAAAGCAAACAAACAACAAGCTCAGCCCATGTGAGAAAGAGTAAGATTAACATAACACATTACTTTCCATAAAAAGTAACTAAGTAACAGTTACTTTTTTAGGGAGTAAGGCAATATTGTAATGCATTGTGTACTTTTAAAGGCCAGTTCACACCGCACCGACAAACGCCAACAAGCACGTTGGCCGTTGGATTTAGAATTCTATGATGAAAAACGGTCATGTTCACATTGCTCCAACAAACACCGACAAACGAGTCACAGAGAGTCAAGTCTGACCGGGAAAGATCCACAACTACATACGTTTAACCATGTTAACAATGCATTCAGGCAAGTTTAGTAGATTAATAATATAGTATCATATATATTTTCATTGTAAAATACTAACTTGAAATCCGAAGCGCTAGCCATCGATCTGATCCCTTGCGTTGGGGTTGTATAGCCTACACCGGTTTTTAAACTTTTTTTAGCGCGGCCCTCAAGTCCTATACAACTATTTGTAGCTAAACAAGCCTAAAATGAATTTATTTAAAACTAAACTTAGGTTAAACATGCGTTGTTCTCAAGCTTATACCTCTCTCTTTCGGCACGAATCCAAATATTTCCATTTCACAAAATATTTACGAATTTATATATATATATATATATATATATATATATATGTATATGTATATCCCGACTAAACATGTTCAGTCTAGTGAAAACAGACTCCGACCAACTCCAACAGACGCCGACAGGGGTATCACACCGATCCAACAAACTCCAACACACGAGTTTGTTGAGGTTTGTCGGTGCAGTGTGAATTGGCCTTAAATGTAACTTTCCCAAAAACTGGTTAAACAGCATAAATTCCTACTCTATTCTATACTAGTTTATGCTGGTTTGGTGCTGGTGATACTGGTGGAATAAGAAAGTCCTGCCATTTAAACTAGATGCCAACTATTGCCAATTCTATTGACAATTACATATTAAGAAATTAAATTTAACATTAAAAAGTCATTATTATTTTTTAAATGCAATTTATTTATTTTATTTTCGTTTATTTTCATCCATTTATTTCATCTGCATAACTATTCTGTGTGATTTCATTTATAAATGACGGGCAATAATATATTAAATATTATATATATATATATATATATATATATATATATATATATATATATATATATTATACACACACACACACACACACACAAGCAGGGAGCCCAGCAGCAACAGCAGCATTATGAACCTAATGTTGCCTAAAGTATTTTATTATTGAATTATTGTCAAACCATCAAATCTAATAGTTTGGCCAGTCGTTTGCTATTCCCCAAACTGAATGCAGTAGCTGTTAATGCATTAACAATAAAAAAAATTATGAGGTAAATTATTAATATATTAACATAATAAAAACCGAACACAATTCTCAATCTCGGTTGATAAATGTGAAAAGGACAATAAACAGACTTAAAAAGCTCTATAAATAAAAATCTTCCCTATGTGAATGTGCACAAACAAGACGAATGCATTAGCCTCTTCCCACCCCGCTAATGTCTTTAGGCTAAGCTTGATTGTCACACCCACCCACAACAATAATAACTCTGCTGTCTTTTCATTGACAGCCTGTTTGCCAGTATTGTGCAGTACAAGCTTTCCTAAAACAGGGAAGGCATATCTATTATGCTCTCTATGTATGCGCACAAACTGTCTGACTCTTACCTTGAGATCGCTTAGAATAACCAAACCAGAGTTCTTGTAGTTCTTCTTCTTCAGTTTGTATTTTGGATTGATGCAATCCCATGTGACCTTCAGGAACACAGGAAGAGATCAAAGAGGTGAGCTGAAAATTGAAGGTGGTACTGCAGCGAAGTCACTTTTCCCACACATGCAGAGGGGTTGTGACATTTCTTTAATCCATTCTAGTCCTCGGCAGGAAACAGCTATGACCAATATCAAACACCAATGTATGGCTGAAGGTCTCGCACTGACCTTGTTTCCTGAGGAAATCTTCTGCATTTCTTTGAAATTAGTGTAGAATTCACCAATGAAGTCGTGCTTTCCCCTCGAGTCATAGTCCCAGACTAAGCACTGCAGTTCACAGACAATTACAACCACTCATTAACTCATGTGTCTCTTATGTTTCCATGTTTAATGTTGGTTTTATTCTTGTCATTATTTCTCTGAAAGACATAGTTATACAATGCAATTTACTCACCCTCAAGCCATCCTAGGTGTATATGGCGGTACATATATAAAGGTGTCTTATTTCAGACAAACACAATCAGAGTTATAGTAAAAAATATTCTGTCTCTTCCAAGCTTTATAATGGGAGTGAATGGTACCTTATATTTCAGAGCCCAAAAAAGCACATCCATCCATCATAAAAGTAATCCATACGACTAGAAAGGGGTTAATAACGGCCTGCTTCAAACAAATAGCGTTTTTTTTTTTTTTACAAAAACCCATTGCTTCACTTCAAAAGTAACCCCCTGTAGCCGTATGGATTACTTTTATGATGGATGGATGCTCTTTTTGGGGCTTCAACAAACTCTGGCACCATTCAATCCTTTCACAAAGCTTGGAAGAGCCAGAATATTATTTAATATAACTCCGATTGTGTTCGACTGAAAGAGGAAAGTCAAATACACTTAGGATGGCTTGAGAATGAGGATGACCTAAAGGAATAGTTCACCTGAAAATGCTTGCTTTTATCATACCAAATGTGCGCGAATTTCTTAAGTGAAACCAAAATAGCTATTTAGCAGAACGTCCATGATTCTGTCAACACTGGCCAATCGATAATTACGAAGAAAAAGCACTTTAAATTCACCACAGAGGTAGTCTATGTATTTCCCAAGAATTCTGAAGACACATGATAGCTATATGTAATGAACAGATCCAATAAAAAAAAAAAAACACATTCACTCTTGTGCATGTGCAAGCTTTTCAGTGAAAAATGACTAAAATTCTCATCTATTCCTAAAACAAATCAATTTAATGTCCTCATAATATCTGGAAATTAGTGCAGGAGTCAAAAGCACCACTTTAATGGTGCATTTATAGTAACCAAACAGCCAGTGATCACAATATGCTTTTGTTGTAAGAAAAAGATCATCTTGGACATTCTGCAAAACATCTGTTTTTGTGCTGCACAGAAGTCAGAAAAGTTTAGAACAACATAGGTGACCCATTCCATTAATATTCACCTTTAACTTCCTTTCGTCATCACAGCTGCACAGAGAAATGAGAGACACCTTAAAGGGTTCCCACACAGGGTTCAGGTTGTTTTTAATCACCTGCAGAAAAAAAAAAAATCAATATCACTGTATAAACTAAAGAGGAATAATGAACAGCAAAAATAAATATTTTTATCCCATAGGATGGAACGGCTTACTTCTGTTCTGTGTACAAGCTGCTCTGTTCCATCGTCATTGATCCGGTAAATCTCCAAGAATGGATCTGACTTGCTGAAGAGATCCTATAGAGTCAAAAGATCATTTCAATAAAGTCTAAGCATTCAAAGGAGAACATCATGCAATGGACATTTTATTAAAGACCCCATGAATTTATGAATGCAATCTCTTCTGAATTAATGTGTTTTATTAATGTAGTTGGGTGAGGACAAAAAAAACGACCTGTACTTTTTAACAACCAATCAAGTGGTGCAGGGATATGTCAAAAAGACTAATTCGCCGCTGGTTCCCTTGAGATTTTCCTATGGGGTTTTATAATGGGGTTCAATTTACGAGTAAAATAAAGCCTGTGGTAAACTTTACTTGGAAGTTTTGTTCTACAATGTAAACTGCACACACTCACACCCCAAACTGTCTTATCTAGTGTGACGAGCAGGGCGGGTGAGAGGAAACGGCGCGAGGCCGGTGACGCGAGAGATAATGAGCGTCAGCTGCGCACTACACCGGTCTCGTATCTCTCACGGAGGAGCTCCGGAAGCATAAAGAGGAGCGACGACAGTGAAGGACGAGAGAGGACCAGGCCTGGAATTTATGTTGTGTTGTATTATGTTTGTGTGGGCGGCAGTTGCCGTGAGGAACTGCCACCCTTTTACTTTCGTCCAATGTAACACAGTTCTTAAGTACGGGAAGGAGGCGGGAAGGAGGCGGGAACCGGCGAACATTCAACGTAACTTTAATTATTAAATAAAATAAACAAACAATAAAACGAAAGTAAAAGGGCGGCAGCAACACAAACAAAATAAAACACAACATAAATTCCAGGCCTGGTCCTCTCTCGTCCTTCACTGTAGTCGCTCCTCTTTTATGCTTCCGGAGCTCCTCCGTGAGAGATACGAGACCGGTGCAGCACGCAGCTGACGCTCATTATCACTCGCGTCACCTGCCTCGCGCCGTTCCCTCATGGCTCTCGCCCGTCACATCTAGTTACTTACTTTTACATACGTTTTCAAAAATAAACATAACCGCTTCAAAATTCACGCATGCGTGCGAGCAGTTTATATTGTGGAACAAAACGTCAAAGTATCATTAAGTTATGTTTACCACAGGATTTATTTTACTCATGAATTGAAAAAAAAACCCCATTATAAATCTTTAGAAAACGAGAGATGAATTAGTCTTCCGGGTTTTTCCGTTTGCTACTTGCTATCAAAAAGATCTATAATACCCGGAAAAAGCTATCTATTTTGAATCATCTGAATGCTAGTTGCCTGTCCTTTAAAAACAGTCACTGGTATCAAATTCCTTCTGATAATATCATGAAATATTTATAATTTAAAGGGATAGTTCACACAAAAATGAAAATTGCGGCATCATTTGCTCACCCTCATGTCGTTCCAAACCAGTAAGACTTTGTTCATCTTCGGAACTCAATCTTTTTAATGAAATCTGAGCGATTTCTGATTTCTTTGACGCTTCAAAAAATTCTTAAAGAGATCCACATAAATTCCATATCCATATGAATTGAGCAGTTTAGTCCAAATTTTCTGAAGAGAGTCCATCACTTTATATATTCAACAGATTGAAATTAGGCTTTTATTCACATATAAAAGTTGTGATAAACGGAAGCTCAATCGTGTTTGCTTGACATGTGAGAACCAATGAGGTTCGATTGAGCTTTTGTTCACCGATCAATGTTTATATGTGAATAAAAGCGTAAATTCAATCTGTTTGTCGCATAAAAATTTGGACTAAACCGTTCGATTCATATGGATTAGTTTTACAATCTGTTTATGAACTTTTTCAAGCGTCAAAGTGTCAGCTGCATAGCGGTCTATGGAGGAACAGAAAGCTTTTAGTTTTCATCAAAAAGATCTTCATTTGTGTTCCGAAGATCTTACGGGTTTGGAACGACATGAGGGTGAGAAAATGACAGAATTTCATTTTTGGGTGAACTAACCATTTAAAGATGCTTTTAGTACCCATTGGCGTAGTTATGCCACCTACCAGCAAGGGCTAACTGATCTAACCATGCTAACCAGCCAAAACTTGACACCTATACTCGCTACTGCTAATTCTGCTCCATTTTCCCTGAAGACTGTAAATTCGACTCTGAAGGTTACCATTGTTCTGCAAATTTTCATGGGCAAAACCCAGTCATTTCAATAGAAATCATTTCTCCAAACAGATTCACCACAGGTTTAAAAGCACCTTCTTTCTTCATACAGTACATTGAAAATAGACTTTTTTGCCCACGATATATCACTAATGTGATCGCACCATAAATATATGAGTATTTTCATTCATTTCCATATTGATATAGAGTAAAAATCAGTAAAGGGATGTTCAATAACACACTTTCAGGTGGAATCATTAGTCACAGGAAAATGCATATTTCACGATTATTTTCCAGAGTGCTCATAGCTGCGGCAAATCAAATCAACAATATTGTCTGAAACAATCATTCAACATAAGGTTTCAGAATTGCAGCTCTCCGAAGAAGCCACCGAGGACTTTGTTCCTAAGTGTGTGCAGATGTGAGAGAGAGAGAGAGAACGAGGCACGGCGAGATAAAGGAATAGAGAGAGAGAAACGGGTAGAGCAAAGAACGAGCCATTTAATATCCCCATTTCTCGCTGCATTAGTGTGCGACATCTCCACGGGGACGCTGAAAGAGGAGGTGCCCCCACTATCTGGTTGTCAAGGTAACATCTTGCCAGCGGTTTGAGTGAAGACTGATTTAGACAAGTGATTTGTCTGTTGTTCGCATTTATCACACGCATCGCACCTCTGAAATCTGTCATTGCGTTTGCGAAGTTCACTATGGACCGATGACGATTCCCAGCTGTTCATTATTCCTGGAAGACATTTAAGGCCGCCAGACTCCAACGAGACAAGATCTTTAATGGCATTTTCCTTTAGCAGACGGCTAAACGCACAGATTAAAGGTTAATTCCGTGCTTGACTTTTATGATCTGATGAAAAATAGTGCTATCAATGTCCTCTGAAAAAGACAAAATGCCTGCTAAGAACCCCATGTGAAGGAACGGCGCCAAATGAAGCATTAAAATTCACAGAGAAATCGCCCAGCGAAGAGTCTTTGACAAATGTCACATAACCCAGAGCGACTTTTCGATTCAAAATACATTAGAGCCATCTTCATAAAGAGAAATGGCATTCGCATCAAAGGCGCAGACGTCTCCAGAATGTGTCACTTGCAGAAACTGTCATGAAGTCCAATATAGCTTCATTTGCTAATGTGTCCATTTTGTTGAAATCACATCAGAGAATGCCAAAGTTATCTGAACAGACAGATCCTGTCCAAAGATAGCAGCACTGCCATTATTCTGCCTAGCCGTTTATTAGACTCCATCCATCCTCTCGCTATCATATCCGGACCAGGATGGAGCCAGCTTTTTTGAGGAAGAGTGTGAAGAAGAAACACTAATCAGCTCACGTAATGCAGCCAATGTGAAGGATGCGAAACACTCCCATATTAATGATTGTAATTCTTAACAAGTACTTGTAATCTATTGAAGAATAATTATCAGACCTGAAGGTAAAAATGTGAGCTGCAACACAAACAGTAATTACAAGAGGCGGGACAGTAAAATCCACCCTCCCTGAAAAAAGCACATTAATATGGTGAGTTGTTGAGCATGTCAGAGATTGCTTGAAATGAATTTTATTGCCTTTTGGAATTTGCCACCATTAGCCTTTCAGAATTAGCCTGGTTAATGTTCTGATGGGCAGGCGGACAAGTTCGTAGTTAGGACGGAAATAAATTAGTGATGTGACCGCGTAGCCTCTGCTTTCATGCATATGCAATGTGCAAAGAATGTAGCAGCAGAAATAAACACGATTTACTGCATCGGCATATGTATTTTACCAAGAGAAACCCTGCCTTAGAGGGATAGTTCACTCAAAAATGAAAATTGTCATTATTTACTCATCCTCAAGTTTTTGCAAATCTTTCTTCCGTTCAATACAAAAGAAGATATTCAACTGTCTGCTTATCAACATTCTTCAAAATATCTTCAACGGAAGAAAGAAACTCATACAGGTTTGGAACAACATGAGGGTGAGTGAGGCCCCGATCAGACAGAACGTGTTTTTTGCAGTGAGAGGCGCTTTTTTTTTTATCGTTTTCTATTGGCGGTGAGCGTTCTGCGTGCGGTTTATGCGTCCCGGATGCCTCGCGTTTTTGCAGCCATCCATCTTTCTATCTATCTATCCATCCATCCATCCATCCATCTATCCATCTATCTATTCATCCATCTATCATCCTTCCATACATCTATCTATCTATATAGCCATCCCTCTTTCTATCTATCTATCCATCCATCCACCCATCTATCATCCTTCCATACATCTATCTATATAGCCATCCATCCATCCATCCATCTATCTATCAATCTATTCATCCATCTATCATCCTTCCATACATCTATCTATCTATATAGCCATCCATCTATCTATCTATCTATCTATCTATCTATCTATCTATCTATCTATCCATCCATCCATCCATCCATCATCCGTCCATCTATCTATATAGCCATCCATCCATCCATCCATCCATCCATCTATCTATTCATCCATCTATCATCCTTCCATACATCTATCTATCTATATAGCCATCCATCCATCCATCCATCTATCTATCTATCTATCTATCTATTCATCCATCTATCATCCTTCCATACATCTATCTATCTATATAGCCATCCATCTATCTATCTATCTATCCATCCATCCATCCATCATCCGTCCATCCATCTATATAGCCATCTATCTATCTATCTATCTAGCCATCCATCCATCCATCTATATAACCATCCATCCATCCATCTATCATCCGTCCATCCATCTATCATCTGTCCATCTATCATCCTTCCATCTAACATCCGTCCATCCATCCATCCATCCATCCATCCATCCATCCATCCATCTATCTATCTAGAGAAACCCTGCCTTAAAGGGATAGTTCACTCAAAAATGAAAATTGTCATTATTTACTCACCCTCAAGTTTTTGCAAATCTTTCTTCCCTTGAACACAAAAGAAGATATTCAACTGTCTGCTTACCAACATTCTTCAAAATATCTTCAACTGAAGAAAGACAGAACGTGTTTTTTGCAGTGAGAGGCGCTTTTTTTTTATCGTTTTCTATTGGCAGTGAGCATTCTGCGTGCGGTTTATGCGTCCCGGATGCTTCGCGTTTTTGCAGGAGCGCTCGCAATGCCTGAAATTGACAAAAAAGCAACTCCGAGCAGAAAAGTGCCTGACGTCATTCGCGTTTTTTTCCATTGTCCAATCGAATGAATGGAGAGACGGGCTTGCCGTCGTGCTGACGTACATTTAAGTTTCAGCTAATATGAGTTTAACAGAAAACCAGAACGATTCAGTGGTTGTCTAGCAACATAAATGCTCTTTTTTTTAAAAATCAACAAAAGAAGGCAGTGCGGTGCGCCTCGTGTTTTCAGATCTGAAAGACACATTCAGTGTGATCGGGGCCTAAATGAATCATTTTTGGGTGAACTATCCCTTTAACAAAATTGAGATGACATGACAAGCACATGTGCATTTTTAAGTTTCTACAACACAGGTGTCAAACATACGGCCCACAAAGGTGTCCAATCCGGCCCGGGGGATGATTTGAACAATAATAAAAAACTGTTATGCATGGTCCACTGGCAATAAATCTGAACGGTTATTAGTTTCATTTTGGCCAGTATCTATTCTGGATAACTGCTTTGCGATCATTTCCCAAACTGCCATTTGTGTGGAAATATTACGAAGTCTGTAAACAGGGCGTTAACACAGCCACATGCTGAATACAGACGCAAAGAGAACAGACACGCCAGCAGAGCAAATACTGTACCAGGCTAAGCTCACGGTTTGTGAAATATAGAAAGAAAAATATAAATATTGAATTGGGTTTTATATGAATGTAACGGTCTTCAGAAACTCTTTGTGTACAGCGGTAAACAAGGAAACTGCTGTTCCGCAAGCGCCACCTACTGTTAAAGAGTGAATTGACCGGTTACAATTAAACAGTTACTGTTGCTGTTGTCCAACAAGTCATGCGCTGTCGCGCCACACATCATGTTCTCACGAAGTGAAAAATACATCACGGAGCAAAGAGGACACTGACAACACGTCGACAGACATATGAAAGTTTCATATTTAATATATTGTAATTTTTTAAAGAAGTTTAAACAATAAATAGCATCTAGTGTCTCTTTAATGTGTCGTGACAGATCGCTGTAGCTCCTCGTGAACTGATCATCTCTTCATACAAGTTCATTTATAGCATCAAATAAACATGAATGAACATCAGAAGGAATGTTGTTTCAAGCGCAGAAAGACATGAGTTCAAGTTCACCAACGTTAATCTGCTTTGTCAGACAAAATGGCAGATTCGGGGTTATGATTGGTCAGATCGCCTGTCAATCAAACTGTTTGCGAAGGGTCAAATTCAAAAAGCTATAAAAAAGTCAGACCATGCCGTTTTTTTTTTTTAAATCTTTAAATTATACAATCTAATTTAAATCAAAAACAATTGCTCATGCTCAAAATGCAGTGGTGCATGTATACCAAATGGCGACACATATTTTTTGTTGAAGGCAGTTTGGCCCGTTTTTGGCCCCGTTTTTAAATGCCAATAACACTTTCTTTCCGTGGTATTATAATTTCAGGGATGAAAAAAATTATTTTACAGACATAACTGAAACGCAGGACATTACGGGTCCCCAATTTCGGGACTGTCCCGCAAAATGCGGGACGGGTGGTCAGCCTAGTAACACCCCTGTGCGGCTCTCAATCTTCCTGGATTAGCTACATTCCTCTCAACTAAAGCAGATTTTAAGAATAGGGAGGAGGAATGTTGTTCCAGCACCAGCAAAAGATGTTCATCCAGGAACACGTCCTAGTTGGCAAAATTACAGTCAGCCAATGGTTTGCGTGGGAGCTTTGGCTTACTGTATAAGCGTCTCCAATCAGAATCACAGCCTGTGCTTTCTGTCATGGCACACATGCCAAATAGCATTTCTGTCTCACTGTAAAAAAAAAAAAATGAATAGACAATATATTGATTTCACCACCTAATGTGGGGTTGAGGGGATGTGAAGCTTGAGTGAGCTATCGATTTGCTGTTTTCCTTCATTACTTGAGATGTATGAATTCATGAAAGCCAGATTTACAAAGGGTTGAGGAATGAACAAAAAAGCTGCGTTTTGAAGATAACCGCCGAGCACAAATGTCGCCCCAGGCTAAGAGGAAGAGAACGGCAGCATATAAAAGAGGGAGGGAGAGTAGGAGAACCAGATGAGATGAGTACTGAGAGTAGGACGAGGGGTGCAGAGGCGTTTGTGTGCTGTGCGGCAGCGCAGCGGGAAGTGCAGACACCTGCAGAACTACAGGGCACGGAGAGAGCTGCGCCGTGGGCCGCGCTGTGTGGGAGAGGCTGTTTGCACACCGAGAGTCAGCCAGCCACCCTACGCTCCCTCAGCGCTTCAGCTCCGTCAGCCCTCGCTATTCACAGAGCTTCCATTCTCATTAGGAAACCTCAGCTGAATGAATAGTGTTTCAAACATTATGCCAAAAAAGAGAGTGGGGTTTTATGAAGCCATAATAGCCCTAATGGCTCTTAACGGGGTTGAAATGGAGAACCCAAAACATTAAAAGTGAGTTGAAAGGTTCTTTGGCAGCTGCGATAATTGGTTTCAAAGGGTCAAAAATCACTGCTTTACAAACACAGAATATAATTTCCTGTCACTAATGTCAAAAGCACACTGAGTGTAAACTCGGGAGTTGTTTATGCTTGAAAATCTGTTTTTTGATGGAAAAAGAAAAACATCAATCCTTACCTTATCATCTAATTTCTTGGCACAGAAGGAAAGCTCCAGGTAACCGTTGTTCCCAGAAATTTCTTCTGCGTGAATCTTGGGAAATAAGAAAGGGATTAGCTGAGACAAAGCCAACATACTGTTATTGTTTGTACTCTATTTGTGGACACCCAGACTCCACGTCCATATGTGCTTTTTAAACGTTTTATTTCAGAACCAGCCTATCTATACACTTAACAGCTACTACTGAACTCCGGCAGACGAAGACGAGTACCTCTCCGAGGTTAACACAGGGATACACACACGTCTAAGTGAAACGAGACTGGACACTGAACTGAAGTCAGGCAGGAACTAATATACACAGAGATGATTAAGAAAGGATGCACAGCTGTGATAATGAGTCAGTGTCCATGGTGACTGATGAGCGGCGGCAACTTAGAGCGAAGGAACACATGTGACGAGTGAAAACCAAAACAAAACAGAACATGCCTGTGACTGTGTGGCTCATTCATTCAGAAACAAGAGCAGTTAAAGCCTACATAAGTTATCGTTTTTATTTTTGTTGAACTTTTATTAGACTAAAAGGAGAGCTACTTAATGTTATTTTTAAAATGAGAGAAATCCCTGCTTATTCTGAATTTTTCCAGAATGCAGTTTCACTTTTTTCCATCTGCAGAACAAAATGAATAGCCTAAAAAACAAATGACTTGCAATGTTAACGTATGAAATAGTATAAAAGAAACATCAAAAAGAAGATGTTGAAGAAGATACAAAAATAAGAATGAATGATGTTTGACAGGGAATGCATCTCCACATCATAGTTGCCATATATTAAACATGTTTAATAAAATCTTTGTGAGGATGACTGGCATCTATAATCCGTCCATCTATCGTCCTTCCATCCATCCATCCATCCATCCATCCATCCATCCATCCATCTATCTATCATCCTTCCATCCATCAGTCCATCCATCCATCCATCCATCCATCTATCATCCGTCCATCCATTCAGGCATCTATCTATCCATCCATCCATCTATCATCCGTCCATCCATTCAGGCATCTATCTATCTATCCATCCATCTATCATCCTTCCATCCATCAATCCATCAATCATCCGTCCATCCATCCAGCCATCTATCCATCTATCTATCAATCTATCTATCTATCTAGCCATCCATCCATCCATCTATATAGCCATCCATCTATCTATGTATCCATCCATCCATCCATCCATCCATCTACATAGCCATCCATCTAACTATCATCCTTCCATCCATCAATCCATGCATCCATCCATCTATCATCCATCCGTCCATCCATCCAGGAATCTATCTATCTATCGATCAACCCATCCATCCATCCATCCATCTATCTATCTATCTGTTCCATCTATCCGTCTGTCCCTCCATGCATCTGTCTGTCTGCCCACGTAGCCAGGATGTCAGTCCGTCGATCTAGGCGATCCATAAATCCATCCGCCCATCCCATCTATAAATCCGTCTGTCAATTCAACCAACTGCCCTTCTCATCATCTGCCCAGCCCAGCTGATTAATTTATCCATTCATCCATCCGCCCATCCCATCTATTCTTCTTTCTGTCCGTCCTTTTGTCCAGCACATCCATCTGTCTGTCTGCCAGGCCCAGATGTTTCTGTCTATACATCTAAAAACTCTAAACTAAAGAGAAGCTGGAGGCACTTGTTCAAAAGTCATGTGTGTAAATGTTCAAAACTTGCTTTTTCTGGAAATGTTTTACTGCATAATTTAATGTGAACAACACTGATTAAGGAAGCCATTTACGGAGTTGTCTTTGACCTCTGTTAGTTTGTTTGATAAGAAAAGAAGGGTGAAATGCTGAAATTGTCCCATTTTGTCTCACTTCAGATCAAAATGTGATTTCGTCAGCAAAAAAAAACTACAACCAGAGTGTAATCCAATGAGGAGGTCCAGCAAAAACCGTCGTTGCTGTACGTATTGCAACATGAAAAGGCCATTAGTCTGTAACGTGGTCAGGAGAAACTGAGTTAAAACTGATGAGAAAGCAGAGAATCAACACCTATGATAAGGATGTGGTATTACGTTTTGTCTTACGAATGAACCTTTTCTGCCTGCAACAGAAACATGCAAAAATAGCTTGGGAGTATCAATTTTTTCAAGATTTTTATTTTATTTTTTTGCATGTGTGGCTTGTTTGAATAGAGTTGAACTACGTGTGATATTGTAATTGAAATACTACTTTCACATACTGAAATTGATATTTTACACCATGTGAGCAGATACTGTAAGAATATCCAGGGCCCGTCTACAACCAGTACAATAAGATATAACTGTGTTATATGATATGAGCTCAGCAAACAGCAGAATTTATGTTGGAGGTCAAACCACCCGCACTGCAACCCAAACTACACAGAGTTATATTAAAAGTCCTTACACAGGTTAGACCTTATTCCTGAAACCTGATGACTTTTAATGCGCCGTTGTTATAGAGATTCCCCATTATCTATCTCTCAGCCATCACTTGTACTCGCGGTTTCACTCAACTGTATCAAGACATGTTTTAAAGTGACATTTCATTCCAGAAGTAATAGGGAAAAAATCACTCATTTTGTAATGTCCAGTCATCCTCAGAGTATAGCGATGAGCAACGTGGGCAGGATTTGGCATTTAGTTGGCACTTGAAAAAAAAAAAGAGGGTGGTCCTACAGACACTCGTGAGTGACAACTCGATGCAATACTGTGCATTGTATAGGGGTGAATGTAGGTGCCAACAACCCACCCATAGTGAAGGCCCGTTCACACCAAGGATGATAATTATAATGATAACTATAGACTGTAAAGTTTTAATAATCATTCTAGTTGAATGAGAATAGGGAAGTCCACAACACAACGATAATGACACTATCAGGGCTGGGTAGGTTACTTTTAAAATGTATTTCACTACAGATTACAAAATACATGCTTTAAAAAGTCATTTGTAACGTATTTCGTTACATTACTCAAGTTTAGTAACTTAATCTAAATACTTTAGAATACTTTGGAATACGAATAAGTGTGGAACAAACACAAAAAAGGTAATTGCAAGTTTTTATCTCACAGTTCTGACTTTTTTCCTCAGAATTGTGTGATATAAAGTTGCAATTGTGAGTTATAAAGTCAGAATTATAAGATATAATCTCGCAATATTGAGAAAAGTCAAAAATATGAGATATAAACTCACAATATTGAGAAAAGTCAGAATTATGAGATATAAACTCACAATATTGAGAAAAGTCAGAATTATGAGATATAAACTGACAATATTGAGAAAAGTCAGAATTATGAGATATAAACTCACATACTAAATTCACAATTGCAAAAAAAAAGGTCAGTATTGCAAGTTTATTGTAACGGCCTCGCTTGCGGTGGGTGCACGGAAGCACGGAGACTCAGGACAGAAGGGATATTTACACGATTTATTTAAACAGAACAGAATTACAAAGACCGATTAAGCGGGACATGAAACGTTACTCTACATTCAACGAAGAACAAGGACAGGACTGACACAGAGGGAATTTATACAGACTGGCACAAGAGGATAATGAGTGAAAACACAGGTGACAGGCATAAGACTAACAAGACACAGCTGGTGACAATGAACTGATAACGAGACGAGCACATGGCAGGGCAAAACAAAGATCACATGACTAAACAGAACTAAATGAAAACAAGGAACATGTGACAAGACAGGACTGGGGAACAGAATAAACAAATGAACAGAAACACGATTAAGACATTAAACAGACACGATCATGACAGTACTCCCCCCTCCCGGAAGGCGCGACCTCGCGCCGTGAAGGAACAGATTCGGGAGGGGGGGGTGGGCACCCTGGAGGCCGTGGTCAGGCCTAGACAGTTCAGGTGGCCTCCAGGGTGTCTCCTGGACCTCCTGGGGGTCAGGCGGCCATGGCGGAGTCCAGGGCCGTGTCACGGCAGATGCAAGGGGGTCAGGCGGCCATGGCGGAGTCCAGGGCCGTGTCACGGCAGATGCGAGGGGGTCAGGCGGCCATGGCGGAGTCCCCCATATCAGCGGGCTGGGTGGCTGAGGAACAGTCACAGGCCCCGGCGGAGGAAGGTCTGGGAGGTCTGGGAGGTCTGGGAGGTCTGGGAGGTCTGGCTCTGGCGGGTCAGGAAGCCCAGGCGGCTCTGGCGGGTCAGGGAGCCCAGGAGGCTCTGGCGGGTCAGGGAGCCCAGGAGGCTCTGGCGGGTCAGGGAGCCCAGGGAAATCTGGGAGCTCAGGGTCTGTGAGCTCAGGAGGAAGGTCTGGGAGCTCAGGTGGAGGAAAGTCTGGGAGCTCAGGTGGAGGAAAGTCTGGGAGCTCAGGTGGAGGAAAGTCTGGGAGCTCAGGTGGAGGAAAGTCTGGGAGCTCAGGTGGAGGAAAGTCTAGGAGCTCAGGAGGCTCGGGCCAGTCGGGGAGCTCGGGCCAGTCGGGGAGCTCGGGCCAGTCGGGGAGCTCGGGCCAGTCGGGGAGCTCGGGCCAGTCGGGGAGCTCGGGCCAGTCGGGGAGCTCGGGCCAGTCGGGGAGCTCGGGCCAGTCGGGGAGCTCGGGCCAGTCGGGGAGCTCGGGCCAGTCGGGGAGCTCGGGCCAGTCGGGGAGCTCGGGCCAGTCGGGGAGCTCGGGCCAGTCGGGGAGCTCGGGCCAGTCGGGGAGCTCGGGCCAGTCGGGGAGCTCGGGCCAGTCGGGGAGCTCGGGCCAGTCGGGGAGCTCGGGCCAGTCGGGGAGCTCGGGCCAGTCGGGGAGCTCGGGCCAGTCGGGGAGCTCGGGCCAGTCGGGGAGCTCGGGCCAGTCGGGGAGCTCGGGCCAGTCGGGGAGCTCGGGCCAGTCGGGGAGCTCGGGCCAGTCGGGGAGCTCGGGCCAGTCGGGGAGCTCGGGCCAGTCAGGGAGCTCTGGAGGTTCAGGGAGCTCTGGAGGTTCAGGGAGCTCTGGAGGTTCAGGGAGCTCTGGAGGTTCAGGGAGCTCTGGAGGTTCAGGGAGCTCTGGAGGTTCAGGGAGCTCTGGAGGTTCAGGGAGCTCTGGAGGTTCAGGGAGCTCTGGAGGTTCAGGGAGCTCTGGAGGTTCAGGGAGCTCTGGAGGTTCAGGGAGCTCTGGAGGTTCAGGGAGCTCTGGAGGTTCAGGGAGCTCTGGAGGTTCAGGGAGCTCTGGAGGTTCAGGGAGCTCTGGAGGTTCAGGGAGCTCTGGAGGTTCAGGGAGCTCTGGAGGTTCAGGGAGCTCTGGAGGTTCAGGGAGCTCTGGAGGTTCTGGGAGCTCTGGAGGCTCTGGGAGCTCTGGAGGCTCTGGGAACTCAGGCGGCTCAGGGAACTCAGGCGGCTCAGGGAACTCAGGCGGCTCAGGGAACTCAGGCGGCTCAGGGAACTCAGGCGGCTCAGGGAACTCAGGCGGCTCAGGGAACTCAGGCGGCTCAGGGAACTCAGGCGGCTCAGGGAACTCAGGCGGCTCAGGGAACTCAGGCGGCTCAGGGAACTCAGGCGGCTCAGGGAACTCAGGCGGCTCAGGGAACTCAGGCGGCTCAGGGAACTCAGGCGGCTCAGGGAACTCAGGCGGCTCAGGGAACTCAGGCGGCTCAGGGAACTCAGGCGGCTCAGGGAACTCAGGCGGCTCAGGGAACTCAGGCGGCTCAGGGAACTCAGGCGGCACAGGATAGTGCTCGCGGGCGGCGGTCCGAAACACGGCTGGGTTGAGGATGGTGTCATATTGCAGCGTGTGATGGTGCGGATCGAGGGGATCAGGAAGCTCCTCCTCCTCGTCCGAGAACGGGTTAGGCGACCAGACAGGAAACACACCGCTGCAGAGATATGCGGGGGGACTCGGAGAAGGCAGGGCTGGCGGAGCGGGTGTTTTGGATGAGACTGGACGGAGATCACATTCCTCAACCACGAACTCAGAACCGTTTAGCTCTAGAATTAAATTAACTAATTCAGCTAGTGTGTAATTGCACATCGGTTCGTTCGGGCGAATCATATTTTCATCCAGTCCCAACCAAAACACGGTGTTAAGGGAAGCATCCGACCAGCCCACCAGATGAGAGAACTCCACGAATTCCCCCACATACCTCTCCAGCGGGCGTCCCCGCTGCCGGATGCTCCAGAGATGGCTTTCGGGAGAGACATCCATGATGTTTTGCCTCTTGTTGTGGGTTCGTTGTTCTGTAACGGCCTCGCTTGCGGTGGGTGCACGGAAGCACGGAGACTCAGGACAGAAGGGATATTTACACGATTTATTTAAACAGAACAGAATTACAAAGACCGATTAAGCGGGACATGAAACGTTACTCTACATTCAACGAAGAACAAGGACAGGACTGACACAGAGGGAATTTATACAGACTGGCACAAGAGGATAATGAGTGAAAACACAGGTGACAGGCATAAGACTAACAAGACACAGCTGGTGACAATGAACTGATAACGAGACGAGCACATGGCAGGGCAAAACAAAGATCACATGACTAAACAGAACTAAATGAAAACAAGGAACATGTGACAAGACAGGACTGGGGAACAGAATAAACAAATGAACAGAAACACGATTAAGACATTAAACAGACACGATCATGACATTTATATCTCCCAATTCTGACTTTATAACTTGAAATTGTGAGTTTAAATCTCGCAATTCTGAGAAAAAGAAGTCAGAATTGTGAAATGCAAACTCACAATTGTGAGGGGAATAAACAAATTGTGAGAAAAAGATGCAGTGACGAGTGAATTATAAAATGACTCACAAACAACTATCACAAAACATGAAAACGGTCGTGGATCATCAGGTCATGACAGGACAGTTAAGTTGACAGTTGGGCAATGTTTATTTATAAATTCAGTCATTTTGTCTTGTTCAGGACAGTATTAAATAAAAATAACAGAATTTTTATGATCCCTCTTAAAAGTATTAAAATGTTGATGAAACTTAACTCCGCTTTTTCAGACTGTCAGAGTCAGAGAATCACCAATCACTGTTTAAATGACATTAAAACTCAAAGTAATCACTTTGGTAATCTAAAACACTTTTCAGATGTAACTGTAATCTGATTACCACCCATTTAAAATGTAACTGTAATGAAATACAGTTACTCAAATTTTGTATTTTAAATACGTAACTAAGTTACTTGTATTTCGTTACTCCCCAACCCTGGACACTATATGTAAGGGATAATGTACATGCAGCAGGTTGTTATCGCAGAATAAACCCCGACAGGATGATCAGGTCTTGCATCACCCTGATGGGGTTTATTCCAGGATAACAACCTGCTGGATGTACATTATCCCGCTTATTACATGGCCACTTGTCACATAAGTAAACAATTAGACGTGAAATATTGACTTGAGTACTTTATTGGGTCTTTAAACGCAACGCTTCCGAGGAGAAAGCAGTTGCTGGAAAGTTCAAGTGGACACGGTACAGTCATACCACTTATTACACAGCTTTTTGCCGCATAAATAAATATGGGATAAAATTGATTTGAGATGAAACTGTTTTAAAATCATACCTGTGTGTTGTCTTATAATCCATTAAAGTGTACAAAACAGTCGTCACAAAATGGCAGCAGCTGCGTTTTAAATAACTGTACACAAAATATTTGATTTGAGTTTTAATATTTTATTAGCTCACCAAATGCAAAACTCCCATGAGGAAAAAACGTTCCAAGCAAGTGTAAAGTGTCGACTTCAGTTACATGGATGAGCCTGTGTTATCAGTTTTAACTGGTGTCGTGAGAAATCAAGTCCGCCCCACAGGAATAGGGTCTCCTTTAGGACCCAGGCAGTTATGCCTGATCAAAAGTTGTTATCACGGTAGCTTATCTCTAATTATAACCTATTTAACTATTGTATGATGTTTATTACATTAAGTGCACAAACAACATGCTTGAAATATGAAATGAATGCCTATGCATTGCATAATAAAACAAACTGGAAACACAACTATGCCTAACAATCACAATATCACAGATGTACATTTACAGAGTAATCCACTAGTTTGTAGAGGAGGGTAAAAATGACCATTTTCACCTGAGATTTGGAGCCAAATTAGAGGGGTGTAAAAATGACTTTAGAAAGACGGCAGCATCATTATTTTATTTTTACACAGAGATTGGTAGGTCTATTATTAAAATCTGTTGGCTTTAGCAATCTTTGTTTCATTATATGCCAACAGGGAAAGTTTAAAAATGGCGTGTTAAAAATTTTGGTTTTTGCCTCAAGTTTGCATGTCTATAACTCAATAAGTATTAAAGATATATTAATATCCTTTTAGATTCTGGTTCTTAACAAACATTTCCTTTGGTGTCTTCATTTTAAAGGCCCTCGATGGTTCAATCCCAGAGATATGGAGATCTTAAAGCGGCTGCATGAGTAAATTGTACACATTTTAAGTGGTCAAAAACCAAATGTGGGTCACTTTGCATACTTTTTTCTTTTAAAGAGGAATGTCTGAAGAACAACTAGTTTAAACTAGAAATGTATCTTATTTCTTTCTATCAAAATAACTGCAACTCTCTGAGTACTAAAAATCCACTGAAAAAGGTTAAGTTGAGGCACCTTAACTTGCTCTCAAATGTGTATTTATAAGAATCTATATTAGAATCAGTTTTAGGGATATTTGGAAGATGGGATTTTGTTCATTTTAACAGCCTCTGAAGCTACCAAGAGTTCAAATACATAGTATCATAACTACACATTACTGCATAGACGTCCCTATGTCTATGAGATTGAATCAAATAGGGCCTTGAATGAAGAACAACAATCAAAAATTACATCAAGACATATATAACACATATAAAGACATGTAAACTTCAGAAAAAGGTTTGTTTTTGTCACTCAGAGGTTGTATTCAATGCTTTGATAGAAGGAAACAAGACATATTTCTAGTTTCAGTGTTAATTGTTCTTCAGACATCCTTATTTAAACACAATAACTATCAGCTGTTTAAAAAGTTACCTACAATTGGTTCCTGACCACTGAAAACGGATAATATTTGATAATTTGAACATGAAGCTGCTTTGAGATCCCCATATCTATGGGACTGAACTATATAGGGCCTTGAAAATGAAGTTTCTAAAAGAAAAGCTTATTAAGTATGAGAATCTAGAAGGATATTAAGATATCTTGAATACTTTTGCAGGCACGCAAACTTTGGAAAAGGTATATTTTTGGCACTCAGACAGGTGCTATTCATATGAAAACCAAGAGATACATTTCTGGTTTCAACATTGTTTGTTCTCCAGATATTCCTCTTTCAAAGAAAAAAGCATCAGCTGTATACAAAGTGACCCACATTTGGTTTTGACCACTGAAAATGTATACAATTTACCAATTCACTCATAGAGCCGCATTCTCCATATCTCTGGGACTGAACCATCGAGGGCCTTTAAAATGAAGACACCAAAAGAAATGTTTGTTAAGAACCAGAATCTAAAAGGATATTAAGATATCTTTAATACTTCTTGAGTTATAGACATGCAAACTTGAGACAAAAAACACAAGCAGTGCTTTTTTTGCCATTTTTAAACTTTCCCTGTTGGCATATAATGAAACAAAGATTGCTAAAGTCAACAGATTTAAATAATAGACCTACCAATCTCTGTGTAAAAATAAAAGAATGATGCTGCCGTCTTCCTAAAGTCATTTTTACACCCCTCTAATTTGGCTCCAAATCTCAGCTGAAAATGGTCATTTTGACTCCCTCTACAAAACGTGGATTACTCAGTAAATACACATCTGTGCTATTTAATATTTGGGCTTTTTTTATCACTATTCATGCTAGTCTTTCTACAGAAGAAATATTAAAACTAAAAATTTGAGCCGAGGGCCTCTGGTTGAGTTGACTAAAAAACAGTAAGAACTAAGGCTTGATTTCACAACCTATAGCTTCACTTATATACAAGTATAAACCATGTAATTTAAAAGACATTAATGGTCATTATAAAAGATTTTAAATGATATAAATCATAATGGGATTTTGAAGGAACCGTAATCAGGCGCTAAAAATAATACCCATTAAAAGTCAGTTTAACCAACGGATCACTCTGGGTCCTAAAGGAGACCCGATTCCTGGGGGGACTCGATTTCTCACCTCACCGGTGAGATAACAAAACACAGAGCCATGTACTTTCACAGTGATTTTTTTTTCGGCTGATATCACACGCATTATCATGTGTTGGTGTGTATGCTAACACAGTTATCGATGTAGATATCATTGGTGTGAACAAGCCTTTACAGACCTGCTTCTAAGAGAGAGATAGTGATTGATTTTTTCTAATTGAACACATTGATTTGGACACCTCTGTGTCAAACAGCGGTGATTGTCAAATGGTGAGTCGCTCTGGCAAACAAATGTCTTGTGTCTCCGGTAAAGTAACTCGAATTATCTTGTTGTTATTCTGTAAACAAAATGAAAATGCCTTCGCAGATGCTAAAATTAGGTAAAGCCAGATGAAACTTCTACCACGAGAGCTCTTTCGGTGAATGTGTAAATGTGAACAGCAGCAATTAAATATAAAATGTTTCAACTCACTGTGATAGTGGATTTTCCAGCATATTTTCCATATTTCAGCAACAGAGGTTTCACCATCTTTTTTTGGGCCACTATCTATGGAACAGATTAAAATGTTTTAAAGTCACCATGAAATCAAAATGGACAATTATTGTTTTCAATGGAATATTGCAGTAGTTATTATAAATGATTTATCCAACTTTTTTTTAAATTCTTGTTTCCTTATAATGTTTAATAAGAATAACTTCCATCTCTTCTCTGTTTACTGGCGTGAGGGCGGGACGACCTGTCACTCACATGAGATCGACCAATAGCAAACCACAACCATCAAATCAATTCACCATGACCAAAATCAAGTCCCTCGTGATCATTTATTTGGATTGTCAGAGGAAGTCGTTATCTTTATCCACCCACTCCATTTTTAATAATCCCCATAAATCATAAACCGTCTCTCTAAAAGAGCGGTTCCCCTACTCTTACATATAAGCCCCGCCCATGACTGCTGACAGACTCTGTCCTATTGGCTTAGCTCCTCCCACTATGTTTATCTCCTTGCCAGTGGAATTAACAGCAGCATCAAGTAAGAAATGTATTCTATAGTGATTTTCTGTTTTTCTTTTGTTGTTTTTAGTCATATTAACAGCATGTATAGCAGTAGGTTTACGCTGCTGTCACTTTAATCTACACATGCGATTTCTTTCCTTGCTATTTACGTTCACAAACACAACCGACTGTGTTTATGTAAACTTTGTGTGTTTTTGACCTAACCTTGAGTGTATTTGGCAGTTAACATGTAATAACACGTGTCAAAGAAATCAGGACGCACCGTCTGACATCCAGCTTTCTGTGCGTGTGCTTCAGATGCGTGCGCTCAGAAAACCAGACGTTTAAACTGATATGGCTTTAAAACACTCCGATAATTAACTTTCATGATGACGAAGAACTACAATGTCACGTGAGCATGACCGTGCTAGAAATGATAATCAAAACCAAACAGATATTTTGCTAGTTTTCGGCAGAGTATCCGAGGAACGAGTTGTAAAGGCTCTGCCCTCTTCTGGAAAGCGGGGCGGGGAACAGCAGCCTTATTTGCATTTAAAGACACATGCACGAAAACAGCATGTTTTTCTTTCTACTGAAAAATGGGCATTTACAACATGGTATAATAGAGTCCCGCACATGACATGCAAGAAAAAAAAGTAAATAATGTGCACGATTTATAAATTGAGGGCACGAAATAGCAAATCGTGCGCACAATTTAGCAAATTTTTTCCTGCATGTCATGTACGGGGCTCTGTATATAATAAATGATCTGTGGGGTGTTTTGAGCTGAAACTTCACAGACACCAGAGACTTATATATGACCCTGGACCACAAAACTAGTCATAAGTAGCATGGATATATTTGAAGCAATAGCCAATAATACTTTGTATGGGTCAAAATGATCGATTTCTCTTTTATTCCAAAAATCTTTAGGATATTAAGTAAAGATCCATGAAGATATTTTGTAATTTTCCTACAATAAATATATTTTTGTGAGTGGATATGCATTGCTAAGGACTTGGACAACTTTAAAGGCAATTTTCTCAATATTTATTTACTTATTTTTGCACCCTCAGATTCCAGATTTTCAAATATTGTCCTATCCTAACAAACCATCCATCAATGGAAAGATTATTTATCAGCTTTCAGATAACGTATAAATGTTAGTTTCAAAAAAATGACCCTTATGACTGGTTTTGTGGTCCAGGTCACATCTTGTAAAAAGGGGCATAATAGGTCCCCTTTAATTTGCGGATTTCCAATAGATCCCCCGCAGAACTTTCCACTCCCAACGGTGCTTTTCTGGGATTGTGGTCTCACACTAATTTGCCCTATTTAATCAATCTGGTGTATTTTAGCAATATTAAATCAAATGTACAGGAAAAGTGACATCACCTGTCCAAGCGTGCATTCCACACCACCCAGGAAGTCGTCATCGCGCGTTCCAATACTGTGCGTTCCGTGGATGTCGTAGACTTCGAAGCGCAGTTTCTGTACTTCCTCAAAGTAGTAGTCAAACATTAAGACTTTAGCAAAGACCGGATTCAGGTTACTCTTGATCACCTCAGTACGGTCCAGCTGAAACACAGAACAACAAATCAGTCAACAGTTTCAGAAAACTGACTCAATGGAAGCATCTGGCTTCTCCACGTTATCAACAGTCAGATCACAGGCTGTGATGTTTATTCGTCTGTTTGTGCGCCGTCCCCGGATAAAGTCAAAGAAACGTCGGCAGCGGGGATGAAGGCCTCATGAGTCTGATTGTTGAGCGCTTCCAAACATGCAGCTGCGATGATCATGGCCTTGCTCTCCACAAAACGCATTTGTTCTCGTTTCTCATTCATCAGCTGTCTCTCTCCTCACCTCCCCCTGCTATGCTATTGTTCACTGGTGCACGTCAATAACAAACAGAGCAAATACAATCATTTCTGAATTAAAACCTCACTGAGGCAATTAGCAGTAGGAGTTAATGCATCATTCTCCGAGATATTAAGGATCGTTAAGTTTAGAGATGCAATCTGTCAATACAGAAGGCATTGAACGAGACAAGCAATTGGGCTTTACTTTCCAATATACCAAAGCAAAGGCTGAAGGAACAAAAAATGGAAGTTCACAAAAGAGAAAAGGTGATAGAAGCAAGTTAAGCTCATTGGGCCTTGTTTTCGGTGTATTCTTGCATTTCGGAAATTTGAGTAGAAGAGCAACAAGGGAAAAGATTTGGGGTGTAACTATAGTATTGCTACATTTTTCAGAATGTGACAATGGTTGTTCAGCCGTTTTGATAATTATGGAAGCTTGTTTCCGCCACTAAATAAAAAAAGTAATTGCGACTTTTTATCTCATAATTCTGACTTTTTTTCTCACAATTGTGAGTTATAAAGTCAGAACTGTGAGCTATAAACTCACAATTGCGGGATATAAGTTCGCGATTCTGACTATTTTTCTCGCAATTGACCCTTCGCAAACAGTTTGATTGACAGGCGATCTGACCAATCATAACCCAGAATTTGTCTGACAAAGCAGTCAGGGGAGTTAGTAGATTAACGTTGGTGAACTTGAACTTGAAAAATTGTGTGTACTCACGTCTTTCTGCGCTTGAAACAACATTCCTTCTGATGTTCATTCATGTTTATTTGATGCTATAAATGAACTAGTATGAAGAGATGATCGGTTCACGAGGAGCTACAGCGATCTGTCACCACACATTAAAGAGACACTATACGCTATTTATTGTTGAAACTTCTTTAAAAAATTACAATATTAAATATTTCATATGTCTGTCGACACGTTGTCAGTGTCCTCTTTGCTCCGGGATGTATTTTTCACTGCATGAAAAGATGATGTGTGGCATATGGCTTGTCGGACATAGCAACAGTAACTAAAGGGGGCGGGTCTTTGCGCAATTCTGACTTCTTTTCTCAGAATTCTGAAAAATTCGCAATTATCGAGTATTATCAGTCATAACGTCCAATTCTGATGAAAATTCTCAGAATTGTTAGTTTATATCTCACAATCCTGACTTTACAACTTGCAGTTGCGTCAGAATTGTGAGATAAAAAGTCGCACTTACCTTTTTGTATTTTTTATTCAGGGGCGATAACAAGCTTCCATAGATAGTTCCTCTATTAGGCCCCGATCACACTGAACGTGTTTTTCAGGTCTGAAAACACGAGGCACATCGCACTGTCCTTTTTTGTTGATTTTAGAAACCACTGAATCAGCTGTCCTGTCAAGCGCTCTTTGGTTTGCTGTTAAACTGTCATATTTGCAGAACAGAAAAATGTACGTTGCAAGCAAAGTGTGCAAAGAACTTTAAACATTCGTCAGCACGACGGAATGCCCGTTTCTCCATTCATTCGATTGGACGATGGAAAAAAACGCGAATGACGAGTTGCTTTTTTTTTCAACTTCAGGCGCTCTGAGCGCTTCTGCAAAAACACGAGGCGCATAAACAGCATGCAGAACGCTCACAGCCAATAGAAAACAATTAAATAAAGGAGCCTCTCACTGCAAAAATCGCGTTCGGTCTGACCGGGGCCTTATAAATCTTTTTTTTCTTCTTCTTTTTGCAACGAGTATCTGTTTAGCATGAAAAAATGTTGCTTTGCAGAATGGTTCGCGTAAATGAACCTATTCAAATAAATAATCCATCAATTCACTGGAGCCCCTGCATAGAAGTGCTGATGTTTATCACTGTTTTTGACACAGTTTTCTGCTTTTACTAATCACATTTAATGTAAATGTTTCCCAAATGTATCACTGTTATTGTGCAAGCGGCTAAAAAGGGGATTTTGCCTCCTTAAACAGCATCAAAGTAGTTTCTTACTTGTTGTTGTTGTTGTTGTTGCTCTTTGTTAGTAGCTTAGTGTAGCTGACTGCTTTGTTAAAAATGGATGGTCTGTTTATGAAAATTTGCGGAAAACTACAGTTTCAAAGTAGCATCCAAACACGCTGACTGACACTATTTCTAAAAAGGTCATTTGTTATTGTCACACAAATGGGGAAAATAACCATTTAAAATCAGCATGTGAGGTAATCAGTCATACACTAAATCAGATTAACAGTGTCAAACTCTAATGTGTCTGTATAGCATATATCAAGCCGGGAATGACCCTCCTCCATCAGCCCATGTTTGACAGAGTCCTTCTCAGCAAATACATACAGCTTCACATATAAAATATTCAGCCCTTCAATCTACTATGCATGTGCCCTTGAACTGAGGTGTACTCTCACATAGCGCTAGTGGTAGTAAATCAAAGTAAAGTAGCTGGTATGGGAAGAATCTTAATAAACCATTATGCGTCTAGGCCATAATTCATTCAAAAATCAAAAGAAGGAAATAAGACATTGGATTCAGCATAAAGAAATGAGATGTTTTCATGAGAATTAGGTGCATTTCCCCATTTGTTCAACTAGTGCAAACTAGTTGCGTTAATTGAATTAAGTATAAGCTTATAAGCTTAACGGACATTTTATCAAGTTGTTCTTTACTTGTTTTGTTTTTTCACATTTACTTAAGCCATTTAAGTTTTGTCAACTGAATTCTCTTTGTGATCTGAGGAAGTGTATTGTGGTTTGAATAAAGCTTTGTTTGACTCTTTGTTTGACCATTTTATTTCCTGCCTTCTGTCAGTATAACTCCAACAACTATACAGAGTATAAAACTGCAATGGTCTTATTTATTATTTTTTTTTTTTTTAAAAAGTAACTGATGCCAAAATTCTACATGAAGTCTATATTAGAATTTAGTGAGTCTATATTTATATTATTGATTTAGTTAGGTCACTTTGTATAAGCCGTCTGTTTAATGTGTCTCTTCCTTTGAAACCACAAATAACTGTAATTTCTTGTTGCATCAATTGACCCTTCGCAAAGACCCGCCCCCTTTAGTTACTGTTGCTATGTCCGACAAGTCATGCGCTCTCACGCCACACATCATGTTCTCACGAAGTGAAAAATACATCGCGGAGCAAAGAGGACACTGACAACACGTCGACAGACATATGAAACAGTTTCATATTTAATATATTGTAATTTTTTAAAGAAGTTTAAACAATAAATAGCGTATAGTGTCTCTTTAATGTGTCGTGACAGATCGCTGTAGCTCCTCGCGAACCGATCATCTCTTCATACTAGTTCGTTTATAGCAGGAATGTTGTTTCAGACGTGAGTACACACAATTTTTGGAGTTCAAGTTCACCAACGTTAATCTACTAACTCCCCTGACTGCTTTTTCGGACAAAATGATGGATTCGGGGTTATGATTGGTCAGATCGCCTGTCAATCAAACTGTTTGCGAAGAGTCAATTGAAAGAGAGTTATAATAATATAAATGAAGTTCCAGGTGCACAACCAAAGGGAACACCAATCACTAAAATGGTTCGAAAAGGTTTAGATAAATCAACATGAATTTATGAAGTCAACTTATGTGACATTCTCCCAAAATGTTTAGTTGTATTGATAATTCAACATTAAAGATCGCTTTGAAAAATGAGTGAATCCAACTAAAGAAAGATAACTGCAGAAATGGAGGATATGAGTGAATGGCTCCGCCTCAAAAACCTTTTGCCCCGCCTGTTTTTTGTTTTGTTTCTTGACAAAATGGCACTCAACAAATTAACTCGGGTTTTCTGAGTAACAAAGGCATAGCATGCAAACAGTACAGATTACTAAATTGTTTTAAGTAAATTCAACAAATTCTTGGACATTAAGTAAAGTTAACTAAAAAAAGGTTCGTTAGAACAACTGTTAGGTTTCACAATTACATGTAATACCTTTAATTTATGCTCATTTAAATTTAAAAAATGTCACAATGCAAAAAAACTGAATAGTCCTAATTAATTTCAATGTCACCTCATAGAAAACATGCATGTTTTAGTGAGATTCACATAGAGACAATATAAAGATATTTTATAGCACTGTTTAGATTTAAAATACTATTATCTCCTGGGATGTGCAGTTCTGGAGGAATATTGCTAATATTACTTTTTTTGAGGAGTATCTTGGATGTAGAGCATGACATTGAGAAACTAGAAACTGTCCAATAACCTCTTGACTAGATTACTGCAATACTGCGCTGGAATGGTTTCTGAATCCCTATATAGGCTATAGCTAGTTCATATTGCAACTAGAGTCTCTGCTATCACTCCAAACACCCAACTGCCTCCTGCGGCTCCTCCAATCACAGGAAAGCAGACCTCTTATCAATTCCAAGTACATCTGCTGCTGGAAAACCATTTTGTTACAGAACTCCCCAGTAACGGAACGGCCACTCTGCCAACATACATAAATCAGACACATTCCCAATACTGAAGTCTAGGTTGAAAACTCTATTTTTCAATATTGTTTCCTGGGTCAACTCACGACACGTACAGAGCCAAAAGTGGATTGCGTGCCACAGAGAGTCTGAAATTAAATTATGATATTGTCAACCTTCCAATTAACTTGTTTACTCGAGTTATGAGGTGAGATGAGGTGAAGCGACAGGATTTCTAGTTCAAGCTTTTATCACTTTCCACCGTTTGCTCACTGCGAGTTTAGACGTATCGCCTCATAAAAAGCTTCGAATAATCAAATAGGTGCCGAACTTCTGTTTAGTTTAGCGGAACAAATCTCCAAATACATGAAGAAACCAATAGGAACGACTTTTGAGGCTATCTTATTGTCAACGTGGAGAACATTACAGAGAGTTATAAAGGGGCTGTTAAATGAGCCGGTGTTTGTCTCTTTACCCCTTACGGTGCTCTATGATGTTTGAGTAGTGAAGAGAAGCAGTCACAGAGAGGAAGTGATGTATGTAGCCTAAGAGTGTTGTAAAGAGATTACACAGCAGGTTCTTGAGGGTCTCAGTGCAACAGAATATTATGCTAAATTTACACCTTGAGAGAGTAAGTGAAAGAGAGCGCAAAGAGAGATATGAGTAGGCTTAGCTCCCACTCATTTTTAGCTCTTGATTTGCATAATAATGGCACTTCCCATTGATAGGTGCTGCATGAGCAGATAGTCGAACACCTAATGGCTGAAGAACATCAGAGAAGCACTCAGTGCAACATAGAGGCAAAAATCCACATGGACAGAATCAGTTGTGAAGAGTTGCAACAGCTACATATGAATATGCCAACCCAGGCTCATTGGAAATATTTCTGCAAAATGATATTATGCTGCTCACGTTTCAAGATACTCTCAATGAGAAATGTTTAAAAGCATGTACAGTTTTTAACCAAAACTGAGGTAACTACGGTGGCCGAGAGAGCTCAAAGCGCTGCAAATAAGAAAACACATGCAAATAAAAAAAGCACATGCAAATAAAAAAAACACATGCAAATAAAAAAAAAACATGATCATCAGTTTGACAACACATGTGCTGCAAATCCTCACAACACATGCAAACACAAAAACGCGCTGCATATACAAAAACGTTTTTTTTAAAAAAAAAAAAAAATTATTTGCATGTGCTTTTTTTTATTTGCATGTGTTTTCTTATTTGCAGCGCTTTGAGCTCTCTCGGCCACCGTAGGTAACACTTTATTTTAGGGTCCTTTAACTAGTTGCTTATTAGCATGCATATTACTTGAAAAATTGACTATTTATTAGTGCTTATTAAGCACAAATTAATGCCTTATTCTGCATGACATTATTCTACATTCTTAATCCTACCCAATAGCCAAACTTAACAACTACCTTAGTAACTATTAATAAAGAGTAAATTAAGCATTTATTAATGGAAAAGTCATAGTTAATAGTTTATGTGTGTTCCCTATACTAAAGTGTTACCAAAACTGATTTACGAGAATCTGGCAAATTTTTATCAAATTAGTTGTTGTACGTATAATGGCGGTTCGGAAATTAAATGTTCAGTGACTGGTGACTGGTACCATCACAGAGAGGCACAAAATCACTCTCCAGAACATTCTCCTTCACTGCTCCCTGCTGGTGGAATGATCTCCCTACTTTCATCAGGAACGCAGATTCCCTGGCAATATTCAAGAGACAGCTGAAAACTCACCTCTTCCGTGAACACTTAATCCCCTCATAAAAAAAAAAAAAAAAAAAAAAAACCCTATCCTTCCCCCTTTTTCCCTTCCTACTCTAGCTTATGGTACTGAGCAATGTATGAAACTTGTATTGTGAGCACGTCCTGTGTTATTTGCCAATTCATGAAGAATCGCTTGTTTGTTTTCCTCACTTGTAAGTCGCTTTGGATAAAAGCGTCTGCTAAATGACTAAATGTAAATGTAAATGTGTCGCGTAAACTCGCACTCGGAAATCACAGCTTTGACTAGAGTGATATAAACTGTTTATCGCTATCGACTAAAAACTGAACACTTTTTATGCGTTTTGACCGTTCATGTACTCGTCAGCTGTGTTTTGGGGGCTTCAAAGCGGGTTTCAAAGTGCAAGCTTTTGAAAGCGATACCGCTATCGTCTCCGTGTAAACTACAAAAAAGCGAATTAGTGAAAACGGTGAAGTCATGCACGTGCATATTACGTGATCTGTCTATAGGCACGTAGTGTTTCTTTACAAAGTGACATCGCCATCTACTGGCCTGGCAGCAAAATACAGCATTTTTATAGTGGATTTTTTGACGACGTCTTCGTCTGTACGCGAAAAAACCAAAGAAAAAAAATTTCCGTTTGGTATATCATTGTGGTGTAAATATATCCTAAGATACTATATCATACACATTTTCACTACTTGGTATGTTTATTTAAATGTTTTTGTCATGAATTCGGTCCGTTGTCCTCCATTTACTTGCCACCAGAGGTCGCCCTCCAATATAGTGGACTCTATGCACCATACTACATTTCCCAGAAGTCCCGTACCTTGGTGCTGATTACTGCCCAGCTGCAGTCAATCTAGTGGACTATTTAAGTTAACTCCCCGCCTATGTTATTGGCCAAGTCTTGTTTAACCCATAGTGACATTTCCAAGCATTCATACCCGTCTAGTCTGCCTGGTTTTGATTCTGCCTGTCTCCTCGTCTGTTGATGTTTACCTGCCTGCCTTTTGACCTTTTGCCTGGATTTTTACTACGAGCCTGCCTGTTCCCTGCCACTTCTGTTTGCTGTCTGATTGACCATTGCCTGTTTGACCACGTTTTGTTAATAAAGCTCGCATTTGGATCTCACCCCGCTGTCTCGTCATTACAGTTTTAAACCATTGCACGATGTGATGTGTTTCTATGCCTCACTCTTTATAATTTGTTCAAATTCACATTTATATAAAAGTGTTTTAGCAATTTTAAACCACTGAATATTTTCTTTCAGCTCCCATGTTTCTCTAATCAGCTATTTTATGTAGACCACACAAAGTTCCTCTGAAAGTTAAAATAATTATAATAATAATAATAAAAATAAAGATTTTTTTCCTTTTATTTAACATTTAGTATTATTATTATTATTTTAATTAGAAAAAAATCAATAAATTTTATAATTAAAATTAAAATTAAATTTGTGAGTTATATAAGGCATGTTTGTTAAATGAAAACTATAAAAGGAACACAATTAGATTTAAAACGGGCTTCTCATGTGATTTCTCAAACTTCCATTTAAAGCCCTGTCCTCTTCCGTATTTATCTGAATACAGATATAGATATAAATAATTTTGTGATTGTTACAGATACAGATATTGGCTCTGCTGCACACCCCTAATGCTAACAACTCCTTGGCAATCACCCAGAACACCCTAGCACTGTGGCAGTTTTGCAGAATTTTGAATAGGCATTTTCAGGCAGAATATCTGAAAATCTATTTTTGTTTTACACTGGAGAATTTCTTGACTCAATTTTGAACTCCAGTTTTTCTGTGGTGCAGTGCATGAACACAATGAGTTGATATTTTCTGTCATAAGTAATGTTAAAAACAGTGTCTTTTTGAATCCAGTAACATTGCTTTCATTCCCACATCAGTCTTTTGCCAAGGACTGCATTTGGAAGATGCTTAATGCTTAAGAGTCTATGATTGGATCATTATTGCAGTGATTACTATGTTTCTAGAATTTTACATGTTAGAAACATAATAAGATACAAGATCTTGACCAAATAAGATGTTATTTCCATCAAGAGGTGCATCAATTTTTGGTCAAGATCTTGTATTGACAATGCAAGAGTCGAGCACTCTGTAAAGTCTCCTTCGGCACATCCCGAAGTCTTTCAATGAATTTAAGGTCTGGACTGAGAGGTGCCATTTCATGTGCTAAAGTGACTTTACATGCTCTCTCCCAACCGTTCTTTCACAATTTGAGCCTGATGAATTTTGGCTTTGTCATCCTGGAATACGGTCGAAATATGATTGAAAAGCTACACACTCCATCAAAAAACATGTGACATGCTAGAAACATAATAATCACTGCAATAATGTTCAAATAGACTCTGAAGCATTTGCCTATTTAAATCCAAACAGTGGCTTTTTTATATATATATATATATATATATATATATATATAAAACAAAAGCAGATTTGGTAAGCTTTTTACAAACCACTTGAAATAACAAAACTGCCTAATGTGCTCGCTATGATTTAAAAGGATACATTTTACAAAATGGGTCAATGGTGAACATATCTGTTGCTCTGAACATTCAGCGATTGTAGAGCAGCATCTGCTTAGAGTTTCATGCTGTGACGATTCGTATCCTCAATGCTTGCATGAGGACATTAAAGCCTAATGTTTAACTTATCATATTCTGGCCATTCTGATAATATGATCATGGATCAATGTAATGTGTTCCAGTTCATTAAGAAGTCATGGGATCTAATGGGAATAACATGGGAATATGAATAGGATGGGATTGAGAGCGTGGAATATGTGAAGCCGGGCCTCCTCTAAGCAAAATGAGACTATATTGACACATCCTAGACATGTATGCCAAGATCCCTGAAAATGGCTGGCAGACATTCAAGACAGAAAATGTAGACTAATGGTGATGGCAGGAAAACAGCATTGCATGTATGTTTTGCACTGACTTTGGCAAAAAGCCTATGTCTAATATTAGTTTTTTCTGCTCCCGTGAAAAGCAATCTGGAATGTGTAAAAGCCAGTGTCATGGAAAAGATCAAAATCATTAATTACATAAATACCACTGCTCTTTGACTGAAATGACAAGTGTAAAACCATGCAAATGATATTCAAAGTGAGTCTATGTTTTGTCTGTGTGTGCGGTATAATAATGGCAGTGACACTTCTACTACACTGTAAAAAGAATTGTTGGTTTAACTTAAAAAATGTAAGTTAACTGGTTGCCTTAAAATTTTGAGTTCATTGAAATTAAAAATTTGAGTTAATACAATGAAGATGTTTGGTTTAATCAACAGAAACTCAAAATATTGTGTTATCTGAACCACATTAATTATTGCAGTTGATTTGACAAAAGAAAAAATGTTGTGTTTATGAAAATACATTTTACAGTGTATGGCAGTCTATATATTCTGAAAGCATTCTATAACTCTGTCATAAGTTTGAGAGACTGTACAGTACTGTGCAAAAGTTTTAGGCAGGTGTGAAAAAATGCTGTAAAGTAAGAATGCTTTCAAAAATAGACATGTTAATAGTTTATATTTATCAATTAACAAAATGCAAAGTGAGTGAACAGAAGAAAAATCTACATCAAATCAATATTTGGTGTGACCACCCTTTGCCTTCAAAACAGCATCAATTCTTCTAGGTACACTTGCACACAGTTTTTGAAGGAACTCGGCAGGTAGGTTGGCCCAAACATCTTGGAGAACTAACCACAGTTCCTCTGTGGATTTAGGCAGCCTCAGTTGCTTCTCTCTCTTCATGTAATCCCAGACAGACTCGATGATGTTGAGATCAGGGCTCTGTGGGGGCCATACCATCACTTCCAGGACTCCTTGTTCTTCTTTACACTGAAGATAGTTCTTAATGACTTTCGCTGTATGTTTGGGGTCGTTGTCATGCTGCAGAATAAATTTGGGGCCAATCAGATGCCTCCCTGATGGTATTGCATGATGGATAAGTATCTGCCTGTACTTCTCAGCATTGAGGATACCATTAATTCTGACCAAATCCCCAACTCCATTTGCAGAAATGCAGCCCCAAACTTGCAAGGAACCTCCACCATGCTTCACTGTTGCGTGCAGACACTCATTCGTGTACCGCTCTCCAGCCCTTCGGCGAACAAACTGCCTTCTGCTACAGCCAAATATTTCAAATTTTGACTCATCAGTCCAGAGCACCTGCTGCCATTTTTCTGCACCCCAGTTCCTGTGTTTTCGTGCATAGTTGAGTCGCTTGGCCTTGTTTCCACGTCGGAGGTATGGCTTTTTGGCCGCAAGTCTTCCATGAAGGCCACTTCTGACCAGACTTCTCCGGACAGTAGATGGGTGTACCAGGGTCCCACTGTTTTCTGCCAATTCTGAGCTAATGGCACTGCTCGACATCTTCCGATTGCGAAGGGAAGTAAGCATGATGTGTCTTTCATCTGCTGCAGTAAGTTTCCTTGGCCGACCACTGCGTCTACGGTCCTCAACGTTGCCTGTTTCTTTGTGCTTCTTCAAAAGAGCTTGGACAGCACATCTGGAAACCCCTGTCTGCCTTGAAATTTCTGCCTGGGAGAGACCTTGCTGATGCAGTATAACTACCTTGTGTCTTGTTGCTGTGCTCAGTCTTGCCATGGTGTATGACTTTTGACAGTAAACTGTCTTCAGCAACCTCACCTTGTTAGCTGAGTTTGGCTGTTCCTCACCCAGTTTTATTCCTCCTACACAGCTGTTTCTGTTTCAGTTAATGATTGTGTTTCAACCTACATATTGAATTGATGATCATTAGCACCTGTTTGGTATAATTGTTTAATCATACACCTAACTATATGCCTACAAAATCCCTGACTTTGTGCAAGTTTACCTTGAAGAATTGATGCTGTTTTGAAGGTAAAGGGTGGTCACACCAAATATGGATTTGATTTAGATTTTTCTTCTGTTCACTCACTTTGCATTTTGTTAATTGATAAATATAATCTATTACCAAGTTTATTTTTGAAAGCATTCTTACTTTACAGCATTTTTTCACACCTGCCTAAAACTTTTGCACAGTACTGTATATTGTCATTTTGTGAATAAACCAAGAAAGGTTGTCAAATATGCATATTCTATGCTCAATAACTTTGCAATACATGTCAACATTTTTTTAAAGTTTTAGTAGACTGTTAGATGTTAGGGTTCAGGTTAGTTGAATCAGTTGACATGTAATTGCAAAGAATTTCTGTTGGAGGAGCATCAAAATAAAGTGTTAGCAGATATTAAGCAGACAGTCTACTAATACTCTAATGAAATGTAGTTGCAAAGTTACTTATAGGTAATAGAACGTCTAAAGTAGACTATCAAAATAAACATATTATAGAAAAATGTTCATACAATGAGCCAGTGATGTCGAATGTTGTCCACTGTTGTTTTGGACTCCACTGACTTTAACTGTATGGACAGAAACAGCTAAAATAAAGATCTTTTATGTGTGTTCCACAGAACAAAGAAAGTCATACAGGTTTGTTACAACATGACGGTGAGTAAAAATGACAGTGTTTTCATTTTGGGGTGAACTATCCCTTTAAGACGCTGTTCATCCACTGACTCACCAGCACTATCATCAGCATAACCACTACAAACACTTCACAACGAAAACTAATCATGTTCACAATTATGCATCTTGAACCATCAAAACTTGCTGCTGTAGTCTGACTTAATCATTTGCACACAGTGTGAAGAAAATGCATTTAGTGTTATGATTGTCTTATCCACACGGCTGCGGAGCATGACATTTTTTTCCTCGCTACACGGCTCATCTTTGTGTACCACAGCTCTCAATGTGTGACTGAAATGTGATACAGAAAGCTGAACATTTTTGAGATGTAAAAAAGACAACCACTGCAAAGAGTCACTTAATCTCAAATGGACAAAGCAACAGTTTTCATTGTCAACTGTTCTTCTTCATTATTCAATCTAGATCTTTGCCAGCACATGGAGATATGCATGAAAATAGTGCAAAGTGTCCGATTAGGTCCGACAAAGATATTCAACTCATGTTGATGTCAAACAAATCTTGGCAAACGAAGCCAGCAATGATTCTCAACAATGGCTTTTTCATTTTCATTTTCCTATTTTATGTGTCCCTGATTTAAAATGGAATCTTTTAAATGGAACGAATGCTGCAGCTGAAGCAGGATGGCATCTCTCACTTTGTTCACTGTGATGTTGAACACGACACAGTTGTTGGAATAATGGGGCCAGGATTAAGATTTCATCCTTCAGCCTGACACATTGCAGTAGACAGCTTCGCGGCGCTGTCTTCAGAACCACTGCTGTGGCTCCAGATATTTTTTTCTTACAGTGACTGCTTTGATATGGAAAAAACACCAGAGTGGTCTCTCTCCTTGCTTCAAGCGCCCTTTCCTGCTGTGCGACAATTCCCTGCCTAGATTCATTCCAAAAACTTTGAACAGCCCAGTCAACCTTCATAATCAAACCCTACTATCAGAATGTAAATAAAAAAAAGTCCTGTCATTCATATGCTTAATATCATATGATATACATATAAGACAAAAACTTATACAGAGGCTTTTTTTTTTGCTCCTATATTTTGAGTTGTGGTGTCATGGTCTGGTTCAGAAGAAGATGAATAAAAGGTTCAAACAGGTTTCCATAAACAAAAGGTCCTTTAATAAAACAAACTCAAATAATCCAAATGAGAGAAGGCAATGTAATAGCGTGTCTGCACACAAACAATACCAGACAACAACTGTTTGCAAAGGAGGAACTCAAATACACATGGTGATTGAACTCAAATGATGAACAGGTGAGGACTCGTTAATCAGAAACCATAGTAGCAAACGAGGAGTGGGAAATTGGAAAAAAGGAAAACAGGTAGTAGATAGAAACAACTGAAAAAAAAAAAAAAAAAAAAAATAGGCCGTTTGTGACATAACGCCCCCTGCTGGAAAGGCACAACTTTGCGCCATAACAGTCTGATTGCAGAGGAAAGAAGATGGCTCTGGAGGTGCGAGAGGAGCTGGCGAAGTCCTGGAAACAGGCAGAAATGTTAGCTGGAGAGACCAGGGAGGATTAGACAGTGGAAGTGCCCAAGGAGGAGTGGCCGGTGGAAGTGCCCATGGCTGAGTGTATGGCCAGCAAGAGCACAGCGGGAGGGAGCCAGGAAGAGAGTGACCCATGGTAGAACTGATGGAGGGAGGAGCCAATGTAGAAATTTGAGCCCGACCGACTGTGGTGACACAAGGAGATGGTGAGTCCCAGGAGAAGTCCGATGGGCTGAGAAACCCGGTGACATCGGAGACTGAGGCGGAGTCCTGGTGATGAGTGGCCGAAGTGGAACCTGGGGCCTGGTGGACTGAGGTGACGCAGGTGTGAGTGAGTAACCCGGGCCTGAGGGTTAGAGGAGCCCGCCGGAGTCATAGGGGAGGAGGGCTGGAGTATAGCAGACAGCACGGACAAGGGATTGCGGTGAAGACGGTGAGGTGAAGCATTGAAGGGACGACGGTCCCGGGCGGAGCCGAGAGGGTGAGGAGCCAGGGTGAAGCCATTTGGTCTGCGATCTAAGGTGAAGCTCATTTCATTTATTCATTTGGCAGACGCTTTTATCCATAGCGACTAACAAGGGGTGCAATTAGGGGTTAGGTGCCTTGCTAAAGGGCACCTTAGTCATGGTATCGAAGGTGGAGAGAGTGCTGTTCATTTACAATCCCCACCTTCAATTCCTGCCAGCGTGAGAATCGAACCAGCAACCTTCAGGTTACAAGCCAGACTCCCTCACCATTAGGCCATGACTACCCGAGGGACAGACTCAGAGGGACAACTCCTCAGAAGGAGTTGGAGCAAGGGAATCCCCATATCACGGTGGAGCACGGCAGAGCCACTGGATGAACTGAAGGGATGAGGGGAGCCAGTGGAGGCAGGGTCGAAGAAATGGCTGGCTCCGATGGAATAAAAAGAAGAGGAATATTGGGTGCCGAGACAGACTTGGAAAGGGACAAGGATGGTAGTGTAGGGTACTGTGTTGGATGGGGATTTGAATGATGAAAATGACGTTTCACTGATTGGTGGAATTTCAAATGGCAGCAGAGGTTCATGAGTGGGAAATGGGGTGGGAAGCATTACCTCTGCACTCCATTCTTTAAGCCAATCATTCTCCTCCAGCTCCACGGGCACTAATGTGATGCCGGATCACACACCTGATCAGCCAGGACCTCAGGCTTCTCTTCCCGGACAGATGAGGCTGCTGGCTCAGGCTGCGTAGCAGGCATTGGCTGGGTCTCTCGGTCTGCTGTGGGCCCTGGCTCCATCTCAGCAGTGAGGGTGGGCACTGGGTCTGGCTCTGGGTGGTGATGGATGGTAAGTGGAGCTGGACGCTGGTGGTGGGATCCTCTTCTACCTTGCCCACAGTAAAAGAAGATCCTTCCACCCAGTAGAATCTTTCCATCCAGTAGGTGTTTCCTCTCTGCATCACCTTCCGGCTCTCGTCGTCAAGTCTGACCCAGAATCCCTCCATGAGCATAATGTCGAGGTAGGTGGCACGTGACCCATTTGAGATCGAATTATTGCTATAAATTACGGACATATCATCTGAGAATTTTGCTTTATTTCCAGATTCAATCATAAGCTTGTTCTTCCAGCATGTAAGCGCATGCGCACTCTTAAAAACGGTGCTTTAAATCTCTTGACAAACTAAAACACATAAATTACGTTTGTATATATTTGAAATAAAGGATAGATTGTAATGAATGTCAGCTTGCTTATTTTGCTCAAGATGAGGATTTATTAAGTCCACATGCTTCTAACCACAGCTTGACAGCTGTCGTTCCAACCACGCAACTCTGCGATGCTATTTTGAATGTTCGTTGGAACTATGGGAACTTTCAGGAAACAGTGACTCGTTGAATAATGCTGATAACGATGAAACGTGCAAACATAGTTGGCTAACGACGCTTTCGGGAAACACACCCCTGTATGACTTTCTTTTATATATTTTCTAAAACCACTAGGCTTTTTTGCCATTTATGTTTGACTTTGTATTTTTGGCACTTTTTACAATGCATTTAAGCCCTGATTAGTCAGTAGCTGAAAAGTGAGGGGGAAAAGGTGATTTTGCCATGTCTTTTGTTGATCCTGGAACAATATTCATGTCTAAAATCATAATAAAAACCCTATCCCTGCCCTTAACCTAACCCTACCCCTAACTTCTCTCTAAAAGCAGAGGGAAATGAGAGATGAATAAGAATGGTGTAGAAGCTCCTAACCATTGCTGTAAGCCTAAACTTGACAAACTGTAAGCAAGTACAACAATCTTTGTTGATCCTGGAACAACAGTCCAATCAACCAATCGGATTTGAAGGACAAGTTTACAGTTTATGTCAAGCTTAGGCTTACAACCAGGGGTAGGTGCTTCAACATCATTGTTATTCCCCCTGATTTTAAGGATAAGTTATGGGTAGGTTAAGAGCAAGGACTAAATTTTCGGATTGGAAATGTTTCAGAATGAACAAAATATGTTGATCCAGGAACATGTCTATGGGAACGTTCTGAAACAGAGACTTAATTTGTTATAATGTTGCATTTTCCTCTTGGTTCAGTTTCCTTGCATAAGAAAACATTTCAAAGCGTACCAAAATGTGTTTATGCAAATCACATGCGAGTAAAACTGTCTTCTTATTGGTCATAGTTTCCAATGCGTCCTGGGATGATTGACAAGTTCGCTCCATGAGCTTGTTGTCGCTGTATTTGTAACTGTTGAGACACACGTACACACTTTAACATTCCAGCTGTTACATTATATACTACATCCGTATTAATGCAGCGAACGAGCTTTTTCTGGAGCATTGTCTAGTAGGCTAACTGTGTCGAGACACATAACACTATACAAATGTTATAATGCAGCAGAGTGGGAATCAAAGCTTCGTCAGGACAGAACATTTTAAGATGAAGAGGCGCTCTTTGGTTTTCAACTGCAGAAACTAAATGTGCTCACTCATAGAATCAAACACTGCTGCATTTTATATAACACACTTCCCTTTATGAATATGATATCGTTTGGTCCATTGCTTTCACATCTCAAGCGGACCACCCCAGAGTTTGCTTGCAACCGGGCCGAACCCACCTGAATGAGGTGCGGATCCGAGCATGATTGTCGTGTTCACATTTGCCTAAACAAAACGAATCAAGGGAGAAAACGCACCAGGTTTCCGAAACAAACGCTCAGATGTTAAAGCACCTTTATATCATTGGAATGTTGTTCCAGGACCAACAAAGATGTTGCACTTGGTGAAATCACATTCACCCTCAGTCACCATTAAAGGGATAGTTCACCCGAAAATGAAAGATCTGTTATCATTTACTCCCCCTCAAGTTGTTCCAATCCTGTATACATGTCTTTGTTCTGCTGTACACAAAAGGAAGATATTTGGAAGAATGTTTGTAACCAAGAAGATCTCGCCAAAGTATTTTTTTTCCAACGGTAGTCAATATCTTTCCTTTGTGTCCAGCAGAACAAAGAATTTTACACAGCTTTGGAACAACTTGAGGGGGAGTAAATGATTTTTTTGGGGTGAACTATCCCTTTAAGTTTCATTGCATCTTTTTTTCATTCATGGCTGTATTTGGGGTTCTACAGAAGAAAGCAATTCATACAGGTTTTAAATTGTTTAAAATATATTTGCATTTTATCAGCCGTTGGCCACACGGCTCTCTAGATATCGCCCATGGACAATTAAAACAAAAAAACACCAGTATTTATAACTGAACCACTTACAACAAAACCAATATTGTAAAATAAATATTCCAATAGTGCAAAGATCTAATCAAACCCTAATAAAGAGGGAAAAAATGACAACTCACTTCAGTCCATTGACCTTGGTTCTGTACCATGAGCATGACGCAGGGGTCAGACTTATTGAGCGTGTCTCGGTCCAACAGGGACTTGCATGAAACACGCAGCTCCACCTTGGAAACACAAGCAACAGGGCCTCCGATGCCTGCCACTGGGGATGTCGCTTCCTGTGAATCACTCATCCTGACAGAAAGTTGAGTGCGGAGGGTCAGCCGGAGATGGGAGACGGGCGATCTTTAAAAGCCTCCGTTTGATTAAAGCAGGACTCTCCCATGCAGGGAGTCTACCTTTAAATCTGACTTTGTGTTGTTTCTTCGTGAAGCGAAAGATGTGGAATGTCTTAAAACGTATCAGTCGGTTCGACTTAAAGTTCTTTACACAGAGACATCTCTACGTCTGATTCGCTTTAGCGGAGAATGGGCTGCCGGGAGTGGTTCAGATTTAAAGGGATCAAATGAGATGTTGTAAATCAGAGATGTCCATTAGTATTACAACAGGAAAATCCCAGATGAGATCTTCAGTTGACAGCCTCTTCACAACAGACTCCTAAGCAAGAAATAAGCATGTGAGGGTAAGAAATTTCCTTTAACATGGACACAATCCACAATTACATTGAATATACAAGTGAATATCAATTGCATATTAAAAAGTGAATACCATTGCCAGAATGTTTTTGTATTCTTGTTTTTTTCGTATACAAGCCTTGTTTGCCTCATCTTGTGTAAAAAAAAAAAAAAAACCTTGTCATGTAACTTTGTAAGAAAACTATGCCATTTTAAGACCCCTTCCAACTCAATTTGTTTCGACTTCCTTTACGGTGTTCAAGCCAACCCGCCCCCTGTAATTCATACATACATAATTCATATTTCACCATCACATTACCAATAACATGGTGTGTTTTATGCTCTAGCCACTCACCCTGTAAATGATCAAAAAAACAAAAGAAGCTACAGAGGTTCAGCATCACAGATCATGGACAGCTCCTCTCACACCAGAGCCATTCTAGAGAGGAAATCTCTGCTGTCAGAGATCTTTCTTGCGTTATATGCGCCTGAAATATGATTTGATATGAACCTCAAGTTAAACGACACCCGAAACGATGCTCTTGTGCGTTATTTTAATATGCAAAAACTTTTTCAAAATAACCCAGTCCAAATGGCGTGAGTAAAATGGCAATAATAGAGAAACCTATTATGAAGTGAGCGTTAATAGATGACACTTTAGTGTAACTTCTCTCGCGCGCGCGCGTGCCACAACGCAGCGTTTGTTTGGAAATTAACCCACTTTATATCTTATATTACTAGTCAAACTCGCATGAATGTATGTATCGTACAGCTTACAGTTATTTATTTTACAACTGCATCCTTTATCTTTCCGCAAAGGCTTGCAAGTCAGATAGTAAACACCATAACCGTTTGTCCATAATCATCACTGGCATCGCATATGCAAAAGAATAACAATAATAATAATAATAATGACTATAAATAAGAGAGCTGTGCTCTTACCTGCTGTTGCTGCTGCTTCTCTCAGTGTGTGTGTGTGTGTGTGTGTGTGTGTGCTGACACATGCCCACCGCGCGCTAGTTGCCGTCACGTTACGCTGAAGAGCCACACTGGAGTGAATTAAACAGCTTCTTTATCCACACCCTCAGCAGGAGGAAAGGCTTTTACTGACGTCAGTTTTGACATAACAAGCTTGAATGAATGTGCAGGAATCATGTCTGTATAGGTTATAATGCCTCTTAGTGAGCTTTAAAAAATACATTAAATATATATACCTATAAATAGGTGTCTTTACTTACTGTGTACTTGCATTAAAACATTATTGTTTGGTACAATGCACGTATTGTGTTGTTGTAGGCAGGGCTGGGTTGGTTACTTTTAAAATGTATTTCACTACAGATTACAAAATACATGCTTTAAAAAGTAATTTGTAACGTATTTCGTTAGATTACCCAAGTTTAGTAACTTAATCTAAATACTTTAGAATACTTTGGAATACTAATAAGTGTGGAACAAACACAAAAAAAGTTTGTATCTCACAATTCTGAGTGTTTTTCTCAGAATTCCATGATATAAAGTTACAATTGTGCGTTATAAAGTCACAATTTTGCAGTAAAAAGTCAGTGTAACACAGTTCAGGAACCGGCGAACGTTCAACATAATTTTAATAAAATAAACAAACAAACAAACAAACAACAAAACGAAAGTAAAAGGGCGGCAGTTCCTCACGGAGACTGCCTCCCACACAAACATAATAAAACAACACAGTCCTTCACTGTTGTCGCTCCTCTTTTATGCTTCCGGAGCTCCTCCGTGAGAGATACGAGACCGGTGCAGCACGCAGCTGACACTCATTATCACTCGCGTCACCTGCCTCGCGCCGTTCCCTCACGGCTCTCGCTCGTCACAGTCAGAGTTGTGAGATAAACTCGCAATTGCAAGAAAAAAAATTGTTTATCACGCAATTGTGACTTTATATCTTGCAATTGCAGAATTGTGAGATAAAAAGTCGCACTTTTTAAAAAAAAATATATATATATATATTGCAAAACATGAAAACAGTAGTCGATTATCCAGATAACTACATGATTCAAGGGTATACAAAATTTTTAATGTGCAATTTTTTTTAAATTCATTCATCTGTTATGTGAAATAGCTTTTTCAGGACAGCACTGAATTATAATCCCTCTAATTTTGTTCAAATTATTAAAATGCTGCATATTCTGCAAGAGGTATGAAACTTATGAGCAGAAACGTAGTTTAGGACACTTTTGTAGACTGTAAGAGAATCATTAATGGCTGTTTACATTAACATTCAAATGAAATAAATGTCATCAAAATTCAAAGTAATCACTTTGGTAATATAAAATACTTTTCAGATGTAACTATAATCTGATTACCACCCATTTAAAATGTAACTGTAATGAAATACAGTTACTCAAATTTTGTATTTTAAATGGGTAACTTGTATTTCGTTAGTCCCCAATCCTGGTTGTAGGCTATTGCAAAACAGTTTTGCTGCTATTGAGGCGGGATACGGTAATGTTAAGGACAGGGTTAAGGTGCCAAGGAAGGGTCAATAGTGCAATTATAGATGTAATTAGAGAAATTAATCACAGTGTAAGTAGGCCTACAGTGTAATAACATGCCGCCTCTGTGGGCATTGTATCAAATGATTGGTTTAAATGTTAGTACACAGTAGTTAAAGACACTTAAAATAAAGTGGGACCAAATTTTAAAACATTGTATGTGCCCCTTTGAGTTAAACTTAGGGATATAATGGGTTAATGAAACGCAGTGTTGGTGCTAACAGAGTTGACACTGCTATGAACAAAACTATACCATACAAAATCATGGAGTCTTGACATTTAAGATACAAACTTACTCACACAGAGGAAACTTTTCCTTCCAGTTTCATGTAGTTCCTGAAAGGGATGATCATGGTATTTTTATTTACTTTTTTTTTCAATATCCGATGAGCAGTATGTGAAATTTAAGTCACTTAACCACTGGTCTGCATTTTTTTTTTAATCACATTAAGTTAGAAAATTATCCACTAATGTGTTATAATCGGAATGTTTACTTCAAACTGTTTTAATTCAATATATTTAATGGTTGAATAATGAATTGTTTGGTTGAAAAGAGTGTTTTGATTTACTTTAAAATAAATTATACTTCCAAAAATTCCAGAAATCTTGCTATTTAATTCAAAGCCATTGATTCAAGAGAGAGAGAGAGAGAGAGAGTGAGAGAGAGAGAGAGAGAGAGAGAGAGAGTGATAGAGAGTGAGAGAGAGAGTGAGAGAGAGTGAGAGAGAGAGTGAGATAGTGAGAGAGAGAGAGTGAGAGATAGTGAGAGAGAGAGTGAGAGAGTGAGAGAGAGAGTGAGAGAGAGAGTGAGAGAGAGTGAGAGAGTGAGAGAGAGTTAGAGAGAGAGAGAGAGAGAGTGAGAGAGAGAGTTAGAGAGAGAGAGAGAGAGAGTGAGAGAGAGAGAGAGTTAGAGAGAGAGTGAGAGAGAGAGAGACAGAGAGAGAGAGTGAGAGAGAGAGAGAGAGAGTGAGAGAGAGAGAGAGAGAGAGAGAGAGAGAGAGAGTTAGAGAGAGAGAGAGAGAGAGAGAGTGAGAGAGAGAGAGAGAGAGAGAGAGAGAGAGCATATGATGACACAATACTGGCTTTTATTTCTTTATATATATATTTTTTTTTAATCAAAAAGTGTGTATTTGCTATATTGCTATCAGGACTAACATAGTTCACCCAAAAATGAAAATTGCCCCATAATGTACTCACCCTCAAGCCATAGGTGTATATGACTTTCTTCTTTCAGACAAACACAATCCGAGTTATATTTAATAATATCCTGGCTCTTCCAAGCTTTATAATGGTATTGAATGGGACTCGAGAGCCAAAAACTGCATCCGTCCATCATAACAGTAATCCATATGGCTCCAGGGGATTAATAAAGGCCTTCTGAAGTGAAACGATGCATTTTTGTAAGAAAACTATCCATATTTAAAATTTTAAATGCCTTCCGGCAACAGCCGTATACAAGTCTATTTCCCGACGGAAGAGTGACCTCTGACCTGACGCATGATGCATTGACAAACATGGAAGCAGAGAGAACAGAGCAAAGCAAAACACCGGTCACAAAGTCTAAAATGAGACATTTTAAAGAGAAATGTCGGAGGATTTCGGTTTAAGAGAAGAGGAGCTTGAGTTTGTTGCCCAAGCTTATTTGGGCTTCAAATTCACTATCATTATAAAGTGCCAGGATATTTTTTAAAGGGTTAGTTCACCCAAAAATGTAAATTCTGTCATTAATTCCTCACCCTCATGTCGTTCTACACCCGTAAGACTTTTGTTCATCTTCAGAACACAAATTAAGATATTTTTGATGAAATCTGATGGTTCAGTGAGTCTCTATTGACAGCAACAAAACACTTTCAGATGAACAGAAAGATACTGAAACATATTTAAACAGTTCATGTGAGTACAGTGGTGCAACCTTAATATTATAAAGCCACGAGAATACTTTTTGTGCGCCAAGAACACAAAATAACGACTTTTCAACAATATCTAGTGATGGCCGATTTCAAAACACTGATTCATGAAGCTTTGCGAATCTTTTGTTTCGAATCAGTGGTTCAGAGCGCCAAAGTCACGTGATTTTAGTAAACGAGGGTTTGAAATTCGAAATTTCAAGAGGTCACGTGACTTTGGCAGTTTGATACACGATCCGAACCACTGATTCGAAACAAAAGATTCATTAAGCTTCATGAAGCAGTGTTTTGAAATCGGCCATCACTAGATTTTGTTGAAAAGTCGTTATTTTGGGGTTTTTTGGCACACAAAAAGTCTCGTCACTTTATGATATAAAGGTTGAACCACTGTACTCACATGAACTGTTTTAAATATGTTTTTAGTAGCTTTTTCAATTTCATTTTTGGGTGAATTAACCTTTTCAAAACACAGGGCGGAGGACAAGCCAGGAAGACATCTATACAAATCAAGGGAATGCAATTATCCCCTAGATATTCATTGTCATTATTTACACATAAATTACTGAAAGCCACAAAGGCTATCGTTTTGTTGAATGACCTAACGTCATGTAGCTTTGTTATCAAGATAATATCAGTGTGTGGTGTATCAGCCTGGCCACATGAGCAAGATGTTGAAGGCTCAAGAGTTATTGAAATGCTTTTATGCTGTTAGCTGATGCATTCTTTTTTGATGGCATAATGGCAAAAGTGGTGAAAATAGCATGGTTAGACAATTCTTACGTAATATTATTTTAAGATACATTAGAATCTGACTAGGACTCTTTGGTGGGGGATTTTCAAAAGGTCCTAGAAGCAAATGTGTCTTTATCACATTTCATAAGAGTGCCATTAGACTAGATTTTGAGATGAATTAGAAATTATATCCTCATTAAATTGGAGAGAGGTTCCTGTCATTTGTTTATGGAGCAGCATGGATGCATGTTGATGCGTCAGCTAAGCACATACAGCAAGACAGGATATAACTTAACTTGCAAAACAATGAAGTTTCGTTCTAATAGTAGAGCAATTGACGCCTTATAGCAGTCTAAAGGCAAGCCCAGAGGTAAAACACCTGAATGGAAAGCAACAAATGCCATTAATGTGCTCCCAATTTTGGTCCACCATAACTTTTTTTTATCTTTATTTTTATTATTATTGTTATTATTTAGATAGAACAGTAGTTGTATTGATAAAAATAAAGGTTCTTTATTGGCATCTATGGCTCCATGAAGAACCTTTCCATCGCAAAAGGTTCTTTATAGTGAATAAAAAGTCCTTTAGATTATTAAAAAGTTTTTATTATTTTGATGAATATCTGAATGAAAAGGCCATACAAGAGAAAAAAATTTGGGGCAGGACTTGATTTCGTCTTTTGGGAATTGATTGGATAATGGGAAGTTGTGGAAGTTTTAGTAGCTCACTAAATTGAGGAAGATCATGCCCACCCTCCACCGATACATGAAGAGAACAGATGAAGTTTGCAAAGTTCACTACAAAGGGAATTATTCTCCATATCACAGAAACATTCTTAACTCACTGAAACGCCTCAATTGACCCTTTGATTGACAGGTGATCTGACCAATCATAACCCAGAATCCTCCATTTTGTCCGACAAAGCAGTCAGGGGAGTTAGCGATTAACGTTGGTGAACTTGAACTCGCGTCTTTCCGCGCTTGAAACAACATTCCTTCTGATGTTCATTCATGTTTATTTGATGCTATACGGTCACACGATATGTGGCGTGAGAGCGCATGGCTTGTCGGACATAGCAACAGTAACGAAAGGGGGCGGGTCTTTGCGAACGGCCAATTGTAGTCTTGCGTTTTCTTTCGGGGGAACAAACACGTCACATTATTCCTCATTTAAATAATTCCCACCTAAGGCTTACACAAAATTTAGGGGGCGGGGCCCGGTTGACATTTTCCAAACATGCTCAAAGCGTTTGACCAATCACAACACACTGGTCCAGCCAAACCAATCAGAGCACAGAGCGCTTTTCAAAAGGAGGGGCTTCATAGAGACAGGAACTACACTGAGTGTTACTGAAAGACTCTGGGAAGAGAGGAGCAACAATGTCAAATATGAGAAAAATAATGGAGTGTTGTTGGCAGTTGCTAATCACACGATATTCGCCAACCATTGATTGATCCAGACAAAATTACAAAAGAAATCCCATTGATAATAGGGTTAGTGGTGTGGAGAGTAAGGAGGGTGGCGTTGGCTTTTGACGCGTCCGACCAGAGTTCAAATCCGCCTTTTTTCCGGACTCATTCTTCTCCCTTTTCCCCATTATACATATATGCTTGGAGAGGAGTTAATTTTATATAAAAATCAAAAGCATGTTCAAAAAGTGGAAATAAAGCACCTAATTGGTATAGAATAGTGGCAATAAAGTGTTTATTGGGTAGGGTTAAGGGAATGGGAGACAAGTAATGTCCCAATAAAGCAGAATAATGATTTTAATAAATGCTTTTTGGAAAATTTAACCATTCTATTAGACCCCAAAAACAAACTCAAGACTTCATAAAAGGACATAATATGGCTTCCTTAAGAACTGGTCTATGAAAGCGTCTTTGGGGAACCCAAAATGGTTCGTTAATAGCTTCGCTGCAAAAAGACCTTTACTTTTAAGAGTGTAGATTGGTCAGGAAGTGAAGTGGGAGAGAGAATGGAATGGGCTTCATCAAAGATAAAGTGCTGTTTAGATTCTGCAAAATAAGGAGTTGTGGTCTCGTGGCCACTGTGCTGATCATCTTAACCCGGCTCTGCTAATTCAGCGTCTGCGATTCTAAGAGAACATCAAAAGCCACTCCAGCAAGAATCCTGATGAGAAGGACAAACGATATGTGACCTCAATCAGTGAGAGAACGTCTACTTAAATGTCTTTTTATTCAATCAATTTTAGACACTTAAGCAATTGGACTGTTTCTCTTCTCAATGCATTAAAAAAAACCAAATAGTATTTAATTTTTCAACTAAAACAGCATTGAGATTTTTTGTGTGTTTTTGAGTGTCAGTAATGGAGTATGCATATCTTCTAAAAGGTTTTTTCCCAAGATAAGTCCTACTTGAAATATGCTGAGGAGACCATACACTGTTAAATGTCGCTGTAGATTTAGCAGCACATTACTGTAAAAACCAACAGTACAATACTGTATTATCAATTACAGCAGAAGCAGACTAAAATTAGAAAATGCTGTAAAAATACTGTTTTGTAGAATTACAGCACTCTTCTTATGTACTGTAAATTAAATTACAGTACGTTTACTGTATATGAAAATACAGTAACTTGCTGGCAACCGTGCTGCCAGTACTGTACTGTAAAAATACAGGAAAATTGTTAACAGTGTATATAATAAGTTGTATTTGAATCTAGGCAGATTCAAAATGGCAATGTTTACAAATGAAAAATCTGTTCAACTGAACATCATCACGCAAAATCGTTATTTTAACAGTAACACTTCTATTTTAACTATAGCTTTTAACTATCTAAAAAAAAACGATTTATGCTAAAGTGGTTCTTTTAATTTTTTTTTTTTAAATCTGTAACCATTTCATTATTGATTTTCCTGGAGCTCAGCCACCCAACTATAAACAGACTGTAAACACACTCTAAACAGGTACTTGATATGCTTCTTAATGTGTCGATAAATTTAACTGTCAAATTTTAGCTGGTTTCCTACCAATCATGTTCAGTTAAACAAACCCACTGAGCGTGAATACTTCTCTCCTCTTCTCCACAAAGCAAGTAAGTGATAGTGATATTGAATTTATGATCCATATTGTTAGAGACGTGAACGGTTCACATATTGTCCCTTCACGTAGCTACTTTTGTCCTTCACTTAATGGCTTTTACTTAAACAGAAGAGACATTGTGCAGCTCATTTGGGTATTTCTACCCAGACAGATGCTGTTACACTCGGCAACCTCATCATCTGCAAACTGCCACCCAATTACACTAAAATACACACATAAAGACATCATAGAGGACTGTAAAGACATTTCACTGGAACCTGGCCTTCATTACATTAATTTGGTTTCTATTTTGTGTTGTATTTCTTCGTGTTCTATGTACTCAATGTGCTCAGCAAATAATTTGTTAGAGAGTTTTCATTTTTGCTACAATTTCCCATGTCAGTAATAATAATAATAATAATAATAATAAACAGAAATAGCTATCTAATTAATATGTAAAACCCCAATAGAAGCCAGGTTGATAGGTAGGGGCAAAAAACAAGTCAACATTTACCTGTGTGGTTCTGTGCCGTATGTCCTTCTTTCTTTTTTGGAATAGAAAATTAAAAAAAAAAAAAGTTCCACTTGTCCATATATCATAAAAAAGCGGCACGAAATACAATGTAGGCTACCTTCTTCTCTGAGGCGAATATAGCCTATCCGTTGTGTTCGTTCGTTGTAACAAGTTATCGCGTTCACATTTGTCAACTGTCATTCCAACTGACAACCGGAGTTCCGGTCCGGAAATATTGAACCTTTTAGGGATTTCAAGGTGTTATATGTCATGTTGCGTATTTATTAATCTTGATTTTCACTGCTATGCTCGAGTCCCACTGCAACATTTTGTCTTTTTAATAGTTTTTCCCGTGTTTTTTCACAGTTTTTCTGTTTTCCCAATTCAGTCTTTTCAATGTAAAAGTCTTCGTTACTGACTGACACACTCGTAAAAACAGTCTTTGCCGCCATCTAATGGCGTAATAATGTAACTTCTTTTGCTGTTCACACTCAGGGTCTGTTTTTTCCGGCGGAAGGAAAGCTTTTTTCTGATTTTACTTTGCATTGATACATATTTTTGGCTTCAATATTTATATTGTGTGGTAACCGTTTTACAAAAGCAAGGTACTCGAGGCTCGTGCTGTATCGTGAATAAGTCACGACTGAAGAAGTACTTCGCATCGTGCATAACAACGCAATTCAGCCGTGACTTATTCATGATACAGCACAGCCTCGAGTAGCTTATTGCAAACTTATAAGAGTTCCCAGCTAACAAAGTGTTCTCAAGAACTTTTTCTAACGTTCTCTCAAAGTTATGAACAAACGTTCTTCCAATAACAAAAAGTTATATAATGTTCTCAAAACATTATTTACACATCATGGATTGTCTTTTTCTGAAATGTTTTAGTTGGACGTTCGTCTAACCATTTTTAAATGTTACTCTTTCAGAATGTACATAAAACACTAAGAAACAACATTTTCATAACTTGTTAGAAAAACATTCTTAGATTATGGTTTTGGTTCTGAGAGTTCTGCTATTGTTATAAAACTGGTATTACTGGTATTATAACAATAGCATAAACTGTATAATAGCATAAAATAGCATAAACAATATTGCCATAAACTGGTACTGTGCAGAACCAGGAGTGTAGGCCTACTTTAATATTTATTGTAGATGGACCATTCTCCAGTATTTTATAGAGTGGTCTTCTAAATCAAGTCTTTTCACCACCGATTCAAAAAATCAAGGGTAACTACAGGACACAATATCCATTTCTTATGTAACCTCATACATAATTATCTCCCCACGGTCAAGATATTTTTAGTCTATTGATCCATCTGTAAGTTTTCATGGGGAAAAAATCCCAATGGTTCATTGATTGTGGACAGCGCCAATTATAACGGTCCCTTTACTTCACTTATAATTGATTTAGGCCACTTCAGCATCACTTCCAATAACACTCAGTTTAGCAGCAATACTGGGACAAGAACCATTACCCAGTTCTTATCGTTTCCTCAACAAAGCATCTGTCGTGCTCTCAGAGATAAAAGTTTATAAAATAGATTATACACAATCCAAATAAAAAGTGCACCAAAACACAGTCCTGGCTGGAACCGAGTAAAGATCTAAATTCTCCTGCTCAAACTCGCACACCACATATAGACATGAAGTGGGAATACAATGTTTGCATAATACACCCACATCCCATTCATCCACCAAAAACCTCCACCGGACATTGTGACATCACTTTAGGAATTGAAATACCAGCGAGCTGATTTATATTTCCATCATGAAGACAAATTCCACACTTAAACTGTGCTGACAGATGTTAATCAAGGTTTCACCCCAGGTTACAAACACAACATGCAAATTTAGCTGCTGTGGCAAATCATTAAAGGGATAGTGCACCCCAAAAATTTTAATTTTGCCTTTTTTTTTCTCACTCACATCATTCCAAACATTTATGATTTAGTTTGTTCTGTATATAAGAAATTTCTGGGTGTTTTTTTTTTCCATTCATACAATGAAACTCTCCAATGTTGCTTGGGTCCTAACATTTATCACAACATCTGTGTTCAGCAGAAGACATGCATACAGATTTGGAACGACATGAGGGCGAGTAAATGATGTTACTTATGATTTTTTGAGCAGACGATCCTTTTAACTCGTCTATCACAGGCCTGGGAAATAATATGTCCTGACCCTGATCTAATGACCGCTGGAACAGTTCAACCTCTGGTATGCGTGTACCGTTCATATTTACAGCTTAAAAAAACAACAAAAAAAACACCCACATAACAGGTTTCTTCAGATAAAGTTATTGCTGAACTATGCCATTAACAAACCACAAAACAATTCCAAGCAAGGAAACATGCATGAAGGTAAACAGCGCCATCTTTTGGGGAATGAGTGGCATTCTCGCTCAACCTCAGTTTATACAGTAAAGACCAGAAGAGATGTCCAGCCTAGGAAAATTATCTTCACACTTTAAATACTACAATTCTGTAAATTACTTAGTTGTGCTTTGAGTCTTGTATTTGTGATAATGCAACAAAACATACCAAATTGTGTAGACAATATTTGTCCAGATTGTCAAAGAAACAACGTACAAAAATGAGATTTTGTATTGTTTTCTATGCATAGCCTGCAGCTCACCCTTTTTTGTCAAATGTCAGAAATACCATAACCAAGATTAGTGGTCAGTTTTTCCTCATTTTTGATCATTTCAAAAAAAAAAACACCCTCTCTGGATATCACTTTTGACCACTAATGTATTCGTAAGATACTTGTGAAATTCAATTTGTACAGTTTATCAGTGTCTGCTCAGCAGAAAGCAAACAAATGACTTTAGCAATGCTGGGAAATTTTTCTTTGAGATTGAGAATCAATTATGCATTAGTGCCATTTCATCCTCTACAAAAAAAAGTTTACACAATATAAAAGTTTTCCAAGAAATAACTTCAAAGAGAAAAGATTTCTTTTTAAACATTTATTTTTTGATAGTTCCTTACAAATGAAAGTTTATTTCTTCTTTTCGACATCCTGCTCAGCTGCCTCCTTTGCCCTCTTGGCACGGATGCCGAACAGACGGGCGTTGGCGCGGGCCATACGCAGGCTGGCAAAGGCCTTGAAGTTCTTCTCGTCCTCTGAGATCACGCGGGCCTTCTCTTTCTTGTACACCTGCAGAAAATATGGACACTTCCTCAGACATAGCAAATCACTACATCATATATAAAGAACCGAGTCCATGACATTATACATAAAACCAAAAAGGAATAAAAACATCCCATTTCCACTCATTACTCACAGTATCTTAAGCCAGAATGCAGATAGTTTGATTAAAATAGGTTTTTCAACAACTTCAATTATTTTAACATTTAAAGGCCTTCAAATTTTGCACAACAAAACTCATACATGAGGTACGGCCCTATGAAATGAGTTTTATTTTCCCCTAAATTGAGTTTTATTTCTTATCCAAATTTTATTTTCTTCAGTTTAAATATTTTTTGATTTCGTTTCATTTTTGTTGCGAGTCAATTTTAATGTTTTAATTCAATTCTAATTAATCAAAAAGGATGTCTAATTAATTGAATTCATAATTTTATTTTTTACAGTCCTACAATGAGGAGATTTCAAACTTTTCTTTCTCAGAAATTGTTAATTTTAACAGAATTAGTAATTAGTATTTTAATATTTCCTGACTATCAAATAAAGGCATAAAACATTCATTTAATTTCTCTTTATCATATGAAATGAAACAATTTTTGTCAAGTAATGTGCCGCATACAGCTTTACTGTTAAAAAACATGGAAAATTGTGATTAATACTTAAATATAGTTGTAATAAACTATTTTGATTGGTGTTAGTGTTCATTACATTGAGACCGCTACATCCTACTGTACAACAGCAACAATTGTCAATTTCTTAAGTTAAACCAAACTTTTATTTTGACAGGTTGCCATGAAGACCTTTGAGTTTCTGTACATTTATGATAATGACGGTATTTTTTCCTCAAATTAAATGGTAAAATGCTCATTTAGTAACTCAGAGCGGCTCTGGAGATGAAGTTCATGCATTCATGTCCTCATACACGCGTGCTTCGGTGTGCGAGGCAAATAAAACTGCGCATCTGCGGCATTCATTCACACGGAACATACAGGTTTAAGATTCAGATACTAGTCTATATCATGATTTAAGTGTATTGACCTACTTTATCAAATTTGACAAATTCGGTGACATTTCTCGTTACACGGTAAATTCTGTTTTTATGACTAGATCCCGTGATTGCGTCTGCATTTTCTGCATCACAGATGTCAGAAACCCAAGTAGGCTTTATAGGGTTAAAGATACGTACGTTTCTGATGGGCATGATGGGTCCAGTGAGCTGTGTAGCCATCTTGATCTCCTCCTCCTACACACACAAAAAGGCAAAAACAGTCAAAAGACCATAAAAAAAAAAAATAGAGACTCATGGCTGAATAGTGTGCAGTCATCAGCAAAAAAAGGGTTCAACGGTCATCAAGGATGTGCAGAGATTCCGGAGAAAGTGTCATCACTTGACTGCAAACACTGAAGTGGTTCTCTTTTACAGTAAACTACATTTTTTTGCCATATTATAGCAAGCATTCAGTCCTGTATTATGATCCATCATTTGATGATTCAGAAAGCTTCAAAAAAGGTTAGATTTATGAACTGAAGTCAGCCACTTACAGTGCTGTCTCCCTTCTTGGGTACAGAAGCCTTCCTCGGGAAGAGGATGAGTTTGGAGCGGTACACCTTCAGCCTCTGAACATTGGTCTGCAGAGACTCTGTGGATCGGTTACGCCGACGAGGGTCAACGGCGATGCCAATGGTGCGGGCCACCTTTTTGTTGATTCCCGCTGCCTATATGAGCAGATCACAGTGAAACAGGACAGACATGTGAGATGTGATTAAGCTGGAACAGCCCTGACACTCGTACAGAGTCAAGAACAGTCATCAGCAAAAGGGGTTCAAAGAGGATCATCAAGTATATACAGAGATTCCGGAGAATTGTCATCATTCGACTGTCTGAAATGACTCCAAGAGCAGATAGTTCACCCAAAAACACCATACGTGACGTACTCCATGTGGATTAGACAATTAAGCGGTTTTTCCAATTCATCGGCACAGATAACCGATTACTGGAACACTTTTTTCGGCAATGATCCATAGAGATTTTCCGTGTTGCATCCAATGCTGGAACGGCTAAAGGCCTGCTGTCATTATACAACACGAGAGCGGCCTCTAGAGGCGAAACCACTGACACCTCGTGGTGTTTATTTTGACATGTGAGATCGTTTCGCGCAAAGAGGGACACTTCAAATACGGATTTAAAACATTAGACAATAAAAACAGTAACAAGAGTACACTACCGTCCATGTTCTCATATCATTATAAAGTTATTTGTTGACTAGATGCTGCATTAGGAGAGAAAGACCATCTTTGAGGACACACCAACATTAGTACCTAAAGCAGTTAAAACGAAGTGACAAACACAAGGCTGGTAAAATGTTAAATATGATTTGGATTCATATCCAGCTGGTCACTTTTATGCATTTGTTATGCAGCGAAGTTGCATATTTAGAGCTAGTGATGTGAGAAAATATGTTTATGAAAGATTAACCAATCAGAAACACATCCAACTTATTTTTAATCCCTTTAACAGTTATTTTGACTAATCAAGTGTTCTACAAATGGGAATAAAGCGAGAGTGTATACATGGATTGTACAAATGCACACAATTTTGATGCCAAGGCTTTTATATAGATATTAGGCAGCTCTGTAAGCAAGATTGGATTTACGGTAAAACTTCACAATAAGTAAATTTAGTTAATATTATTTTTCGTTAATTTCAAAATTTATTCATTCATATTCACATTTTAAAAATGTCTCTTAACATTAGACAATGCACTATGAACTAGTATGCATGAACAAGATATAATATATTAATATCAATAATGTACAGTACATTCTTATGGTTCAGTAAATATTTAACAGAAGTTCAGCGCTATTTTGTGATGCGTTTGTTTTAATTCAGCACCCATTTTAAAATCTATGGGTTGAATAATCTGTTAATGGCCAGTTTGGTCCAACATAGTCAGTCCCTCCATAACGCAGATTTTTTTTTGTGATTGTTGCGAGCAAAAATCCTTCATTATGCGGCACGTTTTCTTAAAAAATGCGATGGAATATGCGGGATATTTTTGCAATTTTATGCAGTGAAATTGCGGGAACTTGCAAAAACTACGGTTTGATGCAAAAGAGGGGAAAAAGGTGATTCACCAACACCCTGTTCTCACTAGACTACTACCTTCATGTACAGAGTCATTTCTTATGACTTCCTGTGATGAGCAAACATACTAAATCACAGAATACTTCAGTTCTCATTCTGTTTTATAGACCTTCATTAACACACGGCTCAAACTTACAAAACATTGAGTCAAACAAGTTCTGTATCTTTACAAAAGGAATACTCAACAACTTCAGTAAAAATGAATAAATAAAATGTATATAAAAAAAAGTGTGCTTCCTGTTTTACAGAGGTAGCTATACAAAACAGACATCTTCTGTTAAATTAAGTGCTTCCAATGCACAAAGCTCAATCTCTTACTGCAACGTAAATGATTTTACATACTACTAATATACAGCGTCGTCTGTGGTCCAACACGCAGTTGCACCGAGTGCAAAATAATTTGCCCCCACTGTCATGTGACACACCGGGAAATTGCTTCGGTCTTTTGCGCTTATTTTTGTTGGGAACTGAGAATGATTTGCGTGCTTCATCAATAGAGGGGAAATTAATGGCACTTTACTTGTGTGACATAAACGCAACATTTTTCAACTTTCTGCTAAGATATACGTGACTTTTTTTGCAACAAAAATACAGGGATTATGAAATCATGCTAGCCCCGCGTGTTTTGCTTGCTGAAATCGGCAATATATAAATAAGTGGACTTTAGCTGATTGTGCATGAAATCAAGCGATCGCATAATCGTGTTTTTCTGGAGGGACTGGCTAGTTATATTTATCAGCAAAATCCCCAATTAGTTGAGCTCTAGAATGGATCATTGTTTAGATGTAAACAAAAGCCTAAATTAAATCTGTTCATTATATAAAGCGACTGTCTCTTCACAAGAATTGGATTAAACCACTCAATTAAATCTTTATGGATCTTTTAAGTTCTGGTTGTCTGGACTTCTCAATGGAGAGAGACACCACTCAGGTTTCACCAAAAAAAAAAAAATGTTTTGAAAACGAAACAAAATCTTATGGGTTTCGAACGACATGAGGATGAGTATTTGGGTGAACTACGCCTTTAAAGTATTAGTTCACTTTCAAATGAAAATTACTCCATGCTTTACTCAAACTGAAGCCATCCTAGAAGAGTAGGACCTTATTTCTGATTAACACAATCAGATATTTTATTAAACATCACGACGCATCCCAGGTTCATAGCGGCGCTGAACAGGGTCACGACTATGAGATGAAGAAAGTGAAGCTTAAGAAAAACTCACAGAAAGCGGATCTGGCAGAAGGTAGATATAACTTCATAAGTTGTTAAATATGGATCTATTTTGCACTACTAAACTCAAACTCAAAAGGCCTTTATTAACCCCCAGAGGCAAGTGGAATACCTTTATGATGGATGGATGTGAATTTCTTCAGCTCATCCTTGTGAACCACCATTATAAAGCTCGGATGCATCAGGATATTTAATAATATTTCTCTAATTGTATTAATCAGAAAGAAGAAGGTCATACATCTAGGATGGCTTGAGGGCGAGTAAAGCTTGGAGTAATTGTCATTTGAAAGTGAACCAAGTCTTTAAAATCAAATCACAACTTGGCACCAAAGTTACCTTCAACTCCTCCAGGGTGAAACCACGTCCGGCACGGACTTTGTTGTGATACCGGATGGTTGGACACCGGACTGCTGGTCGAAGAGGTCCACAAACTGGTCTTGGAGCAATACGGCGAGCCTTTGCCTGACGGGCCTTGCGTCTGAAGAAAAAATAGCAAGCAGAAATCTCATCAACCGGCACTTTCCATGAACTATTAACCCATTCACGGGACAAGCGTGTTACCTGCGGAGCTTTCTGGCCGGCTGGTTGAACCAGGTGCGCACTCTCTTCTGCCAGTCTTTATGAAAGTGAGGGTTCAAAATCATGCCATTCCGGCTGGGAGCCATGGTTGTTCACTCCTAATGCAAAACAAGAGTCACAGCAATAGCATCAATTGAAGCTTTACACCAGGGGTGTCAAACTGAGCTCC